>JAJJWX010005038.1:0-600000 GCA_023529315.1 Papaver bracteatum | reverse complement strand
TTTCTCGATTTGGCACCCCTAGAGCTATAATCAGTGACGGTGGTTCACATTTCTGCAATAGGCCTTTTGAGTCTTTAGTTCGCAAGTATGGCATAACTCACAAAGTCGCAACCCCATATCATCCACAGACCAGTGGCCAGGTAGAGGTTTCAAATAGGGAGATTAAGCACATTCTAGAAAAGACGGTTAACCCGTCTAGAAAAGATTGGTCTTTAAGATTGAATGATGCTTTATGGGCCTATAGAACTGCATACAAGACCCCCATTGGTATGTCCCCTTACAGACTTGTGTACGGTAAAGCTTGTCATCTCCTGTAGAGTTAGAACATCGTGCATATTGGGTCAGAAAGAAACCGAACTTTGATCTAGATAAAGCCGGCACCCAAAGGAAGCTTCAACTCAATGAGTTGGAAGAGTTAAGAAATGATGCATATGATAATGCAAAAATATACAAACAAAGAATGAAGGTGTTCCATGACAAACGCATTTTGCGCAAGTCATTCACTCCGTGCCGAAAGTTCTATTGTATAACTCACGATCGCACCTTTTCCAGGAAAATTACGTTCTAAATGGACAGGCCCATTCTTGGTGCGAACAATTTTCCCCCACGGGGCTGTAGAACTAGAAAATGTCACAACCAAGAATGTCTTCAAGGTCAATGGGCGGAGATCTGAAACCGTTCCTTGAACCGATTCCACCTGAAATTGAAACAACTCATCTTGCTGATCCGATCTATGTGGACCGAAAAGTTCACCCCTTGTACATACCACATGATTTCGTCCTACTGCTGGTTCTTTGTGGACATACTCTCTTGTCTCTGGTTTGGCATCGGTAATCTCTTCCTTTTGAATCTGTTTTGTTCTCATGTTTTGTTTTAAAACATTGAGGACAATGTTATGTTTAGGTTTGGGGGAGTATTTGCTTATGGCGTTTTGAGTCTTTTGCATTTTTTTTATGACCAGCTGTGTAGCGGGTCTTTTGTAGGATCTTTTGTAGTCTTTTGTAAAAAAAAAAAAAAAAAAAAAAAAAAAAAAAAAAAAAAAAATCAGTTCCATAGAAATACATCAACAACATTGATCAAAGCAACATCAGAAGTCTCTGAAGAAAGATGAAGTTTACAATCAACAACAAGAAACAAAATCAGACGATGAAGAAGAACTAATAAAAAAAGGGGGATGATTTAAATCCAGATCGAAATCTACTTCAACTTTGAAAGCTGGATCTATTCTCGGATGTTTTTTTGAAGTCGCTTGCGAACGATCTCACACCTTTCCCGATCTCACCAGATCTTCATCTTCGTGAGAACAATTTATTCCTCTGATCAACCTGGATATTGCATACTCCACCAATAAATAATCACTACATAAATAAACCAAATAAGAAGGAAGTATAAAAACATGATTAAGTGTATATAAAAAAAAAAAAAAAAATCGAAGTTCAAATCAAGATCTAATGAAGGAAATAGTAAATATGCAGAGAAAAGATGAAGAAGATGAAGAAGAAGATGGCAAGTCGAATAAGAAAAGAAGCGAAGTATTTAAAGAAGAAAAGAAAAAAAATTAGGGTTACATCGAGCAACGTTTTCGGGTATCAGAAATAAAACCCGACCCATTGTGATTTTATCCGACCCGTGGATCAAGTACTGTCTTGAAAAAAAAATAATGAAAAAATGAAAAAAAAATGAAAAAAAAAAAAAAAAAAAAAAAAAAAGTGAAAAAAAAAGTGAAAAAAAAAAAAAAAAAAAAAAAAATAATAATAATAAATGCACATATATATATATATATATATATTGGTTACAAATTGTCAAGGATTCTACGAAAATTCCGAAGTTCATCATCTACAAAAGACAGAAGACGAAGACATTTCTATGGATGCTCAAAATTGGAGAAGGTTTTGTGGGTACATCTTTGGTAGGCCCTCACGAGACTACAACTCGTCCACTAGGGACACCTAGGGGTTTAAAGGCTTAGTGCATACGCTAAATGCATTCGAGAGACCAGCGACAGTGGTATAGTTAGGATTTACGATTTGTTTCACTTGAGGACAAGTAAAATTCAGGTTTGGGGGTATTTGATGAGTGCCAAATATTGCATATTCATACACCTTTTCATTGGCACTTAACTCATCTTTCGCGCTTCAAAGTCATATATTATCCCAAATTCTGCATTTTTACCATCTTCAAGAATAAATATTTGTATTAATTAATTTTGTGTTTTTAAGTACTAAATAAAGCTTGGAAGAATTGAGAAGACAAAAGAGAAGAAAGTTGGAAGTGTTGCAACCCGTTCGCGCATTAGTGGCAACCTGTTTACAATACATGGGATTAAACTACCCATAATCCAAAACCCAAGACCCAAATCCATTTCCACCTCACCACCATTGGATTCCAAAACATCCACCTCACCACCATTGGATTCCAAAACATCCACCTCACCCCATTGGATTCCAAAACATCCACCTCACCCCATTGTATTCCAAAACATCCATCAAGTGAGAAAACATGTTTTGTTGAGTAAATAATTGCCAAAATTCGAATCCAAGTGAGAGAGAATTTTTGTGTATAAATAGAGAGGGTTGTTGTGTTGAAAACTCATCCAAGAATAGCTTGTTCATGTTAGTTTATCAAATTTAAGTTTTGTTGTAATGTTCTTCATGTTCTAGTTTCATTTACTAGGGTTTAGATGAAGCCCTAATCTCATTGGTATGTATTCATATCTTGTATCTTGTTCTTGAAAGTTTAGAATTGTTTAAAGATATAATTTAATCCAAGTTTTTCAACATCTTGCTCTCACAATGTATGCCATGTATCCATTGTAGTTAGAATATCTCTATGTTGATTATGCTACAACTCATGCTTAACCAAATATTGATCTTTAGATTAGTTGTGCTTAATTAGACAATTAATGCTTTGGAGAAATACTTTAGTTGTGATTAAATTATCCATTGGAGAAACACCTTAGTTATACGGTAGACTTGAATCTACTATAAGGACAAGAATAATATTACAAGTTGAATGCATATCATAGGTTATTGGTGGATTTGAATACCCTAGTATCCATATTATCATTGTTTACATATCTTGATATTTGCATCTTTTACTTTTATTATTTCAGTCACTTGAAAATCATATCGTCGTATCGACAAAAACAAACCCCTTTTGGTTACTCTCTGAATCAGGATTTAGAATCAACTTCTACACTCTCCAAGTCTCTGTGGTTCGACCTGTGCTTGCCCTGTGTTGCTTGTCGACACTGTGCACTTGCAGTATACACAATAGTAGGTATCTTTCCGAGCCTACCAAGTGGACTCGTCAAACGAGTAATTTTCCTTCAAAGGGAAATAAAGTTGGAGAGTAGGCCAACTTTTGGGCGCAAATAGTTTGCAACTACAATGCCAGTTACTTTTAAGAATCGAGTTGAGATTGTTCATGAGCTATGAGTTTGCCTGGCCAAAGTGGCACCCCGCGTACGAGTGGATATCCGGAAGACCGTCTGGGACGGTGGGTAGACAATGGGACTGATCATCCCCACACGTTGGCACTTACCAAGGGTGTGGTTGTCAGGCCTAGATAGCATCCCACTTACGAGTGGAAACCTGAATGACCGTCATGGACGGTGGGAAACTGGACAATGTTCCACACATTACTATGCTAAGATCTTGTCATTTCGATGACACCTTTCCACTTGTGAACCTTAGGGATTCCTGGGTGGTAGTATGGGATGCCATCTAGGACACCTGGTCGAGATATCCTCTTATCTCTGGCCAATTACAATTCTTGGTATTGCAGTGGGCACTTTTGGATTCCTGGGCAGGCGGTATGGGACGGTTGCTCAAAATATCAAATTGTTGTTCCCGATAACTTGAAGCAACCCGTGATTTCTGAGCATCTGGTATGGGACTTTTGTTCAGGAATCCAAACCGAAGAGTTTTTCCATAATAGTTTTGTTTGGAATTTCGGGGACGAAATTCTTTAAAGGGAAGAATAGTGTAACACCCCATGTTTTTAGCTTGGCGAATCCTGAAAGATGCGTCATGGCCTGAGATTAAGCTTCATCTAAAGCTTCTGTTGCATAGGAATATGAGCATTGTCCCTTGGCCAATGTATTGACAAATTTTGGACAACATGTCCGGACATCTGGTTGGCAGTGTACGGCCAACATGTCCGGACATCGGAGTTGGCATTGGTAGTTAACATCCATCTTGGCCGGTTATTCAGAAATATATGGCAACGGCCATGATTAGTAAAAGTGTGGAGTTTAATGATTTTTGGTCCCCCAATTTAAGTTGTAAAAATGTCATTTTTACATATATAGGGTGGGGTAATTGGTTGGGGGTGCATATGCGTACTATGCGCCAAGTAAGCTTCATAGCTTAGCCAGAAGAGTACAAATGATGCCTAAGGATCATTTATAGCTGCGTAGCCTTTCGAAGAGGGAATTTTATTCTTGGGCATCGTTATGCCATATTGCGGACCAAACATGCATCACTTGGATGCATTTTGTCGAAATGGCCTATACGGACTAGGCCATTACCCCCATTGCTTTGCCACGGCCTAGGAAAGGAGTTGGATTAAGTTTCTTGTCCCTTCGAGGATGAACTACGGTCTGTACTTGATCTCTTTAGAGTAGGGAAGGGAATTAATGTTGGCAGCCGAAATGAGTAGCAGCACTGTCGGTCCATCACATTGTCGCTCATATCATCTAATTTAGAGATGATTGCGACACTTTGGCCTCTCATATAATCTGGCTCGGAAGCTCGATCCAAGAGATGATTGTGGCCATACTTGATGAGGCTAGTTGCATTCCATTCCTTGAATGCTCATACTTCCTATCAAGGTGTCCGACATAGGCTAAAAACCCGAGTGTCGTAATTTATCTCAAGAGGAGTCCATTTTGATGGGAAACGGTCCAAAGATCAAGAAATGTTGATCCATAGATCCACATGGTCACCGGAATTTAGCCAAATTCCATCGTTTAGAGCCTCAAAAGGACGTTCTTGCCGTATTAGGAAAGTTTTTATTTTCTTAACAACCCCTTCGCAGAACAAGGGTAAGTTGGAACGATGTGGAAGCTAAAATAGTTGCTCCATGGTCCACGAGCATGCTTGCAAAGGAAAATAAACTTGCATTTTCCAAGCTTTAAGGCTCAGATCGTAGCCTCATCATGGCGCATCGGAGAAGTTACGGCTTGCGGGGAAACGCGCCAAAGGCGTAATTTTACGGTCCGTCACAGTTTGTATCCGAGCAAGTTCCGAGAAAACACTAGGGATTGTGCGGAGTCGACTCGTCAAACGAGTAATTTTCCTTCAAAGGGAAATAAAGTTGGAGAGTAGGCCAACTTTTGGGCGGAAAGAGTTTGTAACTGCAATGCCAGTTACTTTTACGAATCGAGTTGAGCTTGTTCATGAGCTGTGAGTTTGCCTGGCCAAAGTGGCACCCCGCTTACGAGTGGATATCCGGAAGACAGTCTGGGACGGTGGGTAGACAATGGGACTGATCATCCCCACACGTTGGCACTTACCAAGGGTGTGGTTGTCAAGCCCATCTAGCATCCCACTTACGAGTGGAAACCTGAATGACCATCAGGGACGGTAGGCAACTGGACAATGTTCCACACAGTACTATGCTAAGATCTTGTCATTTCGATGACACCTTTCAACTTGTGAACCTTAGGGATTCCTGGGTGGTAGAATGGGATGACATCTAGGACACCTGGTCGAGATATCCTCTTAGCACTGGCCAATTATAATTCTTGGTATTGTAGTGGGAACTTTTGGATTCCTGGGAAGGCGGTATGGGACGGTTGCTCAAAATGTCAAATTGTTGTTCACGATAACTTGAAGCAACCAGTGATTTCTGAGCATCTGGTATGGGAATTTTGTTCAGGAATCCAAACCGAAGAGTTTTTCCATAATAGTTTTGTTTGGAATGTCGGGGACGAAATTCTTTAAAGGGAAGAATAGTGTAACACCCCATGTTTTTAGCTTGGCGAATCCTGAAAGATGCGTCATGGCCTGAGATTAAGCTTCATCCAAAGATTCCGTTGCATAGGAATATGAGCATTGTCCCTTGGCCAATGTATTGACAATGTTCGGCCAACATGTCCGGACATCTGGTTGGCAGTGTACGGCCAACATGGCCGGACATCGGAGTTGGCATTGGTAGTTAACAACCATTTTGGACGGTTATTCAGAAATATATGGCAACATCCATGATTAGTAAAAGTGGGGAGTTTAATGATTTTTTGTCCCCCAATTTAAGTTGTAAAAATGTCATTTTTACATATATGGGGTGGGGTAGTTGGTTGAGGGTGCATATGCGTACTATGCGCCAAGTAAGCTTCATAGCTTAGCCGGAAGAGTATAAATGATGACTAAGGCTCATTTATAGTTTTGTAGCCTTTAGAAGAGGGAATTTGATGCTTGGGCATTGTTATGCCATATTGCGGACCAAAAATGCATCACTTGGATGCATTTTTACGGAATGGCATGTACGTACTAGGCCATTACCACCATTGCTTGGCCACCGCCTAGCAAAGGAGTTGGATTAAGTTTCTTGTCCCTTCGAGGATGAACTACGGTCTATACTTGATCCCTTTAGAGTAGGGAAGGGAACGTAAGCATCCGCAATGAGTTGCTGCACTGTCGGTCCACCACATTGTCGCTCATATAATCTAATTTAGAGATGATTGCAACACTTTGGCCTCTCATATAATCTGGCTCGGTAGCTCGATGCAAGAGATGATTGTGGCCATACTTGATGAGGCTAGTTGCATTCCATTCCTTGAATGCTCATACTTCCTATCAAGGTGTTCGACATAGGATAAAAACCCGAGTGTCGTAATTTATCTCAGAGGAGTCCATTTTGATGGGAAACGGTCCAAAGATCAAGACATGTTGATCTAAATATCCACATGGTCACCGGAATTTAGCCTAATTCCATCGTTTAGAGCCTCAAAAGGCCGTTCTTGCCGTATTAGGAAAGTTTTTATTTTCTTAACAAACCCTTCGCAGAACAAGGGTAAGTTGGAACGATGTGGAAGCTAAAATAGCTGCTACATGCTCCACGAGCATGCTTGCAAGGGAAAATGAACGTGCATTTGCCTAGCTTTAGGGCTCAGATCATTGCCTCATCATGGCGCATCAGGGAAGTTACGGCCTGCGAGGAAATACGCCAAAGGCGTAATTTTACGGTCCGTCACAGTTGGTATCAGAGCAAGTTCCGAAAACACACTAGGTATTGTGCGGAGTGGAATCGTAAAACGAGTAATTTTCCTTCAAAGGGAAATAAAGTTGGAGAGTCGGCTAACTTTTGGGTGGAAAGAGTTTGTAACTGCAATGCCACTTACTTTTACGAATCGATTTGAGCTTGTTCATGAGCTGTGAGTTTGCCTGGCCAAAGTGGCACCCCGCTTACGAGTGGATATCCGGAAGACCGTCTGACACGGTGGGTAGACAATAGGACTGATCATCCCCACACGTTGGCACTTACCAAGGGTGTGGTTGTCAAGCCCAGCTAGCATCCCACTTACGAGTGGCAACCTGAATGACCGTCAGGGACGGTGGGCAATTGGAAAATGTTACACACAGTACTATGCTAAGATCTTGTCATTTCAATGACACCTTTCAACTTGTGAACCTTAGGGATTCTTGGGCGGTAGTATGGGATGCCATCTAGGATACCTGGTCGAGATATCCTCTTAGCACTGGCCAATTACAATTCTTGGTATTGTAGTGGGAAATTTTGGATTCCTGGGCAGGCGGTATGGGACGGTTGCTCAAAATGTCAAATTATTGTGCACGATAACTTGAAGCAACCCGTGATTTCTGAGCATCTGGTATGGGACTTTTGTTCAGGAATCAAAACCGAAGAGTTTGTCCATAATTGTTTTGTTTGGAATTTCGGGGACGAAATTCTTTAAAGGGAAGAATAGTGTAACACCTCATGTTTTTAGCATGGTGAATCCTGAAAGATGCGTCATGGCCTGAGATTAAGCTTTATCCAAAGCTTCTGTTGCATAGGAATATGAGCATTGTCCCTTGGCCAATGTATTGACAATGTTCGGCCAACATGTCTGGATATCTGGTTGGCAGTGTACGGACAACATGGCCGGACATCGTGTTGGAAGTGTACGACCAACATGGCCGAACATCGGAGTTGGCATTGGTAGTGAACAGACATCTTGGCCGTTTATTCAGAAATATATGGCAACGGGCATGATTAGTAAAAGTGGGGAGTTTAATGATTTTTGGTCCCCCAATTTAAGTTGTAAAAATGTCATTTTTACATATATAGGGTGGGGTAGTTGGTTAAGGGTGCATATGCGGACTATGCGCCAAGTAATCTTCATAGCTTAGCCGGAAGAGTATAAATGATGCCTAAGGCTCATTTATAGTTGTGTAGCCTTTCGAAGAGGGCATTTGATGCTTGGGCATCGTTATGCCATATTGCGGACCAAACATGCATCACTTGGATGCATTTTGACGGAATGGCCTATACGTACTAGGTGTCACATGCCCATTTAATCGCCTAAAATTTTCATGGGACATGACCGGCAATACTATGTGGTTCAGTGAATCAACTTCACCCACAAGTACTCAACCTTGCACACTTGCATCAAAGTATGCATCTGCCTTCACTCATAAGGCAACACGCAACAGAAGTATTATCTTCTTTCTCTCTAACTCTTCATGCCCACATAAGCATAAGAGGTTCTGCCATGCACTTCAACAATTCTCACACAAACCAGCAACACATTTAACACAAATACATGACATAATTAACCCATTTTATTGTATCAAAGGAAGATTACAAAACTCGTCCATCACATGGACCAAAAACAGGCCATTCACCCTCTTGGTGAATGCCTAACTCTCCCAAACATGAGACTCACTATCTCCTATGTAGCCTACTGATTTTCCTACTCCTTAGGACTATTTATATAGTAGTTACAATGACCAAAACCATTCCCAACACTTGCACACGCATGGAACAACCATGTGTCCTATTAGGTAGTTTCTATAACCGCCAGCTTGCTTTTCAACCGCCACCTTTTGTGTTGTCAATCCAACGGATTCCACATCTGTTCTAGGTGGTTAGAAACACTCCCACATGGTTATAAATTCTCCTATAACCGTTCTATCTTGTCTCACTTAATTGGCATGCTTGTGAAGCTCGTAACCAACTCGTAACCGTCACTTGAGCCATATTGCACCACTTGTTGCGCCATACTGGATTCTTCCTTGCTCCAACGTTTATCTTTCTTGGCCCTACATGCTTATTACTCTAAACACATGCATGGACAATTATTAAGCTTCCATCATGGAGGCCAACTCCTTAAGCTCACTCTAGTTACTTGTGCGTCATCTATGGTTCACTTCGCCAATTAGCTTGACAATAACAATGCAACTCTTGCATTACTAACTTGTTTGCACTGTTCAGACTTTGTCCCTGCCATGAAACAATGCATAGACTAACTCTTAGTCTATTCCACTCTTCTTGCATCATCCTTGAGTTTGGGCCAACTCAATTCCATGGATATGCATCGATACCAACATCGCATGTTACATCTGTCAACTTTGGCCATGTCTTGCATTTCCTCAATGAAGCCTTATTGTGTCGGACAATAAGCTTCATTCCTTAACCAAATGTATTGACAACGTAGCGCCACTCTTACTCTTCATTGGCCCTGTAGGGTTATTCCATTCTTGACACTTAACAGTCTATACAGTATACCGCTATTATGGCTTCGCAATGCGCCATTACGGCTGAATACTGACTTGGCCCGCAACTCTATAACACGTCATCATTATGCGTCACTTGCAGCACCGTAATACTAGGCCATTACCACCATTGCTTGGCCACGGCCTAGCAAAGGAGTTGGATTAAGTTTCTTGTCCCTTCGAGGTTGAATTACGTTCTGTACTTGATCCCTTTAGAGTAGGGAAGGGAACGTAGGAAGCCGCAATGAGTTGCAGCACTGTCGGTCCAGCACATTGTCGCTCATATCATCTAATTTAAAGATGATTGCGACACTTTGGCCTCTCATATCATCTGGATTGGTAGCTCGATTCAAGAGATGATTGTGGCCATACTTAATGAGTCTAGTTGCATTCCATTCCTTGAATGCTCATACTTCCTATCAAGGTGTTCGACATAGGCTAAAAACCCGAGTGTCGTAATTTATCTCAAGAGAAGTCCATTTTGATGGGAAACGGCCCAAATATCAAGACATGTTGATCTATAGATCCACATGGTCACCGGAATTTAGCCAAATTCCATCGTTTAGAGCCTCAGAAGGCCGTTTTTTCCGTATTAGGAAAGTTTTTATTTTCTTAACAAACCCTTCGCAGAACAAGGGTCAGTTGGAACGGTGTGGAAGCTAAAATAGATGCTCCATGCTCCACGAGCATGCTAGCAAGGGAAAATGAACGTGCATTTGCCTAGATTTAAGGCTCATATCGTAGCTCCATCATGGCGCATCGGGGATGTTATGGCCTATGGGGAAACGTACCAAAGGCGTAATTTTACGGCCTGTCACAGTTGGTATTAGAGCAAGTTCCGAGAAAACACTAGGGATTATACGGAGTGTACTCGTCAAACGAATAATTTTCCTTCAAAGGGAAATAAAGTTGGATAGTAAGCCAACTTTTGCGTGGAAAGAGTTTGTAACTGCAATGTCAGTTACTTTTATGAATCGAGTTGAGCTTGTAAATGAGCTGTGAGTTTTCCTGGCCTAAGTGGCACCCCGCTTACGAGTGGATATCCGGAAGACCGTCTGGGACGGTGGGTAGACAATGGAACTGATCATCCCCACAAGTTGGCACTGGCCAAGGGTGTGCGTTGTCAGGCCCGGCTAGCATCCCACTTACGAGTGGCAAGATGGATGACCGTCAGGCACGGTGGGCAACTGGACAATATTCCACACAGTACTATGCTAAGATCTTGTCATTTCGATGAATCCTTTCAACTTGTGAACCTTAGGGATTCCTGGGTGGTAGTATGGGATGCCATCTAGGAAACCTTGTCGAGATAACCTCTTGGCACTGGCCAATTGCGATTCTTGGTATTGTTGTGGGAAATTTTGGATTCCTGGGCAGGCGGTATGGGACGGTTGCTCAGAAGGTCAAATTGTTGTTCACGATAACTTGAAGAAACCCGTGATTTCTGAGCATCTGGTATGGGACTTTTGTTCACGAATCCAAACCGAAGGGTTGGTCCACAATAGTTTTATTTTAAATTTCGGGGACGAAATTCTTTAAAGTGAAGAATAGTGTAACACCCCATGTTTTTAGCATGGAGAATTCTGAAAGATGTGTTATGGCATGAGATTAAGCTTCATCCAAAGCTTCCGTTGCGTAGGAAAATGAGCATTGGCCCTTGGCCAATGTATTGACAATGTTCAGCCAACATGTACGGACATATGGTTGGAAGTGTACGGCTAACATGGCCGGACATCGTGTTGGAAGTGTACGGACAACATGGTCGGACATCGGAGTTGGCATTGATAGTGAACATCCATCTTGGCCGGTTATTCCGAAATATATGGCAACAGCCATGAATAGTAAAATTGGGGGTTGAATGATTTTTGGTTCTTCAATTTAAGTTGTAAAAATATCATTTTTACATATATAGGGAGGGGTAGTTGGTTGAGGGTGCATATGCGGACTATGCGCCAAGTAAGCTTCATAGCTTAGCCAGAAGAGTATAAATGATGCCTAAGGCTCATTTATAGTTGCGTAGCCTTTCGAAGAGGGAATTTTATGCTTGGGCATTGTTATGCCATATTGCGGACCAAACATGCATCACTTGGATGCATTTTGACGGAACGGCCTATACGGACTAGGACATTACCACCATTGCTTGTCCACGGCCTAGCAAAGGAGTTGGATTAAGTTTCTTGTCCCTTCGAGGATGAAATACGGTCTGTGCTTGATCCCTTTAGAGTAGGAAAGGGAACGTAGGAAGCCGTAATGAGTTGCAGCACTGTCGGTCCAGCACATTGTCGCTCATATCATCTAATTTAGAGATGATTGTGACACTTTGGCCTCTCATATCATATGGTTCGGTAGCTCGATGCAAGAGATTATTGTGGCCCTACTTGATGAGGCTTGTTGCATTTTATTCCTTGAATGCTCATACTTCCTATCAAGGTGTTCGACATAGGTTAAAAACCCGAGTGTCGTAATTTATCTCAAGAGGAGTCTATTTTGATGGGAAACGTCCCAAAGATCAAAACATATTGATCTATTGATCCACATGGTCACCGGAATTTACCCAAATTCCATCGTTTAGAGTCTCAAAAGGCCGTTTTTTCCGTATTAGGAAAGTTTTTATTTTCTTAAAAAACAATTCACAGAACAAGGGTAAGTTGGAACGGTGTGGAAGCTAAAATAGATGCTCCATGCTCCACGATCATGCTAGAAAGGGAAAATGAACGTGCATTTGCCTAGCTTTAAGGCTCAGATCGTAGCTTCATCATGGCGCATCAGGGAAGTTATGGCCTACGGGGCAACGTGCCAAAGGCGTAATTTTACGGCCCATCACAGTTGGTATCAGAGAAAGTTCCGAGAAAACACTAGGGATTGTGCGGAGTGTACTCGCCAAACGAGTAATTTTCATTCAAAGGGAAATAAAGTTGGAGAATAGGCTAAATTTTGCGCGGAAAGAGTTTGTAAATGCAATGCCAGTTACTTTTACGAATCGAGTTGAGCTTGTAAATGAGCTGTGAGTTTGCCTGGCCTAAGTGGCACCCCTCTTACGAGTGGATATCCGGAAGACCATCTTCGACGGTTGGTAGACAATGGAACTGATCATCCCCACACGTTGGCACTGGCCAAGGGTGTGCGTTGTCAGGCCCGGCTAGCATCCCACTTACGAGTGGCAACCTGGATGACCGTCAGGGACGGTGGGCAACTGGATAATATTCCACACAGTAATATGCTAAGATCTTGTCATTTCGATGAATCCTTTCAACTTGTGAACCTTAGGAATTCATGGGTGGTAGTATGGGATGCCATCTAGGACACCTTGTCGAAATATCCTCTTGGAACTGGCCAATTACAATTCTTGGTATTGTTGTGGGCAATTTTGGATTCCTGGGCAGGTGGTATGGGACGGTTTCTCAGAAGGTCAAATTGTTGTTCGCGATAACTTAAAGAAACCCGTGATTTCTGAGCATCTGGTATGGTACTTTTGTTCAGGAATCCAAACCGAAAGGTTTGTCCACAATAGTTTTGTTTTAAATTTCGGGGAAGAAATTCTTTAAAGGGAAAAATAGTGTAACACCCCATGTTTTTAGCATGGAGAATTCTGAAAGATGCGTCATGGCCTGAGATTAAGCTTCATCCAAAGCTTCCGTTGCGTAGGAAAATGAGCATTGGCCCTTGGCCAATGTATTGACAATGTTCATCCAACATGTCCGGACATATGGTTGGAAGTGTACGGCCAACATGGCCGGACATCATGTTGGAAGTGCACGGCCAACATGGCCGGACATCGGAATTGGCATTGGTAGCGAACAACCATCTTGGCCGGTTATTTAGAAATATATGGCAACGGCCATGAATAGTAAAATTGTGGGTTGAATGCTTTTTGGTCCTTCAATTTAAGTTGTAAAAATATAATTTTTACATATATAGGGAGGGGTAGTTGGTTGAGGGTGCATATGCAGACTATGCGCCAAGTAAGCTTCATAGCTTAGCCAGAAGAGTATAAATGATGCCTAAGGCTCATTTATAGTTGCGTAGCCTTTCGAAGAGGGCATTTGATGCTTGGGCATTGTTATGCCATATTGCGGACCAAACATGCATCACTTGGATGCATTTTTACGGAATGGCCTATACGGACTTGTCCATTACCACCATTGATTGGCCACGGCCTAGCAAAGGAGTTGGATTAAGTTTCTTGTCCCTTCTAGGATGAAATACGGTCTGTGCCTGATCCCTTTAGAGTAGGAAAGGGAACGTAGGCAGACGTAATGAGTTGCAGCACTGTCGGTCCAGCATATTGTGGCTCATATCATCTAATTTAGAGATGATTCCGACACTTTGGCCTCTCATATCATCTGGCTCGGTAGCTCGACGCAAGAGATGATTGTGGCCCTACTTGATGAGGCTAGTTGCAGTTTATTCCTTGAATGCTCATACTTCCTATCAAGGTGTTCGACATAGGCTAAAACCCGAGTGTCGTAATTTATCTCAAGAGGAGTCCATTTTGATGGGAAATGTCCCAAAGATCAAGACATGTTGATCTATTGATCCACATGGTCACCGGAATTTAGCCAAATTCCATCGTTTAGACCCTCAAAAGGCCGATTTTGCCGTATTAGGAAAGTTTTTATTTTCTTAACAAACCCTTCGCAGAACAAGGGTAAGTTGGAACGGTATGGAAGCTAAAATAGGTGCTCCATGCTCCACGAGCATGCTTACAAGGGAAAATGAACGTGCATTTTCCTAGCTTTAAGGCTCGGATCGTAGCTTCATCATGGCGCATCGGGGAAGTTATGGCCTACGGGGCAACGCGCCAAAGGCGTAATTTTATGGCCCATCACAGTTGGTATCAGAGAAAGTTCCGAGAAAACACTAGGGATTGTGCGGAGTGTACTCGTCAAATGAGTAATTTTCCTTCAAAGGGAAATAAAGTTGGAGAGTAGGCCAACTTTTGCGCGGAAAGAGTTTGTAACTGCAATGCCAGTTACTTTTACGAATCGAGTTGAGCTTGTAAATGAGCTGTGAGTTTTCCTGGCCTAAGTGGCGCCCCGCTTAACAGTGGATATCCGGAAGACCGTATGGGACAGTGGGTAGACAATGAGACTGATTATCCCCACATGTTGGCACTGGCCAGGGGTGTGCGTTGTCAGTCCCGGCTAGCATCCCACTTACGAGTGGCAACCTGGATGACCGTCAGGGACGGTGGGCAACTGGACAATATTCCACACAGTACTATGCTAAGATCTTGTCATTTCGATGAATCCTTTCAACTTGTGAACCTTAGGGATTCATGGGTGGTAGTATGGGATGCCATCTAGGACACCTTGTCGAGATATCCTCTTGGCACTGTCCAATTGCGATTCTTGGTATTGTTGTGGGCAATTTTGGATTCCTGGGCAGGCGGTATGGGACGGTTTCTCAGAAGGTCAAATTGTTGTTCACGATAACTTGAAGAAACCCGTGATTTCTGAGCATCTGGTATGGGACTTTTGTTCAGGAATCCAAACCGAAGGGTCTGTCCACAATAGTTTTGTTTTGAATTTCGGGGAAGAAATTCTTTAAAGGTAAGAATAGTGTAACACCCCATGTTTTTAGCATGGCGAATTCTGAAAGATGCGTCATGGCCTGAGATTAAGCTTCATCCAAAGCTTCCGTTGCGTAGGAAAATGAGCATTGGCCCTTGGCCAATGTATTGACAATGTTCAGCCAACATGTCCGGACATCAGGTTGGCAGTGTACGACCAACATGGCCGGACATCGTGTTGTAAGTGTACGGCCAACATAGCCGGACATCGGAGTTGGCATTGGTGGTGAACATCCATCTTGGACGGTGATTCAGAAATATATGGTAACGGCCATGAATAGTAAAAGTGGGGGTTGAATGATTTTTGGTCCTTCAATTTAAGTTGTAAAAATATCATTTTTACATATATAGGGAGGGGTAGTTGGTTGAGGGTGCATATGCGGACTATGCGCCAAGTAAGCTTCATAGCTTAGCCGGAAGAGTATAAATGATGACTAAGGCTCATTTATAGTTGTGTAGCCTTTCGAAGAGGGTATTTGATTCTTGGGCATTGTTATGCCATATTGCGGACCAAACATGCATCACTTGGATGGATTTTGATAGAACGGCCTATACGGACTAGGCAATTACCACCATTGCTTGGCCACGACCTAGCAAATGAGTTGGATTAAGTTTCTTGTCCCTTCGAGGATGAAATACGGTATGTGCCTGATCCCTTTAGAGTAGGAAATGGAACGTAGGCAGCCGTAATGAATTGCAGCACTGTCGGTCCAGCACATTGTCGCTCATATCATCTAATTTAGAGATGATTGTGACACTTTGGCCTCTCATATCATTTGGATCGGTAGCTCGACGCAAGAGATGATTGTGGCCCTACTTGATGAGGCTAGTTGCATTTTATTCCTTGAATGCTCATACTTCCTATCAAGGTGTTCGACATAGGCTAAAAACCCGAGTGTCGTAATTTATCTCAAGAGGAGTCCATTTTGATGGGAAACGGCCCAAATATCAAGACATGTTGATCTATAAATCCACATGGTCACCGGAATTTGGCCAAATTCCATCGTTTAGAGCCTCAAAAGGCCTTTCTTGCCGTATTAGGAAAGTTTTTATTTGCTTAACAAACCCTTCGTAGAACAAGGGTAAGTTGGAACGATGTGGAAGCTAAAATAGCTGCTCCATGCTCCACGATCATGCTTGCAAGGGAAAATGAACGTGTATTTGCCTAGCTTTAAGGCTCAGACCGTAGCTTCATCATGGCGCATCGGGGATGTAGGATCAGAATATTGTCACAACAATATTATTGCGAAATAAATAACAGTTTGGTGATACATCACTGATATTCTGCGACACATCTCAAAGTGACGTAAGGAATGATATATCATATGAAAACGACATAAACATGAATAAAGTGTGACATTTCTGCGGCAGATCAATAAAACCTGGGAATGATTAAGGCGGTGCTAACTACGATTTATCGCAAGAACTCAGATCCGAAACTAAAGGGAATCTTAGCTGTAAATGAGCTGTCATGAGCTGTAATCCACTATGTATATGCCTATATAAAGGGAATGAATAGTTCCAGAGGAGGGAGATGAATTTTTGAGTGCTAAGAAAGTTTTTAGGAGAGAAAATCTTATTAAGGGAATTGTATTCTTGTTTACTGTAATTCTTTTAAGATCATATCAATAAAGAGGTACTTAATCTTTAAATTGTGTCATAAATTCTTGAGTTGGGTGTAGTGTGGGAATTCCTGCAACTACATTTTGGCGTCCAGAAACAGGGAGAATTAATTTGAGAAATTTCAAATTGCAATCTGAAAGATTTGAAGAAATTATTAGAATTGAAGAAATGGCTAGGAGAAGAAGAAATACATCAGAACCACCAACAACAGTGAGAAGGAGTAAAATAATTGCAGGAGAAGGAATAGATGAATTGGAAGGATCTTTAAGGATCAGATCAGGAAGAAGTAGAATGAGAAATGGAGCAGAAAATTCAATTCAACCACCGAATCAACAAACACAAGAACAAGATAGATATGTGGATTATGATAGAGTAAGTGTGCATACTTGGAGGTCGGATTCGATAGAAGAGGCAGAAAATCAAGAAGTGGATGGAGGAGTAATTCATGAAGGGCATGAAGTAGTAGGTGATTTGAGACAAAGGATACAGGAAGAAAGAAGATTAGAGGCAGAAGAACGTGCAAATCTTACAAGGCAAAATCATGAACTAAGAATGGAAAATTTGAGGTTGCAAAACAGAAGATCAAGAAGCAGCATGAGATCAGGTTCAAGATAATATAGAGAAGAAACAAGACAAAATCACCCTATACAAAATATTGGCGAGAATTTGATAAATGATCATTATATTCCACGCGGTGAAACTTTGGACATTAGACATAATCAAGATGAGGGAGAAAATCAAGAAGAGAGAAGGAGAATGTTACGTGATGAGGAGATTCGAAGAAATCGCAGAATAATTGAAGATGATATTGAGAGGCATTATATTGATCAAGTACATTTAGCGGGAGAGAGAGAGAGATTGCGAGCGGAAGTAGAAGAACAAGAAATTCAAGCAGCATTGCATCATAATAATCATGATAATCGAGAAAGACGACGTGCACAAAATCGTAATAATGGTAATCTCAATGAGGAATATGAGAGAATTCGCAGAGACATGGAAAGGAAACGAAGAGAAACAGTAAGGGATGAGGAAATTCGCAGAGAAGAGAATGAAAGACAAATTAACTTGCAAATTCAAGAAGAAGAAAATCGTAGAAGAAGGCAAAATGAAGATGTTGGAGAAGAAGCGCGAAATATCGCAAGACAAGAAAGGCATGAACGCAGACGAAGAGAGGCTGCGTTGAAAAGACCAATGGAGCAAAATTCTGATAAGAATGAACAAATCTTGCGGGAATTAGCAGAAATGAGAGGAATAATAAGTAACAGAAGAGAAGGAGGAAGAAGACAACTTGATGAGGCAATCGAAGAAGCTGCGAAAACTCCATTCACTCAAGAGGTACAATTAGGAGGGATACCTCCAAAATGCAATTTTACCTGTTGACCAAGTATTTTTGACGGGACTACATGTGCCGTCCAACATATCAAAGCCTATATTCGATGCATGCTACAATGGGAGAACCATGATGTCGTTCTCATTGCAAATAATTTGCGTCAAGTTTAATCAAGAAGCATTGAAGTGGTTTGAAAGTCTCCCCAAGAATACAATAACTTCGTTCATGCACTTACAAACTACCTTCTTAGGAGCATATATAAGTAATAACTCTACATGACCTGGAATTGAAGATGTGTTTGGATTGAAGCAGAGAGTTGGCGAGAGTTTAAAGCACTTAACGATAAGATGGAGGACAATGTGTAGTGAAATGGATGGAAGAGTAGATGAAAGATATATCATTTTGTCCTTCATAAATGCTATGTTTGCGACAAATCTATTATACATCCAGGTATTTAGAGTTAAAAACACAATCACTATGACAGAATTGCGAGAATTGCAAGAAGAGTATATCGCTTTGGAGGAAAAACAAAATGAGATGGAGTCATATCCAATTCTCGTAGGCACAAGTTCAGTTGCAGCAAATGGAAGTTTATTACCAAGGATGATTAACACAGTATCAAGTACCTCCCAAAATCAGCGAGAGAAAATGGGGATTGATAATCAACGTAAGATAGTAGCAATGGGGAGTAGAGATCAGGAGGAATTATAAAAGGAAAGAAATTTCTATAATCGCAATAACAATAATAAGGTCCCAAGGTTTGATCAACCGCAGGAGACTTATGGTGGACAGAGGAAGAATTATTCAAGAGAGCAAAGAGGTCAAAAAATTATATGGGAAGATGTCAAATTGCCACCTCTAAATACCAGTATAGACAAGATTTGGGAAGCAATTATTTTGATGGAGAATATACCCTCACCCTGGAACATGGGGAAAGAACCACATCCTAACAACCAAAATCAAGAGTTCTGTCCTTATCATCATTTTCATGGCCATTCTGTGAATAATTGTAGAAATGTAAAAAGAATTATTATGCGAATGATTGAACAGGGGAAATTAAATCATTTTCTAGCGAGATATCCACAACCCCAGCAATTTCCGCAAGCACCAGAAATTCGCAGAGTCAATATTGCGAAAGACGCAGAAACATTTGTCATTGAAGTAGGAGCCACATCCAAAAATCTATTTTGCAATTCAATTGTACATTCGCAGAAAACAATAGAAGATTTCCATGATAATGTGCTAAGTAGAGTATTTGCAAGGGATATAGAGGGAAGAGAGGTGATGAATATTGCGAAAATTTCTCCGTTAGAAGAATGGCGTAAACAAGTTATTTATTTTTTCGCACAAGAGATACCAGAGCCAGGGGAAGATGCATGACAACCCGTTGGTGGTAAAGTTAGAGATAAATCCAAAGTACAGAGAGGAGGAAGAAGATGATGGTGACGCAGCAAGTGATTCTTGGGCAATAGATAAGGTTTTAATTGATACTGGCAGCTCGGTAGACATCTTATTTTATCATACCTACCATACAATGGGTGGAAGAGATGATGAATTAATCCCCTCCACTTACAAGATCTATGGTTTTAATGGCACTGCGAATAAGCCAAAAGGAGAAATCACTATGGAAATCCCATTGAACAAGATATCTTCAAAAATTAAATTATGTGTAGTGGATATATAATCTCCTTATAATGCCTTAATTGGAAGACCATAGCTCCATGGAATCTTGGGCATAGCATCCACATATCATCAATGCATAAAGTTTCCGCATCCTCATGGTATTGGGATAATTAAAGGTGATTGGTTTGAAGGGAAAAAGTGTTATGAAGTTGACATTAATACTTGCGAAGAAATAAACGCCAGAAATCGTAATTGGCAACATAACAGGAAGCAAACTCAGAGAGCAGAGAAATTAATGGTGGACAGTATAGAGTTGCGGGGAAAGGATATATTACAAGAATAGTTTGTGCCAAAAGAATCAATGGTGATTAATCGCGCAAAAGATGGGAAAAAGTTGAAATCTTCATTCTTCGCAGGAAAATAAACAAGTGCAGGGTGCTGGGAAATTTTTTGAAATCTTCATTTCTCACAAGAAAGTAAACAAATAACAAAGTATTGCGAATAATCATTCGTCACAGAAGAAAAGAAGTAAAGCAATGTCATGTCAAAGAAACAGTTGAAGAACAAAAATAACAAGAAATATGCAAAAATGAGAATATTAAAAGAAAAACTTTGCTCAAAAATAAGAATTTTTCTATTGAAAGAAAAAGATGATGATTTCAAATCATATAAGAATTTTTAATGCAAATGCATAAGACGGGCGCAAATCGCCTAAAAATATAAGAATGTGATGAACTTTTATGGCGTACACCTTAGTTCGCGGATTCTATTCCGTAAGAGGCAATGTCCTTAAAGTGCGTCATAAGGGGGGTATCTCTTTGCGTGACTATGGGAAAGGCTATCTTTACTGCTGGAACCTAGTCATGGAGATTTGGGATTATAGAAAATCCATCCAGGAGAGATAACTTGGATTCCCAACTATATAAGGTTATACCCTGGTTGGGCGCCCGAGAGTTTCTCCTAAGGAATGCAAAGTATGATCAAGGCGCTGAGGTACACGGTTGAGTTGTGGGTGCCCTGGACGGATGAACCTACCCTGGCCATCCATGGAAAGTCTTGACTTACGATGTGTTCGGCCCAAAGAAAACCCCACTAGGGTGTAGTCTCGTAACTATAAGCCATATATGCATAAAGGATAAGAGGCTACGAAAACAACTGGTTATTTCTAGAACCGGATGGGAGGAGCTAGTCTTGTATGGAAGAAGTACGTCTCCTTGAAGGGGCAACCAGGGGGAGAGATAAGGGCGATACCCTCCATTAGGGAGCTGTGTATCAAAAAAGACGGCAATGTCATGGGACTTTATATTCGCAAGAGTATTTAGGCCCCTCATATTGTCGCGTGACACAGATAGCGATGTCATGGGACTTTATATTCGCAAGAATATTTAGGCCCGTCATATTGCCGCACAATAGGCCAAAAAGCCAAAAAAGAAATGTTAAGATGAGATCAATGTGTTTTTCCGATAAGAACAAAAGACGAGATAAATGAAATCA
The DNA here is from genome assembly GCA_023529315.1 of Papaver bracteatum. Taxonomy (NCBI): domain Eukaryota; kingdom Viridiplantae; phylum Streptophyta; class Magnoliopsida; order Ranunculales; family Papaveraceae; genus Papaver; species Papaver bracteatum. Next base: position 578,639 of record JAJJWX010005038.1, on the reverse strand, counting down.
ATGATAAGAGGATATAAATCGCAAAAACGTCCTGCGATTTCATCGAAAATACGCCAATGTCATGAGTCTTAAAAAGCAAAGAGAAATTAATCTCGTAAGAAGGCTTAGACTTGTCATATTGTCGCATAGATCAAAATAAATGATAAGACAAGATCAAAGGATTTATTACATATGAAAGTAAGAATGTCCTGCGATCTTGTCGCATAAAAGTGGCATAATAAGACCTTTAACTTGGAGGGAAAAATAAGACCACAAGAGAAATTTTATCTGCGAAACATATAACATATTTTTTTTGCGATAATTCATTTATCATATTGCAAATTAATAACAAGGGGAAAGTATGGGAGTGATGCATAAAATGGTAAATATTTTATTCATCATTATATGATAAATTCATATAAATAACAAACAGATAGAAGCAAAAAAGAATTTATATATTGAAAGATATCAGGAGCTGCAGATAATTCACAGAATATTACAAGTTGACGCAGATAATTATCGCAAGAAAGAAAGAGAAAAATACAAGAGAAAATCAAAAAGAAAAAATAGAACTATTTATCTCCATCATTATCTTCATCTTCGTCTTCGTATTCACTATCTTCATCATTAGCTCCTTCCTCATATTCACTTTCATGTTCAGCCTCACTATCAGAAACAATTGGTACTTGAGAACTGGCTGGGATATTATCCATAAGACAAGGATACATACTAAGAGGAAGATCGTTATCTTTGCAAACTTTCTCAATAGCATTATTGCGAATGGTGAGAAGATTACTACGCAAATTTGAGTTAGATATCTTTATTTTTTCTCGCAGTCTTGAGATTTTTTCATTACGGGAAGCAAGATTTTTCGCAAGACCACTTTTTTCCTCTTCAAGTTCTGCTACCCTTTTGGAATATCTTCCTTCAGATTCTGCGATGATACAACAATAAATTAGAAACTGGTTGGGAATCTACAAAAAATACAAGGATATTAGAGGAATAATAAATAACCTTCTCTTTCATGGATCATTTCTTGTATCAATGTTTCTTGCTCGGTATGAAGACTGACATCTATCGCTAAGTTTTTCCTAGCATTATCGAGAATTGTCGCATCCCATGCGAATTCATCATCACTTTGAATGAGAAGATGGGAACGGATTTGTTTTTCTTTTTTAAGAAGTTTAATGTTTTCATCTTTAAGTCTATCTCTCTCAAGTTCAGTATCAATAAGGGTATTGCGAAATTTTGATAAAGCTTCAGCACCTTGAAGAGTAATGCGTTCTTTATCCTTCTCAAGTTCACTCTTCTTGGCTTTTAAGACTTTGATTTTTTTCCCTAAATTCATCTCTGCAAGTCTTTAAACTATTGGATGTACTCAAGACAGATCTATAATCCATTCTCATAAGGGATATATGATATTTAAGCTCATCAAGGGATAAAGTATTAATTTTTTCATCTGAATAATTATTTAAATCATCATTAAGACGCTCAAGAAGAGTGGTTTCATCCATGGGTTCATCAAAAGAATTAAGAATGATGGCTTCATCAGTAAGATTATAGGCATCTGCAAAATGGTTTCCCAAATAAGCTAAAAAAAAAAAAAAAAAAAAAAAGAGACTTATACCAATAACTTGTTTTTAAGTAATTTCTCCTTATCAACTAATTTCTGTTGAAGAACTTGAATTTCTACTTCAAGTGATTTGTTTTTATTAAGAAGCTCAGTATTTCCAGCTACACTTCCAACTATTTACATTTTTCGCGAAGAATGGAGATTTCAGCTTCGTATTGCTTATTTTTCTCGAGAAGTTTCGCAGATTCAGATTGTGAATCAGTAAGCCTTTTCTGCGATGATGATAATCTATTTTATAATTCTGAAGCAACAGAAAAGAAGCTCTTGCGATGCAGCATGAAAAAGAGAAAATAATTAAGATAAGTAAAAGATCTTTGATATTCATGGCAAATGTAAAGTTTACTTGCAAGAAAAATGAAGGAAAGGGGCATACCAAATAAGCTAATGCATGAAGAAAACCTGGGTTGATAAATCTTGAGACTCCTTTAAGATCTTTATTATTAGTCAAAATTGAAGCGTCACAGATCTTTGAGAGATATTCGCAAGTACGAGTAGTATCATCATCTCCAATACCTTGTAAGGGATTTCTGAAAATATTTGACAATTGATCCATTGGAGTCTCAGATTGAGAAAGACCTATCGCAGACCTAATTATTGCGGAAGAGATATGCATTGAAGTGCCCACTGAGGCATCATTATTAATTCCACTATCTTTTTAAATTTCATTATCTCTTTCAGCGATAGTAGAAATCTCTTTGATTTGAGAATTATCAAAAGGAAGTGGTTGAGTTTTTCTTATATTCTTTGGAGGACCGTCGGTGGTTTGATTTTTATTGCGGTGAGGAGAAGCACCGGAACTTTCATTTGGAGTTGCTACTCTTTTGCATTTATCTTTGGCTTCAACCACCGCGACAAATGGAATTTCCTTGAAAACAATCACACATAAAGATAAGAAACAGGGGAAACAATATATTGTTAGAGATTATAGAAGATTGTTTCTTACTTCATCTGTAAAGGTTTTCAAAATTTGTAGGAGATTTGGATTCCCAGTGTTGACATAGCTAAGCTTCATTCTTTCAATCTGATAAAAGATATCTCAATAATTAGTAAGAATAATACGTTTATCCAAATCTGCGAACAATGATAAATTTTGAGATATATACCTTAGAATTCCTTTCAGACCAATTAAAAACCCAAGGACGATACGCCGCAAAACTCACAGGATTCGCAGGTAGATCAAGAATGCCAGAAATATATGGGCCTTCAAGGAGGATAGGAAATCTGCACAACTTGTCATCTTTTGAGAAGCGTGGACCATGGTTTTTACTTGGGTGATAGTCTATATCTTGCATAAGAAGTTTATCCTTCGCAACCTTTATATTCCTATTCAAACGAACAGCCCATCACGTGCTATCTTTCTTCATGGGAATCACTTGATAATTCGCAAAGAAATTCTCCACGGTATATTTCCCTGGAATAATTGGGATATCTTTAAAATCAGGATGTTTCGCAGATTCAGGATAGCGAGATCCTTTACCAGCTCCACGAAAGGAATATTCGAGAATGAGACTAATACAATCACCGCTTAATTGGTAGATTGCTCGTGAAAATTTAGTGTGAGAAATAATTTCATAAAAAAGAGGAAGATCTGGGTTATAAAGAGGGATAGGAAGACCAGCTTCTAGTTGACCTAGAGAAATAAGGATGTTCTCATTGGAAGAAGGAAATCCTGAAAATAAATCAATGGAGAGATCGAGTCGAGGTCGACCAGGATCTCGAAAGTGTGAAACCTAAAGTTTTGAGTTTCTGATGGTGTTTTTGGAAAGTGGGTTGACCTAATTTCTTATCAGGAGCCATTTTTTAATGGGAATGATGATTAAGATGAAGAAGAATAAATAAACGAAATTAAAACGATAATAAGATCCGGAATTTGCGGAAGAAGATGAAGAATAGTAGAGTTGCAGAGAGAAAATAAAAAGAGAGAGTAAAAATAAGAGAAGGGATTAGAGAAGGAGATATTTATAAGAGGAAAAGATTCTCGAGAACATCAATGCATTCAATGAAGAAAAGAGTGAATGGTCAGAATTCAACGGTTAAAAAAAAGACGTTACGAGGAATAAATGAGAGAAGAAACACGTGTATAATATCTAGCGATGGAAGCAGAAACATGTCAAAGTGAAGGAAGCGCGAAAAGACAAGAAGTTGCGACAAATCAAGAAACTTAAATTCTCATGATCTTTATCTCCTTCGCAGAAAAGATATGAGAAGAGGCAAGATGTATATTATTGCGAAATAAATCACACTTCGGCGATACACCAATGATATTCTGCGACACATCTCAAAGTAACGTAAGGAATGACATATCAGATGAAAACGATAGAAACATGAATAAAGTGTGACATTTCTGCGGCAGATCAATAAAACCTGTGAATGATTAAGGCGGTGCTAACTGCGATTTATCGCAAGAACTCAGATCCGAAACTAAAGGGAATCTTAGCTGTAAATGAGCTGTCATGAGTTGTAATCCACTATGTAAATGCCTATATAAAGGGAATGAATAGTTCCAGAGGAGGGAGATGAATTTTTGAGTGCTAAGAAAGTTTTTAGGAGAGAGAAAATCTTATTAAGTGAATTGTATTCTTGTTTACTGTAATTCTTTTAAGATCATATCAATAAAGAGGTACTTAATCTTCAAATTGTGTCATAAATTCTTGAGTTGGGTGTAGTGTGGGAATTCCTGCAACTACAGGGGAAGTTACGGCTTGCTGAGCAACGCGCGAAAGGCCTAATTTTATGTTCCATCATAGTTGGTATCAGAGCAAGTTCCGAGAAAACACTAGGGATTATGCGAAGTAGACTCATCAAACGAGTAATTTTCCTTCAAAGGTAAATAAAGTTGGAGAGTAGGCCAACTTTTGCGCGGAAAGAGTTTGTAACTGCAATGCCAGTTTCTTTTACGAATCGAGTTGAGCTTCTTCATGAGCTGTGAGTTTTCCTGGACAAATTGGCACCCCGCTTACGAGTGGATATCCGGAAGACCGTCTGGGACGGTGGGTAGACAATGGGACTGATCATCCCCACACGTTGGCACTTAGCAAGGGAGTGCGTTGTCAGGCCCAGCTAGCATCCCACTTACGAGTGGCAACCTGAATGACCGTCAGGGATGGTGGGAAACTGTACAATGTTCCCCACAATACTATGATAAAATCTTGTCATTTCGATGACATCTTTTAACTTGTGAACCTTTGGGATTCCTGGGTGGTAGTATGGGATACCATCTAGGACACTTGGTCGAGATATCCTCTTAGCACTGTCCAATTGCAATTATTGGTATTGTAGTGGGCACTTTTGGATTCATGGTCAGGCGGTATGGGACTGTTGCTCAGAATGTCAAATTGTTGTTCACGATAACTTGAAGAAACCCGTTATTTCTGAGCATCTGGTATGGGACTTTTGTTCAGGAATCCAAACTGAAGAGTTTTCCCACAATAGTTTTTTTTGGAATTTCGGGGATGAAATTCTTTAAAGGGAAGAATAGTGTAACACCCCATGTTTTTAGCATGGCGAATCCTGAAAGATGCGCCACGGCCTGAGATTAAGCTTCATCCAAAGCTTCCATTGCATAGGAATATGAGCATTCGCCCTTGGCGAATGTATTGACATTGTTCATCCAACATGTACGGATATCTGGTTGGCAGTGTACGTCCAACATGGCCGGACATCGTGTTGGAAGTGTACGGCCAACATGGCCGGACATCGGAGTTGGCATTGGTAGTGAACAACCATCTTGGTCGGTTATTCAGAAATATATGTGAACGGCAATGATTAGTAAAAGTGGGGAGTTGAATGATTTTTGGTCCCCTAATTTTAGTTGGAAAAATGTCATTTTTACATATATAGGGAGGGGTAGTTGGTTGAGGGTGCATATGCGGACTATGCGCCAAGTAAGCATCATAACTTAGCTGGAAGAGTATAAATGATGCCTAAGGCTCATTTATAGTTGCGTAGCCTTTAGAAGAGGGAATTTGATGCTTGGGAATCATTATGCCATATTGTGGACCAAACATGCATCACTTGGATGTATTTTGACGGAACGGCATATACGGACTAGGAAATTACCGCCATTGATTGGACACGACCTAGCAAAGGAGTTGGATTAAGTTTCTTGTCCCTTCGAGGATGAACTATGGTCTGTGATTGATCCCTTTAGAGTAGGGAAGGGAACGTAGGTAGTCGCAATGAGTTGTAGCACTGTCGGTCCAGCATATTGTGGCTCATATCATCTAATTTAGAGATGATTGCGACACTTTGGCCTCTCGTATCATCTGGCTCGGTAGCTCGACACAAGAGATGATTGTGGCCATACTTGATGAGGCTAGTTGCATTCCATTCCTTGAATGCTCATACTTCCTATCAAGGTGTTCGACATAGGCTAAAAACCTGAGTGTCGTAATTTATATTAAGAGGAGTCCATTTTGATGGGAAACGACCCAAAGATCAAGACATGTTGATCTAAAGATCCACATGGTCACCGGAATTTAGCCAAATTCCATCGTTTAGAGCCTCAAAAGGCCATTTTTGCCGTATTTGGAAAGTTTTTATTTTCTTAACAAACCCTTCGTAGAACAAGGGTAAGTTGGAACAGTGTGGAAGCTAAAATAGATGCTCCATGCTCCACGAGCATGCTTGCAAGGGAAATTGAACGTGCATTTGCCTAGCTTTAAGGCTCAGATCGTAGATTCATCATGGCGCATTGGGGAAGTCATGGCCTACGGGGCAACGCCCCAAAGGCGTAATTTTACGGCCCGTCACAGTTGGTATTAGAGCAAGTTACGAGAAAACACTAGGGATTGTGCGGAGTGTACTCGTCAAATGAGTAATTTTCCTTCAAAGGGAAATAAAGTTGGAGAGTAGGCCAACTTTTAAGCGGAAGAGTTTGTAACTGCATTGCCAGTTACTTTTACGAATCGAGTTGAGCTTGTAAATGAGCTGTGGGTTTTCCTGGCCAAATTGGCACCCCGCTTACGAGTTGATATCCTGAAGACCGTCTGGGATGGTGGGTAGGCAATGGAACTGATCATCCCCACACATTGGCAGTGGCCAAGGGTATGCGTTGTCAGGCCCGGAAAGCATCCCACTTACGGATGGCAACCTGGATGACTGTCAGGGATGGTGGGCAACTGGACAATATTCCACACAGTAATATGCTAAGATCTTGTCATTTCGATGACACCTTTCAAATCGTGAATCTTAGGGATTCATGGGTGCTATTATGGGATGCCATCTAGGACACCTTGTCGAGATATCCTCTTGGCACTGGACAATTGCGATTCTTGGTATTGTTGTGGGAAATTTTGGATTCCTGGGCAGGCGGTATGGGACGGTTTCTCAGAAGGTCAAATTGTTGTTCACGATAACTTGAAGAAACCCGTGATTTCTGAGCATCTGGTATGGGACTTTTTTTCAGGAATCCAAACCGAAGGGTTTGTCCACAATAGTTTTGTTTTGAATTTCGGGGACGAAATTCTTTAAAGGGAATAATAGTGTAACACCCCATGTTTTTAGCATGGCGAATTCTGAAATATACGTCATGGCCTGAGATTAAGCTTCATCCAAAGCTTCTGTTTCATAGGAAAATGAGCATTAGCCCTTGGCCAATGTATTGACAATGTTCAACCAACATGTCCGGACATCTTGTGGGAAGTGTAGGTCGTATTGGAAGTGTACGGCCAACATGGCCGGACATCGGAGTTGGCATTGGTAGTGAACATCCATCTTGGCCGGTTATTCAGAAATATATGGTAACGACCATGAATAGTTAAAGTGGGGAGTTGAATGATTTTTGGTCCTTCAATTTAAGTTGTAAAAATATCATTTTTACATATATAGGGAGGGGTAGTTGGTTGAGGGTGCATCTGCGGACTATGCGCCAAGTAAGCTTCATAGCTTAGCCGGAAGAGTATAAATGATGCTTAAGGCTAATTTATAGTTGCGTAGCCTTTAAAAGAGGGCATTTGATGCTTGGTCTTTGTTATGCCATATTGCAGACCAAACATGCATCACTTGGATGCATTTTTACGGAACGGCTTATACGGACTAGGCCATTTTCACCATTGCTTGGCCAAATCCTAGCAAAGGAGTTGGATTAAGGTTCTTGTACATTCGAGGATATATTACGGTCTGTGCTTGATCCCTTTAGAGTAGGAAAGGGAACGTAGGCAGCCGTAATGAGTTGCAAGACTTGTCGGTCCAAGACATTGTCGCTCATATCATCTAATTTAGAGATGATTGTGACACTTTGGCATTTCATATCATATGGCTCGGTAGCTCGACGCAAGAAATGATTGTGGCCCTACTTGATGATTCTAGTTGCATTTTATTCCTTGAATGCTCATACTTCCTATCAAGGTGTTCGACATAGGATAAAAATCCAAGTGTCGTAATTTATCTCAAGAGGAGTCCATTTTGATAGGAAACAGTCCAAATATCAAGACATGTTGATCTATAGATCCACATGGTCACCGGAATTTAGCCAAATTCCATCGTTTAGAGCCTCAAAAGGACGTTTTTGCCGTATTATGAAAGTTTTTATTTTCTTAGCAAACCCTTCGCAGAACAAGGGTAAGTTGAAACGGTGTAGAAGCTAAAATAGATGTTCCATGCTCCACGAGAATGCTTGCAAGGGAAAATGAACGTGCATTTTCCTAGCTTTAAGGCTCAGATCGTAGCTTCATCATGGCGCATCAGGGAAGTTATGGACTATGGGGCAACGCGCCAAAGGCGTAATTTTACGGCCCGTCACAGTTGGTATCAGAGCAAGTTCCGAGAAAACACTAGGGATTGTGCGTAGTGTACTCGTCAAACGAGTAATTTTCCTTCAAAGGGAAATAAAGTTGGAGAGTAGGCCAACTTTTGCGTGGAAGAGTTTGTAACTGCAATGCCAGTTACTTTTACGAATCGAGTTGAGCTTGTAAATGAGTTGTGAGTTTTCCTGGCCTAAGTGGCACCCCGCTTACGAGTGGATACCCGGAAGACCGTCTGGATGATGGGTAGACAATGAAACTGATCATACCACACATTGGCACTGGCCAAGGGTGTGCGTTGTCAGGCCCAGCTAGCATCCCACTTACGAGTGGAAACCTGGATGACCGTCAGGGACGGTGAGCAACTAGACAATGTTCCACACATTACTATGCTAAGATCTTGTCATTTCGATGAATCCTTTCAACTTGTGAACCTTAAGGATTCCTGGGTGGTAGTATGGGATGTCATCTAGGACACCTGGCCGAGATATCCTCTTGTCACTGGCCAATTGCGATTCTTGGTATTGTTGTGGGCAATTTTGGATTCCTGGGCAGGCGGTATGGGACGGTTGCTCAGAAGGTCAAATTGTTGATCACGATAACTTGAAGGAACCCATGATTTCTGAGCATCTGGTATGGGACTTTTGTACAGGAATACAAACCGAAGGGTTTGTCCATAATAGTTTTGTTTGGAATTTCGGGGACGAAATTCTTTAAAGGGAAGAATAATGTAACACCCCATGTTTTTAGCATGGCGAATTCTGAAAGATGCATCATGGCCTTAGATTAAGCTTCATCCAAAGCTTCTGTTGCATAGGAAAATGAGCATTGGCCCTTGGCCAATGTATTGACAATGTTCAGCCAACATGTCCGGACATCTGGTTGGAAGTGTACTGCCAACATGTCCGGACATCGTGTTGGAAGTGTACGGCCAACATGGCCGGACATCGAAGTTGGTATTGGTAGTGAACAACCATCTTGGTCGGTTATTCAGAATTATATGGCAACTGCCATGAATAGTAAAAGTGGGGAGTTGAATGATTTTTGGTCCTTCAATTTAAGTTGTAAAAATATCATTTTTACATATATAGGGAGGGGTAGTTGGTTGGGGTGCATATGCGGACTATGCGCCAAATAAGCTTCATAGCTTAGCCGGAAGAGTATAAATGAAGCCTAAGGCTCATTTATAGTTGCGTAGCCTTTCGAAGATGGAATTTGATGCTTGCGCATTGTTATTCCATATTGCGAACCAAACATGCATCACTTGGATGCATTTTGACGGAACGGCCTATACGGACTAGGCCATTACCACCATTGATTGGCCACGTCCTAGCAAAGGAGTTGGATTAAGTTTCTTGTCCCTTCGAGGATTAAATGCAGTCTTTGCTTGATCCCTTTAGAGTAGGAAATGGAACGTAGGTAGACGCAATGAGTTGCTGCACTGTCGGTCCAGCACATTGTCACTCATATCATCAAATTTAGAGATGATTGTGATACTTTGGCATCTCATATCATCTGGATCGGTAGCTCGACGCAAGAGATGATTGTGGGCATACTTGATGAGGCTAGTTGTATTTCATTCCTTGAATGCTCATACTTCCTATCAAGGTGTTCGACATAGGATGAAAACTCGAGTGTCGTAATTTATCTCAAGAGGAGTCCATTTTTATGGGAAAAGACCCAAATATCAAGACATGTTGATCTAAAGATCCACATGTTCACCGGAATTTAGCCAAATTCTATCGTTTAGAGCCTCAAAAGGTCGTTTTTGCCGTATTAGGAAAGTTTTTATTTTCTTAACAAACCCTTCGCAGAACAAGGATAAGTTGAAACGGTGTGGAAGCTAAAATATCTAATCCATGCTCCATGAGCATGCTTGCAAGGGAAAATGAACGTGCATTTTCCTAGCTTTAAGGCTCAGATCATAGCTTCATCATGGCGCATCGGGGAAGTTATGGCCTACGTGGCAACGCGCCAAAGGCGTAATTTTACGGCCCGTCACAGTTGGTATCAGAGCAAGTTCCGAGAAAACACTAGGGATTGTGCGGATTGTACTCGTTAAATGAGTAATTTTCCTTCAAAGTGAAATAAACTTGGAGAGTAGGCCAACTTTTGCGCGGAAAGAGTTTGTAACTGCAATGCCAGTTACTTTTAAAAATCGAGTTGAGCTTGTAAATGAGCTGTGAGTTTGCCTGGCCTAAGTGGAACCCCGCTTAAGAGTGGATATCCGGAAAACCGTCAGGGACGGTGGGTAGACAATGGAACTGATCATCCCCACACGTTGACACTGTCCAAGGTATGCATTATCAAGCCCGGATAGCATCCCACTTACGAGTGGAAACCTGGATGACTGTCAGGGACGGTGGGCAACTAGACAATGTTCCACACAGTACTACGCTAAATCTTGTCATTTCGATGAATCCTTTCAACTTGTGAACCTTAGGGATTCCTGGGTGGTAGTATGGGATTCCATCTAGGACACCTGGTCGAGATATCCTCTTGGCACTGGCCAATTGCGATTCTTGGTATTGTTGTGGGCAATTTTGGATTCATTGGCAGGAGGTATCGGACGGTTGCTTAGAAGGTCAAATTGTTGTTCACGATAACTTGAAGAAACCCGTGATTTCTGAGCATCTAGTATGAGACTTTTGTACAGGAATCCAAACCAAAGGGTTTGTCCACAATAGTTTTGTTTTGAATTTCGGGGACGAAATTCTTTAAAGGGAAGAATAGTGTAACACCCCATGTTTTTAGCATGGCGAATTCTGAAAGATGCGTCATGGCCTGAGATTAAGATTCATCCAAAGCTTCCGTTGCGTAGGAAAATGGGCATTCGCCCTTGGCCAATGTATTGACAATGTTCAGCTAACATGTCCGGACATCTGGTTGGCAGTGTACGGCCAACATGGCCGGACATCGTGCTGGAAGGGTACGGCCAACGTGGCGGACATCGGAGTTGGCATTGGTAGTGAACAGCCATCTTGGCTGGTTATTCAGAATAATATGGCAACGGACATGAATAGTAAAAGTGGGGAGTATAATGATTTTTGGTCCTTCAATTTAAGTTGTAAAAATATCATTTTTACATATATAGGGAGGGGTAGTTGGTTGGGGGTGCATATGGGGACTATGCGTCAAATAAGTTTCATAGCTTAACCGGAAGAGTATAAATGATGCCTAAGGCTCATTTATAGTTGCGTAGCCTTTCGAAGATGGAATTTGATGCTTGGGCATTGTTATGACATATTGCGAACCAAACATGCATCACTTGGATGCATTTTGACGGAACTGCCTATACGGACTAGGACATTACCACCATTGCTTTGCCACGGCCTAGCAAAGGAGTTGGATTAAGTTTCTTGTCCCTTCGAGGATGAAATACAGTATGTGCTTGATCCCTTGAGAGTAGGAAATGGAACGTAGGCAGCCGCAATGAGTTGCAGCACTATCGGTCCAGCACATTGTCGCTCATATCATCTAAATTAGAGATGATTGTGACACTTTGGCCTCACATATCATCTGGCTCGGTAGATCGACGCAAGAGATGATTGTGGGCATACTTGATGAGGCTAGTTTCATTTTATTCCTTGAATGCTCATACTTCCTATCAAGGTGTTCAACATAGGCTAAAAACCCGAGTGTCGTAATTTATCTCAAGAGGAGTCCATTTTGATGGGAAACGGTCCAAAGATCAAGACATGTTGATCTATAGATCTACATGGTCACCGGAATTTAGCCAAATTCCATCGTTTAGAGCCTCAAAAGGCTGTTCTTGCCGTATTAGGAAAGTTTCTATTTTCTTAACTAACCCTTCGCAGAACAAGGGTAAGTTGGAACGATATGGAAGCTAAAATAGCTGTTCCATGCTCCACGAGCATGCTAGCAAGGGCAAATGAACGTGCATTTGCCTAGATTTAAGTCTCAGATCGTAGCTTCATCATGGCGCATCGGGGAAGTTACGGCTTGCAGGGCAACGCGCCAAAGGCGTAACTTTACGGTCCGTCACAATTGGTATCAGAGCAAGTTCCGAGAAAACACTAGGGATTGTGCGGAGTAGACTCGTCAAACGAGTAATTTTCCTTCAATGGGAAATAAAGTTGGAGAGTATGCCAACTTTTGCGCGGAAAGAGTTTGTAACTGCAATGCCAGTTACTTTTATGAATCGAGTTGAGCTTGTTCATGAGCTGTGAGTTTTCCTTTCCGAAGTGGCACCCCGCTTACGAGTGGATATCCGGAAGACCGTATGGGACGGTGGGTAGACAATGGGACTGATCATCCCCACACGTTGGCACTTACCAAGGGTGTGCGTTGTCAGGCCCATCTAGCATCCTACTTACGAGTGGCAACCTGAATGACCGTCAGGGACGGTGGGTAGATGTTTGTACCGTGTATAAAATACACTATAAGCCCGTCAATCAAACCCAGAAAGCCTGTTAAAGAAAATTTCAAAAGCCCGGACCGGACTTATTGAGGAATTCCGGAGGATTATTGAGGAAACCAACACATGGGTTTATTGAGGAAACCCAGATGACTTATTATGGAAGCCCTTTTTTTTTTTTTTTACTCGGTCAATAGTTGGTCTATATTATGAGCAAAAAAAGGTAACCAAACAAGATTACAAAAAGGGGCCCGTAGGCCCCCGACCCCCATAGACCAAAGGGGTGCAAAAAAAGTAAAAACTTCAAATTATTGGCAACATGCCCTGAGAGCTAGAAAACAGAAAACTAAAAACACAAAGGCTTTAACAGGAGCTTCAAGGTTCCCAATGTCTCAGGACAAATTATTGGCTGCATCAAGAAAACTCCCAAGAAGGCATCTAAACACCCATCTGCTCCAGACTTCCGAAACGAGATACCCAAACTTCGCATAACTTCAATGTTCCAAAGCTGCAAAAAACCCTTGAAAAAACAAGTCCCAGCTAGTTAATTATCGCGCCTGCACCTTTAGTTGAGCTCCTAAGAACTCCACTTCAAAACAAACTTCAATTTATAGCAAAAGACTTCCAATTCTAGCCGAAAATAAAAGCATATTGTTTGCCAACATCTTTTCAATGCACTCGGAGGCATGAATCAGCAAAAACACCAAAGTGTCCACATGCAGCATCTTCAATATACTGTCAGGCTTTAGGAAAAGTCTTGCCGCTTCAACATCCATCTGAAAAGCATAACAATCTTCGAGAGAGCAATACAGCAAGCAAAACTCACTGTTTGCATGGTTGTAAGTAGGCCATATAGCAAAAACTAATGGACAACCGTAATAAGACCCCGAAATCTTCAAAACACTCCAACAGCAAGAATAACTCACTGCACTCAGGGGCTTGAAGCAACAGAAAACCAAAGTGTCCACATGTAGCACCTTCGATATGCTTCCAGTCTTTGGCAAATAATTCTGCTTCTTACAAGGTGTGACGTAGCAAAAAAGAAAAATTCCACTACGCACAAAAAACAGCAAGAGACTACCATGGTATCCACATGCAACAAAAGCTGCCAGGCCATGAGAAAGAACCTTGTTGATGGCGTGGAAAAGCAAGAAAAGCTTGCTAACCACGAAGAAAAGTAAGGAATAACCACAAAAAATATGGATAAAGACCTTACTAATCACTTAATATATCTTCAAAAATTTGTAACAATAATCTGCAACTCCACGAAACCACCTATTGGTCTCAAAGAAGTGCAAAAACTTCAAGCAAATTGTCTTATGTGTCGACACCATCACTCCCGAGCTAAATAAACAAGTATCATCATCTGCATGAAGGGGAAAAGGACCATAAAATCCATGGACAGCACCTTCACTGGCTATCATTACCAGGATATGGAAAAGAAAATCAACATCAAACTGTTCAAACTCCTCCTTAAACTCATCAGCAAAATCTGTAGATGTATCTTGAGTCAACAACGTCACTTTGATCATAAAATCCAGGTCGTTGCAACCAGCAACAACTTCAAGCGCCAGAACTGGCTTCAAAAGAGCCCCAACACCATCATGGACAGCTTCATCATCATCTAATTTGCTGTAAATAGCAAACGTTTCAAAATAAAAACCAAACATCATCTTCAAAACAACTTTATCATGCATGTAATGCTTCAAAGAAGCATCATCACGATCATCTTTGGACTCACTGCCCACGAAAACACGAGAAGGAACATAAACCCTCGAACAACCTTGAGCCTCAATCACTGAGGAAACCTTAGTTTTTGTACTTCTGACATAGTCTCGAGCTCCATATGTATTGAACATAGAAACCCTAGTTGTATCATCAAAGATAATCGCGTCACCTGTCACAAAAGTAAGATGTAACTTGACGAAATCTTCAAGAGAAGAAAACTGGTCAGTGTAATCATGATGAAACATCTTCATCACATATAGCTGCAATCCAGCGTAAGCTGCAACTGGATAAAACCACCAGAACTGATCACCTTCAATCACCGAGGAAACCCTGCCTCTTGTATCATCAACGATAATCACATCAACTGAAATAACCCTAATCTGATCAAACAATAAAGTAGCAGCTTCAGTCATGAATAAAAAGTTCATGAATATCCTCTTACAACCTCCAAAAGAAGGATCGAAAATGAACACAGCCATGACATCTGTGTACATCTTATAACCATCGTCTTTGACATCTATGTACATCTTATAACCATCATCATTAATATCCACTTCTTTGTTTAAGCAGGATAATAAAATATAATAATCAATGAATGCCTCATCATGATTTACCATCTTTTTTTTTGCTCAGCAAAGAAGGAGATATATTGAAAGAATGAAAGAATGAAAAAAAAAAAAAACCCACTAGCTAGAGAGGCTAGGAGAACAGACTGAAACCCAACAACAGGAAGTGAAAAACCCAACTAAAAACCTTAACCAAAAGGAACAACTTAGGGAGGAATTAAAAAGAAATGCGCCCACCCCGTAATAACAGTAGAGGTATCAATACCCTTAAAACAATCCAAACCCCTAGACCAGTTAAAAGCATCAATTTTTATGTTTCTAATAACATCATTCAACTTGAAGGATTTTCTTTCGAAAGCGATATCATTCCGAGCTTTCCATAAGCCCCACTAATTGCTTTGCAGGGAGTCTTTTCCAAAGTTGAACACCTTGAGCAGAAAAAAGGGAGTTTTTCCAACCCACAATGACCTCTCTCACTGTATGAAACAAGGTACCACCGCCAGCCAAACTAATGAAGTAATTCCATACACGCATGGCAGCGGGGCATTGCAGGAGAAAATGGTCTTCGGTTTCTTCAACAATGCCACACAAATAACAAAGATTGGGAGAGTCTAGAGCGGTATGCCTATGATGAAGATTACTTAGAGTGGGCAGTCTATTTAAGCAAACTTGCCAAAGAAAGAAACCAACACGATGAGGCCAGGCCCTGGACCAAACTTTAGAGCTAGGAAAAGTAATAAGAGGGTTTGTACCTTGAGAAAGATGTTCATAGGCCGCTTTGACAGTAAACTTTCCTTTCTTATCACCCAACCAAACCAACTGATCCTCATCATTAGGAAGGAAGACAACTGACTCCAGCAAAGTAAACAAAACAGTAAGTTCAGAAATCTCGTTATCGTACAGCCGCCTTCTATGAGTAAGCCCCAAGTTCCAGTGAAAGCCATTTTTAGTATCTTGATAAGCAGCGAGGATAGAAGTATTTTTTGTGCTAGAAATGTTGTAAAGACTAGGGCAAAGGGTGGAGAGAGGACCTTGAATGCACCATTTATCTTCCCATAAACGAATTCTGTCGCCCTTACCAATCTTAAATTGACAGAGCTTGAAGAAGTCCTCGGCAGTTGAGTAAATATTTCTCCACAAACTGATACCATGCTTCCCCTTAGGCTTGTCAGTTCTCCAACCAAAGTCTACCAGACCATGCTTGTCTTTAACAACTCTAGACCATAGAGCTTTGGGCTCATTACCAAGTCTCCACCACCATTTTTGGAGAAGGGAGCAGTTTAGATGCTTTAAACTACGAATACCCAGACCACCCATCTTTAACGATTTACGAACATTCCTCCAACCTACCCAATGATGTTTCTTAGAATCCACGGACTCATCCCATAAAAAATTTCTAATAACTTTCTCAATGGAATTTATGACTTTAGTAGGAGCCATGAACAAAGAGAAATAATAGATTGGAATACTTTGAAGAACGCTTTTTATAAGAGTGAGCTTACCAGCCCTAGTGAGAATTCTTCGTTTCCAAGAGGCTAATCTTGCCTTACAGAGCTCCACGATTCTGTCCCATTTTGCAGCAGAGTTAGCTTTATCTCCAAGCGGCATACCGAGGTATTGAGTAGGGAATGTATCACAGGAACAACCCAAAATATCAGCCAGATCCTCAAGATCTTGTACATTTCCAACACCAAACAGGTTACACTTGGTAAAATTAGTCATTAGACCCGAGATGCATTGGAACCAAAGTAAGATATACTTCAAATTCCTAACTTGATCGACATTGTCA
Organism: Papaver bracteatum; assembly: GCA_023529315.1. Lineage (NCBI taxonomy): Eukaryota > Viridiplantae > Streptophyta > Magnoliopsida > Ranunculales > Papaveraceae > Papaver > Papaver bracteatum. The sequence continues at coordinate 561,823 of JAJJWX010005038.1, read as the reverse complement.
TCTAGAAAAACTAGCGTGTCATCAGCAAATTGAAGATGGCTAACTTTAATAGCATCATTAGAAGAGGAAGACATAAAACCACCCAAAGAAACCATCTAGCTCAGCTTTGCGAAACATCATAGTCAAAACTTCAGAAACAAGAAGAAATAGGAATGGAGATAATGGGTCACCTTGGCGCAACCCTTTCTCCGAAGTAAACTTACCAAACGCAGATCCATTAATAAGGACAGAAAAAGGAACCTTAGCAATGCAACCGTAAATCCATTTTTGCCATATTCGACCAAACCCCATTTTTTGAAGAACCTCCATAAGGAACGACCATTTCACGTTATCGAAAGCCTTTTCAAGATCTATTTTACACACAACCCCTGGAGTACCGAGTTTAAGCCTAGAATCGAGACATTCATTGGCAACTAGAATACTATCTAGGATTTGTCTACCTTTAATAAAAGCCGATTCTTTGGTCGTAGATCAGTTTAGGAAGAATTACCTTGAGACGCTCAGCTAGAATTTTGAGATAGCTTTGTAGATAGTGCTAGTCAAACTGATGGGCCTCAGGTCTTTAATCTCCTCAACCACTTGCTTCTTTGGGATTAAAGCAAGAAATGTGGACTTCAAACGCCAATCAATCTTCCCTGAGTTCTCGAAATCTTTCACTACTCTCAAAATATCATCCTTCATGAAGCTCCAACACTTTAAGATAATACCAACTTGAAAGCCATCAGGACCCGGCGCCCTGTTCTGACCAAGAAGTTTTAGAGCTGAGACCACCTCCTCTTCAAGAATAGGTCTTTCTAACGAAGGCAGAATCCTCGGCGAGAGGGTCTTGAAATCCATATCCCCAACAGAAGTATTAGAAGTATCGGAAAGCTTGAATCTGGAGGTAAAATGATCCAAAATGGCATTTTTAATTTGAAGGTTATCGTCTACCCAAACTGAATCTAATTTTAAACTGTTGAAAGTATTTCTTCTTCTTCGAATCTTAGCAATCCTATGGTAGTAACTTGTGTTTCTGTCACCTTCCTCATTCCATTGAATTCTAGATTTATCTCTCCAAAATTGTTCTTTCATATCAGCCAATTTCTCGCTTTCAAGCATCAAATTATCATGAGTAATAATTTCTGAATCAGTAATGTCATCATCATCAATTTTCTGGTCTAGCCATTGAATCAGAAGGTAATTTTGCTCACATTTCCTGTCTATCTTACCAAAGACATTTTTGTTCCAGTCCCGAATAAAACCCTTTAGAGCCTGTAACTTCTTAGCCAATATGTACCCCGAGGAACCTGAAAAAACATTATCCAAAGAAGCCCACCATTGTTCAAGTAGCTCAATGAAACCCGGTTCCAAAAGCCACATACTCTCACATCTCCAAGGAGGCGCTCCCCAGTCTTGTAAGTCACACGACGTAAGAATAGGCTTATGGTCAGAGAAAGGCCTACCTAAAGCTTTAACGAGAATACCTGGAAAGTGATCATCCCACTCTGCCGTAACAATAAATCTGTCAATTTTACTTCTAGAGGAAAGAGAGCCCTTCTTAATCCAAGTATACTTCGCGCCATAGATAGGAATATCAATTAGGGAATTAGAATCAAAGAAGTCACCAAAATCCTTCATACCCGAAGAAATGTTAGTACACCCTTTTCTTTCATCCATCATCCTCACTTCATTGAAGTCCCCTCCTATACACCAAGGAAGGTTCCAAATAGTATTCATGAGACTCAACTCACTCCAAAGTCTCTTCCTTTCGTGAACATCACAAGAACCATAAACCCCAGAAAATAACCAAACAAAATTATCAACAAGATTTCTGAATTGAATATTAACACTAAAAGTTCCAATTATATGAGATTCCATCGAGAGCTTATTAGGATTCCAAATGACTAGAATACCACCAGAACGCCCGATTGAATCTAAAGCCATCCAATTATGAGCTCTACCCCCCCAAATTTGACTAACTATAGAATCAGAGCAAGACTCAAGGAGCGTCTCCTGAAAAACAATAAGGTCTGGATTATGCGAAGCAATCCATCTCTTCACAACCCCTCTTCTTTTAGAGTTTCTCAAACTCTTAACATTCCAAGAAATGATGTTTAACATGATTAACCAAAAATTAGAAAACCCAAAAAGGAACAAACAATCAATTCTGAAGAGCCACAGGCTCTACATCCCTACATTCAAAGTTGAAGGCAGCAGGATTTTGTACAACTGCGTGCATTAAAACTCTAATAAATTCATAATTAGACTGATTTACCATCATCACGTAGTTTGTAGTTTTAATTAAAATATAAGAATCAATTAACGTCGCACTGACAACCTCACCTGCGTTGATTAAAAAACTATTTATCTTCAATGAAACGTGGAGTCTGTTTATGCATGGCAAACAAACAAACTCATCAACTCCCCGAATATTCTTATTAAACTTCAACGAATCATGATTGAAATCGTGAATAATCAGCCAATAGGTGTGATCATCAACGAAAAAAGAAAGAGAAAAAGACTTGTCAGGAGGATCTGTTGCTGGATTCACCATCTCTAAGCTTCGTTGGAAGGTCAGAGAAGATGAAACCAACAAAAATTCTCCTAACCCTAGAAGCTAGAAAACCGGAGCTCTAGGGGTTCCAATTGGTAAACATTTTTTTTGTTTTTTATTATGGAAGCCCAGTCTAGCTTAATAAGGAAGCCCAAATGACTTATTATAGAAGTCATTTTGGGATAGACATAAATCTTAGAAGATAAATAGGAATCATCCAAGATAGCTACAAATCTTGGGAGATTGATAAGAATCTTCCAAGATAGATACAAATCATGTGAAGATATACAAGAATCTCTCAAGATAGACATGCATCTTCAAGGATAGACACAAATATTAAAGGATAAGTACAAATCCATGTGGTTATTTTGGATAACTACAAATCTTGGTTATTATGGAACCATATTAGGGTTTATGCCTATAAATAGAGGAAAAAATCCAACTCATAAGGTACACAATTCTACTCTTTTCTTCACAACTACTTGCATTAAATATCCTCTGACTTTAGCATTGGAGTATCTTTGCAGGTACCCCATTTTCATCATCAATTCTTGGAGAATCCAATTAAACGGCGACGATTTAATCAATCTACGCACATCTCGAGGAGTGTTGGGGTAAATATTTTTGCGCCAACATCTTTTGGCGCTGACTAAGGGGATTCGTGAAAACAATCGTGTTTTACCATTGAGAAAAGCGCGGAAGGAATCTGCACGAATTCCATGCAAAAATCAGCAACAAAAAAGAAGAAGAAATAAGGTTCTTACGTAACTGTTGCAAATTTGACCTAACTGTTACAAAGAGATGCAACAACTGTTGCGAAAGTTGCAGAAACAGTATCGAAAGCGTTACACAATAGTAACAAATATATTTGTTACAGAAGGCGTTGCCAAAGCCTCTCCCTTTCAACAAAAAGAAGAAAATCATCGGTGCGTTGGAGTTGGGATTCGAACGCCTGACCTCCAACTCGTGTTCTGCAATCTTGACCAACTCTGCCAACCATTATTTTGTGCAATAATGCATGACTCATTAAACTTAGTCTGTCTATCCGTGTGATCCGTGCAAAACTTGTTTCGTCAATAACTTCTTTGTTTTAAGTCCGAATTGAGTGAGTTTTCTCTCGTTGGAATCCTTTTTGAATTTCCTACAACATGGAAGCGAAAAATCCAGTGTTCGAGAAACTTTTACATGCACTTGGGGCAGCAACATGATCGAGTTCGAGGTTCGTGGATAGCGACATGATCGGGTTTGAGGTTCGTGGATAGCCACATGATCGAGAGTTCGAGATGAGGATTGCTTATACCCACCAATATTTAGCCTTGCATCACATCGCAAGCACCTAAAGACTCACCTTGCACGTGAGCACATAAGTCTTGTTCTTATCGCAAGCATAAAATCTCGCCTTGCACGCGAGTACAAAGACTTGCACCTTCGCAAGCATAAAATCTCCCCTTTGCACGCGAGTACAAAGACTTGCACCTTCGCAATCGTAAAGTCTTGTCTTGACCACGATCCCAATGCCCGATATTGGTCTAAAGACTCGTACTCAACACAAGCAATACAACCAGCCTACCCGAGCAGCAAGAGCTACAACCTTGTTATGTTGCGAGCAAAAAGCCTTGCCCCAGCCGCAAGCACATAATACATTCTCCTCAAGACTCAACTATCTATCGAGCATCACAAGTCCACCACGTGGCAAAAAGTCTCGCCTAGCACGTGAGCAATATTATTATTATTTTTTATTTTACTTTTTACTTTTTATTTTTATTTTTTTTGCAGATTATCATAGTTGGGGGAGTCTTTGCAATGTCTCTACAAATGCTTGGGGACGAGTTACATCATCAACGGTCGACGCAGAAGGAAAAAAAAACTTCTTAACCCCCAAAAAGTTGGAGGTTAAGAGGGGGCGATGTTTGTACCGTGTATAAAATACACTAGAAGCCCGTGAATCAAGCCCAAAAAGACCGTTAAAGAAGATTCCAAAAGCCCAGACTGGACTTATTGAGGAAGTCCGGAGGATTATTGAGGAAACCAACACTTGGGTTTATTGAGGAAACCTAGATGACTTATTATGGAAGCCCAGTCTAGCTTATTAAGGAAGACCAAATGACTTATTATAGAAGTCATTTTGGGATAGACATAAATCTTGGAAGATAAATAGGAATCATCCAAGATAGCTACAAATCTTGGGAGATTGATAAGAATCTTCCAAGATAGATACAAATCATGTGAAGATGTACAAGAATCTCTCAAGATAGACATGTATCTTCAAGGATAGACACAAATATTAAAGGATAAGTACAAATCCATGTGGTTATTTTGGATAAATACAAATCTAGGGTTATTATGGAACTAAATTAGGGTTTTTTGCCTATAAATAGTAGCTAAAGATCCAACTCAAGAGGATGAATTTTCTACGCCATACATGGAATTCTAGGTTTGCTAACCACCCACAATTATTGTAAACCTCATATGAATATTATATCTCCCTACGGGATTCCTCTGTAACCCTAATTTTCATATAACCATCATCAAATAATCGTGTTTTGTGCCTAGAATTTATTTTGGATATGAACAGTAGACAATGGGACCGATCATCCCCACACATTGGCACTTACCAAGGGTGTGCGTTGTCAGGCCCAGCTAGCATCCCACTTACGAGTGGCAACCTAAATGACCGTCAGGGATGGTGGGCAGCTGGACAATGTTCCACACAATCCTATGCTAAGATCTTGTCATTTCGATGACACCTTTCAACTTGTGAACCTTAGGGATTCCTGGGTGGTAGTATGGGATGCCATCTAGGACACCTGGTCGAGATATCCTCTTAGCACTAGCCAATTGCGATTCTTGGTATTGTTGTGGGCACTTTTGGATTCCTGGGCAGGCGGTATGGGACGGTTTATCAGAAGGTCAAATTGTTGTTCACGATAACTTGAAGAAACCCGTGATTTCTGAGCATCTGGTATGGGACTTTTGTTCAGGAATCCAAACCGAAGATTTTGTCCACAATAGTTATGTTTGGAATTTCGGGGACGAAATTCTTTAAAAGGAAGAATAGTGTAACACCCCATGTTTTTAGCATGGTGAATCCTGAAAGATGCGTCATGGCATAAGATTAACCTTCATCCAAAGCTTCTATTGTGTAGGAATATGAGCTTTGGCCCTTGGCCAATGTATTGACAATGTTAAGCCAATATGTCCGGACATCTGTTTGGCAGTGTATGCCCCAACATGGCCGGACATCGTGTTGGAAGTGTACTTCCAACATGGCCGGACATCGGAGTTGGCATTGGTAGTGAACATCCATCTTGGACGGTTATTCCGAAATATATGGCAACGTCCATGAATAGTAAAAGTGGGAAGTTGAATGATTTTTGGTCCCCCAATTTAAGTTGTAAAATGTCAATTTTACATATATAGGGAGGGGTAGTTGGTTGAGGGTGCATATGCGGACTATGCGCCAAGTAAGCTTCATAGCTTAGCCGGAAGAGTATAAATGATGCCTAAGGATCATTTATAGTTGCGTAGCCTTTCGAAGAGGGCATTTGATGCTTTGGCATCACTATGCCATATTTCAGACCAAACATGCATCACTTGGATGCATTTCGACGGAACGGCCTATACGGACTAGGTGTCGCACCTTCAAACTCTCCAGAAATTTTCTGCGAAAGTGTAACCCGGTAGCACAATGGTTCTGTGAACAAAGCTTCACCCACTTGCACTTCAGCCTTATAAGTTTGCACCATAGCAAACAACCAACTCAACAATTCTACCACGGAAGTCTTTAATCTTCTTTCTCTTCAACTTAAACTCATCAAATGCACCCCATAATGCCTCCAATCTTTTCCATACTTTGCTAACAACAATCAGTCAACCAAGAACACTTAGAATATGACACAATCAACTCTTTTATTGCATCAAAGGGAAGAAATACAAAACTTGCCCCCTTGGGGACTTAAACAGACTTGTTCACTCCTTGAACCAAGTCTAAGTCTTAAAAAAACTCTCATATTCGCTCACATATGCAACCTTCACGCTCACATATGTTATCTTACTATCACACAGGCTAGGATCACTCTCCCACAGGCTAGGATGATGAATTTCCCATGCCTTAGGACTATTTATACAGAAGATTTGCTTGGCCAAACCGTGCATAACCGTTACACACGCTAGAGACAGCCATCCGTCTCGGGGAGCAGTTTTATAACAGCCAACTACTATGCCAACTGGCCAGTTCTCCTTTAACTTGCGCCAATCTTCCAACACCTATTCTCTTGGCAGTTAAAACTCTTCTCCCATGATTATAAACTCCTTTATAACCGCTCCTCTTCATCACGCATCATTGGCATGCTTTTGAAGCTCGTAACCAACTTGTAACCGTCACTTGAGCCGTATTGCGCCACTTGTTCTGTCATACTGGATTCCGCCACTCTCCCACATTTATCCATCTTGTCCCTGCATGTTTATCCTTCCAAACTCATACATGGAAACTCTTTAGGCTTTACTTGTCGAGGCCAACTCCTTAAGCCCACTCTAGTTACTCGTGTGTCATATATGCTTCACTACGCCAATTAGATTGATAACGGCAATGCAACTCTTGCATTACCAACTTGTTTGCATTGTTCAAGCTTTGTCCAGCCTTGAACCAATGCTATAGACTAAATCCTAGTCTATTCCACTCTTATTGAATCATCCTTGAGTTTGGGCCAACTCAATTCCACGGATATGCCTTAATACCAACATCGCATGTTGCATTTGTCACTTTGGATTTGTCTTGCCTTCCCTTAATGAAGCCTCATTGTGTCAGTCAATAAGCTTCATTCCTTGGACAAATATCTCTACAATGTAGTGTTGTACTTGAAATATATTATCCCTGTGGGATCATTCCATTCTCAGCACTTAACAGTCTGTACATTAATACCACTATTATGGCTTCGCAATGCGCCATTACGGCTGAACACTGACTTGGCCTGCAACTTTGTGACGCACCATCATTATGTGACACTTGCAGCACCGTAATAGACCTCCCCCACCTAATTCGTTCAACGCCCTCGTTGAACGCAACCAAGTATACCCAATATACTTGTTCTTCGGCGTTTGTACACTTCTGAGCCACACTCAGAATTCAGCAAACTTGTTTGGCCACCCTTCTTCCCAAAACTTTATGCTTAGTACCACATGCCATCACTTAGCTTTACTTCTTTGCCATTGATCTCATATACTTGAGCCACTTCTCGGCGTCATGCACTACGCTTACGTTGCTACTCAAATCATGCTTCAATAAGCAAATGCAAATCTGAAATTCTTCTCAGCCAATTTTCTTTTAGCTTGAATTTCGCATGAATCATTTGCGCCTAAGTGTACGCACTGAGTGATTCTTCTCAATTTGATCATCATGATCATCGCCATCGCTTTCTGACTTTGCCTCTCACTCAACGTGATAAGGACTTATGAACGACTTGGCTTTGTTTTCAATCAATTTTGTCGATGACCCGCCATTTAATTGTTGTTCTTCACGCTTCTCATTAAGCACGTCACAAAATGAATAGGGTTACTCTTTGTATTAGACACCCGAATTCAACACTTCATGCCTCACCAAACTTTGATTATGCAAACAACATTCAAGAACTCATTTCTATGAATGTGGCCACCAAGTATAAACTCTATACTTATGCCATTTTGCATACCCAAACTGGAATGATAAGTTTTATTTGCTTAACTTCCATGCAACAAAACTATTGAGTTGGACAATCCATTTAAAACTGTGACTAACTATCTCTTGGACATTTCATTAGCTAACCCTTTAGCTGTCCTTATGCTATGCCTTCAAAACCAATATGTCTCCAAATACTTCTTTGAACTGCATTGCTAATTTCCTGGAAAGTGTGTGTGACTTTCTCTAAGGCCATGAGTTCTACCCAACTCATGTTTGCTGATGATGTAATTTCTTACTTGCTGCATTGCTTGCACCGTCGCTTCCCATTTGCCGTCATGATATTCTGCAATTCCCAAACAACAACATCACTTCTACACCAACTAGGACCCATGTCCTATGCTTTGCTTATTAGCTCTCAACTTGTCTTTCTATTGCATACGTTAGGATAAGCATGCTACTTGCAACATCTCCCAATGAACTAGCTTTAGATCGTAAATAAAGAGGCAAGACTTTATAAACGAAAACACCCTTGTTCATTACTGCTCTTACATAACAAGACCATGTACCATTACATGATTGATCATCCACTTGATCACTTTTGGAAAGCTAAAACTTCATTAACAAAGCAACTTGCTTACACCAAAGCAGAGTATATACAAACTTGAAGACTCAAATAAAAGTATGTACAACCAAACTCTACATACAAAGTTTGCAATAACCAACAACTAAAGCTACATAAAACAAGGCCAGGAACACTCGTTGTTCTGGCATCAAAGTGTCGCCAATGGAGACAGCAACACTTACTCTTGTTCTTAGCTTAGTTTCTCACTTCGACCTTCACGAGTCTTACTAGAATGACCCCCATAGTCATTCCAAACTAATACATTAAGTTGTGCTTTGAGTGGACAGCTTCTTGCGAAATGCAAACCTTTGCATATGAAACATCCCCTATACTTCCGGGCTGAAGGGAACAATTCATCCTCCTTCGGTTCATGCTTGCGCTTACTGCCTACAGATTTTTCCTTCCTTTTGGCTTCACCTTCACAACTTTTCACATCTTCAGTCATTGTGCAGCTAGTAAATCCTCTTACCACTTGAATAGCCATCTGGATACTCTGGATTTTACGCTTCATAAGTTCAGCAATCACACTTGAACTTGCGCCAGCCAGAAATTGGAACATCTGATCTTCTTCACTCATGCCATGAACTTCTTACACCAATGCAAGGAAGTTTTCATCATAAGCCTGTGGTGTACTAGTCATTTTCAGCCTACGTAAACTTTCTCTTGCATACCAAGCACCATTGCTCGGCCAGAAATGACATCTCAGTCCCTCTTTCATGTCATCCCATGAAATTGGATTGGTATAACCAGTAGCTTCATCTTCTTGCAGCATAGTTCTCCACCAAACCTTTGCATGCGAGAGTTACTTTTTGTCCTTCCCCAGTTCCATTTTCCTCAAAGTATGCCTCAACGTCATAAAAGAAATTCTCAATTTCCCTGGCATTTCTGGAACCAACGTAAATTCTTGTCCCGAAGACTCGACTTGAGCTTTCTCCATGCACGTTTCCTCCTAAAAACATGCCGTTACTGATTAACCCACGAATGCTAGCCACTTCCTTAGACATTTGCTTCGCATGGCTTGTTAGTATGGACTTTATATCACTGAAATGCACTTTCAATTTAGTTACTTCAGCATTGGTTTCGCAATTCAACAAGGTTGCATCAGACACCTTGTCCTCGACTGCACCTACCCTTTTGTCAAATTCTTTAAACCAATCTGATGTCCTTCCTTCAAGTAGGTCTAGCCTGCCCTTATCTTCAGAAACAAGAGGATTCTCAAGGCTATTACATCCCATGTCTATGAAAAAATCATCAAGATTACTACCATACTCCTCAAGATGATTGTAGTAGCAGGATTTCCCACACTACACCCCTATTAAGATCCTATAAAAATCTAAGTGAAACTAGTTGAAGATTAAAGAATTAAACGACACTTTTATTATTTAGATCTCAGAAATGTTTACAGAAAATATTCAAACTCAGAATTGCAACTTTCTTTTCTGGAGTTTCTCTCTCCTCAAGATTTTCTCAACTCTAAAAAATACATCATCCTCATCTGGACTTACTTGAACCCTTTATATAGGAAATTACATAGTGGGTGACATCTAAGTTTTCCCCTTATTTCGGATATATTCTGCGATCTCATCGTGGTATTTGCAATATTAATCTTCGCCAACTTTTGTAATCCTCATGAAACAATACTCTCATAACATGTCTATTCAATCGTCAGCTATTATGATGCTTCCCCGTGACGCTCGCCAAATGTTGCTGAAGAATCCTTACGACACTCTCGTGAACAATGTCATTTATACTTATAGGAATATTTGATCTTCTCATGAAAGCGTTGTTCTTACTACGAGAATATCGTTGTGGTGATATTATGGTACTACATCTTTCCTATTCTCATGTCTTTTCTATGAAGAAGAAACGATCATGAGAATCCTTAACTATCGCAAGAATATCTGAACTTTTTTTTTTCTCGGCAATATTCCGCTAATTCAGCTTTCCTTGTTAACACGTGTTGTAAATCTGTTATTTTGTATTGACACGTCTCACATAATTTACTCCCTTCTTTGCCTATAAAAGGAAGAGTCGAATTTCATTTCTAGTTTTCTTCTCTTAATTCTCTTTCTTCTTTACTTAGCTTCTTTGCTTTTTGTTCTGCAACTTCTTCTCCTTCTCATTCTTCTGCTACTATGTTAATGGAGTCCTCGAGGTATGGTATTTTCTTAGATCAAACTTTTTATTTATATTCTTCGATCTTCTCTTACTTAATTCTTTATAACCCCATATTGTGTACTCTTCAGCGGAGCTGCATCTATTTCCCAATCCTCGACTCAAAAACCTATTATTCATAAGAGGCCGACTGGAAAAAGGAAAGAAAATTCTACGAGCAATAAGGTAGTAAGAAACACATTTTATTTCTTAATAACAATATTGTTGCCTCTGTTTCTTATCTAGATTATTGTTTGCAGAGTGACGAGGGTAATGCTAATCCTCCTAAAAGATCTCTCCAATTGAATAAGACCTTTGGAAGTAATTTCGTCATTCCTCCCTTAATGTCTGCGAAAGCTTCACCTACACCTGTGCAATCTGATCTCCCTCCTTCTTCTGGAGAGAAGCTCGCTTTCACTACCACTACCTCTACTGGTCCTCCACCAATTCAAATTGCAGAACCCATCACAACTGAAACTCCCTCTAGCCCTTTACTTCCTTCAAATGTTACTTTCCCGAAAACTCCTCCTTCTGATGATACAACTATTGCTAATGACTCAAATCATCATCTTGTCCTCACTTCTTCTATTTCACCTTCTACATCCCTTCCTTCATCAAATGAGACCATCGCAGGAATTGATGTTGCTTTCTAAATTTTATCTAACATTCTAAATAATGCCAGAGATTCTTCTACTGATTCTCTCCAAAGAGGAGTTTGTGAAACTCTGCTCAAATATTTTGGCTCAGACAATTCTATTTTACGAGCTTCTCTAGAGAATGAAAATGCTGCTTTGAGAAAAAGTCTTCAAGATAAGATTTCTGAATGTGAAACTCTAAACCACAAGCTCAACAACTCTGTACTGGATCGCGAGAATCTCGCTAGAAAGGTTGATGAGCTAAAAGGTAAGCTTCTTTTTGCCTCTGTCCTTTTATCTTTTTATTCTATTTCCATATTCTTCGTACTTAATTCTCCCTTTTAATTCTTGGTTTATATATTAGTTTCCAACCGAAATCGTTTCATCGAAAAACTTAAATCTGAAACCATAGATGATGAAGCTCGCATTGAAAGAGATTCTTGGATGGACCAGCATAGTAGATTAGATAATCTTTATACGTATTCAGTTGATCAAATAAGAAATCTCACAAATGAGAATAATCAATTATTGCAAAATCACAGTTTTCTAAACAACGAGGTTACTCGCCTCTCATATTCGTTATCCAAGACTAATTTGTCTATAGAATCTTTGTCAGACAAGAATATAACTTTATCTCAAGAGAAACACAAATTATCAAGCTTGTTGGCGATCTCCTCATGAAAGTAAACAATCTTCAAGGGATATGTGATGACCAAAAGCGATCTCTCCGCTCTCTTAAAAATAAACTTGACGAAGTAATGAATCATCTGCACTGAAATAGACAAACTTATCAAGGGTAGACTAACTCTTAGTTTGAATGCCAAAAGCTTCGAGATGAATATTCCCAACTAAAGGAGTCTCATTCCTCATTGTCAAAAGAAAATTCATATTTACGCACCAAAGAAGAGAACATGAAATCTCGTGTAAAAGGCATAGTTGGCGACAAATTTGATGATGCTATGAACCAATGGGAGAACTTCCTCTTTTCATTAATCCAAAACTTAACTTCGCAAAAAGAAGGTATTCAATTATGACTGCCTCACTTGTTGATTTCCCTTGTCATAATTTATGTTATATTTCACTTGTTGATATTCTCACGATATATTTATTTCTATAACCTTTCTTTATTTTGTTGCTCGCAAAATTTGAAAAAATACTTCATTCTACTATCACCAATCTTACTAAGGAGCTAGACAGTGTTCGCAAAGAAAACAAAACTCTTCTTCTCAACCTTTTAGAAACTCGTGATAAAGCAGAAAGAAGACTTGATTATCTTGAGTATTTCAAGAATATAGAGATCAGAAATCGTGACAAAGGTTTCCTTCGCCAAGTTCATCTTAGTGCTGAAGTTCTCGTGAACGAAATTTTGATCTCCAACTCTCTTTCTCCTCAGATCCGTTCTACCTTTGAAAGTTGACGATGATGAAGTCCCTCTTCCTATGGATAAAGATTTAGAATACCCGTCTTCTGAAGGAGATGTTGAAGAAGATGCTGAAGAAGAAGATGATCAAGGAAAAGAAGAAAACCCTCTAAAATAAGGAGAAGATCGTAACAAAAAGAACTCTGGCGATGATGTTCGCGATGAAAGAAATATTGGTGATGATAACAATCCTGACAATTCTAAATCTGGCTAGACTACCGCTTGAAGCTTGAGTTCTATTTTTAGTTTCTTTTTTCTTCTTCTTTCTCGCAAATGATATAACCCTTTTTTGAACTATAATATTCTCAAGAAACTTAATGAAATCCTACATATTTATTCCCTTGCTTGCCTCCTCATTAAATTTCTTGAGACTTGTTGAACTCAACTTGTTTCTTGTGATAAAGAAATATTCCATGCATGCTTAACAAAGAAGAATTAATTTTTGAGATTATTCTATTGGTCTTATTTTGCCTTCCTAATTAAAGGTCTTATTTTGCCAATTTTTTCTTTTTGCGACAAAATCGCAGGACGTCTTTACATTTTAATGTATTGACCCATTGATCTTGCCTTATCTATATTTATTTATTATATTGCGACAATATGACGAGCCTAAGTTTTCTCGCGAAAACAAATCCTCGTGACATTGCCGTCTTGCGATGAAATCGCAGGATGTCTTCACATTTGCATGTAAAAACCCCTTGACCTCATATTAACTTTTTTGTCTTATTGCCTTTTGCCTCTGTATAATTTACGCGACAATATGACAGGCCTAAATGATCTTGCGATCTTAGAGCCCCATGACATTGTCGTCTTAAGAAACTTATCAGCTCCCTAATGGAGGGTGCTGCCCTTATCTTCCCCCTGGTTGCCCCTTCAAGGAGGGAACATCGGCCATACAAGACTAGCTCCTCCCATCCAGATTTACCAACAACCAGTTGTTTTCGCAGCCTATTGTCCTTTATGCCTATATGGCTAATAGTTACAAGACTGCACCCTAGGTGGGGTTTTCTTCAGGCCAAGTGCATTTTAGCCAAGACTTACCAAAGATGGCTAGGGTAGGTTCGTCCATCCCGGGTACCCTTGGCTAAACCGTGTACCTCGGCGCCTTGGTCATACTCTGCACTTCTTGGAAGAGACTCTCAGTCGTCCAACCAGGGTGTAACCTTATAAAGTTGGAAATCCAAGATCTATCTCCCGGATAGGTTTTATTTAACCCCTACATCTGTATGACTCAGGTTCCATGGCGGTATAACCTTATCCACAATCATATAAAGAGATACCCCCTTTACAACGTGCTTGTAGGTCTTACATTTGCCTCATACGAAATTGTACTCGCGAACTAAGTTGCACGCCATAAAGGTTTGTCCCATTCTCTTAATCACTGCGAAATTTCATTCGTGTTTCTCGCGATATTGCTCGCATAATCTTTAAAATAAAATAGTCACTGATAATAACCTTTAGTTATGCCAATATTTCTTACCTTACAGCATTTGTCACTGATAATACCTTTTCAAAAATAGTCTATTCCATGGTCTATCAAGTCGTTGGCCAACATCTCTTCCTTCAGGATCCATTAATTTGTATGCCCCATTTCCAATTATTTCTTTAATTAAGTAAGGTCCGTCCCATTTTTTCGCCAATTTTCCACCATTCTCTCGCTGATATCTCGGTGTCTCTCGCAGAACTAAATCACCAATTTAGAATTCTCGTTTTTTGACACGTTTGTTGTATTCGCGAGCTAACCTTCGCTGGTAGTTTTCCATATGCTGTAGAATCTTCTCCCTTTTTTCTTCCAATTCATTTAGTTTATGTAAAATCATACCAGCACTTAAATTCTTTTCCCACGCTTCTCTTTTTGTTGTAGGAATAGCAACTTCTGTTGGTAATATAGCTTCAAACCCATATGTTAAACAAAAGGGTGACATTCCAGTAGCCTCTCTTCTAGTGGTGTTGTAGGCCCATATTGCATTATGTACTTGCTCACACCATGATTTGTGATACCCTTCTAATTTATTCTTCAGAATATCTGCGATCGTTTTATTAGTTGCCTCAGCTTGACCATTTGCTTGTGGGTATAAAGGAGTAGATTTTCCACATTTTATCTTAAATGCATTGAGTATTAACTCTATGTTCTGTCCTTCAAACTGCTTTCCATTATCAGACATCAACTGTGTTGGTATTCTACAGATGATATTCTCGAATATGAATGTGAAAATATCTTTATCACGAATATGTTGTACTGCTTTTACTTCTCCCCATTTTGTGAAATAATCTGTAGCCACAATGAGGTATCTCCTTTGTCCAGAGCTTGGCACAAATGGTCCTACAATATCTAATCCCCATTTTCCAAAGGGCCATATACTTGTTTAAGATGATAGTGGTGCTCCTGGTGCATGTATCTTTTTTCCAAATCGCTGACATTCTTCACAACGCCTTGAATGTTGTTTCGCATCTTCATGCATGTAAGGCCAGTAATACCCTTGCATATTCGTTATATATGCCAAAGATCTACCTCCGCTATGATTACCAAAGATCTCCACCATGTGCAAAATTTTTAACACCTTTTCTCCTTCCTCCCTTGTCAAACATCTTAGCGATGGTCCATTAAAAGATCTGCGATATAACACTCCGTCTCTTATCTCATAATTAGTTGCCCTGCTTCTTAGCTTGTGTGCCTCCAGTCTATTTCTTGGAGTTTCTCCTTTCGCCAAATAAGCAAGAAGTTCCGCTCGCTAATCTTTGTTTCTCTCTTTTGCTTCTATTTCGCCATTTTCTACAATCATCACATCTTTCTCTCCTTCTTCGTCAATTTCGACGGAATTCCCATCCACATCTTCGTCTTCTTTATTTACTGAAGGTAATAAGAGTGTTTGAATTTTTATGCATCTCGCAAGTGGGTTTGTCATCATGCTAGATATGAAGGCAAAAAGCGTCCATAAGACGGTTATCTTTCCTTGATATGTGCCTCCATTTTATCTTTTGAATTCTCGCAGATAATTCTTCCACGAGTCTCTTGTATTTCTTTAAAGAAGGTTCATTTGTTATATATTCTCCAGTTATTTGACGAATAACCAATTGAGAATCGCTTGTGATTCTAGCATTTTCCAACTTCATTTCTATTGCAAATTTCAAAGCGTGGATAACAGCCTCATATTCTGTCTCATTATTAGTGGATGTAAATTCTAACCTGAATGAGAAAGATGTTTTTTCTCCTTCTGGTGAAATAAAAACAACTCCAATCCCATTTCCTTCTCCATTAGATGATCCATCCACTAATATCTCCCATCTATTGGGTTCTGTCAATAATTCTTTTGGATCTCCATGTTCTTCTTCTGCCTCCATCATTTCTTCCATAGCCTCGTCATTTTCCAAAGGAAATTCAGCTAAGAAATTTGCGATGACTTGGGATTTTGGCAAAGATAGAATTTCATATTTGATATCGAAATGTCCCACTTGTGCATTCCATCTTTCTACTCTTCCTGATCTTTTTGAATTCTTCATTACCGATTCAATTGGCACTTCTGTTAACACCTTGACCTTATGTGCTTGAAAGTAAATGCGAAGCTTGAAAGTAAATGCGAAGCTTGAAAGTTGCATGTACCAATGCTAGGATTAATTTCTCAATCTTTGAATAATTTTTCTCTGCTGAATTGAATGTTTTACTAATATAGTAAATTGGTTTCTCTATCATAGCATCTACTCAGACAATACCGCACTTAGCGCATATGCCGTTGTCGCGAGATAAATTAATAACTCTTCTCCTGGTTCAGCTTTCGAAAATGGTTATATCCATTAAATGTTCTTTTATTCCCTGAAAGGCCTTCTCATATTCATCTGTCCATCTCAATTTTGTTCCCTTTTGAGTATATCGAAGAAATGCTTGCATTTATAGAGAGGATCGCGAGATGAATCTTCCTAACGAGGCTAACAGCCCATTCAATTTTTGCACATCTTTTACTATAGCTGGTGTGGGCATATCGCGAATCGCTTGCACTTTTTCTGGATTAACTTGTATTCATTCCTTTGATACAATATACCCTAGAAACTTTCCTGAAGTCACTCCAAAAGTACACTTGTCAGGATTTACTTTGATATTAAATTTCCGCATTTGTTCAAAAATCTCCTTCAAGTATTGTACATGATCTTCAGCTTCCTTGCTCTTGATTAACATATCATCTACATATACCTCCAGTGTTTTGTGGATCCACTTTGCAAATACCTTCTCCACCATTCTTTGGTATGTTGCACCAACATTTCGTAATCCAAAGGGCATTTTTGTATAACAATATAACCCTCTTGGAGAAAAAAATGCAGTATGTTCTTGATCTTCTTCAGCGAGAGGGATTTGGTTGTAACCTTTATATCCATCTAACGAAGATATTCTTGCATTTCCCGCTGCTGACTCAACCATTTGAGGAATATCTGGTAGTGGAAAACTATCTTTAGGACAAGCTTTATTTAAATCGGTAAAATCTATGCAAATTCTTATTCCTTTATTCTTATTTGGGACCACCACCATATTTGCAATCCACTCTGGATACTTTGCTTGCCTTATTATTCCTGCATCAAGCATCTTCTGTAATTCTTCTTCTATCTGAGAATGGTATGTTGTTGCGATTTTTCTTATCCTTTGCTTGAACGGCCTTACATTTTTGTTGATTTCTAATTTATGACATGCTACCGATGGATATATTCCTGGCATTTCATCCATTCTCCACGCGAAAATGTCTTTGTATTCTCGCAAAAGATTTATAGTTCTTTCTTCCTCGTCTATCTCCATTCTAGTCCCAATTTTCAGTATTTTAGGTTCTTCTTCACTCCCAACATTTACTTCTTTTGTTGGTTGAGCTGCAGTGTAACCGGCTTCTGTCTTTGGTGTTTTTATGATTCTCGCACGTTCATCTCCTTCTCGCGAAAATTTATTGGGTATCCCTTTTCCCTCTTTTGCTCTTATCATGTAAATTTTAAATTCTTCTTCTTTTCTTGTTTCTCTCATCAATTTTCTCATGCGAGCTTTTTTTGCTTAGGACGTTCTTCACAATTTTTTACTTCAATTTGATAGCATGTCTTCGCAAGATCTGTATCTCCTTTAATTTCCCCAATTCCACTAGGCATAGGGAATTTGATGCGTTGATGTAAGGTTGACGCTACAACTTTAATTGCGTGTATCCATGGTCTTCCCAATATCATGTTGTATGGTGATTCCATATCCACCACGTATAGTGTTACTTGTGTTTCAATTTCTCCAAGTGGTAATCGTACTATTATTTCTCCTCTTGGTTTTGTTATAGATTTTCCGAAACCATGAATATGATATGATGAAATAGACATTTCTTCATCCTTATACCCCATTTTATTAAAAGAATGATAGAACATTATATCCACAGAACTTCCTGTGTCAACTAGAGTTCTATTTATAGCCCATTTTTCTACAGATTTTATTGACTTTTCCTTCCTGATTGGTATCATGGGTACCATAATCACCAAAGGAGATGTATGATCTAGGTTTTCTTCTAAAACTTCTGTTGCTGTAAATGTAATTTCTTGCTTTTCCCAATTCTTTAATAATGGCGTTTTCTCTACCATCATAATTTTTCTCCCTTCAAAATCACGCTTATGTATCCCCCCCCTTAATATTTTCATGAAATTTATCGATCATTTCTATTGACACTAATTCATACTTCAATTTCCTATAATTTTCTTTAATTCTAATCATTTTTCTTCTGAATACTTCACCAATCTTCTTCAAAGTTTCCCTGATCTTGAATAATTCCTGTCTTCTTTTTTACCTTTTCTTCGATTTTGCTAATTCATCGTCCCCTTAGTCGGCGCCAAAATGTAGTAGCAGGATTTCCCACACTACACCCCTATTAAGATCCTATAAAAATCTAAGTGAAACTAGTTGAAGATTAAAGAATTAAACGACTCTTTTATTATTTAGATCTCAGAAATGTTTACAGAAAATATTCAAACTCATAATTGCAACTTTCTTTTCTGGAGTTTCTCTCTCCTCAAGATTTTCTCAACTCTAAAAAATACATCATCCTCATCTGGACTTACTTGAACCCTTTATATAGGAAATTACATAGTGGGTGACAGCTAAGTTTTCCCCTTCTTTCGGATATATTCTGCGATCTCATCGTGGTATTTGCAATATTAATCTTCGCCAACTTTTGTAATCCTCGTGAAACAATACTCTCATAACATGTCTCTTCAATCGTCAGCTATTATGATGCTTCCCCGTGACGCTCGCCAAATGTTGCTGAAGAATCCTTACGACACTCTCGCGAACACTGTCATTTATACTTATAGGAATATTTGATCTTCTCGTGAAAGCGTTGTTCTTACTACGATAATATCATTGTGGTGATATTCTGGTACTACAATGATAAAACGTACCCGGTAGTTATTCGTCGATCATCATGCCATTAGAACTCATTTCTAATGAAATATTCTGAAAATAATGCGCCACTTACTTGCTTACAGGAAAATAGCTTAAGAGTAAAAGAAGTCTTAGTGTATTATCCAACAAATACACCTGAACTGTGCCCCAAACACAGCTCTGATACCCGAATTGTCACACCTTCAAACTCTCCAGCAATTTTATGTGAAAGTGTAACCCGGCAGCACAATGGTTCTGTGAATAAAGCTTCACCCACTTGCACTTCAGCCTTATAAGTTTGCACCAATGCAAACATCCAACTCAACAATTCTACCACGGAAGTCTTTAATCTTCTTTCTCTTCAACTTAAACTCATCAAATGCACCCCATAATGCCTCCAATCTTTGCCATACTTTGCTAACAACAATCAGTCAACCAAGAACACTTAGAATATGACACAATCAACTCTTTTATTGCATCAAAGGGAAGAAATACAAAACTTTCCCACTTGGGGACTTAAACATACTTGTTCCCTCCTTGAACCAAGTCTAAGTCTTACAAAAACTCTCATATTCGCTCACATATGCAACCTTCACTCTCATATATGTTAGCTTACTCTCACACAAGCTAGGCTCACTCTCCCACAAGCTAGGATGCCGAATTTCCCATGCCTTAGGACTATTTATACTACATCTTTGCTTGGCCAAACCGTGTATAACCGTTACACACTCTAGAGACAGCCATCTGTCTCAGGGAGCAGTTTTATAACCGCCAACTACTATGCCAACTGGCCAGTTCTCCTTTAACTTGCGCCAATCGTCCAACACCTGTTCTCTTGGAAGTTAAAACTCTTCTCCCACGATTATAAACTCCTTTATAACCGCTCCTATTCATCATGCATCATTGGCATGCTTGTGAAGCTCGTAACCAACTTGTAACCGTCACTTGAGCCGTATTGCGCCACTTGTTCTGGCATACTAGATTCCGCCACTCTCCAACGTTCATCTATCTTGGCCCTGTATGTTTATCCTTCCAAACTCATGCACGAAAACCCTTTAAGATTTACTTGTCGAGGCCAACTCCTTAAGCCCAATCTAGTTACTCGTGTGTCATATATGCTTCACTACGCCAATTAGCTTGATAATGGCAATGCAACTCTTGCATTACCAACTTGTTTGCATTGTTCAATCTTTGGCCAGCCTTGAACCAATGTCATAGACTAACTCCTAGTCTATTCCACTCTTCTTGCATCATCCTTGAGTTTGGGACAACTCAATTCCACGGATATGCCTTAATGCCAACATCGCATGTTGCATTTGTCACTTTGGCTTTGTCTTGCCTTCCCTTAATGAAAACTCATTGTGTCGGTCAATAAGCTTCATTCCTTAGCCAAATATCTCTACAATGTAGTGTTGTACTTGCAATACATTAGCCATGTGGGATCATTCCATTCTCAGCACTTAACAGTCTGTACAGTAATACCGCTATTATGGCTTTGCAATGCGCCATTACGGCTGAACACTGACTTGGACTGCAACTCTGTGACGCGCCATCATTATGCGACACTTGAAGCACCGTAATAGACCTCCCCCACCTAATACAATCAACGCCCTCGTTGAAAGCAACCAAGTATACCCAATATACTTGTTCTTTGGCGTTTGTACACTTCTGAGCCACTCTCAGAATTCATCAAACTTGTTTGGCCACCCCTCTTGCCAAAACTTTATGCTTAGTACCACATTCCATCACTTAGCTTTACTGCTTTGCCATTAATCTCATATACTTGAGCCACTTCTCGGCGTCGTGCACTACGCTTACGTTGCTACTCAAATCATGCTTCAATACCCAAATGCAAATCTGAAATTCTTCTCAGCCAATTTTCTTTTAGCTTGAATTTCGCATAAATCATTTGCACCTAAGTGTACGCACTGAGTGATTTTATGACTTGGCTTTGTTTTCAATCAATTTTGTCGACGACCCATCGTTGAACTGTTGTTCTTCACGCTCCTCATTAAGCACATCACAAAGTGAATAGGGGTTCTCTTTGTATTAGACACCCGAATTCAACACTTCATGCCTCACCAAACTTTGATTATGCAAATAACATTCAAGAACTCATTTCTATGAATGTGGCCACCAAGTATAAACTCTATACTTATGCCATTTTGCATACCCGAACTGGAATGGTAAGTTTTTTTTGCTTAACTTCCATGCAACAAAACTATTGAGTTGTACAACCCATTTAAAATTGTGACTAACTATCTCTTGGACATTTCATTAGCTAACCCTTTAGCTGTCCTTATGCTATGCCTTCAAAGCCAATATGTCTCCAAATACTTCTTTGAACTGCATTCCTAATTGCCTGGAAAGTGTGTGTAACTTTCGCTAAGGACATGAGTTCTACCCAACTCATGTTTGCTGATGATGTGACTTCTTACTTGCTGCATTGCTTGCACCGTCGCTGCCCATCTGCCGTCGTGCTATTATGTAATTCCCAAACAGCAACATCACTTATACACCAACTAGGACCCTTGTCCTATGCTTTTCTTATTAGCTTTTAACTTGTTTTGCTATTGAATACGTTAGGCTAAGCATGCTACTTACAGCATCTCCCAATGAACTAGCTTTACATCGTAAATAAAGAGGCAAGACTTTATAAACGAAAACACCCTTGTTCATTACTGCTCTTACATAACAAGACCATGTACCATTACATGATTGATCATCCACTTGATCACTTTTGGAAAGCTAAAACTTCATTAACAAAGCAACTTTCTTACACCAAAGCAGAGTATATACAAACTTGAAGACTCAAATAAAAGTCTGTACAACCAAACTCTACACACAGAGTTTGCAACAACTAACAACTAAAGCTACATAAAACAAGGCCAGGAACACTCGTTGTTCTGGTATCAAAGTGTCACCAATGGAGATAACAACACTTACTCTTGTTCTTAGCTTAGTTTCTAACTTTGTCTAAGTGAGAAACGACTTCGCTGCGTGGTCTCTTCCTTGAACCTTCACTTCATCCTTCACGAGTCTTGCTAGAATGACCCCCATAGTCATTCCCAACTGATACATTAAGTTGTGCTTTGAGTGGAAAGCTTCTTGAGAAATGCAAACCTTTGCAGATGAAACATCCCCTATACTTCCGGGCTGAATGGAATAATTCATCCTCCTTCGGTTCATGCTTGCGCTTACTGCCTACAGATTTTTCCTTCCTTTTGGCTTCACCTTCACAGCTTTGCATATCTTCAGTCGTTGTGCAGCTAGTAAGTCCTCTTACCACTTGAATAGCCATCTGGATACTCTGGATTTTGCGTTTCATAAGTTCAGCAATCACACTTAAACTTGCGCAAGCCAGAAATTGGAACATCTGATCTTCTTCACTCGTACGAACTTCTTGCACCAATGCAAGGAAGTTTTCAGCATAGGCATGTGGTGTACTCGTCATTTTCAGCCTACGTAAACTTTCTCTTGCATACCAAGCACCATTGCTCGGCTAGAACTGACATCTCAGTCCCTCTTTCATGTCATCCCATGGCATTGGATTGGTATAACTAGCAGCTTCATCTTCTTGCAACATAGTTCTCCACCAAACCTTTGCATCACCCCAAGGTAATTGCCTGTGAGAGTTACTTTTTGTCCTTCCCCAGTTCCATATGCCTCAAAGAATGCCTCAACATCATATAAGAAATTCTCAATTTCCCTGGCATTTCTGGAACCAACGTAAATTCTTGGCTCGAAGACTCGACTTGAGCTTTCTCCATGCATGTTTCATCCTAAAAACATGTCGTTACTGATTAACCCAAGAATGCTAGACACTTCCTCAGACATTTGCTTTGCATGGCTTGTTAGTATGGTATTTATGTCACTGAATTGCACTTTTAATGTAGTCACTTCAGCATTGGTTTCGCAATTCAACAAGGTTGCACCAGACACCTTGTCCTCGACTGCACCTACCCTTTCGTCAAATTCTTTAAACGAATCTTATGTCCTTCCTTCAAGTAGGTCTAGCCTGCCCTTATTTTCAGAAACAAGAGGATTCTCAAGGCCATTACATCCCATGTCTATGACAAAATCATCAAGATTACTGCCATACTCCTCAAGCTGATCTAACGTACCCGGTAGTTCTTCGTCGATCATCATGCCATTAGAACTCATTTATAATGCAATATTCTGAAAATAATGCGCCACTTACTTGCTTACAGGAAAATAGCTTAAGAGATAAAGAAGTCTTAGTGTATTATCCAACAAATACACCTGAACTGTGCCCCAAACACAGCTCTGATACCCGAATTGTCACACCTTCAAACTCTCCAGAAATTTTCGGCGAAATTGTAACCCGGCAGCACAATGGTTCTGTGAATAAAGCTTTACCCACTTGCACTTCAGCCTTATAAGTTTGCACCAATGTAAACAGCCAAATCAACAATTCTACAACGAAAGTCTTTAGTCTTCTTTATTTTTAACTTAAACTCATCAAATGGACCCCATAATGCCTCCAATCTTTGCCATACTTTGCTAACAACAATCAGTCAACCAAGAACACTTAGAATATGACACAATCAACTCTTTTATTGCATCAAAGGGAAGAAATACAAAACTTGCCCACTTGGGGACTTAAACAGACTTGTTCACTCCATGAACCAATTCTAAGTCTTACAAAAACTCTCCTATTCGCTCACATATGCAACCTTCACTCTCACATATGTTATCTTACTCTCACACATGATAGGCTCACTCTCCCACAGGCTAGGCTGCCGAATTTCCCATGCCTTAGGACTATTTATACAGCATCTTTGCTTGGCCAAACCATGCATAACCGTTACACACGCTAGAGACATCCATCTGTCTCGGGGAGCAGTTTTATAACCGTCAACTACTATGCTAAATGGCCAGTTCTCCTTTAACTTGCGCCAATCCTCCAACACCTATTCTCTTGGGAGTTAAAACTCTTCTCCCATGATTATAAACTCCTTTATAACCGCTCATCTTCATCACGCGTCATTGGCATTCTTGTGAAGCTCGTAACCAACTTGTAACCGTCACTTGAGCCGTATTGCGCCACTTGTTCTGGCATACTGGATTCCGCCACTCTCCAATGTTCATCCATATTGGCCCTGCATGTTTATCCTTCCAAACTCATGCACGGACACTCTTTAATCTTTACTTGTTGAGGCCAACTCCTTAAACCCACTCTAGTTACTCGTGTGTCATATATGCTTCACTACGCCAATTAGCTTGACAACGGCAATGCAACTCTTGCATTACCAACTTGTTTGCATTGTTCAAGCTTTGTCCAACCTTGAACCAATGCCATAGACTAACTCCTAGTATATTCCACTCTTCTTGCATCATCCTTGAGTTTGGGCCAACTAAATTCCACGGATATGCCTTAATGCCAACATCGCATGTTGCATTTGTCACTTTGGTTTTGTCTTGCCTTCCCTTAAAGAAGTCTCATTGTGTCGACCAATAAGCTTCATTCCTTAGCCAAATATCTCTATAATTTAATGTTGTACTTGCAATACATTAGCCCTGTGGGATCATGCCATTCTCAGCACTTAATAGTCTGTACAGTAATACCGCTATTATGGCTTCGCAATGCGCCATTACGGATGAACACTGACTTGGCCTGCAACTCTGTGATGCGTCATCATATGCGACATTTGCAGTACCATAATAGACCTCCCCCAACTAATCCGTCCAGCGCCCTCGTTGAACGCAACCAAGTATACCCAATATACTTGTTCTTCGGCGTTTGTACACTTCTGAGCCACTCTCAGAATTCAGCAAACTTGTTTGGCCACCCCTCTTTCCAAAACTTTATGCTTAGTCCCATATGCCATAACTTAGCTTTACTACTTTTCCATTTATCTCATATAATTGAGCCACTTCTCGGCGTCGTGCACTACGCTTACGTTGCTACTCAAATCATGCTTCAATACCCAAATGCAAATCTGAAATTCTTCTCAGCCAATTTTCTTTTAGCTTGAATTTCGCATGAATCATTTGCGCCTAAGTGTACGCACTGAGTGATTCTTCTCAATTTGATCATCATGATCATTGCTATCGCTTTCCGACTTTGCCTCTCACTCAACGTAACAAGGACTTATGAACGACTTGGCTTTGTTTTCAATCAATTTTATCGACGACCCGCCGTTGAACTGTTATTCTTCACGCTCCTCATTAAGCACGTCACAAAGTGAATAGGGATTCTCTTTGTATTAGACACCCGAATTCAACACTTCATGCCTCACCAAACTTTGATTATGCAAATAACATTCAAGAACTCATTTCTATGAATGTTTCCACCAAGTATAAATTCTACACTTATGCCATTTTGCATACCCGAACTGGAATGGTAAGTTTTTTTTGCTTAACTTCCATGCAACAAAACTATTGAGTTGTACAACCCATTTAAAATTGTGACTAACTATATCTTGGACATTTCATTAGCTAACCCTTTAGCTGTCCTTATGCTATGCCTTCAAAGCCAATATGTCTCCAAATACTTCTTTGAACTGCATTGCTAATTTCCTGGAAAGTGTGTGTGACTTTCGATAAGGACATGAGTTCTACCCAACTCATGTTTGCTGATGATGTGATTTCTTACTTGCTGCATTGCTTGCACCGTCGCTTCCCATCTGCCGTCGTGCTATTATGTAATTCCCAAACAGCAACATCACTTATACACCAACTAGGACCCTTGTCCTATACTTTGCTTATTAGCTTTCAACTTGTTTTTCTATTGAATACGTTAGGCTAAGCATGCTACTTGCAGCATCTCCCCATGAATTAGATTTACATCGTAAAAAAAGAGGCAAGGCTTTATAAACGAAAACACCCTTGTTCATTACTGCTCTTACATAACAAGACCATGTACCATTAAATGATTGATCATCCACTTGATCACTTTTGGAAAGCTAAAACTTCATTAACAAAGCAACTTGCTTACACCAAAGCAGAGTATATACAAACTTGAAGACTCAAATAAAAATATGTACAACCAAACTCTACAAACAGAGTTTGCAACAACCAACAACTAAAGCTACATAAAACAAGGCCAGGAACACTCGTTGTTCTGGCATCAAAGTGTCTCCAATGGAGACAACAACACTTACTCTTGTTCTTAGCTTAGTTTCTAACTTTGTCGAAGTGAGCAACGACTTCGCTGCGTGGTCTCTTCCTTGAACCTTCACTTTGGCCTTCATGATTCTTGCTAGAATGACCCCCATAGTCATTCTAACTGATATATTAAGTTGTGCTTTGAGTGGACAGCTTCTTGCAAAATGCAAACCTTTGCAGATGAAACATACCCTATACTTCCGGGATGAAGGGTACAATTCATCCTCCTTCGGTTCATGCTTGCGCTTACTGCCTACAGATTTTTCCTTCCTTTTGGCTTCACCTTCAAAACTTTGCACATCTTCAGTTATTGTGCATCTAGTAAATCCTATTACCACTTGAATAGCCATCTGGATACTCTGTATTTTGCGCTCCGTAAGTTCAGCAATCACACTTGAACTTGCGCCAGCCAGAAATTGGAACATCTGATCTTCTTCACTCATGCCACGAACTTCTTGTACCAATGCAAGGAATTTTTCAGCATAGGCCTGTGGTGTACTCATCATTTTTAGCCTACGTAAACTTTCTCTTGCATACCAAGCACTATTGCTCGGCCAGAACTGACATCTCAGTCCCTCTTTCATGTCATCCCATGACATTGGATTGGTATAACCAGCAACTTCATCTTCTTGCAGCATAGTTTTCCACCAAACCTTTGCATCACCACCAAGGTAATTGCCTGCGAGAGTTACTTTTTGTCCTTCCCCAGTTCCATTTGCCTCAAAGTATGCCTCAATGTCATACAATAAATTCTCAATTTCCCTGGTATTTCTGGAACCAACATAAATTCTTAGCTCGGAGACTCGACTTGAGCTTTCTCCATGCACGTTTCCTCCTAAAAACATGCCGTTACTGATTAACTCACGAATGCTAGCCAATTCCTCAGACATTTGCTTCGCATGGCTTGTTAGTATGGTATTTATGTCACTGAATTGCACCTTTAATTCAGTCACTTCAGCATTGGTTTCGCAATTCAACAAGGTTCCATAAGACACCTTGTCCTCGACTGCACCTACCCTTTCATCAAATTCTATAAACCAATCTGATGTCCTTTCTTCAAGTAGTTCTAGCCTGCCCTTATCTTCAGAAACAAGAGGATTCTCAAGGCCATTACATCCCATGTCTATGACAAAACTATCAAGATTACTGCCATACTCCTCAAGCTGATCAAACGTACCCTGTAGTTCTTCGTCGTTCATCATGCCATTAGAACTCATTTCTAATGCAATATTCTGAAAATAATGGGCCACTTACTTGCTTACAGGAAAATATCTTAAGAGAGAAATAAGTCTTAGTGTATTATCCAACGAATATACCTGAACTGTGCCCCAAACACAGCTCTGATACCCGAATTGTCACACCTTCAAACTCGCCAGAAATTTTCTGTGAAAGTGTAACCCGGCAGCACAATGGTTCCGTGAATAAATCTTCACCCACTTGCACTTCAGCCTTATTAGTTTGCACCAATGCAAACATCCAACTCAACAATTCTACAACGGAAGTCTTTAATCTTCTTTCTCTTCAACTTAAACTCATCAAATGCACCCCATAATGCCTCCAATCTTTGCCATACTTTGCTAACAACAATCAGTCAACCAAGAACACTTAGAATATGACACAATCAACTCTTTTATTTCATCAAAGGGAAGAAATACAAAACTTTCCCACTTGGGGACTTAAACAGACTTGTTCACTCCTTGAACCAAGTATAAGTCTTACAAAAACTCTCATATTCGCTCACATATGCAACCTTCACTCTCACATATGTTATCTTACACTCACACAGGCTAGGCTCACTCTCCCACAGGCTAGGCTACTGAATTTCCCATGCTTTAGGACTATTTATATAGCATCTTTACTTGGCCAAACCGTGCATAACCGTTACACACGCTAGAGACATCCATCTGTCTCGGGGAGCAGTTTTATAACCGCCAACTACTATGCCAACTGGCCAGTTCTCCTTTAACTTGTGCCAATCGTCCAACACTTGTTCTCTTGGCTGTTAAAACTATTCTCCCACGATTATAAACTCCTTTATAACCGCTCCTCTTCATCACGCGTCATTGGCATGCTTGTGAAGCTCGTAACCAACTTGTAACCGTCACTTGAGCCGTATTGTGCCACTTGTTCTAGCATACTGGATTCCGCCACTCTCCTACGTTAAGCCATCTTTGCCCTACATGTTTATCCTTCCAAACTCATGCACGAACACTCTTTAAGCTTTACTTATCGAGGCCAACTCCTTAAGCCCACTCTAGTTACTCGTGTGTCATATATGCTTCACTACGCCAATTATCTTGGCAACGGCAATGCAACTCTTGCATTACCAACTTGTTTGCATTGTTCAAGATTTGTCCAGCCTTGAACCAATGCCACAGGTTAACTCCTAGTATATTCCACTCTTCTTGCATCATCCTTGAGTTTGGGCCAACTCAATTCCACGGATATGCCTTAATGCCAACATCGCATGTTGCATTTGTCACTTTGGCTTTATCTTGCCTTCCCTTAATAAAGCCTCATTGTGTCGGTCAATAAGCTTCATTCCTTACCCTAATATCTCTACAATGTAGTGCTATACTTGCAATACATTATCCATGTGGGATCATGCCATTCTCAACACTTAACAGTCTGTACAGTAATACCGCTATTATGGCTTCGCAATGCGCTATTACGGCTGAACACTGACATGTCCTGCAACTCTGTGACGCACCATCATTATGCGATACTTGAATCACCGTAATACTAGGCCATTACCACCATTGCTTGGACATAGCCTAGCAAAGGAGTTGGGTTAAGTTTCTTGTCCCTTCGAGGATGAACTAGGTATGTGCTTGATCCCTTTAGAGTAGGGAAGGGAACGTAGGCAGCCACAATGAGTTGCAGCACTGTCGGTCCAGGACATTATCGCTCATATCATCTAATTTAGAGATGATTGCGACACTTTGGCCTCTCATATCATCTGGCTCGGTAGATCGACGCAAGAGATGATTATGGCCATACTTGATGAGGCTAGTTTCATTCCATTCCTTGAATGCTCATACTTCCTATCAAGGTGTTCGACATAGGCTAAAAACCCGAGTGTCGTAATTTATCTCAAGAGGAGTCCATTTTGATGGGAAACGGCCCAAAGATCAAGACATGTTGATATATAGATCCAAATGGTCACCGGAATTCATCCAAATTCCATCGTGTAGAGCCTCAAAAGGTCGTGCTTGCCGTATTAGGAAAGTTTTTATTTTCTTAACAAACCCTTCGCAGAACAAGGGTAAGTTGGAATGGTGTGGAAGCTAAAATAGATGCTCCATGCTCCACGAGCATGCTTGCAAGGGAAAATGAACGGGCATTTGCCTAGGTTTAAGGCTCAGATGATATCTTCATCATGGCGCATCGGGGAAGTTATGGCCTGCGGGGCAACGCGCCAAAGGCGTAATTTTACGGCCGTCACAGTTGGTATCAGAGCAAGTTCCGAGAAAACACTAGGAATTGTGCGGAGTATACTCGTCAAACGAGTAATTTTCCTTCAAAGGGAAATAAAGTTGGAGAGTAGGCCAACTTTTGCGCGAAAATAGTTTGTAACTACAATTCCAGTTACTTTTACGAATCGAGTTGAGGTTGTAAATGAGCTGTGAGTTTTCCTGGCCTAAGTGGCACCCCACTTATGAGTGGATATCCGGAGGACCGTCTGGGATGGTGGGTAGACAAAGGAACTGATCATCCCCACACGTTGGCACTGGCCAAGGGTGTGCGTTGTCAGGCCTGGATAGCATCCCACTTACGAGTGGCAACCTGGATGACTGTCAGGGACGGTGGGCAACTGGACAATGTTCCACATAGTACTATGCTAAGATCTTGTCATTTCGATGAATCCTTTCAACTTGTGAACCTTAGGGATTCCTGGGTGGTAGTATGGGATGCCATCTAGAACACCTGTTCGAGATATCCTCTTGGCACTGGCCAATTGCGTTTCTTTGTATTGTTGTGGGAACTTTTGGATTCCTGGGCAGGTGGTATGGGACGGTTACTCATAAGGTCAAATTATTGTTCACGATAACTTGAAGAAACCCGTGATTTCTGAACATCTGTTTTAGGAATTTTTTTCAGGAATCCAAACCGAAGGGTTTGTCCACAATAATTTTGTTTGGACTTTCGGGGACGAAATTCTTTAAAGGGAAGAATAGTGTAACACCCCATGTTTTTAGCATGGCGAATCCTAAAAGATGCGTCATGGCCTGAGATTAAGCTTCATCTAAATCTTTCGTGGCGTAGGAAAATGAGCATTGGCCCTTGGCCAATGTATTGACAATGTTTAGCCAACATGGTCGGACATCGTGTTGGAAGTGTACGGCCAACATGGTCGGACATCAGAGTTGGCATTGGTAGTGAATAGATATCTTACCACCATTGCTTTGCCACGGCTTAGAAAAGGAGTTGGATTAAGTTTCTTGTCCATTCGAGGATGAACTACGGTCTGTGCTTAATCCCATTAGAGTATGGAAGGGAACGTAGGCAGTCGCAATAATTTGAAGCACTATCGGTCCAGCACATTGTCGCTCATATCATCTAATTTAGAAATGATTGCGACACTTTGGCCTCTCATATCATCTGGCTCGGTAGCTCAACGCAAGAGATAATTGTGGCCATACTTGATGAGGCTAGTTGCATTCCATTCCTTTAATGCTCATACTTCCTATCAAGGTGTTCGACATAGTCTAAAAACCCGAGTGTCGTAATTTATCTCAAGAGGAGTCCATTTTGATGGGAAACGGCCCAAAGATCAAGACATGTTTATAGATCCACATGGTCACCGTAATTTAGCCAAATTCCATCGTTTAGAGCCTCAAAAGGTCGTTCTTGCCATATTAGGAAAGTTTTTATTTTCTTAACAAACCCTTCGCAGAACAAGGGTAAGTTGGAACGATGTGGAATCTAAAATAGCTGCTCCATGCTCCACGAGCACGCTTGCAAGGGAGAATGAACGTGCATTTGCCTAGCTTTAAGGCTCATATCGTAGCTTCATCATGGCGCATCGATGAAGTTATGGCCTGCGGGGCAACGCGCCAAAGGCGTAATTTTACGGTCTATCACAGTTGGTATCAGAGCAAGTTCTGAGAAAACACTAGGGGTTGTGCGGAGTGGACTCATCAAACGAGTAATTTTCCTTCAAAGGGAAATAAAGTTAGAGAGTAGGCCAACTTTTGCGCGAAAAGAGTTTGTAACTGCAATGCCAGTTACTTTTACGAATCGAGTTGAGCTTGTTCACGAGCTGTGAGTTTGCCTGGCCAAAGTGGCACCCCGCTTACGAGTGGATATCCGGAAGACCGTCTGGGACGGTGGGTAGACAATGGGACTGATCATCCCCACACGATGGAACTTACCAAGGGTGTGCATTGTCAGTCCCATCTAGCATCCCACTTACGAGTGGAAACCTGAATGACCGTCAGGGACGGTGGGCAACTGGACAATGTTCCACACAGTACTATGCTAAGATCTTGTCATTTCGATGACACCTTTCAACTTGTGAACCTTAGGGATTCCTGGGTGGTAGTATGGGATTCCATCTAGGACACCTGGTTGAGATATCCTCTTAGCACTGGCCAATTTAGATTCTTGTTATTGTTGTGGGCACTTTTGGATTCCTGGGCAGGCGGTATGGGACGGTTGCTCAGAAGGTCAAATTGTTGTTCATGATAACTTGAAGAAACCCGTGATTTTTGAGCATATGGTATGGGACTTTTGTTCAGGAATCCAAACCGAAGAGTTTGTCCACAATAGTTTTGTTTGGAATTTCGGGGACGAAATTCTTTAAAGGGAAGAATAGTGTAACACCCAATATTTTTAGCATGGAGAATCCTGAAAGATGCGTCATGGCATGAGATTAAGCTTCATCTAAAGCTTCTGTTGCATTGGAATATGAGCATTGGCCCTTGGCCAATGTATTGACAATGTTCAGCCAACATGTCCGGACATCTGGTTGGTAGTGTACGGCCAACATGGACGGACATCGTGTTGGAAGTGTACGACCAACATGGCCGGACATCGGAGTTGGCATTGGTAGTGAACATCCATCTTGGCTGGTTATTTAGAAATATATGGCAATGGCCATGAATAGTAAAAGTGGGGAGTTGAATGATTTTTAGTCCCCCAATTTAAGTTGTAAAAATGTCATTTTTACATATATAGGGAGGGGTAGTTGGTTAAGGGTACATATGCGGACTATGCGCCAAGTAAGCTTCATAGCTTAGCCAGAAGAGTATAAATGATGCCTAAGGCTCATTTATATTTGCGTAGCCTTTCGAAGAGTGCATTTAATGCTTGGGAATCATTTTTCCATATTACGGACCAAACATGCATCACTTGGATGCATTTTGACGGAACGGCCTATACGGACTAGGCCATTACCACCATTGCTTTGCCACGGCCTAGCAAAGGAGTTGGATTAAGTTTCTTGTCCATTCGAGGATGAACTACAGTCTGTGCTTGATCCCTTTTGAGTAAGGAAGGGAATGTAGGCTGTCGCAATGAGTTGCAGCACTGTCGATCCAGTACATTGTCGCTCATATCATCTAATTTAGAAATGATTGCGACACTTTGGCCTCTCATATAATCTGGCTCGGTAGCTCGACGCAAGAGATGATTGTGGCCATACTTGATGAGGCTAGTTGCATTCCATTCCTTGAATGCTCATACTTCCTATCAAGGTGTTCGACATAGGCTAAAAACCCGAGTGTCGTAATTTATCTCAAGAGGAGTCCATTTTGATGCGAAACGGCCCAAAGATCAAGACATGTTGATCTATAGATCCACATGGTCACCGGAATTTAGCCAAATTCCATCGTTTAGAGCCTCAAAAGGTCGTTCTTGCCATATTAGGAAAGTTTTTATTTTCTTAACAAACCCTTCGCATAACAAGGGTAAGTTGGAACTATGTGGAAGCTAAAATAGCTGCTCCATGCTCCACGAGAACGCTTGCAAGTGCAAATGAACGTGCATTTGCCTAGCTTTAAGGCTCAGATCATAGCTTCATCATGGCGCATCGGGGAAGTTATGGTCTACGGGGAAACGCGCCAAAGGCGTAATTTTACGGTCTGTCACAGTTGGTATCAGAGAAAGTTCCGAGAAAACACTAGGGGTTGTGCGGAGTGGACTCATCAAACGAGTAATTTTCCTTCAAAGGGAAATAAAGTTAGAGAGTAGGCCAACTTTTGCGCGAAAAGAGTTTGTAACTGCAATGCAAGTTACTTTTACGAATCGAGTTGAGCTTGTTCACGAGCTGTGAGTTTGCCTGGCCAAAGTGGCACCCCGCTTACGAGTGGATATCCGGAAGACCGTCTGGGACGGTGGGTAGACAATGGGACTGATCATCCCCACACGATGGAACTTACCAAGGGTGTGCGTTGTCAGTCCCAGCTAGCATCCCACATACGAGTGGAAACCTGAATGACCGTCAGGGACGGTGGGCAACTGGACAATGTTCCACACAGTACTATGCTAAGATCTTGTCATTTCGATGACACCTTTCAACTTGTGAACCTTAGGGATTCCTGGGTTGTAGTATGGGATTCCATCCAGGACACCTGGTCGAGATATCCTCTTAGCACTGGCCAATTCAGATTCTTGGTATAGTTGTGGGCACTTTTGGATTCCTGTGCATTTGGTATGGGACGGTTGCTCAGAATATCAAATTGTTGTTCACGATAACTTGAAGAAACCCGTGATTTTTGAGCATCTGGTATGGGACTTTTGTTCAGGAATCCAAACCGAAGAGTTTGTCCACAATAGTTTTGTTTGGAATTTCGGGGACAAAATTCTTTAAAGGGAAGAATAGTATAATACCCCATGTTTTTAGCATGGCAAATCCTGAAAGATGCGTCATGGCCTGAGATTAAGCTTCATCCAATGCTTCTGTTGTGTTGGAATATGAGCATTGGCGCTTGGCCAATGTATTGACAATGTTCAGCCAACATGTCCGGACATCTGTTTGGCAGTGTACGGCCAACATGTACGGACATCGTGTTGGAAGTGTACGACCAACATGGCCGGACATCGGAGTTGGCATTGGTAGTGAACATCCATCTTGGCCGGTTATTCATAAATATATGGCAACGACCATGAATAGTAAAAGTAGGGAGTTGAATGATTTTTGGTCCCCCAATTTAAGTTGTGAAAATGTCATTTTTACATATATAGGGAGGGGTAGTTGGTTGAGGGTGCATATGCGGACTATGCGCCAAGTAAGCTTCATAGCTTAGCCGGAAGAGTATAAATGATGCCTAAGGCTCATTTATATTTGCATAGCCTTTCGAAGAGGGAATTTAATGCTTGGGCATCATTTTGCCATATTGCGGACCAAACATGCATCACTTGGATGCATTTTGACGGAACGACCTATACGGACTAGGTCATTTCCACCATTGCTTTGCCACGACCTAGCAAAGGAGTTGGATTAAGTTTCTTGTCCATTCCAGGATGAACTACGGTCTGTGTTTGATCCCTTTAGAGTAGGGAAGGGAATGTAGGCAGCCGCAATGAGTTGCAGCACTGTCGGTCCAGCACATTGTCGCTCATATCATCTAATTTAGAGATGATTGCGACACTTTGGCCTCTCATATCATCTGGCTAGGTAGCTCGACGCAAGAGATGATTGTGGCCATACTTGATGAGGCTAGTTGCATTCCATTCCTTGAATGCTCATACTTCCTATCAAGGTGTTCGACATAGGCTAAAAACCCGAGTGTCGTAATTTATCTCAAGAGGAGTCCATTTTGATGGGAAACGGCCCAAAGATCAAGACATGTTGATCTATAGATCCACATGGTCACCATATTTTAGCCAAATTCCATCGTTTAGAGCCTCAAAAGGCCGTTCTTGTCGTATTAGAAAAGTTTTTATTTTCTTAACAAACCCTTCGCAGAAAAAGGGTAAGTTGGAACGATGTGGAAGCTAAAATAGATGCTCCATGCTCCACGAGCATGCTTGCAAGGGAAAATGAACATGCATTTGCCTAGCTTTAAGGTTCAGATCGTAGCTTCATCATGGCACATCAGGGAAGTTACGTCCTGCGGGGTAATGCGCCAAAGGCGTAATTTTACGGTCTGTCACAGTTGGTATCAGAGGAAGTTTCGAGAAAACACTAGGGGTTGTGGGGAGTGGACTCGTCAAACAAGTAATTTTCCTTCAAAGGGAAATAAAGTTAGAGAGTAGGCCAACTTTTCCGCGAAAAGAGTTTATAACTGCAATGCCAGTTACTTTTACGAATCGAGTTGAGCTTGTTCATGAGCTGTGATTTTTCCTGGCCAAAGTGGCACCCCGCTTACGAGTGGATATCCGGAAGACCGTATGGGACGTCGGGTAGACAATGGGACTGATCATCCCCACACGATGTCAGTTACCAAGGGTGTGCGTTGTCAGTCCCATCTAGCATCCCACTTACTAGTGGCAACCTGAATGACCGTCAGGGACGGTGGGCAACTGGACAATGTTCCACACAGTAGTATACTAAGATCTTGTCATTTCGATGAAACCTTTCAACTTGTGAACTTTAGGGATTCCTGGGTGGTAGTATGTGATGCCATCTAGGACACCGGGTCGATATATCCTCTTAGCAATGGCCAATTGAGATTCTTGGTATTTTTGTGGGCACTTTTGGATTCCTGGGCAGGCGGTATGGGACGGTTGCTCATAAGGTCAAAATGTTGTTCACGATAACTTGAAGAAACTCGTGATTTTTGAGCATCTTGTATAGGACTTTTGTTCCGGAATCCTAACCGAAGAGTTTGTCCACAATAGTTTTGTTTGGAATTTCGGGGACGAAATTCTTTAAAGGGAATAATAGTGTAACACCCCATGTTTTTAGCATGGAGAATCCTGAAAGATGCATCATGGCCTGAGATTAAGCTTCATCCAAAGCTTCCGTTGCGTAGTAATATGAGCATTGGCCCTTGGACAATGTATTGATAATGTTCAGCCAACATATCCGGACATCTGGTTGGCAGTGTACGCGCAACATGGCCGGACATCATCTTGGAAGTGTACGGCCAACATGGCCGGACATCGGAGTTAGCATTGGTAGTGAATAGCCATCTTGGTCGGTTATTCAGAAATATATGGCAACGGCCATGAATAGTAAAAGTGGGGAGTTGAATGATTTTTGGTCCCCCAATTTAAGTTGTAAAAATGTCATTTTTACATATATAGGGAGGGGTAGTTGGTTGAGGGTGCATATGTGGACTATGCGCCAAGTAAGCTTCATAGCTTAGCCAAAGAGTATAAATGATGCCTAAGGCTCATTTATATTTCCGTAGCCTTTCAAAGAGGGCATTTGATGCTTGGGCATCATTTTGCCATATTGCGGACCAAACATGCATCACTTGGATGCATTTTGACGGAACGGCCTATACGGACTAGGCCATTACCACCATTGCATTCCCACGGCCTAGCAAAGGAGTTGGATTAAGTTTCTTGTCCATTCGAGGATAAACTACGGTCTGTGCTTGATACCTTTATAGTAGGGAAGGGAACGTAGGCAACAAAAATGAGTTGCAGCATTGTCGGTCTAGCACATTGTCGCTCATATCATCTAATTTAGAGATGATTGTGATACTTTGGCCTCTCATATCATCTGGATCAGTAGCTTGACGCAAGAGATGATTGTGGCCATACTTGATGAGGCTAGTTGCATTCCATTCCTTGAATTCTCATACTTCCTATCAAGGTGTTCGACATAGGCTAAAAACCCGAGTGTCGTAATTTATCTCAAGAGGAGTCCATTTTGATAGGAAAGGGCCCAAAGATCAAGACATGTTGATCTATAGATCCACATGGTCACCGGAATTTAGCCAAATTCCATCGTTTAGAGCCTCAAAAGGCCGTTCTTGCCGTA
This sequence comes from Papaver bracteatum, assembly GCA_023529315.1. Lineage (NCBI taxonomy): Eukaryota > Viridiplantae > Streptophyta > Magnoliopsida > Ranunculales > Papaveraceae > Papaver > Papaver bracteatum. Next base: position 524,411 of record JAJJWX010005038.1, on the reverse strand, counting down.
TTAGGAAAGTTTTAATTTTCTTAACAAAACCTTCGCAGAACAAGGGTAAGTTGGAACGATGTGGAAGCTAAAATAGCTGCTCCATGCTCCACGAGCATGCTTGCAATGGCAAATGAACGTGCATTTTCCTAGCTTTAAGGATCATATCGTAGATTCATCATGGCACATCGGGGATGTTACGGCCTGCGGGGTAATGCGCCAAAGGCGTAATTTTACGGTCAGTCATAGTTGGTATCAGAGCAAGTTCCGAGAAAACACTAGGGGTTGTGCGGATTGGACTCGTCAAACTAGTAATTTTCCTTCAAAGGGAAATAAAGTTAGAGAGTAGGCCAACTTTTGCGCGAAAAGAGTTTGTAACTGCAATGCCAGTTACTTTTACGAATCGAGTTGAGCTTATTCATGAGCTATGAGGTAGCCTGGCCAAAGTGGCACCCCGCTTACGAGTGGATATCCGGAAGACCATCTGGGACGGCGGGTAGACAATGGGACTGATCATCCCCACACGATGGCAGTTACCAAGGGTGTGCGTTGTCAGTCCCAGCTAGCATCCCACTTACGAGTGGGAACCTGAATGACCGTCAGGGACGGTGGGCAACTGGACAATGTTCCACATAGTACTATGCTAAGATCTTGTCATTTCGATGAAACCTTTCAACTTGTGAACCTTAGGGATTCATGGGTGGTAGTATGTGATGCCATCTAGGACACCGGGTCGAGATATCCTCTTAGCACTGGCCAATTGAGATTCTTGGTATTGTTGTGGGCACTTTTGGATTCCTGGGCAGGCGGTATGGGACGGTTGCTCATAAGGTCAAATTGTTGTTCACGATAACTTAAAGAAACCCGTGATTTATGAGCATCTAGTATGGGACTTTTGTTCAGGAATCCAAACCGAAGAGTTTGTCCAAAATAGTTTTGTTTGGAATTTAGGGGACGAAATTCTTTAAAGGGAAGAATAGTGTAACACCCCATGTTTTTAGCATGGCGAATCCTGAAAGATGCGTCATGGCCTGAGATTAAGCTTCATCCAAAGCTTCCGTTGCATAGGAATATGAGCATTTGCCCTTGGCCAATGTACAATGTTCAGCCAACATATCCGGACATATGGTTGGAAGTGTACGCCCAACATGGCCGGACATCGTGTTGGAAGTGTACGTCCAACATGGCAGGACATCGGAGTTGGCATTGGTAGTGAACATCCATCTTGGCCGGTTATTCAGAAATATATGGCAACGCCCATAAATAGTAAAAGTAGGGTTTTGAATGATTTTTGGTCCCCCAATTTAAGTTGTAAAAATGTCATTTTTACATATATAGGGAGGGGTAGTTGGTTGAGGGTGCATATGCGGACTATGCGCCAAGTAAGCTTCATAGCTTAGCCGGAAGAGTATAAATGATGCCTAAGGCTCATTTATATTTGCATAGCCTTTCGAAGAGGGCATTTGATGCTTGGGCATCATTTTTCCATATTGCGGACCAAACATGCATCACTTGGATGCATTTTGACGGAACGGCCTATACGGACTAGGCCATTACCACCATTGCTTTCCCACGGCCTAGAAAAGGAGTTGGATTAAGTTTCTTGTCCATTCGAGGATAAACTACGGTCTGTGCTTGATCCCCTTAGAGTAGGGAAGGGAACGTAGGCAGCCGCAATGAGTTGCAGCACTGTCGGTCTAGCACATTGTCGCTCATATCATCTAATTTAGAGATGATTGCGATACTTTGGCCTCTCATATCATCTGGATCGGTAGCTAGACGCAAGAGATGATTGTGGCCATACTTGATGAGGCTAGTTGCATTCCATTCCTTGAATGCTCATACTTCCTATCAAGGTGTTCGACATAGGCTAAAAACCCGAGTGTCGTAATTTATCTCAAGAGGAGTCCATTTTGATAGGAAACGACCCAAAGATCAAGACATGTTGATCTATAGATCCACATGGTCACCGGAATTTAGCCAAATTCCATCGTTTAGAGCCTCAAAAGGCCGTTCTTGCCGTATTAGGAAAGTTTTAATTTTCTTAACAAACCCTTCGCAGAACAATGGTAAGTTGGAACGATGTGGAATCTAAAATAGCTGCTCCATGCTCCACGAGCATGCTTGCAATGGCAAATGAACGTGCATTTGCCTATATTTAAGGATCATATCGTAGATTCATCATGGCGCATCGGGGATGTTATGGCCTGCGGGATAACGCTCCAAAGGCGTAATTTTACGGTATGTCACAGTTGGTATCAGAGCAAGTTCCGAGAAAACACTAGGGGTTGTGCGGATTGGACTCGTCAAACTAGTAATTTTCCTTCAAAGGGAAATAAAGTTAGAGAGTAGGCCAACTTTTGCACGAAAAGAGTTTGTAACTGCAATACCAGTTACTTTTACGAATCGAGTTGAGCTTATTCACGAGCTGTGAGGTTGCCTGGACAAAGTGGCACCCCGCTTACGAGTGGATATCCGGAAGACCGTCTGGGACGGTGGGTAGACAATGGGACTGATCATCCCCACACGTTGGCACTTACCAAGGGTGTGCGTTGTCAGTCCCAGCTAGCATCCCACTTACGAGTGGCAACCCGAATGACCGTCAGGGACGGTGGGCAACAGGACAATGTTCCACACAGTACTATGCTAAGATCTTGTCATTTCGATGACACCTTTCAACTTGTGAACCTTAGGGATTCCTGGGTGGTAGTATGGGATGCCATCTAGGACACTTGGTCGAGATATCCTCTTAGCACTGTCCAATTGAGATTCTTGGTATTGTTGTTGGCACTTTTGGATTACTGGGCAGGCGGTATGGGACGGTTGCTCATAAGGTCAAATTGTTGTTCACGATAACTTGAAGAAACCCGTGATTTCTAAGCATCTGGTATGGGACTTTTGTTCGGGAATCCAAACCAAAGAGTTTTTCCACAATAGTTTTGTTTGGAATTTCGGGGACGAAATTCTTTAAAGGGAAGAATAGTGTAACACCCCATGTTTTTAGCATGGCGAATCCTGAAAGATGCATCATGGCCTGAGATTAAGCTTCATCCAAAGCTTCCGTTGCATAGGAATATGAGCATTGGCCCTTGGCCAATGTATTGACAATGTTCAGCCAACATGTTTGGACATCTGGTTGGAAGTGTACGCCCAACATGGCCGGACATCGTGTTGGAAGTGTACGTCCAACATGGCCGGACATCGGAGTTGGTATTGATAGTGAACAGCCATCTTGGCCGGTTATTCAGAAATATATGGCAACGCCCATAAATAGTAAAAGTAGGGAGTTGAATGAATTTTGGTCCCCCAATTTAAGTTGTAAAAATGTCATTTTTACATATATAGGGAGGGGTAGTTGGTTGAGGGTGCATATGTAGACTATGCACCAAGTAAGCTTCATAGCTTAGCCGGAAGAGTATAAATGATGCCTAAGGCTCATTAATATTTGCGTAGCCTTTCGAAGATGGCATTTGATGCTTTTGGAAGGCTCATTAATATTTTGCTTTCCACGGCCTAGGGATTAAGTTTCTTTCCCATTCGAAGATCCTTAGGTAGGCATTTGATGGCATTTGATGAATCATTTTGCCATATTGGACGGACCAAACATGCATCACTTGGATGCATTTTGATTTTGGTATTGTTGTTGGCACTTTTGGATTATCACAAGTATATGACAATTCTTGTGAAAGGTCAAATTGTTGTTCAATAACTTAAGAAACCCGTGATTTCTCCCGGGCATCTATGGGACTTTTGTTCAGGAATCTAAACCGGAAAATGGACTAGGCCATTACCACCATTGCTTTCCCATATCATCTGAGATGATTGCCTTGCAAAGGAGTTGGATTAAGTTTCTTGTCCATTCGAGGATACACTATAGTCCATTTTGATGGGAAACGTCCCAAAGATCAAGACATCCCCACATTATAAATTCCATCGTAGGGAAGGTTCTTGCCGTAAGGATTTTTATTTTCTTAACAAACCTTACGTAGGGGTAAGTTGGATCCGCAATGAGTTGAACGTGACATTCATCATGGCGCAGCAATGCACATTTGGTATCGTATCATCTAATTTTTTCCTTTAGGGAGATGATTTTGCGACACTTTTGGCCTCAATATCATCCTGATCATCCACACACGCTCATCTTGTAGATCTTGTCATTTCGATGACACCTTTCAACTTGAAAATGAGCATTGGCCCTTGCCAATGTATTGACAATGTTTTGGAATTTGTTCCCATTAAGCTTCATCCAAAGCTTGGCGTAGGAAAATGATCATTGGCCCTTGGCCAACATGGACCAGGACATCGTGTGGACGGACATCGTGTTGGAAGTTGATGCGTGTCATATGCGTCAAAAATAATTTCACTTCCTCACTCAACTAATATAAATATAGTATTCGATAAGAAAGAGTTCGTATCCACAAAGAGGCGATTGTTGTTATGCAATTTTCAGATTCTTAAGTAACTAAATAACCCAAGGTGTGTTTTTGTTTTTATCTAAGTAATTAAAGTAAATAAAGCAAAGTAAATAATTGGAATAATCAATAAGGAGAAGATATTGGTTAAGGGATAGTATCATTCACATGCATGTATTTTTCATCTATGATTAGAATTGGTATTTAATCTCTCAATTATCAAAAGTCCTAGGATATCTTGATCGCAAGAGTATCCCGTTTATTTCCTGATTTTATCACAAACAACATTAAAAGATGCTATCGTGAAATCTTCTTAAAAAGCAACCTAAAGCGTAAAAGCACAATTAGATTTAACTCCCTAAGAGCAATAAGTTCTATGAAATAAGACTAATCGATGCAAACAAACGTGTAAAAGCACTAATTCGTTTTAACAAAGGTTATGATTCATATGCGATTAAAAAGATGTATCACTACAAGTATTAACCACAAGATGCTACTAAAAATCATAGATAAACAACTTTTACGTATTGAAAACCCTAATATAGCTATAGAGATGAAAACAAATCCAATTGATTCCGGACTCAACCAAACTAGCATTCAAATCATATGATAATATAAACTATAAAATTGAGACAAAACTAAATCATAGAATCAAATAACATGCTTGAAGAAATCAACTTTTATCCCATAACCAATTATTATATTTAGCTACTCATATTCATGGAGTTCATCATCATAATATTCAAAGAAATAAGATGAAACATAAAAGAAATCAAACCCTAGAAGTTGTTCTCTGCCAAAGCTCCAAGAATAGAATAAAACGTTATTTTAAATTGTGTAGAAAACTTCCTTTTTATAGCTTTTTCTCCTTCCAAAAATAGGTTTTGTCTTCAAAGTCCATTAGTTGGAAATTCACCCGGCCCACGAGCAAGAGAAACCCATGTAGAAAATCTGTCCAAAAAGTGGTCGCCGGAAAACTGGGTTTTTTTTACCGGAATCCGGTCACCGGAAAACTTTCTCCGACTAACTGATCCATATGAAATTGTCACAGCAAGTGCACACTCCCAGCAGCTCATCTCTGCTTCTCTATAGTCCATACATTCACAAAAAATCATCTAACCCAAATTCTTAGTTGTTGCGAAAACATACCCAAAAGTGCTACTCGTAACTCATATGTGCCGCGGACAACTCTTGTATCTAGCGCATACCCGCCTCACGATTCACTAAAATATTATGATTAACACTCTCGGTTCAGAAATCCGATACCCGGAACTAGTATCACCGGTGCGCCATTTTCGCTCCGTTTTCGCACTGCTACCGCAGTTATGGTTCAGGCCTGCAACTGTGACCAACAACTTCATATCCACAGCACTGCCGCTAGTTTCTTTCTTGCAATCCCATTACACTACTCTCATTCACATATGCAATACTTCAGTGTCAGTTCTCCATTTGAACACTTCATCAAAGAAGCATCAACTAGTCCATCTGTGACTGCTTTCCCAGCTGCAAATACAGTACCATTTCAGAACCCTTGCACCAGAAACTGCACCTGATTATCCATAGCCCAGCTGGACCTTTGTAATCCCTTAGCTTCCTTGTTCAAACTCTATACTCAACTGCAACCATAGTCCATTGCAACACAAGCCCCTATTTCCACCTGCAATCACCTGCAGCATATGTTCCAGCCGGAACCTTAAGCACCAGCGGCATCAACCATTCTTCCTAGCCATCAAACCCAACTGAGCTCTGTCTACCACCTTGTGATCTGCAATCCTCCTATATCTCCAGTTCAAACCCTGCCATGTCGGTTCACCACTACAGCTTCAACTACTTTCACCACCACAGTCACCAGTGCGCTGCATCCTCCAGTCACATAGCACAACCACCTGCAACTTTGGACTTCAGCCAATATCAACCCATGAAACTCACCAGCTCTAACAAACTCCAGTCATCCAACTTCAATCCAATGGCAAGCTCCACCAAATCCCACCATCTTTGTAATCAACAGCACCAGTTCCGAACCCACTTGCACATAAGCACCAACTCCACCAAACCAGCTTCTGGAAGTTGCTCTGCATAGTTGCATTGAAGTAAGTAGTTTCAATTCCTCCCTGCTAACCCATGGAACAATCTTTTCCTCCCTATAGTTCAAGCTCTCAACCTATCCAGAACAACCACCATCCAGCTGCCATTTGCATTTCACCATCCATGGCTCATAGATGCACACACACAGCAAACTGCATCACCACCTTGTCCTGTGTAAGTCACCAGAACAAACACTACCACCTGCAACTCTCTATACTCCATGTCACAAGCCCATTCAACATCTCCCAGCTCTCTTGACCTCAACAGCAACATAAATATCTCTCTGTTCAAACTCTCAGGAATTTTCTCAAACAGTTTGTGTGTGTGATGCACACTGCTAATGGATGTAAAATGGCTATACCTTGGAGACAAAATTCGATTCCATCCAACACCCAGCTTCCGAAATCGCTGTAATCTCCCAAATACCACTTCAATATACTCTTTTGAATGCTCAAACCAATGGCACCAACTTCCGTTCTTCTACCCACTGTTCTGTCGACTGCACGATAACAGATTCAGAACCTAAACTTTCCTTCTTGTCTCAAACATTTCGTCTACTGTGACTGGTCGTAGGTAACCCATCGTGCATAAACCCATCTGTCCTGAACATGCCGGCAACCTCAGCTCGAGCAGTGGTTTTGGTGCTATTGTGAAAAGAGAAAGAACTAAACCAACTTGACCTAGTTTTTTAGTTATGAAGGGGAATGTTCCCCTTAACATTTTGTAGTATTTCTTTAGTGAATAATCATCTAGTTTCCCCTTACCCTCAGCTGGGTTCCCAATAGCAATTTTGTGCTCTTGTACATCTTTCATGACTATGACTTGCTTCAATCGCCCATCAATTCTTCATACGACGTCGGAATCGCTCCATCCTTTCGCCGTTCATTTCGTCTTTTCGTCCTCTTCAAGGTGGTGCGAAGAAATCCTGGATTTGAGCGAGTTCTACTTCCTTTTTCTCCAATGACTCCAAAACACCTAACAAACTCAAAAGCGAACATAAGATACATAATTCACACGAAAAATAGCAAAAAAGCATAAATACTAGATATAAAATAAGGTGTTTATCACACCTATCATAAGTGTACGGCCAACATGGCCGGATATCGGAGTTAGCATTGGTAGTGAATAGCCATCTTGGCTGGTTATTCAGAAATATATGGCAACGGCCATGAATAGTAAAAGTTGGGAGTTGAATGATTTTTGGTCCCACAATTTAAGTTGTAAAAATGTCATTTTTACATATATAGGTAGGTGTAGTTAGTTGAGGGTGCATATGCATACTATGCGCAAAATAAGCTTCATAGCTTAGCCGGAAGAGTATAAATGATGCCTAAGGCTCATTTATAATTGTGTAGCCTTTCGAAGAGGGCATTTGATTCTTGGGCATCGTTATGCCATATTGCGGACCAAACATGCATCACTTGGATGCATTTTGACGGAACGGCCTATACGGACTAGGCCATTACCACCATTGATTGGCCACGGCCTAGCAAAAGAGTTGGATTAAGTTTCTTGCCCAACGAGGATGAACTACGGTATGTGCTTGATCCTTTTAGAGTAGGGAAGGGAATGTATGCAGCCGCAATGAGTTGCAGCACTGTCGTTACTGCACATGGTCGCTCATACCATCTAATTTAGAGGTGATTGCGACACTTTGGCCTCACATATCATCTGGCTCGGTAGCTCGACGCAAGAGCTGATTGTGGCCACACTTGATGAGGCTATTTGCATTCCATTCCTTGAATGCTCATACTTCCTATCAAGGTGTTCGACATAGGATAAAAACCCGAGTATCGTAATTTATCTCAAGAGGAGTCCATTTTGATGGGAAACGTCCCAAATATCAAGACATGTTGATCTATAGATCCACATGGTCACCGAAATTTAGCCAAATTCCATTATTTAGACCTCAAAAGGTCATTTTTGACGTATTAGGAATGTTTTTATTTTCTTAACAAACCCTTCGCAGAACAAGGGTAAGTTGGAACGGTGTGGAAGCTAAAATATATGCTCCATGCTCCACGAGCATGCTTGAAAGGGAAAATGAACATGCATTTGCCTAGCTTTAAGGCTCAGATCGTAGCTTTATCATGGAACATCAGGGAAGTTATGGCATGCGGGGCAACGCGCCAAAGGCGTAATTTTACGGCCCATCACAGTTGGTATCAGAGCAAGTTCCGAGAAAACACTAGGGATTGTGTGGAGTGGACTCGTAAAACAAGTAATTTTCCTTCAAAGGGAAATAAAGTTGGAGAATAGGCCAACTTTTGCGCGGGAAGAGTTTTTAACTACAATGCCAGTTACTTTTACGAATCGAGTTGAGCTTGTAAATGAGCTATGAGTTTGCCGGGCCTAAGTGGCACCCCGCTTACGAGTGGATATCCGGTAGACCATATGGGTCGGTGTGTAGATAATGGAACTGATCATACCCACACGTTGGCACTGGCCAAGGGTGTGCGTTGTCAGGCCCGGCTAGCATCCCACTTACGAGTGGCAACCTGGATGACCGTCAGCGATGGTGGTAAACTGGACAATGTTCCACACAGTACAATGCTAAGATCATGTCATTTCGATGAATCCTTTCAACTTATGAACCTTAGGGATTCCTGGATGGTAGTATGAGATGCCATCTATGACACCTGGTCGAGATATCCTCTTGGCACTGGCCAATTGCGATTCTTGGTATTGTTGTGGGCACTTTTGGATTCCTAGGCAGGCGGTATGGGACGGTTGCTCAGAAGGTCAAATTTTTGTTCACGATAACTTGAAGAAACCCGTGATTTCTGAGCATCTGGTATGGGACTTTTGTTCAGGAATCCAAACCGAAGAGTTTGTCCACAATATTTTTGTTTGGAATTTCTGGGACGAAATTCTTTAAAGGGAAGAATAGTGTAACACCCCATGTTTTTAGCATGGCGAATCCTGAAAGATGCGTCATGGCATGAGATTAAGCTTCATCCAAATCTTCCGTTGTGTAGGAAAATGAGCATTGGCCATTGGCCAATGTATTGACAATGTTCGGACATATGGTTGGCAGTGTACGGCCAACATGGCCGGACATCTTGTTAGAAGTGTACGGACAACATGGCCGAATATCGGAGTTGGAATTGGTAGTGAACATCCATATTGGCCGGCTATTTAGAAATATATGGCAACGGCCATGAAGAGTAAAAGTGGGGAGTTGAATGATTTTTGGTCCCCCAATTTAAGTTGTAAAAATGTCATTTTTACATATATAGGGAGGGGTAGTTGGTTGAGGGTGCATATGCGGACTATGCGCCAAGTAAGCTTCATATCTTAGCCGGAAGAGTATAAATGAAGCCTAAGGCTCATTTATAGTTGCGTAGACTTTCGAAGAGGGCATTTGATGCTTGGGCATCGTTATTCCATATTACGGACCAAACATGCATCACTTGGATGCATTTTGACGGAACGGCCTATACGGACTAGGCCATTACCACCATTGATTGGACACGGCCAAGCAAAGGAGTTGGATTAAGTTTCTTGTCCCTTCGAGGATGAACTATGGTTTGTGATTGATCCCTGTAGAGTAGGGAAGGGAACGTAGGCAACCACAATGAGTTGCAGCACTGTCGGTCCAGCACATTGTCGCTCATATCATATAATTTAGATATGATTGCGACACTTTGGCCTCTCATATCATCTGGCTCGGTAGCTCGACGCAAGAGATGATTGTGGACATACTTGATGAGGGTAGTTGCATTCTATTCCTTGAATGATCATACTTCCTATCAAGGTGTTCGACATAGGCTAAAAACCCGAGTGTCGTAATTTATCTCAAGAGGAGTCTATTTTGAGAGGAAACTGCCCAAATATCAAGACATGTTGACCTATAGATCCACATGGTCACCGGAATTTAGCCAAATTCCATCGTTTAGAGTTTCGAAAGGCTGTTTTTGCCGTATTAGGAAAGTTTTTATTTTCTTAACAAACCCTTCGCAGAACAAGGGTAAGTTGGAACGGTGTGGAAGCTAAAATAGATGCTCCATGCTCCACGAGCTTTCTTGCAAGGGAAAATGAACATGCATTTGCCTAGCTTTAAGGCTAAGATCGTAGCTTCATCATGGCGCATCGTGGAAGTTATGGCATGCGGGGCAACGCGCCAAACACGTAATTTTACGGCCCGTCACAGTTAGTATCAGAGTAAGTTCTGAGAAAACACTAGGGATTGTGTGGAGTGGACTCGTCAAACGAGTAATTTTCCTTCAAAGGGAAATAAAGTTGGAGAGTAGGACAACTTTTGCGCGAAAAGAGTTTGTAACTGCAATGCCAGTTACTTTTAAGAATCGAGTTGAGCTTATAAATGAGATGTGAGTTTGCCTGGCCTAAGTGGCACCCCGCTTACGAGTGGATATCTGGAAGACCGTCTGGGATAGTGGGTAGACAATATAATTGATCATACCCACACGTTGGAACTGGCCAAGGGTGGGAGTTGTCAGGCCCAGCTAGCATCCCACTTACGAGGGAAACCTGAATGACCGTCAGGGACGGTGGGCAACTGGAGAATGTTCCACACAGTATTATGCTAAGATCTTGTCATTTCGATGAATCCTTTCAACTTGTGAATCTTAGGGATTCCTGGGTGGTAGTATGGGATGCCATCTATGACACCTTGTCGAGATATCCTCTTGGCACTAGCCAATTGCGATTCTTGGTATTGTTGTGGGCAATTTTGGATTCCTGTGCAGGAGGTATGGGATGGTTGCTTAGAAGGAAAAATTGTTTTCCACGATAACTTGAAGAAACCCGAGATTTCTGAGCATCTGGTATGGGACTTTTGTTCAGGAAACCAATCCAAAGAGTTTGTCCACAAAGCGAAGAATAGTGTAACACCCCTTGTTTTTAACATGGAGAATCCTAGAAGATGCTTCATGGCCTAAGATTAAGCTTCATCCAAATCTTCCATTGCTTAGGAAAATAAGAATTGGCCCTTGGCCAATGTATTGACAATGTTCAGCCAACATGTCCGGACATCGTGTTGGAAGTGTACGGCCAACATGGCCGAACATCGGAGTTGGCATTGGTAGTGAATAGCCATCTTGGCCGGTTATTCATAAATATATGGCAACGACCATGAATAGTAAAAGTAGGGAGTTGAATGATTTTTGGTCCCCCAATTTAAGTTGTGAAAATGTCATTTTTACATATATAGGGAGGGGTAGTTGGTTGAGGGTGCATATGCGGACTATGCGCCAATTAAGCTTCATAGCTTAGCCGGAAGAGTATAAATGATGCCTAAGGCTCATTTATAGTTGTGTAGCCTTTCAAAGAGGGCATTTGATGCTTGGGCATCGTTATGCCATATTGTGGACCAAATATGCATCACTTGGATGCATTTTGACGGAATGGACTATACGGACTAGGACATTACCACCATTGCTTGGCCACGGCCTATCAAAGGAGTTGGATTAAGTTTCTTGTCCCTTCGAGGATGAACTACGGTCTGTGCTTGATTCCTTTAGAGTAGGAAAGGGAACGTAGGCAGCCGCAATGAGTTGCAGCACTGTCGGTCCAGCACATTGTCGCTCATATCATCTAATTTAGAGATGATTGTGACAATTTGGCCTCTCATATCATCTGGCTCGGTAGCTCGACGCAAGATATGATTGTGGCCATACTTGATGAGGCTAGTTGCATTTAATTCCTTGAAGCTCATACTTCCTATCAAGGTGTTCGACATAGGCTAAAAACCCGAGTGTCGTAATTTATCTCAAGAGGAGTCCATTTTGATGGGAAACGACCTAAAGATCAAGACATGTTGATCTATAAATCCACATGGTCACCGGAATTTAGCCAAATTTCATCGTTTAGAGCCTCAAAAGGCCGTTCTTGCCGTATTAGAAAAGTTTTTATTTTCTTAGCAAACCCTTCGCAGAACAAGGGTAAGTTGGAACGGTGTGGAAGCTAAAATAGATGCTCCATGCTCAACGAGCATGCTTGCAAGGGAAAATGAACGTGCATTTGCCTAGATTTAAGGCTCAGATCGTAGCTTCATCATGGCGCATCGGGGAAGTTATGGCATGCGGGGCAACGCGCCAAAGGCGTAATTTTACGGCCCGTCACAGTTGGTATTAGAGCAAGTTCCGAGAAAACACTTGGGATTGTGCGGAGTGGACTCGTCAAACGAGTAATTTTCCTTCAAAGGGAAATAAAGTTAGAGAGTAGGCCAACTTTTGCGCGGAAAGAGTTTGTAACTGCAATGACAGTTACTTTTACGAATCTATTTGAGCTTGTAAATGAGATGTGAGTTTGCCTGGCCTAAGTGGCACCCCGCTTACGAGTGGATATCCAGAAGACCGTCTGGGGGGGTTGATAGACACATTTTTGTGTCTGAATTGTCCTCAGTGTCTCTATTGTTAGTCTCAATTTTTGTACTAATTATGGTGTTTTTATGTTTGTGTAGGTGTTTTTGGAGAAATACAATTGTGCGGAAAAAGTTGCATAAAAAGTGTTTTTTTGGACCCCGGAGAAAAGTGATAAAGGAACCCTCAATTTGGATAAGGGCACCCCGGGAGTCAGCTGCTATTCGCACCCCCATCTCTGTTAGGGGGAGGTCATCTTCATCATTTCAAATTTCTGGTTTTGGCGGGAAAAACAACTCTCAACTGGCAGAATTAGGGTTGGCGATTTGAGCTTGTTACGGTGAGACTAAAGGGCTGGAATAGATTGGGTATGTTTCTATGGGCTAGAAAGGGATGGTATAGGTGTTGAAATCGATCCAATTTGGCTGGTTTGCCGTGTGGAAGAAATCAGAGATACACTGGGCCGGGAAGAGATAATCACGGATTCATAGCAAGTTTACACGTGTATTGCACGCATTTGGTTGTTGCAGAGACGTGAAGGAGTTAAACAAGGAAGGTTTGGAATCTGTAGACGCGTGAAACAACAAGAAGGTAAATTATTCTCCCGTGAATATCTGAGAGAAATAAATAGAAAATATTCGCATTTACTGGAGATTTGGAGGATTAATTACGAGAGATTATTAGGCCTGTGGAGTATAAAAGGAGTTTCGGACGTCGAATAGAGGGGACGGGGAGTTTGGGGGAGAAGACAGAAGCGAGAATCGAGTTGCAGAGAAAAGTTTTCTGCTACTACATGGGAAGAACACGAAAAACATAAGACCCCCTGAGACCGTCGTTCATGCTACAACAATTGCGACAGTTCTTTAGCAGTCTTATAAGCTGCGGTTATATCGACACTTCCTTTATATCGATCTACTCATAATGATTTATTGCAACACCGTAAAAGTGTTGCAAATCTTTGTATTAGCACTTTTCTCTTGTTTTTCACCTATTCGAGCAATGAAAAATTCTTTTGAGCGTGTTTCCAACATGAGGAGCTAAAACCATCCTCTGGGACAATGGAGGAAACCAAAATTCATCATGTGGTAAATCTATTTAATTCTTTATTTGACTATTTGCATTAAACTAAAATTAGAAAAAGATTTTTCTTAATTAATTGTCATTTCATTTGATGGTTTATGCTTAGGATTAATTCTTTTGATATTCCATGCTTAAGATTTACAATTAATATTTTAAGAATCTACCTTAGGCAAAGAAACAGAGTTAAAATTCTTATTGAATGAGCTATAATGGTTTAGAATAAATAAGTGAATTACGTGAATTTGAATATTTGTTGGAATCCTAGCCCCAGTCTCTCTTTAATTTTCACAACACTTTTTAATTGAGTTTGTTATTTTTATTTATAAAAAATTAAAGTCTAAAAAATCTTCCTTCACAAGTCTCAAAGAACCTTTTTACTACAACATCATTGATAAATACCATCAATTTTTGGCGCCGTCGACACGTAGCTTGTCTTTAGGCTAGCGTTTTTAGATTTTTATTTTATTTTTATTTTATTTGTTCTTCTTTACGTTTTTGTTTTTGTCTTTTTACTACAGATTTTGGAATTTGGAGCGAAAGAAAAATTTTCCAAAGCTTTTGGTGAATACTTAAAGATTTGGAGTTAAAGGCAAAGTAAAAGGTGAAGCGAAAGAAGAAGATTTTATATATATATATAAAAGAGAGAAAAAAAAGAGTTTATTTTTTTTAGATTGTATTAGGATTTCTCTATTCTTGTAATTTTCTTTTTCTTTTGCACTTTACTTTATTTATTTACTTTTTTTGGACTTTGGACTTGGACATTTGGACATTCTTTTATTTTTAAACCCTACGGAAGGGTAGTTTAAATATTAAACTGTTTGCAGAGAACGACGGTGATTATGATATCATCTCGGCCCCTCGGGTTCGTACATAACATTGGAGTCACGGCCCGAGTATACTACAACGGTTCGTCCCCCGTCTAGAACGGGAGGTAAGTTTTTCGAAACACTCGTGAATCCCCTGTCAGCGAGTTACTGTATTCCTTCGTTTGCATATATGTTGAGGACTTGAATATGGCTATTTTTAAATTACTAGTAAAGGGCAAGGACTGGCCATATAATATAAGGGTTCGTATTTCATCACCGTTCTCTTCTTGCCCGCCTTAGGAAAACAATACCTAACGCGAACCTAAGCTTTAAAATTTGGAATAGAACAAGACCTATAGGGTAACGAGCTTAATAGGAAACTCGTTCGAAAAATATTGGTTACTCTTTTGAACATTCTTCGAAATTCATGATGGTTTCTGTGAGTTGAATGCGTGACTGCGCCGCCTTGTAATGCGGTGAGGCCTTGGGTATCAAAGCTACAACAGCTTCCCTCGCCTCTATTCAACTTACTTAAACACGGATTGATTCCAGAGGGGTTTGCTCAGATTGTAAAGAATTCCATTTCGAAGGATTAGAAGCTGGTCTAGAAAACAATCTAAGTGGAGCCATCATGCTTTTTTTTTGCTAGAAATCAGTAGGTTTGTTGTGGTTGAGTCAGCCTTGTTTGTGTTTGCATAGAACTTCCCTTCCTTTTAGGATTTTTCTTTTTTTGTTTTTGTAGTGTATGCCCGAGGTCATTAGAGAACGGGCTTGGAAAAGAGACACTCTAGGTCGTTTGATTAGTGAAAAACCTAGTAGTTCTTCTTGTGAAGGCGGGGAGCTTGAAGACTCTTCTTTTGAGAGACCCATTTTCGGAAACTTTAGTTTTGAGAATCTGTCTCTTCGTGAGGATAGTACTTCAGTTGTGCCAGCAATGGATACTTTGAAAGACTACATGTACCCTACTAGGACCAACCGAGCATCGTGCATTAAATTTCCAGCCTCTACGGCTACTTATGAGTTGAATCCTGGTATTCTTCAGATGATCCCTATATTCTTAGGAAAAGATGATGAAAACCCTTACTTTCACATTAGGGACTTTGAAGAAATTTGTGAAACAATTAAGATTAAGGACCTTACTGATAAAGTCTTGAAACTTAGGATGTTCCCCTTTTCCTTAAGAGATAAAGCCAAGTCTTGGCTGAATAATCTACCATCTGGGTCTATAGAAACATGGGACCAACTTACTGCTGCTTTATACTTAAAGTGGTTTCCTAAGCATAGAACCACATCTTTTAGGCAGAAAATTAGTTCCAGTATGCAACAAGAAGGAGGATCCCTTTACAGGTTTTTAGAGAGATTTAATGATCTTTTGTCGCAATGTCCTCACCATGGGTTCGAAAAAATGAAACTAGTTGAAATTTTGTATGAAGGTTTGGACTATTCGACCAAATCCATGGTCGAGTCTATGTACGCTGGTTTATTGACGAGTAAAAGTGTTGATGATGCACTTTCGTTCTTAGAAGATGTAGCTGAAAAATCCCAACAGTGGGAATCTTGTGTTGAACCCCCTAAAAGACTCTTAGTCAATAGAAGTAGCACCAATATGGTAGATACAAGCTTTGGGTCAGATGCTAAGTTTGCTGCTTTGTCTAGAAGGTTAGAAGCTTTGGAAATGGGTCAGTCTAAAAATAGGTCCTTTGTTGAACCTAATGATAGAATTAGAGCCTCTCAAGTTTCTAATTCTGGAGTAGAACCCAATAATTCATTTTGGGAAGGTCATGTTAGTGAAGACCAAGACCAAGATGTCTATAACAATACTAGGTTTGAGAACCGTCAGAAGTTTGACCCACACTCAGAGACCTACAATTCTGGTTGGAGAAACCATCCTAATTTTTCTTGGTTTAAGGGCCAGAATCAAGATCAGTCTAGTAATTCTCAGCCAGGTTTTGATTATGCTAAGAACTCTTCAGGTCAAGCCCAGTTCCAGAACCCTTCTGAGAATAGAATGACTAGCTTAGAGGAATCTCTTAGTATATTAAAAAAGAGCCAGGATATGCTATCACAAATCCAGGAAATGTTAATAAAGAGCCAGGTTAATTTTCAAGAGGAAACCAAGCAGAATTTTAAAAATAATTCCCAGTCTCTTGCTAAATTAGAACTTCAAGTCGGCCAGATAGCAAAGTATATAAGTGAAAGAGAAGATGGAAGGTTCCCTAGTCATACTGATCCCAACCCCAAAGGAGATAAATCATACAATCATGCGAATTCTATTACAACCCTTAGGAGTGGTAAAATGGTAGACAATAAGGTAGCCATGCCTAGTGGACATACTGTAGTTCCACCTTCTACTTACCAAGAGGAGGAGCCCATAGATGAGGAAACTGAAATAATTTCTAAGGAGTCCCAAGAAATTCCTGATAGGACTATCTTTGTGCCTAGATCCCCATATCCAAAGTTGTTAGCCCCAACAAAAAAGGAGTCGACTTTCAACGAGATAATAAAGATATTTAAGCAGGTGAACATTAACATTCCATTGTTAGAATAAATTACACATATGCCTTCTTATGCCAAGTTCCTTAAAGATCTTTGTACACGAAAGTGTAAGCTTAATGTCCAAAAGAAAGCCTTTTTAGCTGGTCAAGTAAGTTCCATTCTTCTGAACCAAACACCCCCTAAGTATAAGGACCCTGGATTCCCCACCATATCTTGTGCAATTGGTAAGCACATGGTCGATAAGGCATTACTTGACTTAGGATATAGTGTTAACTTACTTCCATATCATGTTTACACCCAGCTAGGTCTTGGTAAGTTGAAACCGACTAAAATGACATTACAATTAGCTGATAGGTCTGTCAAAGTCCCTCGTGGTATCATAGAGGATGTTCTGATTGAGGTTGATAAGTTTATTTATCCAGTGGATTTTGTTGTTATAGACACCCAACCTGTTCAGGACCCAAGTGCTCAAATCCCGGTGATTTTAGGTCGCCCATTCTTAGCCACATCTAACGCTGTCATCAATTGTAGGACCGGGCTTATGAACATATCCTTTGGTAATATGACCACCGAACTAAATGTATTTAATGTTACTAGGAAACCTTCTGAGAATGATGATTTAGAAGAAGTGAATATGATTAGTACTTTAGTTCAGGATTTAGTTCAAGATGATTGGCATGACACTTTACTAGGAGACTCTTTAGATGAATCTCTTTTTCAAGGCACACATATGAAGCTTCGTTATTTTTCCCAGATAAACCCAGTTGTATTGACAGAAACCTTAGATGAGGATGTTCTCCTTCTATTCATTTTTCTGAACCAGTGCAGTTGTCTCATATTGGTGTTAATTCTATTTGGTCTTATGGATCCACAACTATTTCGGCTATTGGTGTATGACTTTGGAAGGTGAAGATCCTTTTTGAGGTATTTGATGTCTGGCTGAAAACTTTAAACTTAGCACTCCTTGGGAGGTACCACTTGATCATGCAACACGGTAATATTTTTCCTCATTTCCTTCTAGTGGTAACGGTTTCTCCTTGTTCATGTTTTTAATATCATCTTTAGAACATTGAGGACAATGTTAGATTTAAGTTTGGGGGTATGGGAGAAACTTTTTAGTTTCACTTTTGAAACTTCTAGCGTCACACTATATCCAGTTAGCTAAGTTTACATACTTTTTCTCACCGAAAAGATAGAAATTGGAATGCTAGGGATAACAACCTATTGAGACATTAAAGAAAAAGACATTGAGATCCTTGAAATTCAGGAGGGAACTTGTTCCTTTTATAGGATAACCGTGATGGACTTAACCATCCATGATGGAAAGGCAAGTAGGTCAGAAAA
Organism: Papaver bracteatum; assembly: GCA_023529315.1. Classification (NCBI taxonomy): domain Eukaryota; kingdom Viridiplantae; phylum Streptophyta; class Magnoliopsida; order Ranunculales; family Papaveraceae; genus Papaver; species Papaver bracteatum. The sequence continues at coordinate 505,886 of JAJJWX010005038.1, read as the reverse complement.
TGCCAGAAAGACAAAGAAACCTCACAATATAGTATTAGTACTGGATTACGACTCTCTCTCAGTAGAAACTTATCATCATCAACAAACGGAGCGACATCAAAATCTATGAAGGAAGTTGAAGACGTTTAAGGTTTAGAAGAAACAATAGAAAAGAATAATTCAAAACTGTTACAAGAAGTTATAAGAGCAAATTATATAAGTTGTTAGAATTCATGATACCAAGACATCACGAGTTTTTAAAGTCCTTCTCTCATGGCCATGTAAATTTTTGTCTTGTAATTTTTGTGTTAACAAAAAAAAAAAAAAAATTAAAATTAAAATTAAAATTAAAAAGAAAATAGAAAAATAGAAGAAAAAAAAATCATCATTATGTTCTTTTTTTTCAATAAGTCCATAGGGAAGTAGAAATTTTTATGTCAAGTAAGAAATCGAAGAGAAGAGTTAATTGTCAAGGTTCTACGAGGTTCAAGAATTTATCATCAACAGTTGAAGACCGAAGAAGACGTTGTTTCTACTGAGCACTATGAGAGAGTCGAAGAAAGATACATTTGGTTGCTTTGTTAGTCCGCTTTCAATCTGGCACAAGATATTTCTAGCACTGGTTTAACTCATCACACGTAATTAGTCCAAATTGTGTAGCGGATGTACCTCTCATCGTTTTCTCTCTCTAATCTTATCCAAATTGTAAATCAATCGGACGCATCTTACAATGTTTATCTAGCTGTGTAGCGGATATCTCTTTATCTAGCAGTGTTGCAGATGTGTCTCCCTATTTCTTCAGTCAGCTTTAGAGATGACACCTTTAATTTCTCTAGCATTCTAGTCACTTGGAGATAGGTTGAGAATTTGTATGTCTTCATATCTCTTTGGATAGTTGTGACCAATTAGAACTACAGGTTTTGTGGGTACACCTCTGGTAAACCCTCCGGAGAAAACACTCCGCCACTAGGGCCACCTAGCGGTTTAACGGCTTGTTGCACGTGCTAAGTGTAGTCATTTTATTTTTTAGATTAGATTTGCTCGGAACTAGCAAATAATAAGTTTGGGGGTATTTGATAGACACATTTTTGTGTCTGAATTGTCCTCAGTGTCTCTATTGTTAGTCTCGATTTTTGTACTAATTATGGTGTTTTTATGTTTGTGTAGGTGTTTTTGGAGAAATACAATTGTGCGGAAAAAGTTGCTCAAAAAGTGTTTTTTTGGACCCCGGAGAAAAGTGATAAAGGCACCCTCGATTTGGATAAGGGCACCCCGGGAGTCAGGTGCTATTCGCACCCCATCTCTGTTAGGGGGAGGTCATCTTCATCATTTCAAATTTCTGGTTTTGGCGGGAAAAACAACTCTCAACTGGCATAATTAGGGTTGGCGATTTGAGCTTGTTACGGTGAGACTAAAGGGCTGGAATTGATTGGGTATGTTTCTATGGGCTAGACAGGGATGGTATAGTTGTTGAAATCGATCCAATTTGGCTGGTTTTCCGTGTGGAAGAAATCAGAGATACACATGACCGGGAAGAGATAATCACGGATTCATAGCAAGTTTACACGTGTATTGCACGCGTTTGGTTGCTGCAGAGACGTGAAGGAGTTAAACAAGGAAGGTTTGGAATCTGTAGACGCGTGAAACAACAAGAAGGTAAATTATTCTCCCGTGAATATCCGAGAGAAATAAAAAGAAAATATTCGCATTTACTGGAGATTTGGAGGATTAATTACGAGAGATTATTAGGCATGTGGAGTATAAAAGGAATTTCGGACGTCGAATAGAGGGGACGGGGAGTTTGGGGGAGAAGACAGAAGCGAGAATCGAGTTGCAGAGAAAAGTTTTCTGCTGCTACATGGGAAGAACACGAAGGACATAAGACCCCCTGAGACCGTCGTTCATGCTACAGCAATTGCGACAGTTCTTTAGCAGTCATATAATCTACGGTTATAGCGACACTTCTTTTATATCGATCTCTGTAACAGTTTATTGCAACACCGTAAAAGTGTTGCAAATCTCTGTATTAGCACTTTTCTCTTGTTTTTCACCTATTCGAGCAATGAAAAATTCTTTTGAGCGTGTTTCCAACATGAGGAGCTAAACCCATCCTCTGGGGAAATGGAGGAAACCAAAATTCATCATGTCGTAAATCTATTTAATTCTTTATTTGACTATTTGCATTAAACTAAAATTAGAAAAAGATTTTTCTTAATTAATTGTCATTCCATTTGATGGTTTATGCTTAGGATTAATTCTTTTGATATTCCATGCTTAAGATTTACAATTAATATTTTAAGAATCAACCTTAGGCAAAGAAACCGAGTTAAAATTCTTATTGAATGAGCTATAATGGTTTAGAATAAATAAGTGAATTACATGAATTTGATTATTTGGTGGAATCCTAGCCCCAGTCTCTCTTTAATTTTCACAACACTTTTTAATTGAGTTTGTTATTTTTATTTATAAAAAATTAAAGTCTAAAAAATATTCCTTCACAAGTCACAAAGAACCTTTTTACTACAACATCATTGATAAATACCATCAGCGGTGCGTAGACAATGGAACTGATCATCCCCATAGGGTGGCACTGGCCAAGGGTGTGCGTTATCAGGCCCGACTAGCATCCCACTTACGAGTGGCAACCTGGATGACCGTCCAGGATGGTGGGAAACTGGACAATGTTCCCCACAGTACTATGCTAAGATCTTGTCATTTCGATGAATCCTTTCAACTTGTGAACCTTAGGGATTCCTGGGTGGTAGTATGGGATACCATCTAGGACACCTGGTCGAGATATCCTCTTGGCACTGGCCAATTGTGATTCTTGGTATTGTTGTGGGCACTTTTGGATTCCTAGGCAGGCGGTATGGGACGGTTGCTCAGAAGGTCAAATTTTTGTTCACGATAACTTGAAGAAACCCGTGATTTCTGAGCATCTGGTATGGGACTTTTGTTCAGGAATCCAAACCGAAGAGTTTGTCCACAATATTTTTGTTTGGAATTTCTGGGACGAAATTCTTTAAAGGGAAGAATAGTGTAACACCCCATGTTTTTAGCATGGCGAATCCTGAAAGATGCGTCATGGCCTGAGATTAAGCTTCATCCAAAGCTTTCGTTGTGTAGGAAAATGAGCATTGGCCATTGGCCAATGTATTGACAATGTTCGGAACTATGGTTGGCAGTGTACGTCCAACATGGCCGGACATCTTGTTGGAAGTGTACGGACAACATGGCCGAATATCGGAGTTGGAATTGGTAGTGAACAACCATCTTGGCCGGTTATTCAGAAATATATGGCAACGGCCATGAAGAGTAAAAGTGGGGAGTTGAATGATTTTTGGTCCCCCAATTTAAGTTGTAAAAATGTCATTTTTACATATATAGGGAGGGGTAGTTGGTTGAGGGTACATATGCGGACTATGCGCCAATTAAGCTTCATAGCTTAGCCGGAAGAGTATAAATGATGCCTAAGGCTTATTTATAGTTTCATAGCCTTTCGAAGAGGTCATTTGATGCTTAGGCATCGTTATGCCATATTGCGGACCAAACATGCATCACTTGGATGCATTTTGATGGAACGGCCTATAAGGACTAGGCCATTGCCACCATTGCTTGGCCACGGCCTAGCAAAGGAGTTGGATTAAGTTTCTTGTCCCTTTGAGGATGAACTACGATCTTTGCTTGATCCCTTTAGAGTAGGAAAGGGAATGTAGGCAGCCGCAATGAGTTGCAGCACTGTCGGTCCAGCACATTGTCGCTCATATCATCTAATTTAGAGATGATTGTGACACTTTGGCTTCTCATATCATCTGGCTCGGTAGCTCGACGCAAGATATGATTGTGGCCATACTTGATGAGGCTAGTTGCATTTCATTCCTTGAAGCTCATACTTCCTATCAAGGTGTTCGACATAGGCTAAAAACCCGAGTGTCATAATTTATCTCAAGAGGAGTCCATTTTGATAGGAAACGGCCCAAAGATCAATACATGTTGATCCATAGATCCACATGGTCACCGGAATTTAGCCAAATTCCATCGTTGAGAGCCTCGAAAGGCCGCTTTTGCCGTATTAGGAAAGTTTTTATTTTCTTAAGAAACCCTTCGCAGAACAAGGGTAAGTTGGAACGATGTGGAAGCTAAAATAGATGATCCATGCTCCATGAGCATGCTTGCAAGGGAAAATGAACATGTATTTGCCTAGATTTAAGGATCAGATCGTACCTTCATCATGGCACATCGGGGAAGTTATGGCATGCGGGGCAAAGCGCTAAACGCGTAATTTTACGGCTCGTCACAGTTGGTATTAGAGCTAGTTCCGAGAAAACTCTAGGAATTGTGCGGAAGGAACTCGTCAAACGAGTAATTTTCCTTCAAAGGGAAATAAAGTTGGAGAGTAGGCCAACTTTTACGCGGAAAGAGTTTGTAACTGCAATGCCAGTTAGTTTTACGAATCGAGTTGAGCTTATAAGTGAGTTCTGAGTTTGCCTGGCCTAAGTGGCACCCCGCTTTCGAGTGGATATCCGGAAGACCGTCTGGGACAGTGGGTAGACAATGGAACTGATGATACCCACACGTTGGAACTGGCCAAGGGTGGACGTTGTCAGGCCCAGCTAGCATCCCACTTACGAGTGGAAACCTGAATGACCATCAGGAACGGTGGGCAACTGGACAATGTTCCACATAGTACTATGCTAAGATCTTGTCATTTCGATGAATCCTTTCAACTTGTGAATCCTAGGGATTCATGGGTGGTAGTATGGGATGCCATCTATGACACATGGTCAAGATATCCTCTTGGCACTGGCCAATTGCTATTCTTGGTATTGTTGTGGGACTTTTGGATTCCTGGGCAGGCGGTATGGGACGGTTGCTCAGAAGGTCAAATTGTTTTTCAAGATAACTTGAAGAAACCCGTGATTTCTGAGCATCTGGTATGGTACTTTTGTTCAGGAATCCAAACCGAAGAGTTTGTCCACAATAGTTTTGTTTGGAATTTCGGGAACAAAATTCTTTAAAGCAAAGAATAGTGTAACACCCCTTGTTTTTAGCATGGCGAATCCTGGAAGATGCGTCATGGCCTGAGATTAAGCTTCATCCAAAGCTTCCGTTGCGTAGGAAAATAAGCATTGGCCCTTGGCCAATGTATTGACAATGTTCAGCCAACATGTCCGGACATTTGGTTGGCAGTGTACGACCAACATGGCTGGACATCATGTTGGAAGTGTACGGCCAACATGGTCGGACATCGGAGTTGCCATTGTTAGTGAACAGCCATCTTGGCCGGTTATTCAGAAATATATGGCAACGGCCATGAATAGTAAAAGTGGGGAGTTGAATGATTTTTGGTGCCCCAATTTAAGTTGTAAAAATTTCATTTTTACATATTGTAGTACCAGAATATCGCCACAACGATATTCTCGTAGTAAGAACAACGCTTTCACGAGAAGGTCAAATATTCCTATAAGTATAAATGACATTGTTCACGAGAGTGTCGTAAGGATTCTTCAACAACATTTGGCGAGCGTCACAAGGAAGCGTCATTATAGCTGACGATTGAAGAGACATGTTATGAGAGTGTTGTTTCACGAGGATTACAAAACTTGGAGAAGATTAATATTGTAAATACCACCATGAGATCGCAGAATATATCCGAAAGAAGGGGAAAACTTAGTTGTCACCCACAATGTAATTTCCTATATAAAGGGTTCAAGTAAGTCCAGATGAGGATGATGTATTTTTTAGAGTTAAAAAAACCTTGAGGAGAGAGAAACTCCAGAAAAGAAAGTTGTAATTCTGAGTTTGAATATTTTCTGTAAACATTTCTGAGATCTAAATAATAAAAGTGTCGTTTAATTCTTTAATCTTCAACTAGTTTCACTTAGATTTTTATAGGATCTTAATAGGGGTGTAGTGTGGGAAATCCTGCTACTACATTTTGGCGCCGACTAAGGGGAATCGAAGATCCAAAATCTCTAATTACAATTTGAAGATTTGGAGAAATTGAAGAAATGGCTGGAAGAAGAGGAAGAAATACATCAGAACCACCAACAACAGTGAGAAGAAGTAAAAGACTTGCAGGTGAAGAAACAAGTATATTAGGAGAGTTTTCAAGGATGAGAACTAGGAGGAATAGAACAAGGAATGAAATGGAAAATTCAATTCAACAACCAAACCAATCAACATCGATACAAAATGGAAGAGTGGATTATGATAGAGTAAGCGTGCATACATGGAGATCAGATTCAATGAGAGAAGAAACAAATCGACAATTAAGAGAAGAAAATGGAGTAGGAAGAAATCAAGAGGTAGAAGAAGGGTCGATTCATCAAGATGAATATGAAACATCAGAGGAATTAGGGCAAAGAATACAGGAAGAAAGAAGGTTAGAGGCGGTAGAACGTGCAAATTTAACAAGACAAAATCATGAGTTGAGAATGGAGAATTTAAGGTTACAAAGAAGAAGATCAAGAAGTACTACTAGATCAAGTTCAAGATCATTCAAAGAAATACCAAGGAGAAATTCTCCCATAAGAAATAACGGAGAAAATGTACAAGAAGAAACTGAAAATCCAAATAGAGGACAACGTCAGGGAGAAGAGAGAATAAATAATGATTGTAACGATCCACAAGGAGAAACTTTAAATGGAAGATGAAATATTGAAAATCAAAGAAATGAAGGTAATCAAGATGGTAAATAAAATCACGAAGAAGGTAGAAGAGTATTACATGGCCGAGAGCACGTCAGAAATCAAAGAATTATTGAGAATGAAATAGAGAGACATTATGCTGAACAGGCACGCCTAGCTTGCGAGAGAGAAAGACTGAGAGAAGAAATGGAAGAACAGGAGTTCCAAGAAGCAATAAGGCAAAACAATCATGATAATCGAGAAACAAGACGTACACAAAATCGCGAAAATGGCAATATTCGGGAAGAATATGACCGAATACAGATAAGGATAGAAAGACAACAAAGAGAATTGGCGAGAAATGAAGAAGTTGGTGGAGAAGAAATTAGGAGACAAAATCAATTGCGAATTTCGGATAGAAATGAGGAGGAAAATCGCAGGAGAAGAGAAAGTGCGTTAAAAAGACCAATAGAACAAAGCCCAACTGCAAATGAGCAAATTTTGAGGGAATTATCAGAAATGAGAGGGATGATAAATAATAGAAGAGAAGGTGGAAGAAGGCAACTTGATGAAGCAATCGAAGAAGCAGCTAGAACTCCCTTCACACAGGAAGTACAACTAAGAGGAATTCCTCCAAAATGCAATTTTCCAAAGACTAAACAAGTATTTTCGATGGGACTACTTGTGCTATTCAACATGTTAAAGCTTATGTTAGGTGTATCTTTGCAGTGGGAGAATCATGATGTTGTTTTATGCAAGTACTTTGCATCCAGTTTGACTGGAGAGGCGCTAAAATGGTTTGAGGGATTGCCGAAAAATACTATTACTTCTTTTGATCACTTACAAGCTACATTTTTGGGTGCATACATAAGCAACAACTCTTCACGACCAGGTATCGAAGATGTGTTTGGATTAAAACATAGAATTGGAGAGAGTCTAAAACATCTAACCATAAGATGGAAGACAATGTGTAGTGAGATGGCGGGAAGAGTAGATGAGAGATATCTTATTTTATCCTTTATTAATGCAATGTTTGCGACCAATTTGCTCTACATACAAATTTTCAGAATCAAAAACACCATCACAATGACTGAACTAAGAGAACTACAAGAAGAGTACATTGCTTTGGAAGAAAAGCAAAACGAAATGGAGTCATACCCAATTGCAAATACCAATTCTGTAATGGCTAATGGAAGTTTGCTTCCCAAAATGATTAATAACGTGGAGAGCACCTCGCAAGTTCAAGCTGAGAAAGTGGCGAATAATGACAAACAAAAACTAGTGGCTATGGGAAGTCGTGATCAAGAAGAATTTGAAAGAGAGAAGAATTATTACAATCGTGGAGGAAATAGTCAAATCCAAAGGCTTGACCAACCTCAAGAAACTTATGGTGGACAAAAGCAAAATAATTTTAGAAATCAGGGGAACATGAGAACCATATGGGAGGAGATTAAGATGCCACCCTTGAATGCTAGTGTAGAAAAAATCTGGGAAGCTATCATTTTAATGGAAGATATACCCTCGCCATGGAACATGGGGAAGGAACCACATCCTAACACTCGTAATCAAGAATTATGTCCTTATCATCATTTTGATGGGCATTCGATAAATAATTGCAGAAATGTAAAAAGAATAATCTTAAGAATGATCGATCAGGGAAAGCTAAATCATTTTCTAAAAGGGCATCAACAATCGCAACAATTTCCACCACCACCAGACAATCGCAGAATGACTAATGTAAAAGGAGCAGAAACTTTTGTTATAGAGGTTGGAACTAAAGCAAAGAATTTATTTTGTAATTCTATTGTGCATTCTTTCAGAACCATCGAAGATTTCACGATAATGTCTTAAGTAGAGTCTTCGCCAGAGATATGGATGGAAAAGAAATAATGAATATAGCGAGAATCTCGCCATTAGAAGAGTGGCAGAAACAAGTCCTTTCTTTTACATCACAAGAAGTACCAGAGCCTAGTAGCTGCATGATAACCCATTGGTGGTAAGATTGGAAATAAAACCAGAACAAGCAGCAGAAGAAGAAGAAGGTAAAGAAAATAATAACGAAATGGAGGAGTCTTGGGCCATTGATAGAATCCTAATTGATACTGGAAGTTCCGTAGATATCCTGTTCTACCACACCTACAGAACCATGGGTGGGAAAGATGAAGATTTGATACCATCGACATACAGAATCCATGGTTTTAATGGAACTGCCAACAAGCCTAAAGGGGAGATCACAATGAGAATTCCATTACGAGGAATGACTTCCAAGATTTTATTCTGTGTTGTTGATATTGAATCACCATATAACGCCTTAATTGGTCGACCTTGGCTACACAGGATATTGGGTGTTGCATCTACCTTTCATCAGTGCATTAAATTCCCTCATCCAAATGGTGTTGGAGTAATTAAAGGAGATTGGGGAGAAAGTAAGAAATGTTATGAGATAGATATCAAGTCTTGTGAGGAAAGAGCAGGGAAGAACAACAATTGGAAATACAGAATTAAGCAACAACAGAGAAGTGACAAATTAATGGTTGATTCAATAGAAAAGCATGAAGAAATAACTAACGAGCCTCTCTCAGAAATCGAGCAAAAAATAAAACGCAGCAAAGGTACAGGTATAAAAAGCATAAAAGGAGGAAATGACAAGCAACTTGCGGGAAAACACTAAATAAAAGAACAGATGATAAGGAAGATGAGAAGAATAAAGTGATAGAAAGATAAAATATGACGAGCAAATCGCTAGAAGTAGAAAGGTAAAGTTGTTTTTTCTGTTTGAGTGAAGAAAATGAAATTGAAAAGTTAAAGAAAAGAAATTATTGAGATTTGAAGCTCGTCAGAAATTTTAAGAAACGCGAATATAATTTCGCAGAGATTAAGAGAATGGGACAAACCTTTATGGCGTGCACCTTAGTTCGCGAATACAATTTCGTAAGAGGCAAATGTAAGACCTACAATCACGTCATAAAGGGGGTATCTCTTTATATGATTCAGGGATAAGGTTATACCGCTACTGGAACCTGAGTCATACAGATGTAGGGGTTAAAGAAAACCTATTCGGGAGAGAGATCTTGGATTTCCAACTTTATAAGGTTATACCCTGGTTGGACGACTGAGAGTCTCTTCCAAGAAGTGCAGAGTATGACCAAGGCGCCGAGGTACACGGTTTAGCCAAGGGTGCCCGGGACGGACGAACCTACCCTGGCCATCTTTGGTAAGTCTTGGCTACAATGCACTTGGCCTGAAGAAAACCCCACCTAGGGTGCAGTCTTGTAACTATAAGCCATATAGGCATAAAGGACAAGAGACTGCGAAAACAACTGGTTGTTGGTAAATATGGATGGGAGGAGCTAGTCTTGTATGGCCGATGTGCCCTCCTTGAAGGGGCATCTAGGGGGAAGATAAGGGCGGCACCATCCATTAGGGAGATGATAAGTGTCTTAAGACGGCAATGTCATGGGGCTTTAAGATCGCAAAATCATTTAGGCCTGTCATATTGTCGCGTAAATTATACAGAGGCAAAAATCCATAAGAGAAAAAAAGTTAAGATGAGGTCAAGGGGTTTTTACATGCAAATGTGAAGACGTCCTGCGATTTCATCGCAAGACGGCAATGTCATGAGGCTTTGTTTTCGCGAGAAAACTTAGGCTTGTCATATTGTCGCAATACAATAAAGAAATGCAGATAAGACAAGATCAATGGGTCAATACATGAGAGTGTAAAGACGTCCTGCGATCTTGTCGTGGAAAGAATACTATGGCAAAGTAAGACCTTTAAGTAGGAAGGCATGATAAGACCATAAGATCGCAAAAATAATATCACGAGAATATCAAGGTTTGCGACAATATCGCAGAAATTATGAAATTCGCCAAAATATTCGTTTATTAACTTTCTCATATTGCAGATGAATAATAGAGGCAAGCATGGGAATGAATAGAAGGGTAAAGATTATTATTCATCACCATATGAGAAATTTATATGGATATTAAAGTGAAGATAATTAGCAGGTGCAAACTATATTGACCAAGTTATATTTGCAAAAAAGAGGATGTTCTTTCATTCATACAGATAAAGGGGCAAAGAAATTTACACATTAAATTGAAGAAAGTTGCAACAAATTGAAGAAACTCGCGATTGATTACATAAAAGAAAGAAGTCAGACAGATACATTGTTTCATTTATCAAAATTGTTATCTTTATCAGATTCTTCTTTTTCACCGGATTTCTTTCTTCATTATCTTTGATGGGTTCTTCATCATCGCTTGAAATTTGTTTCTTCGTCATTATTTTCTTCTTCACTTTCAAATCAAAATCTTCATCAGAGTCAGAGATACCAAGATCTGGAATTATTGATGGTATTGCCTTTGCAAGATCAGGATACAAAGAATGAGGAATTCCATGGTCGTCACGAACCTGCTTGGTGGTATCATTACGAGTAATGAGGAGGGTTCCATTAAAATTTGCAGAAGTAATCCCAAATTGATCTTTTAATCGCGAGTATTTATTGTTGCGAGCAGTAAGATCGTTCACGATTTGATGATTAATATCTTATAATTCTCTCATCCTTACACGGCATCTGTCTTCAGAATCTGCGAGAATAAGGCACAGATAAGATAGAAGTTATAAGAAAGAATAATAAAAGAAGCAAAAGGTTAATAGAATAAAGTGGTTAACAACCTTATTTCTCAGAAATCAAGTCCCTAATTAAGGCCGATTGATCAGCATGAAGACTAGCATCTATACCTAAATTATTCCTAGCATTATCAAGAACCTGTGCTTCCCAAGAAAACTCATCATCGCTAGTAATAAGAAGTAGAACGAACTTGAGTTTCTCTTGCAAGAAGATCTTTATTTTCGCAGAGGAGTTTATCTCTTTCCATTTGAACTTCGAGAAGAATTTTATGGAAATCTGCTAGAGTTTCGCTGCCATTTCTAATTGCTTGATCTTTCTCGTCAACAAGATCACTATTTCTACTTCTTAATCCATTGATCACTTCTTTTGATTCATGATAAAGACGCTTAAATTTATTAGATAATCATAAAGTGTGTCTGTGTTTAATGGTTAGGAGATTAAACTTAAATTTAAGTTCCTCTATAGAGAGGGATTTAATTTGTTCGTCAGCAAAATTACTTAAGGAGTTATTAAGGCGAGCAAGAAGAGTATTATCATCTACAGGTTCGGGAAAGGTTTGAAGGAACGTAGCTTCGTCAGTTAGACCATAAACATCTGCAAAAATGATTGCTTGGATAAGCTATATAAAAAAAATAAAAATCTAAAGAAAGAAAAAGTAAATCATACCATAAAGTTGTTTGTTGGCATTGTTAAGATCCAAAATCTTCTGTTTATCAACTGAAGCTTCAGTTCTTATTTTTCTCACGAAGCACAACAATTTCATCCTCAAGTTTCTCTTTATCAGTTTATTTTTCTCACGAAGCACAACAATTTCATCCTCAAGTTTCTCTTTATCTTGGAGAAGGTTAACAACCTTTTTCTTAAATGAAGCACATTTATTATCTAAATCAGCAGCAGCAGCAAAAGAAGCTCTTCCAACCTGCAACAGAGTTTTATAAGTACAATAAATTTGACGAAAAAAATCTGGCAATTTAAGAAACAACTAAGAGAACATACCAGAATACCAAGTGCATTTAAGAAGCTTGGAGTTAGAGTTCCAGAAATTCCACAAAGATAATTATTATCAGATAAGATTGGAGTATCGCACACTTTGACGAGCGCTTGAGCTAGCCCATTAAGAGTCTCATCGCCATACTCATTCGCAGTTCCACGAGAAGAATCTCCAAAAAGCATGGACAGCTGGGTCATGGAAGAATCGGAGGAAGAATAATTTTTCACGAAGGGACTTCTCTAATATCGTCAAATTCTTCGATAAATTCATCATTAGATTTATTACTAACGATTGAATCCAATTGGGTATGTTGAGAAGAAGAATGCTGAGTTTTATTTTTCTTCAAAGGAGGCTCGCTGGGTTCTTTATCACGAGGGCGCGAGCGTATTCCTTCGCTTGAAGCAGAGATTTCCCCTTACGATTAGTTGAAGGTTTCTCCTTAGGTTTTGGCTCTAAAGGTGGTAATTCTTCAATTACCTACAAACACAGATAAAGATAAGAAATAGGGGCAACAATATATTGTTAATTAATAAAGGAATATTTCTTACTTCATCTGTGAAAGATCTAAGAGCTAGAAGAGTGCTGGGTTTCCTATATTTCTGGTAATTAAGCTTCATTTTGGCAACCTGTAAGATAATGGAAAAGTTAGCGAGAGTGTGAAGAAATAAATAATAATAGCATAAGAAGATAAGAGAGTATACATCGGAAGACCTATCAGGCCAGTTGAAAGTCCATGGTTCATAGTGAGAGAGATTCGCAGGAAGTTGGAAAGAACCGGATATATAAAGACCTTTAAGGCATAAGGGAAAAATAAACCACTTATCGTCATTAGAATGACGAGGACCATCATTTGTATTGGTATGAAAATCAATATCTTTCATAAGAGCATCTTCACCAGTGACCTTCTTTTTATGCAAACGGACACCCCAACAGGTACTATCCCTTACCATGGGGAGTAATTGGTAATTTCGAAAGAAGTTATCTACAGTATACTTTGCAGGGATAATCGGAATATGTTTATATTTAAGACTTTTATGTTATTCGGAATATAGGGATCCTTTGCCAGCACCACGAGAGGCATATTCCAGTAATAATCTAATACAATCCCCGCCAAGTTGATACACCGCTCGTGAAAATCTCTTATCAGAAATTATTTGGTAAAAGAGTGGAAGTTCAGGGTTGTAGAGAGGAAGTGGAAGACCAGCTTCAAGTTGTCCTAACGAAACTATAATTTTTTCACGAGAACACCTAAAAATTAGAAAATAATTCAAGAGAAAGAACTGATTTGGGACTTTGATCTGGAATTAAAGATAATTCAAATCCTTGATTTTTAAGTTTTTCTTTCATCAAATTGAAAGCAATAAGATTTTTAGCACCAGCAGCAACCATTTTGAGAGAATGGGAATGAAAAAAGATTGAAAAAATGGCGAAAGATATTAGATGTGCGATTTGCGGGAAAGCAATGAAATTTGCAGAGAAGAAGAAGGAAATAGAATGAGAAGAAAAAAAAAGAGAAGAATGAGAGAAGGTATTTATAGCAGAAGAAGTTTCTCGAGAAAACAAAATAGTTAATACAATGAAAGGACTTGAATGGTCAAATAACATCGGTTTAAGATGACGTGTCGAAAAATATATGGGTGATAAAATTATATGAAGACAGCTGGTGAAAGGTTTAGAGACGTGTCAGAATAAAGGTGGAGGTGAAAAGATAGGAGATTACGGCAATTTATTCTCACGATCTTCTCTTCTTCGCAGAAAATACATGAGAAGAGGCAAGATGTAGTACCAGAATATCGCCACAACGATATTCTCGTAGTAAGAACAACGCTTTCACGAGAAGGTCAAATATTCCTATAAGTATAAATGATATTGTTCACGAGAGTGTCGTAAGGATTCTTCAGCAACATTTGGCGAGCGTCACAAGGAAGCGTCATTATAGCTGACGATTGAAGAGACATGTTATGAGAGTGTTGTTTCACGAGGATTACAAAACTTGGCGAAGATTAATATTGTAAATACCACGATGAGATCGCAGAATATATCCGAAATAAGGGGAAAACTTAGCTGTCACCCACAATGTAATTTCCTATATAAAGGGTTCAAGTAAGTCCAGATGAGGATGATGTATTTTTTAGAGTTGAGAAAACCTTGAGGAGAGAGAAACTCCAGAAAATAAAGTTGTAATTCTGAGTTTGAATATTTTCTGTAAACATTTATGAGATCTAAATAATAAAAGTGTCGTTTAATTCTTTAATATTCAACTAGTTTCACTTAGATTTTTATAGGATCTTAATAGGGGTGTAGTGTGGGAAATCCTGCTACTACACATATATAGGGAGGGGTAGTTGGTTGATGGTGCATATGCGGACTATGCGCCAAGTAAGCTTCATAGATTAGCCGGAAGAGTATAAATGATGCTTAAGGCTCATTTATAGTTGTGTAGCCTTTTGAAGAGGGCATTTGATGCTTGGGCATCGTTATGCCATATTGCGGCCCAAACATGCATCACTTGGATGCATTTTGACGGAACGGCCTATACGGACTAGGCCATTACCACCATTGCTTGGCCACAGCCTATCAAAGGATTTGGTTTAAGTTTCTTGTCCCTTCGTGGATGAACTACGATCCGAGCTTGATCCCTTTAGAGTAGGGAAGGGAACGTAGGCATCCGCAATGAGTTGCAGCACTGTCGTTCTAGCACTTTGTCGCTCATATCATCTAATTTAGAGATGATTGCGACACTTTGGCCTCTCATATCATCTGGCTCGGTAGCTCGACGCAAGAGATGATTGTGGCCATACTTGATGAGGCTAGTTGCATTTCACTCATTGAATTCTCATACTTCCTATCAAGGTGTTCGACATAGGCTAAAAACCCGAGTGTCGTAATTTATCTCAAGAGGTGTCCATTTTGATGGGAAACGGCCCAAAGATAAAGACATGTCGATCTTTAGATCCACATGGTCACAGGAATTTAACCAAATTCCATCGTTTAGAGCCTCAAAAGGCCGTTTTTGCCATATTAGGAAAGTTTTTATTTTCTTAACAAACCCTTCGCAGAACAAGGGTAAGTTGGATCGGTGTGGAAGCTAAAATAGATTATCCATGCTCCACGAGCATGCTTGGAAGGGAAAATAAACGTGCATTTTCCAAGCTTTAAAGCTCAGATCGTAGCTTCATCATGGCGCATCGGGGAAGTTATGGCCTGCTGGGCAACGCGCCAAGGGCGTAATTTTACGGCCCGTCACAGTTGGTATCAAAGCAAGTTCCGAGAAAACACTAGGGATTGTGCGGAGTGGTCTCGTCAAACGAGTAATTTTCCTTCAAAGGGAAATAAAGTTAGAGAGTAGGCCAACTTTTGCGAGGAAAGAGTTTGTAACTGCAATGCCAGTTACTTTTACGAATCGAGTTGAGCTTGTAAATGAGCTGTGAGTTTGCCTGGCCTAAGTGGCACCCCGCTTACGAGTGGATATCCAGAAGACCGTCTGGGGGGTTGATAGACACATTTTTGTGTCTGAATTTTCCTCAGTGTCTCTATTGTTAGTCTCAATTTTTGTACTAATTATGGTGTTTTTATGTTTGTGTAGGTGTTTTTGGAGAAATACAATTGTGTGGAAAAAGTTGCTCAAAAAGTGTTTTTTTGGACCCCGGAGAAAAGTGATAAAGGCACCCTTGATTTGGATAAGGACATCCCGGGAGTCGGCTGCTATTCGCACCCCCATCTCTGTTAGGGGGAGGTCATCTTCATCATTTCAAATTTCTGGTTTTGGCGGGAAAAATAACTCTCAACTGGAAGAATTAGGGTTGGAAATTTGAGCTTGTTACAGTGAGACTAAAGGGCTGGAATTGATTGGGTATGTTTCTATGGGCTAGACAGGGATGGTATAGGTGTTGAAATCGATCCAATTTGGTTGGTTTGCCGTGTGGAAGAAATCAGAGATACACAGGACCGGGAATAGATAATCACGGATTCATAGCAAGTTTACATGTATATTGCACGCGTTTGGTTGCTGCAGAGACGTGAAGGAGTTAAACAAGGAAGGTTTGGAATCTGTAGATGCGTGAAACAACAAGAAGGTAAATTATTCTCCCGTGAATATCCGAGAGAAATAAAAAGAAAATATTCGCATTTACTGGAGATTTAGAGGATTAATTACGAGTGATTATTAGGCATGTGGAGTATAAAAGGAGTTTCGGATGTCGAATAGAGGGGACGGGGAGTTTGGGGGAGAAGACAGAAGCGAGAATCGAGTTGCAGAGAAAAGTTTTCTATTTGCTACATGGGAAGAACACGAAGAACATAAGACCCCCTGAGACCGTCGTTCATGCTACAGCAATTGCGACAGTTCTTTAGCAGTCTTATAAGATACGGTTATATCGACACTTCCTTTATATCGATCTTTGTAACATTTTATTGCAACACCGTAAAAGTGTTGCAAATCTCTGTATTAGCACTTTTCTCTTGTTTTTCACCTATTCGAGCAATGAAAATTCTTTTGAGCATGTTTCCAACATGAGGATCTTAACCCATCCTCTGGGGTAATGGAGGAAACCAAAATTCATCATGTGGTAAATCTATTTAATTCTTTATTTGACTATTTGCATTAAACTAAAATTAGAAAAAGATTTTTCTTAATTAATTGTCATTTCATTTGATGGTTTATGCTTAGGATTAATTCTTTTGATATTCCATTCTTAAGATTTACAATTAATATTTTAATAATCTTCCTTGGGCAAAGAAACAGAGTCAAAATTCTTATTGAATGAGCTATAATGGTTTAGAATAAATAAGTGAATTACGTGAATTTGAATATTTGGTGGAATCCTAGCCCCAGTCTCTCTTTAATTTTCACAAAACTTTTTAATTGAGTTTGTTATTTTTATTTATAAAAAATTAAAGTCTAAAAAATCTTCCTTCACAAGTCTCAAAGAACCTTTTTACTACAACATCATTGATAAATACCATCAATTTTTTGCACCGTCGACACGGAGCTTGTCTTTAGGCTAGAGTTTTTAGATTTTTATTTGTTTTTATTTTATTTGTTCTTCTTTATGTTTTTGTTTTTGTCTTTTTACTACAGATTTTGGAATTTGGAGCGAAAGAAAAATTTGCCAAAGCTTTTGGTGAATACTTAAAGATTTGGAGTTAAAGACAAAGTAAAAGGCGAAGCGAAAGAAGAAGATTTTTTTTTTATATAAAAAAGAGAGAAAAAAAAAAGTATATTTTTTTATATTGTATTAGGATTTCTCTATTCTTGTAATTTTCTTTTCCTTTTGCACTTTACTTTATTTATTTACTTTTTTTGGACTTTGGACTTGGACATTCTTTTATTTTTAAACCCTACGGAAGGGTAGTTTAAATATTAAACTGTTTGCAGAGAAGGACGGTGATTATGATATCATCTTGGCCCCTCGGGTTCGTACATGACATAGGAGTCGTGGCCCGAGTCGACTACAACGGTTCGTCCCCCGTCTAGAACGGAAGGTAAGTTTGTAGAAACACTCGCGAATCCCCTGTCAGCGAGTTACTGTATTCCTTCGTTTGCATATATGTTGAGGACTTGAATACGGCTGTTTTTAAATTCCTAGTAAAGGGCAAGGACTGGCCATATAAGATAAGGGTTCGTATTTCATCACCGTTCTCTTCTTGCCCGCCTTAGGAAAACAATACCTAACGCGAACCTAAGCTTTAAAATTTGGAATAGAACGAGACCTATAGGGTAACAAGCTTAATAGGAAACTCGTTCTAAAAATATTGGTTACTCTTTTGAGCATTCTTCGAAATTCATGAAGGTTTCTGAGAGTTGAATGCGTGACTGCGCCGCCTTGTAATGTGGTGAGGCCTTGGGTATCAAAGCTACAGCAGCTTCCCTCGCCTCTATTCAACTTACTTAAACGCGGATTGATTCCAGAGAGGTTTCCTCAGATTGTAACGAATTCCCTTTCGAAGGATTAGAAGCTTGTCTAGAAAACAATCTAAGTGGAGCCATCATGCTTTTTGTTTGCTAGAAATTGGTAGGTTTGTTGTGGTTGAGTCATCCTTGTTTATGTTTGCATAGAACTTCCCTTCCTTTTAGGATTTTTGTTTTTTTTGTTTTTCTAGTGTATGCCCGAGGTCATTAGAGAACGGGCTTGGAAAAGAGACACTCTAGGTCGTTTGATTAGTGAAAAACCTAGTAGTTCTTCTTGTGAAGGCGGGGATCTCAAAGAATCTTGTTTTGAGAGACCCGTTTTCGAAAACTTTAGTTTTGAGAATCTGTCTCTTCGTGAGGATAGTACTTCAGTTGTGCCAACAATGGCTACTTTGAAAGACTACATGTACCATACTAGGACCAACCGAGCATCGTGCATTAAATTGCCAGCCTCTACGGCTACTTATGAGTTGAATCCTGGTATTCTTCAAATGATCCCTATATTCTTAGGAAAAGATGATGAAAACCCTTACTTTCACATTAAGGACTTTAAAGAAATTTGTGAAACAATTAAGATTAAGGACCTTACTGATGAATTCTTGAAACTTAGGATGTTCCCCTTTTCCTTAAAAGATAAAGCCAAGTCTTGGCTGAATAATCTACCATCTAGGTCTATAGAAACATGGGACCAACTTACTGCTGCTTTCTACTTAAAGTGGTTCCCTAAGCATAGAACCGCATCTTTTAGGCAGAAAATTAGTGTCAGTATGAAACAAGAAGGAGAATCCCTTTACAGGTTTTTAGAGAGATTTAATGATCTTTTGTCGCAATGTCCTCACCATGGGTTCGAAAAAATGAAACTAGTTGAAATTTTGTATGAAGGTTTGGACTATTCGACCAAAACCATGGTCGAGTCTATGTGCGCTAGTTTATTGACGAGTACTTAGAAGATGTAGCTGAAAAATCTCAACAATGGGAACCTTGTGTTGAACCCCCTAAAAGACTCTTAGTCAATAGAAGTAGCACCAATATGGTAGATACAAGCTTTGGGTCAGATGCTAAGTTTGCTGCTTTGTCTAGAAGGTTAAAAGCTTTGGAAATGGGTCAGTCCAAAAATAGGTCCTTTGTTGAACCTAATGATAGAATTAGTGCCTCTCAAGTTTCTAGTTCTGGAGTAGAACCCAATAACTCATTTTGGGAAGGTCATGTTAGTGAAGACCAAGCCCAAGCTGTCTATAACAATACTAGGTTTGAGAACCGTCTGAAGTTTGACCCATACTCAGAGACCTACAATTCTGGTTGGAGAAACCATCCTATTTTTTTTTTGGTTTAAGGGCCAGAATCAAGATCAGTCTAGTAATTCTCAGCCAGGTTTTGATTATGCTAAGAACTCTTCAGGTCAATCCCAGTTCCAGAACCCTTCTGAGAATAGAATGACTAGCTTAGAGGAATCTCTTAGTATATTAAAAAATAGCCAGGATATGCTATCACAAAGCCAGGAAATGTTAATAAAGAGCTTGGTTAATTTTCAAGAGGAAACCAAGCAGAATTTTAAAAATAATTCCCAGTCTCTTGCTAAATTAGAACTTCAAGTCGGCCAGATAGCAAAGTATATAAGTGAAAGAGAAGATGGAACGATCCCTAGTCATACTGATCCCAACCCCAAAGGAGAGAAATCATACAATCATGTGAATTCTATTACAACCCTTAGGAGTGGTAAAACGGTAGACAATAAGGTAGCCATGCCTAGTGGACATACTGTAGTTCCACCTTCTACTTCCCAAGAGGAGGATCCCATAGCTGAGGAAACTGAAATAATTTCTACGGAGTCCCAAGAAATTCCTGATAGGACTATCTTTGTGCCTAGAGCCCCATATCCAAATTTTTTAGCCCCAACAAAAAAGGAGTCGAATTTCAACGAGATAATAGAGATATTTAAGCAGGTTAACATTAACATTCCATTGTTAGAAGCAATTACACAGATGCCTGCTTATGCCAAGTTCCTTAAAGATCTTTGTACACGAAAGTGTAAGCTTAATGTCCAAAAGAAAGCCTTTTTAGCTGGTCAAGTAAGTTCCATTCTTCTGAACCAAACATCCCCTAAGTATAAGGACCCTGGATGCCCCACCATATCTTGTGCAATTGGTAAGCACATGGTTGATAAGGAATTACTTGACTTAGGATCTAGTGTTAACTTACTTCCATATCATGTTTACACCCATCTAGGTCTTGGTAAGTTGAAACCGACTAAAATGACATTACAATTAGCTGATAGGTCTGTCAAAGTCCCTCGTGGTATCATAGAGGATGTTCTGATTGAGGTTGATAAGTTTATTTATCCAGTGGATTTTGTTGTTATAGACACCCAACCTGTTCAGGGCACAGGTGATCAAATCCCGGTGATTTTAGGTCGCCCATTCTTAGCCACATCTAACGATGTAATCAATTGTAGGACCGGGCTTATGAACATATCCTTTGGTAATATGACCACCGAACTAAATGTATTTAATGTTAGTAGGAAAACTTCTGAGAATGATGATTTAGAAGAAGTGAATATGATTAGCACTTTAGTTCAGGATTTAGTTCAAGATGATTGGCATGACACTTTACTAGGAGACTCTTTAGATGAATTTGAGAAAACCATTCTCTTAGACCAGACGTGTGATCAATCTGTAGAAGAAGCCTTTGAGTATTTTAAAGACTCTACGGACCCAGAAATCCAAGCAATAGTGTTATGTCTTTCTGAGAATAATGATGACCTTAAGTTTGGGGGTAGAGAACTAGAAAAAGCTCTTGAATACTTTAGAGACTCTGAAGATCCAGAAATTCAAGCAATCGCTAGAGGTTTGTCTGTGAGTAGTGAAAACCCTAAGTTTGGGGGTAGTGATGGTTCTTGTGATCGTCACGTGTCCCTAATTGAAGTACCTAACTTGGGACTTGAGTCTTGAGCGTATGAGATATTACTTGAGTCTATTCAGACTCTGCAACCCGATCCTCCTGATACTGTCTAGGAAGTGACCCACGTTTTAGAGGCTAGTATTTTGGATGAATCTCTTTTTCAAGGCACACATATGAAGCTTCGTTATTTTTCCCAGATAAACCCAATTGTCTTGACAGAAACCTTAGATGAGGATGTTCTCCTTCTATTCATTTTTCTGAACCAGTGCAGTTGTCTCATATTGGTGTTAACTCTATTTGGTCTTATGGATCCACAACTATTTCGGCTATTGGTGTATGACTTTGGAAGGTGAAAATCCTTTTTGAGGTATTTGATGTCTGGATGAAGACTTTAAACTTAGCACTCCTTGGGTGGTACCCCTTGCTCATGCAACACGGTAATATTTTTCCTCATTTCCTTCTAGTGGTAACGGTTTCTCCTTGTTCATGTTTTTAATCTCATCTTTAGAACATTGAGGACAATGTTAGATTTAAGTTTGGGGGTATGGGAGAAACTTTTTAGTTGCACTTTTGAAACTTCTAGCGTCACACGGTATCCGGTTATCTAAGTTTACATACTTTTTCTCACCGAAAAGATAGAAATTGGAATGCTAGGGATAACAACCTATTGAGACATTAGAGAAAAAGACATTGAGATCCTTGAAATTCAGGAGGGAACTTGTTCCTTTTAGAGGGTAACCGTGATGGACTTAACCATCCATGATAGAAAGGCAAGTAGGTCAGGAAATGCCAGAAAGACAAAGCAACCTCACAATGTAGTATTAGTTACTAGATTACGACTCTCTCTCAGTAGAAACTTATCATCATCAACAAACGGAGCGACATCAAAATCTATGAAGGAAGTTGAAGACGTTTAAGGTTTAGAAGAAACAATAGAAAAGAATAATTCAAAACTGTTACAAGAAGTTATAAGAGCAAATTATATAAGTTGTTAGAATTCATGATACCAAGACATCACGAGTTTTTAAAGTCCTTCTCTCATGGCCATGTAAATTTTTGTGTCAACAAAAAAAAATATGAAAATGAAAATGAAAATATGAAAATATGAAAATATGAAAATAAAAATAAAAAATAAATAAATAGAAGAAAAAAAAATCATCATTATGTTCTTTTTTTCCAATAAGGCCATAGGGAAGTAGAAATTTTTATGTCAAGTAAGAAATCGAAGAGAAGAGTTAATTGTCAAGGTTCTACGAGGTTCAAGAATTTATCATCAATAGTTGAAGACCGAAGAAGACGTTGTTTCTACTGAGCATTATGAGAGGGTCGAAGAAAGATACATTTGGTTGCTTTGTTAGTCTGCTTTCAATCTGGCACAAGAACTTTCTAGCACTGGTTTAATTCATCACACGTAATTAGTCCAGCTGTGTAGCAGATGTCCCTCTCATCGTTTTCTCTCTCCTAATCTTATCCAGCTGTAAATCAGCGGACGCATCTTACAATGTTTATCTAGCTGTGTAGCGGATATCTCTTTATCTAGCAGTGTTGCAGATGTGTCTCCCTATTTCTTCAGTCAGCTTTAGAGATGGCACCTTTAATTTCTCTGGCATTCTAGTCACTTGGAGATAGGTTGAGAATTTGTATGTCTTCATAGCTCTTTGGATAGTTGTGACCAATTAAAAGTACAGGTTTTGTGGGTACACCTCTGGTAAACCCTCCGGAGACAACACTCCGCCACTAGGGACACCTAGCGGTTTAACGGCTTGCTGCACGTGCTAAGTGTAGTCATTTTATTTTTTAGATTATATTTGCTCGGAACTAGCAAATAATAGGTTTGGGGGTATTTGATAGACACATTTTTGTGTCTGAATTGTCCTCAGTGTCTCTATTGTTAGTCTCGATTTTTGTACTAATTATGGTGTTTTTATGTTTGTGTAGGTGTTTTTGGAGAAATACAATTGTGCGGAAAAAGTTGCTCAAAAAGTGTTTTTTGGACCCCGGATAAAAGTGATAAAGGCACCCTCGATTTGGATAAGGGCATCCCGGGAGTCAGCTGCTATTCGCACCCCCATCACTGTTAGGGGGAGGTCATCTTCATCATTTCAAATTTCTGGTTTTGGCGGGAAAAACAACTCTCAACTGGCAGAATTAGGGTTGGCGATTTGAACTTGTTACGGTGAGACTAAAGGGCTGGAATTGATTGGGTATGTTTCTATGGGCTAGACAGGGATGGTATAGTTGTTGAAACCGATCCAATTTGGCTGGTTTTCCGTGTGGAAGAAATCAGAGATACACATGACCGGGAAGAGATAATCACGGATTCATAGCAAGTTTACACGTGTATTGCACGCGTTTGGTTGCTGCAGAGACGTGAAGGAGTTAAACAAGGAAGGTTTGGAATCTGTAGACGCGTGAAACAACAAGAAGGTAAATTATTCTCCCGTGAATATCCGAGAGAAATAAAAAGAAAATATTCGCATTTACTGGAGATTTGGAGGATTAATTACGAGAGATTATTAGGCATGTGGAGTATAAAAGTAGTTTCGGACGTCGAATAGAGGGGACGGGGAGTTTGGGGGAGAAGACAAAAGCGAGAATCGAGTTGCAGAGAAAAGTTTTCTGCTGCTACATGGGAAGAACACGAAGAACATAAGACCCCCTGAGACCGTCGTTCATGCTATAGCAATTGCGAAAGTTCTTTAGCAGTCTTATAAGCTACGGTTATAGCGACACTTCCTTTATATCGATCTCTGTAACAGTTTATTGCAACACCGTAAAAGTGTTGCAAATCTCTGTATTAGCACTTTTCTCTTGTTTTTCACCTATTCGAGCAATGAAACATTCTTTTGAGCGTGTTTCCAACATGAGGAGCTAAACCCATCTTCCGGGGCAATGGAGGAAACCAAAATTCATCATGTGGTAAATCTATTTAATTCTTTATTTGACTATTTGCATTAAACTAAAATTAGAAAAAGATATTTCTTAATTAATTGTCATTTCATTTGATGGTTTATGCTTAGGATTAATTCTTTTGATATTCCATGCTTAAGATTTACAATTAATATTTTAAAAATCTACCTTAGGCAAAAAAACAGAGTTAAAATTCTTATTGAATGAGCTATAATGGTTTAGAATAAATAAGTGAATTACATGAATTTGAATATTTGGTGGAATCCTAGCCCCAGTCTCTCTTTAATTTTCACAACACTTTTTAATTGAGTTTGTTATTTTTATTTATAAAAAATTAAAGTCTAAAAAATATTCCTTCACAAGTCTCAAAGACCTTTTTACTACAACATCATTGATAAATACCATCAGCGGTGGGTAGAAAATGGAACTGATCATCCCCATAGGGTGGAACTGGCCAAGGGTGTGCGTTATCAGGCCCGACTAGCATCCCACTTACGAGTGGCAACCTGGATGACCGTCCAGGACGGTGGGCAACTGGACAATGTTCCCCACAGTACTATGCTAAGATCTTGTCATTTCGATGAATCCTTTGAACTTGTGAACCTTAGGGATTCCTGGGTGGTAATATGAGATGCCATCTAGGACACCTGGTCGAGATATCCTCTTGGCACTGGCCAATTGCGATTCTTGGTATTGTTGTGGGCAATTTTGGATTCCTGGGCAGGCGATATGGGACGGTTGCTTAGAAGGTCAAATTGTTGTTCATGATAACTTGAAGAAACCCGTGATTTCTGAGCATCTGGTATGGGACTTTTGTTCAGGAATCCAAACCGAAGAGTTTGTCCACAATAGTTTTGTTTGGAATTTCGGGGACGAAATTCTTTAAAGGGAAGAATAGTGTAACACCCCATGTTTTTAGCATGGCGAATCCTGAAAGATGCGTCATGGCCTGAGATTAAGCTTCATCCAAAGCTTCCGTTGTGTAGGAAAATGAGCATTGGCCATTGGCCAATGTATTGACAATTTTCAGCCAACATGTCCGGACATATGGTTGGCAGTGTACGGCTAACATGGCCGGACATCGTGTTGGAAGTGTACGGACAACATGGCCGAATATCGGAGTTGGAATTAGTAGTGAACATCCATCTTGGCCGGTTATTCAGAAATATATGGCAACGGCCATGAAGAGTAAAAGTGGGGAGTTGAATGATTTTTGGTCCCCCAATTTAAGTTGTAAAAATGTCATTTTTACATATATATGGAGGGGTAGTTGGTTGAGGGTGCATATGCGGACTATGCGCCAATTAAGCTTCATAGCTTAGCCGGAAGAGTATAAATGATGCCTAAGGCTCATTTATAGTTTCGTAGCCTTTCGAAGAGGGAATTTGATGCTTGGGCATCGTTATGCCATATTGCGGACCAAACATACATCACTTGGATGCATTTTGATGGAACGGCCTATACGAACTAGGCCATTACCACCATTGCTTGGACACGGCCTAGCAAAAGAGTTGGATTAAGTTTCTTGTCCCTTCGAGGATGAACTACGATCTGTGTTTGATCCCTTTAGAGTTGGAAAGGGAACGTAGGCAGTCACAATGAGTTGCAGCACTGTCGGTCCAGCACATTGTCGCTCATATCATCTAATTTAGAGATGATTGTGACACTTTGGATTCTCATATCATCTGGATCGATAGCTCGACGCAAGAGATGATTGTGGACATACTTGATGAGGCTAGTTGCATTTCATTCCTTGAAGCTCATACTTCCTATCAAGGTGTTCGACATAGGCTAAAAACCCGAGTGTCATAAAAAAAATCTCAAGAGGAGTCCATTTTGATAGGAAACGGCCCAAAGATCAAGACATGTTGATCTGTAGATCCACATGGTCACCAGATTTTAGCCAAATTCCATCGTTGAGAGCCTCGAAAGGCCGTTTTTGCCGTATTAGGAAAGTTTTTATTTTCTTAACAAACCCTTCGCAGAATAAGGGTAAGTTGGAACGGTGTGGAAGCTAAAATAGATGCTCCATGCTCCAAGAGCATGCTTGCAAGGTAAAATGAACATGTATTTGCCTAGTTTTAAGTATCAGATCATAGCTTAATCATGGCGCATCGGGGAAGTTATGGCATGCGGGGCAACAGCGCCAAACGTGTAATTTTACGGCCCGTCACAGTTGGTATCAGGGAAAGTTCCGAGAAAACTCTAGGGATTATGAGGAATGGAATCGTCAAACGTGTAATTTTCCTTCAAAAGGAAATAAAGTTGGAGAGTAGGCCAACTTTTGCGCGGAAAGAGTTTGTAACTGCAATGCCAGTTACTTTTACGAATCGAGTTGAGCTTATAAGTGAGATGTGAGTTTGCCTGGCCTAAGTGGCACCCCGCTTACGAGTGGATATCCGGAAGACCGTCTGGGACAGTGGGTAGACAATGGAACTGATGATACCCACACGTTGGAACTGGCCAAGGGTGGACGTTGTCAGGCCCAGCTAGCATCCCACTTACGAGTGGAAACCTGAATGACCATCAGGGACGGTGGGCAACTGGACAATGTTCCACATAGTACTATGCTAAGACCTTGTCATTTCGATGAATCCTTTTAACTTGTGAATCTTAGGGATTCCTGGGTGGTAGTCTGGGATGCCATCTATGACACCTGGTCGAGATATCCTCTTGGCACTGGCCAATTGCGATTCTTGGTATTATTGTGGGACTTTTGGAATCCTGGGCAGGCGGTATGGGACGGTTGCTCAGAAGGTCAAATTGTTTTTCACGATAACTTGAAGAAACCCGTGATTTCTGAGCATCTGGTATGGGACTTTTATTCAGGAATCCAAACCGAAGAGTTTGTCCACAATAGTTTTGTTTGGAATTTCGGGAACGAAATTCTTTAAAGCAAAGAATAGTGTAACACCCCTTGTTTTTAGCATGGCGAATCCTGGAAGATGCGTCATGGCCTGAGATTAAGCTTCATCCAAAGCTTCTGTTGCATAGGAAAATAAGCATTGGCCCTTGGCCAATGTATTGACAATGTTCAGCCCACATGTCCGGACATTTGGTTGGCAGTGTACGACCAACATGGATGGACATCATGTTGGAAGTGTACGGCCCACATGGTCGGACATCGGAGTTGCCATTTTTAGTGAACAGCCATCTTGGCTGGTTATTCAGAAATATATGGCAACGGCCATGAATAGTAAAAGTGGGGAGTTGAATGATTTTTGGTCACCCAATTTAAGTTGTAAAAATGTCACTTTTACATATATAGGGAGGGGTAGTTGGTTGATGGTGCATATGCGGACTATGCGCCAAGTAAGATTCATAGCTTATCCGGAAGAGTATAAATGATGCCTAAGGATCATTTATACTTACGTAGCCTTTTGAAGAGGGAACTTGATGCTTGGGCATCGTTATGCCATATTGCGGACCAAACATGCATCACTTGGATGCATTTTGACGGAACGGCCTATACGGACTAGGCCATTACCACCATTGCTTGGCCACAGCCTAGCAAAGGAGTTGGATTAAGTTTCTTGTCCCTTCGTGGATGAACTACGATCCGAGTTTGATCCCTTTAGAGTAGGGAAGGGAACGTAGGCATCCGCAATGAGTTGCAACACTGTCGGTCTAGCACTTTGTCGCTCATATCATCTAATTTAGAGATGATTGCGACACTTTGGCCTCTCATATCATCTGGCTCGGTAGCTCGACGCAAGATATTATTGTGGCCATACTTGATGAGGCTAGTTGCATTTCACTCATTGAATGCTCATACTTCCTATCAAGGTGTTCGACATAGGCTAAAAACCCGAGTATCGTAATTTATCTCAAGAGGTGTCCATTTTGATGGGAAATGGCCCAAAGATAAAGACATGTCGATCTATAGATCCACATGGTCACCGTAATTTAGCCAAATTATATCGTTTAGAGCCTCAAAAGGCCGTTTTTGCCGTATTAGGAAAGTTTTTATTTTCTTAACAAACCCTTCGCAGAACAAGGGTAAGTTGGATCGGTGTGGAAGCTAAAATAGATGATCCATGCTCCACGAGCATGCTTGCAAGGGAAAATGAACGTGCAATTTCCAAGCTTTAAAGCTCGGATCGTAGCTTCATCATGGCGCATTGGGGAAGTTATGGCCTGCGGGGCAACGCGCCAAAGGCGTAATTTTACGGTCCTTCACAGTTGGTATTAGAGCAAGTTCCGAGAAAACACTAGGGATTGTGCGGAGTGGACTCGTCAAACGAGTAATTTTCCTTCAAAGGGAAATAAGTTTGGAGAGTAGGCCAACTTTAGCGCGGAAAGAGTTTGTAACTGCAATGCCAGTTACTTTTACGAATCGAGTTGAGCTTGTAAATGAGCTGTGAGTTTGCCTGGCCTAAGTGGCACCCCGCTTACGAGTGGATATCCAGAAGACCGTCTGGGGCGGTGGGTAGACAATGGAACTGATGATACCCACACATTGGAACTGGCCAAGGGTGGACGTTGTCAGGCCCAGCTAGCATCCCACTTACGAGTGGAAACCTGAATGACTATCAGGGACGGTGGGCAACTGGACAATGTTCCACATAGTACTATGCTAAGACCTTGTCATTTCGATGAATCCTTTTAACTTGTGAATCTTAGGGATTCCTGGGTGGTAGTATGGGATGCCATCTAGGACACCTAGTCGAGATATCCTATTGGCACTGGCCAATTGCGATTCTTGGTATTGTTATGGGCACTTTTGGATTCCTGGGAAGGCGGTATGGGACGGTTGCTCAGAAGGTCAAATTATTGTTCACGATAACTTGAAGAATCTCGTGATTTATGAACATCTGGTATGGGACTTTTGTTCAGGAATCCAAATCGAAGAGTTTGTCCACAATAGTTTTGTTTGGAATTTTGGGGACAAAATTCTTTAAAGGGAAGAATAGTGTAACACCCCATGTTTTTAGCATGGCGAATCCTGAAAGATGAGTCATGGCGTGAGATTAAGCTTCATCGAAAGCTACCGTTGTATAGGAAAATGAGCATTGGCCCTTGGCCAATGTATTGACAATGTTCATCCAACATGTCCGGACATATGGTTGGCAGTGTACGGCCAACATAGATGGACATCGTGTTGGAAGTGTACGGCCAACATGGCCGAACGTCGGAGTTGGCATTGGTAGTGAACAGCCATCTTGGCCGGTTATTCAGAAATATATGGCAACGGCCATGAAGAGTAAAAGTGGGGAGTTGAATGATTTTTGGTTCCCCAATTTAAGTTGTAAAAATGTCATTTTTACATATATAGGAAGGGGTAGTTGGTTGAGGGTGCATATGCGGACTATGCGCCAATTAAGCTTCATAGCTTAGTCGGAAGAGTATAAATGATGCCCAAGGATCATTTATGTTGTGTAGCCTTTCGAAGAGGGCATTTGATGCTTGGGCATCGTTATGCCATATTGTGGACAAAATATGCATCACTTGGATGAATTTTGACGGAACGGCCTATACGGACTAGGCTATTACCACCATTGCTTGGCCACGGCCTTGCAAAGGAGTTGGATTAAGTTTCTTGTCCCTTCGAGGATGAACTACGGTCTGTGCTTGATCCCTTTAGAGTATGGAAGGGAACGTAGGCAGCCGCAATGAGTTGCAGCACTGTCGGTCCAGCATGTTCTCGCTCATATCATCTAATTTAGAGATGATTGTGACACTTGGGCCTCTCATATCATCTGGCTCGATAGCTCGACGCAATAGATGATTGTGTCCATCCATACTTGATGAGGCTAGTTGCATTTCATTCCTTGAATGCTCATACTTCCTATCAAGGTGTTCGACATAGGCTAAAACCCGAGTGTCGAAATTTATCTCAAGTGGTGTCCATTTGGATGGGAAACGGCCAAAAGATCAAGAAATGTTGATCTATAAATCCACATGGTCACCGGAATTTAGCCAAATTCCATCGTTTAGAGCCTCAAAAGGCCGTTTTTTCCGTATTAGGAAAGTTTTTATTTTCTTAACAAACCCTTCGCAGAACAAGGGTAAGTTGGAAAGGTGTGGAAGCTAAAATAGATGCTCCATGCTCCACGAGCATGCTTGTAAGGGAAAATGAACGTGCATTTGCCTAACTTTAAGGATCAGATCGTAGCTTCATCATGGCGCATCGGAGAAGTTATGGCCTGCGGGGCAACGCGCCAAAGGCGTAATTTTACGGCCTGTCACAGTTGGTATCAGAGCAAGTTCCGAGAAAACACTAGGGATTGTGCGGAGTGGACTCGTCAAACGAGTAATTTTCCTTCAAAGGGAAATAAAGTTAGAGAGTAGGCCAACTTTAGCGCGGAAAGAGTTTATAACTGCAATGCCAGTTACTTTTACGAATCGAGTTGAGCTTGTAAATGAGCTGTGAGTTTGCCTGGCCTAAGTGGCACCCCGCTTACGAGTGGATATCCAGAAGACTGTCTGGGGCGGTGGGTAGACAATGGAACTGATGATACCCACACATTGGAACTGGCCAAGGGTGGACGTTGTCAGGCCCAGCTAGCATCCCACTTACGAGTGGAAACCTGAATGACCATCAGGGACGGTGGGCAACTGGACAATGTTCCACATAGTACTATGCTAAGACCTTGTCATTTCGATGAATCCTTTTAACTTGTGAATCTTAGGGATTCCTGGGTGGTAGTATGGGATGCCATCTAGGACACCTAGTCGAGATATCCTATTGGCACTGGCCAATTGCGATTCTTGGTATTGTTATGGGCACTTTTGGATTCCTGGGAAGGCGGTATGGGACGGTTGCTCAGAAGGTCAAATTATTGTTCACGATAACTTGAAGAATCTCGTGATTTATGAACATATGGTATGGGACTTTTGTTCAGGAATCCAAATCGAAGAGTTTGTCCACAATAGTTTTGTTTGGAATTTTGGGGACGAAATTATTTAAAGGGAAGAATAGTGTAACACCCCATGTTTTTAGCATGGCGAATCCTGAAAGATGCGTCATGGCGTGAGATTAAGCTTCATCGAAAGCTACCGTTGTATAGGAAAATGAGCATTGGCCCTTGGCCAATGTATTGACAATGTTCATCCAACATGTCCGGACATATGGTTGGCAGTGTACGGCCAACATAGATGGACATCGTGTTGGAAGTGTACGGCCAACATGGCCGAACGTCGGAGTTGGCATTGGTAGTGAACAGCCATCTTGGCCGGTTATTCAGAAATATATGGCAACGGCCATGAAGAGTAAAAGTGGGGAGTTGAATGATTTTTGGTTCCCCAATTTAAGTTGTAAAAATGTCATTTTTACATATATAGGAAGGGGTAGTTGGTTGAGGGTGCATATGCGGACTATGCGCCAATTAAGCTTCATAGCTTAGTCGGAAGAGTATAAATGATGCCCAAGGATCATTTATGTTGTGTAGCCTTTCGAAGAGGGCATTTGATTCTTGGGCATCGTTATGCCATATTGTGGACAAAATATGCATCACTTGGATGAATTTTGACGGAACGGCCTATACGGACTAGGCTATTACCACCATTGCTTGGCCACGGCCTTGCAAAGGAGTTGGATTAAGTTTCTTGTCCCTTCGAGGATGAACTACGGTCTGTGCTTGATCCCTTTAGAGTAGGAAAGGGAACGTAGGCAGCCGCAATGAGTTGCAGCACTGTCGGTCCAGCACATTGTCGCTCATATCATCTAATTTAGAGATGATTGTGACACTTTGGCCTCTCATATCATCTGGCTCGGTAGATCAACGCAATAGATGATTGTGGCCATACTTGATGAGGCTAGTTGCATTTCATTCCTTGAATGCTCATACTTCCTATCAAGGTGTTCGACATAGGCTAAAACCCGAGTGTCGAAATTTATCTCAAGTGGTGTCCATTTGGATGGGAAACGGCCAAAAGATCAAGAAATGTTGATCTATAAATCCACATGGTCACCGGAATTTAGCCAAATTCCATCGTTTAGAGCCTCAAAAGGCCGTTTTTTCCGTATTAGGAAAGTTTTTATTTTCTTAACAAACCCTTCGCAGAACAAGGGTAAGTTGGAACGGTGTGGAAGCTAAAATAGTTGCTCCATGCTCCACGAGCATGCTTGTAAGGGAAAATGAACGTGCATTTGCCTAGCTTTAAGGATCAGATCGTAGCTTCATCATGGCGCATCGGAGAAGTTATGGCCTGCGGGGCAACGCGCCAAAGGCGTAATTTTACGGCCTGTCACAGTTGGTATCAGAGCAAGTTCCGAGAAAACACTAGGGATTGTGCAGAGTGGACTCGTCAAACGAGTAATTTTCCTTCAAAGGGAAATAAAGTTAGAGAGTAGGCCAACTTTTGCGCGGAAAGAGTTTGTAACTGCAATGCCAGTTACTTTTACGAATCGATTTGAGCTTGTAAATAAGCTGTGAGTTTTCCTGGCCTATGTGGCACCCCGCTTACGAGTGGATATCCAGAAGACCGTCTGGGGGGTTGATAGACACATTTTTTTGTCTGAATTGTCCTTAGTGTCTCTATTGTTAGTCTCGATTTTTGTACTAATTATGGTGTTTTTATGTTTGTGTAGGTGTTTTTGGAGAAATACAATTGTGCGGAAAAAGTTGCTCAAAAAGTGTTTTTTGGACCCCGGAGAAAAGTGATAAAGGCACCCTCGATTTGGATATGGGCACCCCGGGAGTCAGCTGCTATTCGCACCCCCATCTCTGTTAGGGGGAGGTCATCTTCATCATTTCAAATTTCTGGTTTAGGCTGGAAAAACAACTCTCAACTGGCAGAATTAGGGTTGGCGATTGAGCTTGTTACAGTGAGACTAAAGGGATGGAATTGATTGGGTATGTTTCTATGGGCTAGACAGGGATGGTATAGGTGTTGAAATCGATCCAATTTGGCTGGTTTGCCGTGTGGAAGAAATCAGAGATACACAGGACCGGGAAGAGATAATCACGGATTCATAGCAAGTTTACACGTGTATTACACGCGTTTGGTTGCTGCAGAAGCGTGAAGGAGTTAAACATGGAAGGTTTGGAATCTGTAGACGCGTGAAACAACAAGAAGGTAAATTATTCTCCCGTGAATATCCGAAAGAAATAAAAAGAAAATATTCGCATTTACTGGAGATTTGGAGGATTAATTACGAGATATTATTAGGCTTGTGGAGTATAAAAGGAGTTTCGGACGTCGAATAGAGGGGACGGGGAGTTTGGTGGAGAAGACAGAAGCGAGAATCGAGTTGCAGAGAAAAGTTTTCTGCTGCTACATGGGAAGAACACGAAGAACATAAGACCCCCTGAGACTGTCGTTCATGCTACAGCCATTGCGACAGTTCTTTAGCAGTCTTATAAGCTACGGTTATAGCGACACTTCCTTTATATCGATCTCTGTAACAGTTTATTGCAACACCGTAAAAGTGTTGCAAATCTCTGTATTAGCAATTTTCTCTTGTTTTTCACCTATTCGAGCAATGAAAAATTCTTTTGAGCGTGTTTCCAAAATTAGGAGCTAAACCCATCCTTTGGGGAAATGGAGGAAACCAAAATTCATCATGTGGTAAATCTATTTAATTCTTTATTTGACTATTTTCATTAAACTAAAATTAGAAAAAGATTTTTCTTAATTAATTGTCATTTCATTTGATGGTTTATGCTTAGGATTAATTCTTTTGATATTCCATGCTTAAGATTTACAATTAATATTTTAAGAATCTACCTTAGGCAAAGAAACAGAGTTAAAATTCTTATTGAATGAGCTATAATAATGGTTTAGAATAAATAAGTGAATTACATGAATTTGAATATTTGGTGGAAACCTAGCCCCAGTCTCTCTTTAATTTTCACAAAACTTTTTAATTGAGTTTGTTATTTTTATTTATAAAAAACTAAAGTCTAAAAAATCTTCCTTCACAAGTCTCAAAGAACCTTTTTACTACAACATCATTGATAAATACCATCAGCGATGGGTAGACAATGGAACTGATCATCCCCATAGGGTGGCACTGGCCAAGGGTGTGCGTTATCAGGCCCGACTAGCATCCCACTTACGAGTGGTAACCTGGATGACCGTCCAGGACGGTGGGAAACTGGACAATGTTCCCCACAGTACTATGCTAAGATCTTGTCATTTCGATGAATCCTTTCAACTTGTGAACCTTAGGGATTCCTGGGTGGTAATATGGGATGCCATCTAGGACACCTGGTCGAGATATCCTCTTGGCGCTGGCTAATTGCGATTCTTGGTATTGTTGTGGGCACTTTTGGATTCCTGGGCAGGCGGTATGGAACGGTTGCTCAGAAGGTCAAATTGTTGTTCATGATAACTTGAAGAAACCCGTGATTTCTGAGCATATGGTATGGGACTTTTGTTCAGGAATCCAAACCGAAGAGTTTGTCCACAATAGTTTTGTTTGGAATTTCGGGGACGAAATTCTTTAAAGGGAAGAATAGTGTAACACCCCATGTTTTTAGCATGGAGAATCCTGAAAGATGCGTCATGGCGTGAGATTAAGCTTCATCCAAAGTTACCGTTGTATAGGAAAATGAGCATTGACCCTTGGCCAATGTATTGACAATGTTCATCCAACATGTCCCGACATATGGTTGGCAGTGTACGTCCAACATAGACGGACATCGTGTTGGAAGTATACGGCCAACATGGCCGAACATCGGAGTTGGCATTGGTAGTGAACAGCCATCTTGGACGTTTATTCAGAAATATATGGCAACGGCCATGAAGAGTAAAAGTGGGGAGTTGAATGATTTTTGGTCCCCCAATTTAAGTTGTAAAAATTTCATTTTTACATATATTTGGAGGGGTAGTTGGTTGAGGGTGCATATGCGGACTATGCGCCAATTAAGCTTCATAGCTTAGCCGGAAGAGTATAAATGATGCCTAAGGCTCATTTATAGTTGTGTAGCCTTTCGAAGAGGGCATTTGATGCTTGGGAATCATTATGCCATATTGTGGACCAAATATGCATCACTTGGATGCATTTTGACGGAACGGCATATACGGACTAGGCCATTACCACCATTGCTTGGCCACGGCCTAGCAAAGGAGTTGGATTAAGTTTCTTGTCCCTTCGAGGATGAACTACGGTATGTGCTTGATCCCTTTAGAGTAGGAAATGGAACGTAGGCAGCCGCAATGAGTTGCAGCATTGTCGATCCAGCACATTGTTGCTCATATCATCTAATTTAGAGATTATTATGACACTTTGGCCTCTCATATCATCTGGCTCGGTAGCTCAACGCAAGAGATGATTGTGGCCATACTTGATGAGGCTAGTTGCATTTCATTCCTTGAATGTTCATACTTCCTATCAAGGTGTTCGACATAGGCTAAAACCCGAGTGTCGTAATTTATCTCAAGTGGTGTCCATTTTGATGGGAAACGGCCCAAAGATCAAGACATGTTGATCTATAAATCCACATGGTCATCAAAATTTAGCCAAATTCCATCGTTTAGAGCCTCAAAAGGTCGTTCTTGCCAAATTAGGAAAGTTTTTATTTTCTTAACAAACCCTTCGCAGAACAGGGGTAAGTTGGAACGGTGTGGAAGCTAAAATAGATGCTCCATGCTCCACGAGCATGCTTGTAAGGGAAAATGAACGTGCATTTGCCTAGCTTTAAGGCTCAGATCGTAGCTTCATCATGGCGCATCGGAGAAGTTATGGCCTGCGGGGCAACGCGCCAAAGGCGTAATTTTACGGTCTATCACAGTTGGTATCAGAGCAAGTTCCGATAAAATATTAGGGATTGTGCAGAGTGGACTCGTTTAACGAGTAATTTTCCTTCAAAGGGGAATAAAGTTAGAGAGTAGGCCAAATTTTGCGCGGGTTGTAACTGCAATGCTAGTTACTTTTACGAATCGAGTTGAGCTTGTAAATAAGTCGTGAGTTTTCCTGGCCTATGTGGCACCCCGCTTACGAGTGGATATCCAAGACCGTCTCAGGGGTTGATAGACACATTTTTTTGTCTGAATTGTCCTCAGTGTCTCTATTGTTAGTCTCGATTTTTGTACTAATTATGGTGTTTTTATGTTTGTGTAGGTGTTTTTGGAGAAATACAATTGTGCGGAAAAAGTTGCTCAAAAAGTGTTTTTTTGGACACCGGAGAAAAGTGATAAAGGCACCCTCGATTTGGATATGGGCACCCCGGGAGTCAGATGCTATTCGCACCCCCATCTCTGTTAGGGGGAGGTCATCTTCATCATTTCAAATTTCTGGTTTAGGCTGGAAAAACAACTCTCAACTGGCAGAATTAGGGTTGGCGATTGAGCTTGTTACAGTGAGACTAAAGGGATGGAATTGATTGGGTATGTTTCTATGGGCTAGACAGGGATGGTATAGGTGTTGAAATCGATCCAATTTGGCTGGTTTGCCGTGTGGAAGAAATCAGAGATACACAGGACCGGGAAGAGATAATCACGGATTCATAGCAAGTTTACACGTGTATTACACGCGTTTGGTTGCTGCAGAAGCGTGAAGGAGTTAAACAAGGAAGGTTTGGAATCTGTAGACGCGTGAAACAACAAGAAGGTAAATTATTCTCCCGTGAATATCCGAAAGAAATAAAAAGAAAATATTCGCATTTACTGGAGATTTGGAGGATTAATTACGAGATATTATTAGGCTTGTGGAGTATAAAAGGAGTTTCGGACGTCGAATAGAGGGGACGGGGAGTTTGGGGGAGAAGACAGAAGCGAGAATCGAGTTGTAGAGAAAAGTTTTCTGATGCTACATGGGAAGAACACGAAGAACATAAGATCCCCTGAGACCGTCGTTCATGCTACAACAATTCCGACAGTTTTTTAGTAGTCTTATAAGCTACGGTTATATCAACACTTCCTTTATATCGATCTCTGTAACAGTTTATTGCAACATTGTAAAAGTGTTGCAAATCTCTGCACTTTTCTCTTGTTTTTCACCTATTCGAGCAATGAAAAATTCTTTTGAGCGTGTTTCCAACATGAGGAGATAAACCCATCCTCTGGGGCAATGGAGGAAACCAAAATTCATCATGTGGTAAATCTATTTAATTCTTTATTTGACTATTTGCATTAAACTAAAATTAGAAAAAGATTTTTCTTATTAATTGTCATTTCATTTGATGGTTTATGCTTAGGATTAATTCTTTTGATATTCCATGCTTAAGATTTATAATTAATATTTTAAGAATCTACCTTAGGCAAAGAAACAGAGTTAAAATTCTTATTGAATGAGCTATACTGGTTTCGAATAAATAAGTGAATCACATGAATTTGAATATTTGGTGGAATCCTAGCCCCAGTCTCTCTTTAATTTTCACAACACTTTTTAATTGAGTTTGTTATTTTTATTTATAAAAAATTAAAGTCTAAAAAATCTTCCTTCACAAGTCTCAAAGAACCTTTTTACTACAACATCATTGATAAATACCATCAATTTTTGGCGCCGTCGACACGGAGCTTGTCTTTAGGCTAGAGTT
This sequence comes from Papaver bracteatum, assembly GCA_023529315.1. NCBI lineage: Eukaryota > Viridiplantae > Streptophyta > Magnoliopsida > Ranunculales > Papaveraceae > Papaver > Papaver bracteatum. Next base: position 468,508 of record JAJJWX010005038.1, on the reverse strand, counting down.
TTTAAATTTTTATTTGTTTTTATTTTATTTGTTCTTCTTTATGTTTTTGTTTTTGTCTTTTTACTACAGATTTTGGAATTTGGAACGAAATAAATATTTTCCAAAGCTTTTGGTGAATACTTAAAGATTTGGAGTTAAAGACGAAGTAAAAGGCGAAGCGAAAGAAGATTTTTTTTTTTATATATAAAAAAGAGTTTATTTTTTTTAGATTGTATTAGGATTTCTCTATTCTTGTAATTTTCTTTTTCTTTTGCACTTTACTTTATTTATTTACTTTTTTTGGACTTTGGACTTGGACATTTGGACATTCTTTTATTTTTAAACCCTACGGAAGGGTAGTTTAAATATTAAACTATTTGCAGAGAACGACGGTGATTACGATATCACCTCGGCCCCTCGGGTTCGTACATGACATAGGAGTCGTGGCCCGAGTCGACTACAACGGTTCGTCCCCCGTCTAGAACGTGAGGTAAATTTGTCGAAACACTCGCGAATCCCCTGTCAGCGAGTTACTGTATTCTTTCGTTTCCATATATGTTGAGGACTTGAATACGACTGTTTTTAAATTCCTAGTAAAGGGCAAGGACTGACCATATAAGATAAGGGTTCGGATTTCATCATCGTTCTCTTCTTGCCCGCCTTAGGAAAATAATACCTAATGCTAACCTAAGCTTTAAAATTTGGAATAGAACGAGACCTATAGGGTAACGAGCTTAATAGGAAACTCGTTCGAAAAATATTGGTTACTCTTTTGAGCATTCTTCGAAATTCATGATGGTTTCTGTGAGTTGAATGCGTGACTGCGCCGCCTTGTAATGCGGTGAGGCCTTGGGTATCAAAGCTACATCAGCTTCCCTCGCCTCTATTCAACTTACTTAAACGCGGATTGATTCCAGTGGGGTTTGCTCAGATTAAAACGAATTCCCTTTCGAAGGATTAGAAGTTGGTCTAGAAAACAATCTAAGTGGAGCCATCATGCTTTTTGTTTGCTAGAAATTAGTAGGTTTGTTGTGGTTGAGTCAGCCTTGTTTGTGTTTGCATATAACTTCCCTTCCTTTTAGGATTTTTCTTTTTTTGTTTTTCTAGTGTATGCCCGAGGTCATTAGACAACGGGCTTGGAAAAGAGACACTCTAGGTCGTTTGATTAGTGAAAAACCTAGTAGTTCTTCTTGTGAAGGCGGGGAGCTCGAAGACTCTTCTTTTGAGAGACTCGTTTTCGGAAACTTTAGTTTTGAGAATCTGTCTCTTCGTGAAGATAGTACTTCAGTTGTGCCAGCAATGGCTACTTTGAAAGACTACATGTACCCAACTAGGATGAACCGAGCATCGTGCATTAAATTGCTAGCCTCTACGGCTACTTAGTAGTTGAATCCTGGTATTCTTCAGATGATCCCTATATTCTTAGGAAAAGATGATGATAACCCTTACTTTCACATTAGGGACTTTGAAGAAATTTGTGGAACAATTAAGATTAAGGACCTTACTGATGAAGTCTTGAAACTTAGGATGTTCCCCTTTTCCTTAAGAGATAAAGCCAAGTCTTGGCTGAATAATCTACCATCTGGGTCTATAGAAACATGGGACCAACTTACTGCTGCTTTATACTTAAAGTGGTTCCCTAAGCATAGAACCGCATCTTTTAGGCAGAAAATTAGTGCCATCATGCAACAAGAAGGAGAATCCCTTTATAGGTTTTTAGAGAGATTTAATGATCTTTTGTCGCAATGTCCTCACCATGGGTTCGAAAAAATGAAACTAGTTGAAATTTTGTATGAAGGTTTGGACTATTCGACCAAATCCATGGTCGAGTCTATGTGCGCTGGTTTATTCACGAGTAAAAGTGTCGATGATGCACTTTCGTTCTTAGAAGATGTAGCTGAAAAATCCCAACAGTGGGAATCTTGTGTTGAACCCCCTAAAATAATCTTAGTCAATAAAAGTAGCACCAATATGGTAGACACAAGCTTTGGGTCAGATGCTAAGTTTGTTGCTTTGTCTAGAAGGTTAGAAGCTTTGGAAATGGGTCAGTCTAAATATAGGTCCTTTGTTAAACCTAATGATAGAATTAGAGCCTCTCATGTTTCTAGTTCTGGAGTAGAACCCAATAACTCATTTTGGGAAGGTCATGTTAGTGAAGACCAAGCCCAAGCTGTTTATAAGAATACTAGGTTTGAGAACCGTCAGAAGTTTGACCCATACTCAGAGACCTACAATTCTGGTTGGAGAAACCATCCTAATTTTTCTTGGTTTAAGGGCCAGAATCAAGATCAGTCAAGTAATTCTCAGCCAGGTTTTGATTATGCTAAGAACTCTTCAGGTCAAGCCCAGTTCCAGAACCCTTCTGAGAATAGAATGACTAGCTTAGAGGAATCTCTTATATTAAAAAAGAGCCAGGATATGCTATCACAAATCCAGGAAATGTTAATAAAGAGCCAGGTTAATTTTCAAGAGGAAACCAAGCAGAATTTTAAAAATAATTCCCAGTCTCTTGCTAAATTATAACTTCAAGTAGGCCAGATAGCAAAGTATATAAGTGAAAGAGAAGATGGAAGGTTCCCTAGTCATACTGGTCCCAACCCCAAAGGAGAGAAATCATACAATCATGTGAATTCTATTACAACCCTTAGGAGTGGTAAAACGGTAGACAATAAGTTAGCCATTCCTAGTGGACATATTGTAGTTCCACCTTCTACTTCCCAAGAGGAGGAGCCCATAGCTGAGGAAACTGAAACAATTTCTAAAGAGTCCCAAGAAATTCCTGATATGACTATCTTTGTGCCTAGATCCCCATATCCAAAGTTGTTAGCCCCAACAAAAAAGGAGTCGACTTTCAATGAGATAATGGAGATATTTAAGCAGGTGAACATTAACATTCCATTGTTAGAAGCAATTAGACATATTCCTGCTTATGCCAAGTTCCTTAAAGATCTTTGTACACGAAAGCGTAATCTTAATGTCCAAAAGAAAGCCTTTTTAGTTGGTCAAGTAAGTTCCATTCTTCTGAACCAAACACCCCCTAAGTATAAGGACCATGGATGCCCCACCATATCTTGTGCAATTGGTAAGCACATGGTCGATAAGGCATTACTTGACTTAGGAGCTAGTGTTAACTTACTTCCATATCATATTTACACCCAGCTAGGTCTTGGTAAGTTGAAACCGACTAAAATGACATTACAGTTAGCTGATAGGTCTGTCAAAGTCCCTCGTGGTATCATAGAGGATGTTCTGATTGAGGTTGATAAGTTTATTTATCCAGTGGATTTTGTTGTTCTAGACACCCAACCTGTTCATGACCCAAGTTCTCAAATCCCGGTGATTTTAGGTCGCCCATTCTTAGCCACAGTTAACGCTGTCATCAATTGTAGGACCGGGCTTATGAACATATCCTTTGGTAATATGACCACCGAACTAAATGTATTTAATGTTACTAGGAAACCTTCTGAGAATGATGATTTAGAAGAAGTGAATATGATTAGCAATTTAGTTCAGGATTTAGTTCAATATGATTGGCATGACACTTTACTAGGAGACTCTTTAGATGAATTTGATCAAACCATTCTCTTAGTCCATACGTGTGATCAATCTGTAGAAGAATCCCTTGAGTATTTTAAAGACTCTACGGACCCAGAAATCCAAGAAATATTGTTAGGTCTTTCTGAGAATAATGATGACCTTAAGTTTGGGGGTAGAGAACTAGAAGAATCTCTTGAATACTTTAGAGACTCTGAAGATCCAGAAATTCAAGCAATCGTTAGAGGTTTGTCTATGAGTAGTGAAAACCCTAAGTTTGGGGGTAGTGATGGTTCTTGTGATCGTCACGTGTCCCTAATTGAAGTACCTAACTTGGGACTTGAGCCTTGTGCGTCTGAGATATTACTTGAGTCTATTTAGACTCCGCAACCCGATCCTCATGATATTGTCCAGGAAGTGACCCAGGTTTTAGAGGACAGTATTTTGGATGAATCTCTTTATCAAGGCACACATATGAAGCTTCGTTATTTTTCCCAGATAAACCCAGTTGTCTTGACAGAAACCTTAGATGAGGATGTGCTCCTTCTATTCATTTTTCTGAACCAGTGCAGTTGTCTCATATTGGTGTTAACTTTATTTGGTATTATGGATCCACAACTATTTCGGCTATTGGTGTATGACTTTGGAAGGTGAAGATCCTTTTTGAGGTATTTGATGTCTGGCTGAAGACTTTAAACTTAGCACTCCTTGGGAGGTACCCCTTGCTCATGCAACACGGTAATATTTTTCCTCATTTCCTTCTAGTGGTAACGGTTTCTCCTTGTTCATGTTTTTAATCTCATCTTTAGAACATTGAGGACAATGTTAGATTTAAGTTTGGGGGTATGGGAGAAACTTTTTAGTTGCACTTTTGAAACTTCTAGCGTCACACGGTATCCGGTTAGCTAAGTTTACATACTTTTTCTCATCGAAAAGATAGAAATTGGAATGCTAGGGATAACAACCTATTGAGACATTAGAGAAAAAGACATTGAGATCCTTGGAATTCAGGAGGGAACTTGTTCCTTTTAGAGGGTAACCATGATGGACTTAACCATCCATGATGGAAAGGCAAGTAGGTCAGGAAATGCCAGAAAGACAAAGCAACCTCACAATGTAGTATTAGTTACTGGATTATGACTCTCTCTCAGTAGAAACTTATCATCATCAACAAACGGAGCGACATCAAAATCTATGAAGGAAGTTGAAGATGTTTAAGGTTTAGAAGAAACAATAGAAAAGAATAATTCAAAACTGTTACAAGAAGTTATAAGAGCAAATTATATTTGTTGTTAGAATTCATGATACCAAGACATCACGAGTTTTTAAAGTCCTTCTCTCATGGCCATGTAAATTTTTGTCTTGTAATTTTTGTGTCAACAAAAAAAAATATATATATATGAAAATGAAAATAAAAATGAAAATGAAAAAAAATAAAAAAAAATAGAAAAATAGAAGAAAAAAAATCATCATTATGTTCTTTTTTTTTCAATAAGGCCATAGGGAAGTAGAAATTTTTATGTCAAGTAAGAAATCGAAGAGAAGAGTTAATTGTCAAGGTTCTACGAGGTTCAAGAATTTATCATCAACAGTTGAAGACCGAAGAAGACGTAGTTTCTACTGAGCACTATGAGAGAGTCGAAGAAAGATACATTTGGTTGCTTTGTTAGTCCGCTTTCAATCTGGCACAAGATCTTTCTAGCACTGGTTTAACTCATCACACGTAATGAGTCCAGCTGTGTAGCAGATGTCCCTCTCATCGTTTTCTCTCTCCTAATATTATCCAGCTGTAAATCAACGGATGCATCTTACAATGTCTATATAGTTGTGTAGCGGATATCTCTTTATCTAGCAGTGTTGCAGATGTGTCTCCCTTTTTATTCAATCAGCTTTAGAGCTGGCACCTTTAATTTCTCTGGTATTCTAGTCACTTGGAGATAGGTTGAGAATTTGTATGTCTTCATAGCTCTTTGGATAGTTGTGACCAATTAGAAGTACAGGTTTTGTGGGTACACCTCTGGTAAACCCTCCGGAGATAACACTCTGTCACTAGGGCCACCTAGCGGTTTAACGGCTTGCTGCACGTGCTAAGTGTAGTCATTTTATTTTTTAGATTATATTTGCTCGGAACTAGCAAATAATAAGTTTGGGGGTATTTGATAGACACATTTTTGTGTCTGAATTTTCCTCAGTGTCTCTATTGTTGGTCTCGATTTTTGTACTAATTATGGTGTTTTTATGTTTGTGTAGGTGTTTTTGGAGAAATACATTTGTGCGGAAAAAGTTGCTCAAAAAGTGTTTTCTTGGACCCCGGAGAAAAGTGATAAAGGCACCCTCGATTTGGATAAGGGAACCCCAGGAGTCAGCTGCTATTCGCACTCCCATATCTGTTAGGGGGAGGTCATCTTCATCATTTCAAATTTCTGGTTTTGGCGGGAAAAATAACTCTCAACTGGCAGAATTAGGGTTGGCGATTTGAGCTTGTTACGGTGAGACTAAAGGGCTGGAATTGATTGGGTATGTTTCTATGGGCTAGACAGGGATGGTATAAGTGTTGAAATCGATCCAATTTGGTTGGTTTGCCGTGTGGAAGAAATCAGAGATACACAGGACCGGGAAGAGATAATCACGGATTCATAGCAATTTTACACGTGTATTGCACGCGTTTGGTTGCTGCAGAGACGTGAAGGAGTTAAACAAGGAAGGTTTGGAATCTGTAGACGCGTGAAACAACAAGAAGGTAAATTATTCTCCCGTGAATATCCGAGAGAAATAAAAAGAAAATATTCGCATTTAATGGAGATCTGGAGGATTAATTACGAGAGATTATTAGGCCTGTGGAGTATAAAAGGAGTTTCGGACGTCGAATAGAGGGGACGTGGAGTTTGGGGGAGAAGACAGAAGCGAGAATCGAGTTGCAGAGAAAAGTTTTCTGATGCTACATGGGAAGAACACGAAGAACATAAGACCCCATGAGACCGTCGTTCATGCTACAACAATTGCGACAGTTCTTTAGCAGTCTTATAAGCTACGGTTATAGCGACACTTCCTTTATATCGATCTTTGTAACAGTTTATTGCAACACCGTAAAAGTGTTGCAAATCTCTGTATTAGCACTTTTCTCTTGTTTTTCACCTATTCGAGCAATGAAAACTTCTTTTGAGTGTGTTTCCAACATGAGGAGCTAAACCCATCCTTTGGGGCAATGGAGGAAACCAAAATTCATCATGTGGTAAATCTATTTAATTCTTTATTTGACTATTTGCATTAAACTAAAATTAGAAAAAGATTTTTCTTAATTAATTATCATTTCATTTGATGGTTTATGCTTAGGATTAATTCTTTTGATATTCCATGCTTAAGATTTACAATTAATATTTTAAGAATTTACCTTAGGCAAAGAAACAGAGTTCAAATTCTTATTGAATGAGCTATAATGGTTTAGAATAAATAAGTGAATTACATGAATTTGAATATTTGGTGGAATCCTAGCCACAGTCTCTCTTTAATTTTCACAACACTTTTTAATTGAGTTTGTTATTTTTATTTATAAAAAATTAAAGAATAAAAAATCTTCCTTCACAAGTCTCTAAGAACCTTTGTACTACAACATCATTGATAAATACCATCAGCGGTGGGTAGACAATGGAACTGATCATCCCCATAGGTTAGCACTGGCCAAGGGTGTGCGTTTTCAGGCCCGACTAGCATCCCACTTACGAGTGGCAACCTGGATGACCGTTAAGGACGGTGGGCAACTGAACAATGTTCCCCACAGTACTATGCTAAGATCTTGTCATTTCGATGAATCCTTTCAACTTGTGAACCTTAGGGATTCCTGGGTGGTAGTATGGGATGCCATCTAGGACACCTGGTCGAGATATCCTCTTGGAACTGGCCAATTGCGATTCTTGGTATTGTTGTGGGCACTTTTGGATTCTTGGGCATGCGGTATGGGACGGTTGCTCAGAAGGTCAAATTGTTGTTCACGATAACTTGAAGAAACCCGTGATTTCTGAGCATCTGGTATGGGACTTTTGTTCAGGAATCCAAACCAAAGAGTTTGTCCACAATAGTTTTGTTTGGAATTTCGGGGACGAAATTCTTTAAAGGGAAGAATAGTGTAACACCCTATGTTTTTAGCATGGAGAATCCTGAAAGATGCGTCATGGCCTTAGATTAAGCTTCATCCAAAGCTTCCTTTGTGTAGGAAAATGAGCATTGGCCCTTGGCCAATGTATTGAAAATGTTCAGCCAACATGTACGGACATATGGTTGGTATTGTACGGCCAACATGGCCGGACATCGTGTTGGAAGTGTACGGACAACATGGTCGAATATCGATGTTGGAATTGGTAGTGAACAGCCATCTTGGCCGGTTATTCAGAAATGTATGGCAACAGCCATGAAGAGTAAAAGTGGGGAGTTGAATGATTTTTGGTCCCCCAATTTAAGTTGTAAAAATGTCATTTTTACATATATAGGGAGGGGTAGTTGGTTGAGGGTGCATATGCGGACTATGCGCCAATTAAGCTTCATAGCTTAGCCGTAAGAGTATAAATGATGCCTAAGGCTCATTTATAGTTTCGTAGCCTTTCGAAAAGGGCATTTTATGCTTGGGCATCGTTATGCCATATTGCGGACCAAACATGCATCACTTGGATGCATTTTGACGGAACGGCCTATACGGACTAGGCCATTACCACCATTGCTTGGCCACGACCTAGCAAAGGAGTTGGACTAAGTTTCTTGTCCCTTCGAGGATGAACTACGGCATGTGCTTGATACCTTTAGCTTAGGAAAGGGAACGTTGGCAGCCGCAATGAGTTGCAGCACTGTCGGTCCAGCATATTGTCGCTCATATCATCTAATTTAGAGATGATTGTGACATTTTGGCCTCTCATATCATCTGGCTTGGTAGTTCGACGCAAGAGATGATTGTGGCCATACTTGATGAGGCTAGTTGCATTTCATTCCTTGAATGCTCATACTTCCTATCAATGTGTTCAACATAGGATAAAAAACCGAGTGTCGTAATTTATCTCAAGAAGAGTCCATTTTGATGGGAAACGGCCCAAAGATCAAGACATGTTGATCCACATGGTCACCAGAATTTAGCCAAATTTCATCGTTTAGAGCCTCAAAAGGTCGTTTTTGCCGTATTAGGAAAGTTTTTATTTTCTTAACAAACCCTTCGTAGAACAAGGGTAAGTTGGAACGGTGTGGAAGCTAAAATAGATACTCCATGCTCCATGAGCATGCTTGCAAGGGAAAATTAACGTGCATTTGCCTAGATTTAAGGCTCAGATCGTAGCTTCATCATGGCACATCGGGGAAGTTATGGCCTGCCGGGCAACGCGCCAAAGGCGTAATTTTACGGCCCGTGACAGTTGGTATCAGAGCAAGTTCCGAGAAAACACTAGGGATTGTGCGGAGTGGACTCGTCAAACGAGTAATTTTCCTTCAAAGGGAAATAAAGTGGGAGAGTAGTCTAACTTTTGCGCGGAAAGAGTTTATAATTGCAATGCCAGTTACTTTTACGAATCGAGTTGAGCTTGTAAATGAGCTGTGAGTTTTCCTGGCCTAAGTGGCACCCCGCTTACGAGTGGATATCCATAAGACCGTCTGGGGAAATGGGTAGACAATGGAACTGATCATCCCCACACGTTGGCACTGGCCAAGGGTGTGCGTTGTCAGGCCCGGCTAGCATCCCACTTACGAGTGGCAACCTGGATGACCGTCAAGGACGGTGGGCAACTGGACAATGTTCCACATAGTACTATGCTAAGATCTTGTCATTTCGATGAATCCTTTCAACTTGTGAACCTTAGGGTTTCCTGGGTGGTAGTATGGGATGCCATCTAGGACACCTGGTCGAGATATCCTCTTGGCACTGGCCAATTGCGATTGTTGGTATTGTTGTGTGCACTTTTGTATTCCTAGGCAGGCGGTATGGGACGGTTGCTCAGAAGATAAAATTGTTGTTCACGATAACTTGAAGAAACCCGTGATTTCTGAGCATCTGGTATGGGACTTTTGTTCAGGAATCTAAACCTATGAGTTTGTCCACAATAGTTTTGTTTTGAATTTCGGGGACGAAATTTTTTAAAGGGAAGAATAGTGTAACACCCCATGTTTTTAGCATGGCGAATACTGAAAGATGCGTCATGGCCTGAGATTAAGCTTCATCCAAAGCTTCCGTTGTGTATGAAAATGAGCATTGGCCCTTGGCCAATGTATTGAAAATGTTCATCCAACATGTCCGGACATATGGTTGGCAGTGTACGGCCAACACGGACGGACATCGTGTCGGAAGTGTACGGCCAACATGGCCGAACATCGGAGTTGGCATTGGTAGTGAACAGCCATCTTGGCCGGTTATTCAGAAATATATGGCAACGGCCATGAAGAGTAAAAGTGGGGAGTTGAATGAATTTTGGTCCCCCAATTTAAGTTCTAAAAATGTCATTTTTACATATATAGGGAGGGGTAGTTGGTTGAAGGTGCATATGCGGACTATGCGCCAATTAAGATTCATAGCTTAGCCGGAAGAGTATAAATGATGCCTAAGGCTCATTTATAGTTACGTATTCTTTCGAATAGGTCATTTGATGCTTGGGCATCATTATGCCATATTGCGGACCAAACATGCATCACTTGGATTCATTTTGACGGAAGGTCCTATACGGACTAGGCCATTACCACCATTGCTTGGCCACGGCCTAGGAAAGGAGTTGGATTAAGTTTCTTGTCCCTTCGAGGATGAACTACGGCCTGTTCTTGATCCCTTTAGAGTAGGACAGGGAACGTAGGAAGCCACAATGAGTTGCAGCACTGTCGGTCCAGCACATTGTCGCTCATGTCATCTAATTTAGAGATGATTGTGACACTATGGCCTCTCATATCATCTGGCTCGGTAGCTCGATGCAAGAGATGATTGTGGCCATACTTGATGAGGCTAGTTGCATTTTATTCCTTGAATTCTCATACTTCCTATCAATGTATTCGACATAGGATAAAAACCCGAGTGTCGTAATTTATCTCAAGAGGAGTCCATTTTGATGGGAAACGGCCCAAATATCAAGACATGTTAATCTATTGATCCACATGGTCACCGGAATTTAGCCAAATTCCATCGTTTAGAGCCTCAAAAGGCCATTTTCTCCATATTAGGAAAGTTTTTATTTTCTTAACAAACCCTTCGCCGAACAAGGGTAAGTTGGAACGGTGTGGAATCAAAAATAGATGCTCCACGCGCATGCTTGCAAGGGAAAATTAATGTGCATTTGCCTAGCTTTAAGGCTCAGATCATAACTTCATCATGGCGCATCGGGGAAGTTATGTCATGTGGGGAAACGCGCCATAGGCGTAATTTTACGGCCCGTCACAGTTGGTATCAGAGCAAGTTTCGAGAAAACACTAGGGATTGTGCAGAGTGGACTCGTCAAATGAGTAATTTTCCTTCAAAGGGAAATAAAGTGGAAGATTAGTCCAACTTTTGCGCGTAAAGAGTTTGTAACTGCAATGCCAGTTACTTTTACGAATCGAGTTGAGCTTCTAAATGAGCTGTGAGTTTGCCTGGCCTAAGTGGCACCCTGCTTACGAGTGTATATGGAGAAGACCGTTTGGGGCGGTGGGTAGACAATGAAACTGATCATCCCCACACGTTGGCACTGGCCAAGGGTGTACGTTGTCAGGCCCGTATAGCATCCCACTTACGAGTGGAAACCTGGATGACCGTCAAGGACGGTGGGCAACTGGATAATGTTCCACATAGTACTATGCTAAAATCTTGTCATTTCGATGAATCCTTTCAACTTGTGAACCTTAGGGATTCCTGGGTGGTAATATGGGATGCCATTTAGGACACCTGGTCGAGATATCCTCTTGGCACTGGCTAATTGCGATTCTTGGTATTGTTGTGGGCACTTTTGGATTCCTGGGCAGGCGGTATGGAACGGTTGCTCAGAAGGTCAAATTGTTGTTCATGATAACTTGAAGAAACCCGTGATTTCTGAGCATCTGGTATGGGACTTTTGTTCAGGAATCCAAACCGAAGAGTTTGTCCACAATAGTTTTGTTTGGAATTTCGGGGACGAAATTCTTTAAAGGGAAGAATAGTGTAACACCCCATGTTTTTAGCATGGGGAATCCTGAAAGATGCGTCATGGCCTCAGATTAAGCTTCTTCCAAAGCTTCTGTTATGTAGGAAAATGAGCATTGGCCCTTGGCCAATGTATTGACAATGTTCAGCCAACATGTCCGAACATATGGTTGGCAGTGTACGGCCAACATGGACGAACATCGGAGTTGGGATTGGTAGTGAACAGCCATCTTGGCCGGTTATTCAGAAATATATGGCAACGTCCATGAAGAGTAAAAGTGGGGAGTTGAATGATTTTTAGACCCCCAGTTTAAGTTGTAAAAATGTCATTTTTACATATATAGGGAGGGGTAGTTGGTTGAGGGTGCATATGCGTACTATGCGCCAATTAAGCTTCATAGCTTAGCCGGAAGAGTATAAATGATGCCTAAGGCTCATTTATAGTTTCGTAGCCTTTCGAAGAGGGCATTTGATGATTTGGAATCATAATGCCATATTGCAGACCAAACATGCATCACTTGGATGCATTTTGACAGAACGGCCTATACGGACTAGGCCATTACCACCATTGTTTGGCCACGGCCTAGCAAAGGAGTTGGATTAAGTTTCTTGTCCCTTAGAGGATGAACTACGGCATGTTCTTGATCCCTTTAGAGTAGGAAAGGGAACGTAGGCAGCCACAATGAGTTGCAGCACTGTCGGTCCAGAACATTATCGCTCATATCATCTAATTTAGAGATGATTGTGACACTTTGGCCTCTCATATCATATGGCTCTGTAGCTCGACGCAAGAGATGATTGTGGCCATACTTGATGAGGCTAGTTGCATTTCATTCCTTGAATGCTCATACTTCCTATCAATGTGTTCGACATAGGCTAAAAACCTGAGTGTCGTAATTTATCTCATGAGGAGTCCATTTTGATGGGAAACTGCCCAAAGATCAAGACATGTTGATCTATTGATCTACATGGTCACCGGAATTTAGCCAAATTTCATCGTTTAGAGCCTCAAAAGGCTATTTTTGCCATATTAGGAAAGTTTTTATTTTCTTAACAAACCCTTCGCAGAACAAGGGTAAGTTGGAACGGTGTGGAAGCTAAAATAGATGCTCCATGCTCCACGAGCATGCTTGCAAGGGAAAATTAACGTGCATTTGCCTAGCTTTAAGGCTCAGATCGTAGATTCATCATGGCGCATCGGGGAAGTTATGGCATGTGGGGCAACGCGCCAAAGGCATAATTTTATGGCCCGTCACAGTTGGTATCAGAGAAAGTTCCGAGAAAACACTAGGGATTATGCGGAGTGGACTCGTCAAATGAGTAATTTTTCTTCAAAGGGAAATAAAGTGGGAGAGTAGTCCAACTTTTGCGCGTAAAGAGTTTGTAACTGCAATGCCAATTACTTTTACGAATCGAGTTGAGCTTGTAAATGAGCTGTGAGTTTGCCTGGCCTAAGTGGCCCCCCGCTTACGAGTGGATATCCGTAAGATCGTCTCAAGGTGGCGCAACAGCTTCATACCAAAGATCATCAGCTCCTCACCGACTCCAAACCACAACAGCATCTCACCATTACAAACAACGGCAGCTGCTCAAACCCTTGATGCGTGACAAACCCATTTTTCTTGTATTTCAGAAGAACCCATTTCTTTGAACGCAGCTTCAATTGGGATCTTCTATTCCTCAGATTCAGAATACCCATTAGAAGCAATAACTCAACTCTAGCTGTTCTTGTCTTCTCGAACGATTGTAGCAATAAAATTCTCACTTTCAGTTCTTCAATTTCTCTTCTCCCTATGTTCTTGACCCAGTTTATTCACCAACGTGTATCTAAGATTCATCACTATCTCCCGTTTGTTATCATCTTTCACGGACCGAGAAAGTTCTTCTTCTTCATGGTCTCAATCGTCCATTAAACCTCCCCTGAATTTCTCCTCTCAATTCTCGATCAATCTCAAAGCAACAACCCCCAATTTCTATCAAACTCACCAGCAGATCAAACCTATCTCTCTACTCTTTCGAACTGCAAGAACAGCCGCTGCTTTTTTTCCTTTCTTCTTTCTCAATTTCTGGTGATACTTCGATTTTAGGGTTGGAGATAAAGAAGCTGGGTCTTGGATCCGGGTCTGGTTTACGGGTTCGGGGTCCGGGTATTGACCACTCCTGATTTGGGTGCTACAACCAACCTTACTTTGGATAAGGGCTATCCAGTGATAGTAACATCCACTGCTAAGTGATAAGGGGTACCCTGAATGAGAGCCCCTGAAATGACAACTTTTCCCTTCTTGACTCAATTTAGGTGATTTCTTTTTCTTTTCTCCCGTGCGACTCCGGAGTACCTAATAACTCAAAAACACACGTAAAATACATAATTTACAAGAAAAATAGCAAAGAAAGCATAAACTACTAGATAGTAAATTAGGTGTATTCTACACCTATCAATGGCCTAAGATTAAGCTTCATCTAGAGCTTCCCTTGCGTAGGAAAATGAGCATTGGCCCTTGGCCAATGTGTTGACAATGTTCGGCCAACATGGCCGGACATCTGGTTGGCAGTGTAAGGCCAACATGGCCGGACATCGGAGTTGGCATTGGTAGTGAACAGCTATTACGGTGCTGCAAGTGTCGCATAATGATGGCGCGTCACAGAGTTGCAGGCCAAGTCAGTATTCAGCCGTAATGGCGCAATACGAAGCCATAATAGCGGTATTACTGTACAGACTGTTAAGTGCTGAAAATGGCATGAACCCACAGGGCCAATGTATTGTAAGTGCAACACTACATTGTAAACATATTTGGCTAAGGAATGAAGCTTATTGTCCGACACAATGAGGCTTCATTAAGGGAAGGCAAGACAAGGCCAAAGTTACAAATGCAACATGCGATGTTGGCATTGAAGCGTATCCGTGAAGTTGAGTTGGCCCAAACTCAAGGATTATTCAAGAAGAGTGGAATAGACTAGGAGTTAGTCTATAGCATTGGGTCAAGGCTGGCCAAAGTCTGAACAATGCAAACAAGCTGGTAATGCAAGAGTTGCATTGTTGTTGTCAAGATAATTGGTGTAGTGAAGCATATATGACGCATGAGTAACTAGAGTGAGCTTAAGGAGTTGTCCTCGACAAGTAAAGCTTAAAGAGTTTCCGTGCATGAGTTTAGAATGATAAAAATGCAGGGCCAAGAGGCTGTACGTTGGAGCGTGGCAAAATCCAGTATTCCAGAACAAGTGGCGCAATACGGCTCAAGTGACGGTTACAAGTTGGTTACGAGCTTCACAAGTGTAGGTGTAAATTATCCACAGATTTAGGTGGCAACATCTCAAGCCTTGGCGCACCTATAAATGAAGGGACGCGAAGCATAGAGTGAAGACCAGCAGGCGCGAGATTTAAGGTGCCACGTGGATCGGTCGTGCCACTGTCGGACAAGACTTGACCCAGACCTCTGACAAAGCTGACAAGACGGGACAAAGTGGGTCAAAAGAGGTGCAACGGTCAAAAGGATAAGAAAGTACGTGATGCATCGGCCCATCGCTAAGGCGACAGATTGGACAGGCGACATCATGTCAAGAGAACACCCGAAGAGGTCGGCTTAGACGAGAGACGGGTGAGGAATCAAGATACGTTGGCCATAGGAGACGACATGAGTCGGCCCGAGTACAGAACTGCAAAATGGATGTAACATGACCAACACCCTAACTTGGTTGTATGAAACTTCTCTTATAAATAGAGTGACTTGTATTCAAGAAAGTTATGTTGTAATTTGGAGAGAGAGACACTCGAGTTTTCACCAAGGAGAAGAAAGTGAGAAGTAAGTTAATATTTGTAAGGAAATCCGGCTAAGAGAAACACCTTTGTAACACTTAGAAGTAATAATATTCACCCTTTCACCCCCGTGGACGTAGGTAATCATACCGAACCACGTATATCTTGTGTTCATTGTTAAGTGTTTACTTTCATTCGACTTAAGTAGAAGCTTTCTATCCTTTGGATATAGTTGGTAGTAAAAATACATCTACAATGTGCATAAGTTCAATGATTTGGAGCATGTAGAACAAAGGACAAACCAACTTAAATGCATAGGTCGGGTACTGAAAGCGATGTCGTGCGGAGAGATACGGACGAAAGAGAAAAGACTGACACAGATTCAGTGTAGGATCAGAACAGGATATATAGGTGGACCCACCTGAGTAATAGGAAGAAATTTTGTCACCAAGGGCAAGCGTAGTAGTAACTGTGGAGTCAGTCGAACTTTTAGGTCTTTTGTTTGAACTTGTGTTCTAAAAATCAGGTCAAAGTAAGGTGTTCTTTGTATTTGCTGACGTAGGTTGGGGCGATACTCGGATGACTACGCGAAGTACCCGATGGCTAGCACTTCAGGAACGAGAAGGATATTGAGGAATCGTACAAGAATTAGCAAAGCAAAGATGCGGTGCAGGGGTAACTGGGCCGAGGCAAGAAGACAGTCGACAACCACCGCCCGAGGAATCTCATGCATCTTCGCGAGGAATGCCAACTGTCGATGAGGAGGTTGATCTGGGGCGAGACGATAACACCCTACCCTTGGACCAAATTATTTTAACTCAGAGAAGAGTTGAACAAGTTGATGGGCTCGCAGCTTCAGACACCGATAACAATGAGGTAGCGCTTGCAGCATAAGCCCAGAGACAAAGAGCGAGGCAGCAAGTAGAGTACCAGGAAGCCCTAGCGAAAGACCAAGAGCGTCTCAGGCAGATTCAGCTGGGACGAGGAACAGCTACCAATATCGGACCAACACTTGTTCACACGATTGGCCACATAACCGGTCCGATAATACCCCCACCACCCCTTTCTGTACATCCTCGGCCACACAACCCAAATGGGCATTCTAGTCATGAAAGCACGGACCCGACATTATTAGCCATTTTGGAGAGTCAAAGGAGACAAGAAGCGGCACTAAGAGAGCTCCAGCAACGGAACCTCGCTTTGGAATATGAGAACTATCAATTGAGAAATCAGCGAACCAGATC
This sequence comes from Papaver bracteatum, assembly GCA_023529315.1. Lineage (NCBI taxonomy): Eukaryota > Viridiplantae > Streptophyta > Magnoliopsida > Ranunculales > Papaveraceae > Papaver > Papaver bracteatum. Next base: position 451,893 of record JAJJWX010005038.1, on the reverse strand, counting down.
AAGAGGCTCGTCCAGCTGAGGAACATCGATCTACCATGACCGATCAGGTCACGCGCCACCTATGGCAGGGCCGAGCAACCCTAATTAGTCCGGCCGGTCAGGACAGCCACCATCGCCTCCGGTACCCCCCACGCAAATATATGGGCCACCCAAGGACTCGTCCACTGATGAGGATAGGCGAGGTAGAGACGGGCGACATGAATGAGCAACAGAGGACAAATTCAAGGAATTAGAGGAAAAAATCAAAGAGCTATCGGGCGGAGGCGAAGAGAACAAATTGGCAGAAATCATGAGCGAAGCCGAGAAGACGCCCTTCTCTCAAGAACTCGAACATATGTTGTTCCCACCAAAGTGTACATTACCTACATTTCCTTATAGGTTCAACGGAACAGGAGATGCGATCGAGCATCTGAAGATGTACACCATGTCGCTAATCCAACGGAATAACAACCCGGTAGTCATGTGTAAATTCTTTCCAGCCAGCCTGGAGGGCGAGGCACGAGACTGGTTATATTCGCTTCCACCGGGGTCGATTAATGGGTATGAGATGTTAGTCGAAGCCTTCCTTGAGACCTACATGCACAACAATCGACCTCGGCCTAGATTAAACAAGTTGTTTACCCTCACCCGAAGATTCAGGGAGCCCTTAAGAACCCTGACCGATAGGTGGAGGAAGCTATGTACTGACATTGGGAAGGTTCCGGTAGATCATGCCATCTTTGGGTTTGAAAACGCGTTAGGGAGATCGGACCCCATCTGGATAGCCATGTTCTCCGAGAAGCCGAAAACCTTAAAGGAAATGAGAAAAATGCAGGAGTATTACATCGTTTTGGAAGAAATTCAGGCCGAGTCAAGAGATAGAGGGATACAAGAAGCTAGTGTTGAAGTGGGTATTGAAGCTAAAGTGGTCACAGACGACCCTATTAGGCGACCAAAAAAGAGATCGGATCCACCCCAGAGAAGGAGTGAAAAGAGAGAGTAGATCGCTAAAGGGAAGAAGCCAAGGCAGGAAGCCCGATCGTATACCCCCCTAAATGCTCCCCTGGAGGAGGTATTCAAGGAAGTCTAGAAGAGAAACGATATCAACTACCCAGCGTCGAGGGGAGTTCAGTTACAAGAGACCAGGGAACACCCCGAGTACTGTCACTACCATCAGTATAGGGGCCATTCCACCAACAACTGCCGAGAAGTAAAAGATATCGTTCAGCATCTCATCCGAGATGGGTATTTGAGGAAATTTGTTCGGCACCCACAACAGCCGATAGCAACACCTAATGCACCATTTCATCAAGTTCGCATCGATAGAACAACTCAGTTCGTGAGTACCATTTCACACTCGGATATTCAAGACTACACGCTCGGCCCAGTAATTACTTCTAGGATCCATAAAAGGGATCGGGATGGAAAGGAAATATTTAGCATAGCTAAGGCCCTACCTATGGAGCCTTGGATGGTGCAACCCATTTCTTTCTCGGCCAAGGATATCCCAGCAAATGGAAAAGCACACAGTGACCCATTGGTCATCACCTTACTGATCGAAAATTGGGGAGTAAGAAGGATTCTTGTGGGTAGCGGAAGCTCAGTCGAGGTGTTATTCTACGACACATTCAGAAGAATGAAACTATCAGACGACATGCTCGTCTCCTCAACGTATCACATCTATGGTTTCAATGGCACAATAACTATCCCTAGAGGCGAGATAGCCCTGAGGGTCTCGGACGACGGAGGCTTCCTCGATACACTGACTACCTTTTGTGTGGTCGACGTCGCCTCACCTTATGAAGCGATTATCGGGCGGCCATGGATCGTTGGAATTAAATGGGTAGCATCGGCATACCACCAGAGATTAAGGTTCCCGACCTGCAAGGGAATAGCTGAAGTTATGGGCGACTCCCAAGCAGCACGACAATACATGCAAGTAGATGCAAAAATTAATGAGGATCGGCGAGCTCGGCAAAGGCGAGAGAAGAGTAAAGCCGAGGAAGTAAAAGCTGCAAAGGAATTGGAAGAGGTGATTTCACAAGTGGTCATGGCGTATGAGACCCAAGAGAGGGACCCTTTATAGCAATTAAAGGAAGCGGCTATCTTCCAGGAGAACAAATCAAGTTTTTCATCGGTCGAACCGACTCGGGAAGTAAACTTGGGGACGGTAGAGGCGCCAAAGGTAGTAAGGATCGGGACGTTGTTATCGGACGAACAAGCAAGTCAACTCACGACGGTATTAAGGGAAAACTTAGACGCATTTGCCTGGGAGGTGCGCGATTTGGAGGGAATTGATCTGAAGGTCTGCTGTCACCACTTAAAAATTGATCCAAAGTTCAAACCAGTTAGACAAAAAATAAGGCACATCGCACCAGAATTATAGGCAGCAGTCGAGGCCGAGCTGAAGAAGCTACAGGAATCCGGAATAATCAGGAAATCTCACTACCCACAGTGGATATCTAACATGGTCGTGGTGCCAAAAAAGAAAGGAGGGGTCAGAATATGTATCGATTTCAAATGATTGAACAAGGCCTGCCTGAAGGACATTTTCCCCCTCCCCAGCATAGATCAGCTAGTAGAATCGATAGTCGGATACGAGGCGATGACCTTAATGGATGGATACATGGGCTACAACCGAATACCATTGGCGTACGAGGACCAGGAGCATACTTCTTTCTTCACGCCGAGGGGATTGTATTGTTATACCAAAATGCCATTCGGACTTAAAAATGCGGGGGAAACATACCAGAGACTGGTAGGGGACATGTTTGAAGATAAGATTCACGACACCATAGAAGTCTACATGGACGACATGTTATTCAAGAGTCGTCGCGCCAAGAACCATGTCCGAGACCTTCAAGAGATTTTTCAGACAATGAGAAAACACAAGATAAAGATTAACCCCGCCAAGTGCGACTTTTGGGTCACATCAGGGAAATTCTTGGGGTATATCATCACCCCTAGAGGAATAGAAGCGGATCCTGAGAAGGTCTGGGAAGTCCTTGAAATGCCGTCTCCCGCGACGGTAAAAGACATACAGAAACTAAATGGTTGCATAGCAGCATTGGGGCAATTTGTATCACGGTCATTGGACAAATGCAAGGCCTTTTACGACATCTTGAAGAAATGAGAAAAATTCCAATGGACGGACGCTAGCGAAGAGGCCTTTCGAAATATCAACTTACACCTAGATAGCCTCCCGGTTCTTCAGAGGCCCGAGCCGTCAGAAATTCTCACCCTATACTTAGGCGCGACACCTTATGCCATTAGTGTTGTGCTAGTAAAATTGGAGGGGAATGTGGAGAAGCCAGTGTATTTCACTAGTAAAACATTAAGCCCGGCCGAGAGAAATTATACAAGAATGGAGCAGATGGTACTCGCGCTAGCTTTTTCTGGTTCTAAGCTCCGAACATATTTTCAAGCTCATCGAATACGGGTGCTCACAAAATCTCCTATTGAAGCAGTATTGGATAGTGATGGACGATCAGGAAGAATCTCCAAGTGGGGATCCATAATCAAACAATACGTGGTATACGAGACGAGGACCGCGATAAAAGGACAAGTAGTGGCCGATTTCTTGGCAGACTTCCCCCTTAGTGATGAGGTTGAGGTAGAAGGTGTACCGGGAATGATGGAGGAACAAGAGCAAACCAGCGGACCTATTAGCCGCCAATAGCCCTACCCGATGGGAGGTCTTCGTCGATAGGGCGTCAAAAAAAGATGGATCGGGCCTCGGGCTAGTATTTACCACACCAAAGGGGAGGAAGATCGTGCATTCGTTCAGACTAGAATTCAAGGCAACAAACAACGTCACCGAGTATGAAGCGGTGATCCATGCCTTACGAATAATTGTGGAGATGGGGCTGCAAGAGGTCTGCTTGACTAGCGACTCACAACTAGTAATTCGGAAAATTACGGGCCAATACGCTACCCATGATCATGTGCTGCAAAAATATTGGGAGCTCGCTCAATTTTACATCAAGCAAATAACCAACATTAGATTCCGCCACATCTGCCGAAAAGATAACAGGCACTCGGACGCACTGTCATATATCGCCTCACAATTAGTAGACCCGAGCATCGAAGGCATACGTGTCATGAGGCTTCTTATCCCGTCTATCCCAGAAATACCAGAAGTACTGGTCGAGGTGGCCATTAACATAACCAAAAGATACAAAGAAGGCAACTGGAGAAAGCCAATACATCAATACTTAGAGACGGGTGAGCTACCTAAGGGACGACCCGAGATAAACAAAATCAAAAGCAAGTCGGGCGCCTACGAGTTGCGGGAAGGGATTTTATACAGAAAATCTTACCTAGGACCACTCCTACGATGCTTGAGTAAATAAGAGGGCCACATAATCCTTCACGAACTACACTATGGAGCGGCCGAAAACCATAGCTCGGGAAGAAGCTTGTCGTCCAAGGCGAAAACAATGGGCTACTTTTGGATATACATGAACAAAGATGCGAAGAAAATGGCGAAAGCTTGTGAAGAATGTCAGTGTTTCGGAAAGAAAATCCATGCTCCCGGAGTACCTTTAAACTCAGTTATAATCCCGTGGCCCTTTTATAAGTGGGGCGTAGACATTGTCGGGCCATTACATGTAGGAACAGGGAAAAGGAAGTATCTAATCGTGGCCACGGATTACTTCACCAAATGGGTAGAGGCGGCACCGCTAAGACATATCCTAGACAAAGATGTTTTCAAATTTATTTGGGAACATATCATTTGCCGCTTTGGGGTCCCTACAGCTATCGTCTCGGATAATGGAAAGCATCTACAAGGCGAGAACATCGATCTCCTGTTCAACACTTACAACATCAGAAAGAGCAAAGCTACCCCGATTTACCCCCAGAGTAATGGGCAGGCCGAGATCACTAATAAGACTATCGATGTTAACATGAAGAAGAAACTAGATGGGGAATATGTCAACTGGTGTGAGGAGTTATATAACGTCCTATGGGCATCCAGAACCACAAAGACAGAACATTATTCGCCGGGCACGATTTAACAATTTTGCAAGAATAAGACGTAATCTAATTCTAAGGAGCGGCCCCAACACATCGTATAAGAGACCTGAAAGGGCTGGCAACACTGACTGAAGCGACTCTACCGACTTAGATAACTCATCATCGGCCTTGGATAACTTCATGGTTAACTCGCTATAGTGTTGTTCGTTGAACTCGTTACTGGGGCAATATTTCTTATGCTCACTCCAATCCTCCATTAACTGATTGCGCGACACCTGGAGCACAGCCAGCTGCGATCTATTCCACTCTAGATCGTCCCTCACTTTATAAAACTCACTCACTCGGCCTAGAAGATCATTATTAGCTCGCTCCACCACATCTTTGTCTCTTAATATTCGTCGACGATCTTCATGTAGGTCTCGATTCTGTATTTGCAAGGCGTTTACCCGTTGCTCTAGGTTCGTGGCCAGAATACTTTGTTCAGTAGCAAGGCGTTGGGAAGAGCCCAGATGAGCTCGTAAATTTTCTATCTCATCCGGGTCATACTCAAAATGACGATCCCGTTCTAGTTCAACCTTGAGTTCTTCGATTTCTCTAGCCTGGTGGTACATTTCGTCATCTTTGTTTGCCATTCGCCAACGGAGATTCTTTACCAAATCCTTCTCAATATCCCATTTCCTCTTCATGATCCTAAACTCTGAAGACGCGTCTAAACCTACACTGGTTACCTCGGATAGCAGAAGGATACCCGACTCAGGATGATGGCACGATAACCTCAATCAACATAAGTTAAGAGTCGCAGAATTATGGCATACCTTGGGCGTCGGCGAGTTTAATTTCTATCTCGCGCACGCGGCTCTTTTTATTCTGTAGCTGGAGTTGGAGAGACTCTAACAATTGCTTTTCTCTATGTCGACTGGCGGCATCCAAGCATACCCGATTCAGGATCTAACACAAGTAAACGTGAGTAAGTTGTAAGCGACAATTAGAATAGAACTCATAGGGGGGGCACCACTATGCTAAAATGAGCCGCTCACCACTGTATCAAGAGTCTGGTCGATATCGCCATAGAGGGGCACTGCATTCAACATCTCTTCCTCAGTATATGCTCCAAAATCGGGTGAAGTGAGCGCACCCAGAGAGTTCATGATATGGCCAGAGACAGTAAATGAAATTACAGCACCAGAAGATGACCCCTCAATAATCCGGGGCACGAGAAGAAGCTCTTCCGGTACATCAGTAACAACCTTCTCTACGACGGGCGTCTCCAAGGGCTCCTTCTGGTCGCCCATACCTTGCTCATCGCCTTTTTCACCCGAGATATTCTCACCAAATAGCTCATCTTCATCGGAAAGTTCAATGACTTGGGCCCTCTTCGGAGGTGTCTTAGCGACTTGCTTACCTCTAAGGGGATTGCGCCTAAGAGGATGGGGTCAACATCACCTGCATCATCATCATCGTGCCTAGGGTGTTTCTGCATAAGGTGTCTCGTCAGAACATGTGAAGTCAAAAAACAGGGGCAAGTACATGTACTTATAAGAAAATCATTGTGTTTGTTACCTTCCCCTGGTCTTCCTCAACCCTTGTGCCATCACCTCTTTTCCTAGATCCGACAGTCTTGGCGGAACCGACCTGAGATTTTCAAACAACAACAAATGACTAACCGACGCCCGAAGCTAACAGGATAAAAATAAAGAAAAGTGCATACCTTATCAGCCTTGTCATCATTAACCACCCAGAAAGAATAGGGCTCGACAAGAAAAGTAGGCGACGGGAAGCTACCATGTAAAATGGGGCCTCGGACGAGAAGCAGAAATCGGGGATAGATCAGATCATTAGAATGACGGGCTCGCTTTTTGGAACCCTGGCCGATGGGATCGGCATCCATCATCATCCTTTCAACACCCTCGGGAATAGTTTTGACCCGATGAGGACTAGCAGCAAAACCGTCAAGATCGCCTAAGGTTGAAGTACCAGCTCGATAGTTGACAAGGAAATTGGCAACGGTATACTCGGGAGCGTCCTCGGGCTTGTAGGTCGACCACTCGGCAACAGAACCGTGACCATCACGGCGATCCCTCCACTCGTTCATAATTCGGAAAGTATTGCCAGTCCATTGAGCCAAATCATTAGAAGGCTTGATCTGAGAAAGGATCTCGTAATAAAAAGGGATATCAGGGTTGTACATGGGAATACGAAGGCCTAGCTCCAGTTGGCCCTGGGTGATGACCACACAATCAGCCGATTGCTCGTGCTTCTTCAGGAGACCATTTCGTCCCGAGAGAAGGGTAACTTCATAATTTTGAAGATCGTACTTCTCCTTCAGCTGCTCAATGAACTCTTCATCAGAGAGATCTTTCACCCTTTTCTCGTACCTGCACAAAATAGAAGGAGAACTATCAGAAAATATAGAGCTCATGGCATGGTCATCGTACCTAGAAGGACTATCAAACGAAAACAGAGAAGCAACAGAGAAAGCATCAAACTCGGAAAAAACATCATCGACAGACCTTTTTTCAGTCATGGAGGGAGAAGAAGCCATTAACGGAGATAGTTCAGAGCTCAATTTTCGACGAAGAAATATGAGGCGACAACAGCTACTGTATCAATCAGTAAGGAGGAGATGGCGGAAGAAAATCAAGAAGGCTAGGGTTTTTGGAAGCACAAAGTAATGAAGAAATATGGGAAAGGAAGTTACAGTGGTGGACAGAAAGAGAAAGGATAAATAAGAAGAAAGAGAAAAAGAAGCGGGCTATTTAAAGAGGAAGAGTTGTAACCGACGCCGACGGTTACAGGTAATAAAGTGCAGTTAGTGGGGTATTGCATGGCGGGATTCGCGGCATGAACGAAGACGTGGGCAGTTAGGACGACGTTCTTCCACTCGTGTCTCCCACACGAGCGAAAGAAGGGGCATAAATATAGGTGTAAATTATCCACAGATCCAGGTGGAAACATCTCAAGCCTTGGCGCACCTAAAAACGAAGGGACGCGAAGCATAGAGTGAAGACCAGCAGGCGCGAGATTTAAGGTACCACATGGATCGGGCGTGCCACTGTCGGACAATACTTGACCCAGACCTCTGACAAAGCTGACAAGACGGGACATGGTGGGTCAAATGAGGTGTAACGGTCAAAAGGATAAGAAAGTACGTGATGCATCGGCCCATCGCTAAGGCGACAGATTGGACAGGCGACATCGTGTCAAGAGAACACCCGAAGAGGTCGGCTCAGATGAGAGACGGGCGAGGAATCAAGATACGTTGGCCATAGGAGACAACATGAGTCGGCCCGAGTACAGAACTGCAAAATGCATGTAACATGACCAACACCCTAACTTGGTTGTATGAAACTTCTCTTATAAATAGAGTGACTTGTATTCAAGAAAGTTAGGTTGTAATTTGGAGAGAGAGATACTCGATTTTTCACCAAGGAGAAGAAAGTGAGAAGTAAGTTCATCTTTGTAAGGAAATCCGGCTAAGAGCAACACCTTTGTAACACTTTGAAGTAATAAGATTCACCCTTTCACCCCCGTGGACGTAGGTAATCATACCGAACCACGTATATCTTGTGTTCATTGTTAAGTGTTTACTTTCATTCGACTTAAGTAGAAGCTTTCTATCCTTTGGATGTAGTTGGTAGTAAAAATACATCTACAACAAGCATGCCAATGACGCGGGATGAAGAGGAGCGGTTATAAAGGAGTTTATAATCGTGGGAGAAGAGTTCTAACTGCCAAGAGAATAGGTGTTGGACGATTGGCGCAAGTTAAAGGAGAACTGGCCAGTTGGCATAGTAGTTGGCGGTTATGGAACTGCTCCCCGAGACAGATGGCTGTCTCTAGCGTGTTCAACGGTTGGGCACGGTTTGACCAAGCAAAGCTGCTGTATAAATAGTCCTAAGGCATGGGAAATTTGGCAGCCTATCCTGTGTGAGAGTAAGCTAACATTTGTGAGAGTGAAGTTTGCATATGTGAGTGAATAGGAGAGTTTTTGTAAGACTTAGACTTGGTTCAAGGAGTGAACAAGTCTGTGTAAGTCCCCAAGTGGGCAAGTTTTGTATTTCTTCCCTTTGATGCGATAAAAGAGTTGATTGTGTCATGTTCTAAGTGTTCTTGGTTGGCTGATTTGTTGTTAGCAAAGTATGGCAAAGATTGAATGCATTATGAGGTGCATTTGATGAGTTTAAGTTGAAGAGAAAGAAGGTTAAAGACTTCTGCTGAAGAATTTTTGAGTTGGATGTTTGCAAAGGTGCAAACTTATAAGGCTGAAGTGCAAGTGGGTGAAGTTTTATTCACAGAACCATTGTGCTTTCGGGTTACACTTTCGCAGAAAATTTCTTGGGAGTTTGAAGGTGTGACAATTCGGGTATCAGAGCTGTGTTTGGTGCACAGTTCAAGTGTATTTGTTGGATAATACATTAAGACTTCTTTCTCTCTTAAGCTATTTTCATGTGAGTAAGTAAGTGGCGCATTATTTTCAGAGTATTGCTTTAGAAATGAGTTCTAATGGCATGATGATCGATGAAGAACTACCGGGTACGTTTGATCATCTTGGGGAATATGGCAGTAATCTTGATGATTTTGTCATAGACATGGGCTGTGATGGCCTTGAAAATCCTCTTGTTTCTGAAGATAAGGGCATGCTAGACCTACTTGAAGGAAGGACATCAGATTGGTTTAAAGAATTTGACGAAAGGGTAGGTGATGTCGAGGACAAGGTGTCTGATGAAACCTTGTTGAATTGTGAAACCAATGCTGAAGTGACTGAATTGAAGGTGCAATTCAGTGACATAAAGACCATACTAACAAGCCATGTGAAGCAAATGTCTGAGGAAGTGGCAAGAATTCGCGGTTTAATCAGTAACGACATGTTTGTAGGGGCAAACATGCATGGAGAAAGCTCAAGTCGAGTCTCCGAGCCAAGAATTTACGTTGGTTCTAGAAATGCTAGGGAAATTGAGAATTTCTTGTATGACGTTGAGGCATAGTTTGAGGAAAATAGAACTAGGGAAGGACAAAAAGTAACTCTTGCAGGAAATTACCTTGGTGGTGATGCAAAGGTTTGGTGGAGAACTATGCTGCAAGAAGATGAAACTGCTGGTTATGCCAACCCTATGTCATGGAATGACATGAAAGAGGGACTGAGATGTCAGTTTTGGCCAAGCAATGGTGCTTGGTATGCAAGATAAAGTTTACGTAAGCTAAAAATGATGGGTACACTACTGGCCTATGCTGAAAACTTCCTTGCATTGGTGCAAGAAATACGTGGCATGAGTGAAGAAGATCAGATGTTCCAATTTCTGGCTAGCGCAAGTTCGAGTGCGATTGATGAACTTAAGAAGCGCAAAATCTAGAGTATCTGGATGGATATTCAAGTGGTAAGAGGACTTACTAGTTGTACAACGACTGAAGATATGCAAAGTTGTAAAGGTGAATCCAAAAGGAAGGAAAAATCTGTAGGCAGTAAGCGCAAGCATGAACCAAAGGAAGATGAATTATTCCATTCAGCCCGGAAGTATAGGGGATGTTTCATCTATAAGGGTTTACACTTCACTAGGAGTTTTCCACTCAAGGTACAACTCAATGCATCAGTTGGGAATGACTATGGGGGTCATTCTAGCAAGACTCGTGAAGGCCGAAGTGAAGGTTTAAGGAAGATTCCACACAGCGAAGTCGTTGCTCACTTCGAAAAAGTTAGAAACTAAGCTAAGAACAAGAGTAAGTGTTGTTGTCTCCATTGGCGACACTTTGATGCCAGAACAAAGAGTGTTCTTGGCCTTGTTTTATGTAGCTTTAGTTATTGGTTGTTGCAAACTCTGCGTGTAGAGTTTGGTTGTACAAACTTTTATTTGAGTCTTCAAGTTTGTATATACTTTGCTTTGGTGTAAGCAAGTTGCTTTGTTAATGAAGTTTTAGCTTTCCAAAAGTGATCAAGTGGATGATCAATCATGTAATGGTACATGCTCTCGTTATGTAAGAGCAGTAATGAATGAGGGTGTTTTCGTTTATAAAGTCTTGCCTCTTTATTCATAATGTAAAGCTAGTTCATGGGGACATGCTGTAAGTAGTATACTTATCCTAACATATGTAATGGCGAGATAAGTCAAAAGCTAATAAGCAAAGCATAGGGCTGGGGTCCTAGTTGATGTTGAAGTGATGTTGCTGTTTGGGGATTGAAAAATGGCACGACGGCAGATGGGCAACGACGGTGCAAGCAATACGGTAAATAAGAAATAACATCATCAACAAGCATGAGTGGGGTAGAACTCATGGCATTAGAGAAAGTCATACACACTTTACAGGCAAGTAGCAATGCAGTTCAAAGAAGTATTTGGAGACATATTGGCTTTGAAGGCATAGCATAAGGACAGCTAAAGGGTTATCTAATGATATGTCCAAGAGATAGTTAGTCACAGTTTTAAATGGGCTGTGCAACTCAATAGTTTTGTTGCATGGAAGTTAAGCAGAGAAAACTCACCATTCCAGTTCGGGTATGCAAAATGGCATAAGTATAGAGTTTATACTTGATGGCCACATTCATAGAAATGAGTTCTTGGATGATGCTTGCATAATCTGAGTATTGGTGAGGCATGAAGTGTTAAATTCGGGTGTCTTATGCAAAGAGAACCCCTATTCACTTTGTGACGTGCTTAATGAGGAGCGCGGAGAACAACAATTCAACGGTGAGTACCTAACAAAATTGATTGAAAATGAATCCAAGTCGTTTATAAGTCCTTGTCACATTGAGTGAGATGCAAGAGGCAAAGTCGGGAAGCGATGGAAATTATCATGGTGATCAGATTGAGAAGAATCATTCAGTGTGTACTCTTAGGCGCAAAAGATTCATGTGAAATTCAGGCTAAAAAGAATTTCAGATTTGCATTTGGGTATTGATGCATGATTTGAGTAGCAGCGTAAGCGTAGTGCATGACGCCAAGAAGTAGCTCAAGTATATGAGATCAATGGCAAAGCAGTAAAGCTAAGTGATGGCATATGGTACTAGGCATAAAGTTTTGGCAAGAAGGAAGGCCAAACAAGGTTGTTTAATTCTAAGAGTGGCTTAGAAGTGTACAAAGGCCGAAGAACAAGTGTATTGGTTATACTTGGTTGCGTTCAATGAGGGCGTTGGACGGATTAGGTAGGGGAGGTCTATTACGGTGCTTCAAGTGTCGCATAATGATGGCGCGACACAGAGTTGCAGGCCAAGTCAGTGTTGAGCCGTATTGGCGCAATACGAAGCCATAATAACGGTATTACTGTATAGACTGTTAAGTGCTGAGAATGGCATGAACCCATGGGGCCAATGTATTACAAGTACAGCACTATATTGTAAATATATTTGGCTAAGGAATGAAGCTTATTGGCCGACACAATGAGGCTTCATTAAGGGAAGGAAAGACAAGGCCAAAGTGACAAATGCAACATGCGATGTTGGCATTGAAGCGTATCCGTGAAGTTGAGTAGGCCCGAACTCAAGGATTATTCAAGAAGAGTGGAATAGACTAGGAGTTAGTCTATAGCATTGGGTCAAGGCTGGCCAAAGTCATAAAGTGTGTATGTGCATGAGTTTAGGATGATAAACATGAGCTTAGGAATTATCCAAGAGGGTGTCTGAATGTTGGGATGATAAACATGCAGGTCCAAGAGGGCTGAATCCAAATCCATGCCGAGAACAAGTGGCGCAATACGGCTCAAGTGACGGTTACAAGTTGGTTACGAGCTTCACAAGCATGCCAATGATGCGGGATGAATAGGAGCGGTTATAAAGGAGTTTATAATCGTGGGAGAAGAGTTCTAACTCCAAAGAGAACAAGTGTTGGACGATTGGCGCAATTTAAAGGAGAACTGGCCAGTTGGCATAGTAGTTGGCGCTTATGGAACTGCTCCCCGAGACAAATGGCTGTCTCTAGCGTGTTCAACGGTTGGGCACGGTTTGGCCAAGAAAAGCTGATGTATAAATAGTCCTAAGGCATGGGAAATTTGGCATCCTAGCCTATGTGAGAGTAAGCTAACATATGCGAGAGTGAAGGTTGCATATGTGAGTGAATATGAGAGTTTTTGTAAGACTTAGACTTGGTTCAAGGAGTGAACAAGTCTGTGTAAGTCCCCAAGTGGGCAAGTTTTGTATTTCTTCCCTTTGATGCAATAAAAGAGTTGATTGTGTCATGCTCTAAGTGTTCTTGGTTGGCTGATTTGTTGTTAGCAAAGTATGGCAAAGATTGAATGCATTATGGGGTGCATTTGATGAGTTTAAGTTGAAGAGAAAGAAGGTTAAAGACTTCCGCTGAAGAATTGTTGAGTTGGCTGTTTGCAAAGGTGCAAACTTATAAGGCTGAAGTGCAAGTGGGTGAAGTTTTATTCACAGAACCATTGTGCTGTCGGGTTACACTTTCGCAGAAAATTTCTGGGGAGTTTGAAGGTGTGACAACAGCCATCTTGGCCGGTTATTCAGAAATATATGGCAACTTCCATGAATAGTAAAAGTGGGGAGTTGATGAATGATTTTTGGTCCCCCAATTTAAGTTGTAAAAATGTCATTTTTACATATATAGGGAGGGGTAGTTGGTTGAGGGTATATATGCGGACTATGCGCTAAGTAAGCTTCATATCTTAGCCGGAAGAGTATAAATGATTCCTAAGGCTCATTTATAGTTGCGTAGCCTTTCGAAGAGGGCATTTGATGCTTGGGCATCGTTATGCCATATTGCGGACCAAACATGCATCACTTGGATGCTTTTTGACATAACGTCCAATACGGACTAGGCCATTACCACCATTTCTTGGACAAATCCTAGCAAACTAATTGGATTAAGTTGCTTGTCCCTTCGAGGATGAACTACGGTCTGTGCTTGATCCCTTTAGAGTAGGGAAGGCTATGTAGGCAGCCGCAATGAGTTGTAACATTGTCGGTCCAGCATGTTGTCGCTCATATCATCTAATTTAGAGATGATTGCGACATTTTGGCCTCTCACATCGTCTGGCTCGGTAGCTCAACGCAAGAGATGATTGTGGCCATACTTGATGAGGCAAGTTGCATTTCATTCCTTGAATGCTCATACTTCCTATCAAGGTGTTCGACATAGGCTAAAAACCAGAGTGAGTCCATTTTGATAGGAAACGTCCCAAATATCAAAACATGTTGAACTTTAGATCCACATGGTCACCGAAATTTAGCCAAATTCCATCGTTTAGAGCCTCAAAAGGCCGTTTTTTTTTGTATTAGGAAAGTTTTTATTTTCTTAACAAACCCTTCGCAGAACAAGGGTAAGTTGGAACAGTGTGTAAGCTAAAATAGCTTCTCCATGCTCCATGATCATGCTTTCAAGGGCAAATGAATGTGCATTTGCCTAGCTTTAAGGCTCAGATCGTAGCTTCATCATGGCGCATCGGGGAAGTTATGGCTTGCGGGGTAACACACCAAAGGCGTAATTTTACGGTCCGTCACAGTTGGTATCATAACAAGTTCCGAGAAAACACTAGGGACTGTGCGGAGTGGACTCGTCAAACGAGTAATTTTCCTTCAAAGGGAAATAAAGTTGGAGAGCAGGCCAACTTTTGCACGTAAAGATTTTGTAACTGCAATGCCAATTACTTTTACGAATCGAGTTGAGCTTGTTCATGAGTTGTGAGTTTTCCTGGCCTAAGTGGCACCCCGCTTACGAGTGGATATCCGGAAGACCCATCTGGGACGGTGGGTAGATAATGGGACTGATCATCCCCACACGTTGGCATTGGCCAAGGGTGTGTGTTGTCTGGCCAGGCTAGCATCCCACTTACAAGTAGCAACCTGGATTCAGGGACTGTGGGCAACTAGACACTGTTCCTCACAATACTATGCTAAAATCTTGTCATTTTGATGACACCTTTCAACTTGTGAACCTTAGGGATTCCTGGGTGGTAGTATGGGATGCCATCTAGGACACTGGTCGAGATATCCTCTTGGCACTGGCCGATTGCGATTCTTGGTATTGTTGTGGGTACTTTTGGATTCCTAGGCAGGCAGTATGGGACGATTGCTCAGAAGGTTAAATTGTTGTTCACGATAACTTGAAGAAACCCGTGATTTCTGAGCATCTGGTATGGGACTTTTGTTCAGGAATCCAAACCGAAGAGTTTGTCCACAATAGTTTTTTTTTGAATTTCGGGGACGAAATTCTTTAAAGGGGTAAATAGTGTAACACCCCATGTTTTTAGCATGGCGAATGCTGAAAGATGTGTCATGGCCTGGGATTAAGCTTCATCCAAAGCTTCCGTTGCATAGGAAAATGAGCATTGGCCCTTGCCAATGTGTTGACAATGTTCAGCCAACATGGTCGGACATCTGGTTGGCAGTGTACGCCCAACATGGCCGGACATCGTGTTGGAAGTGTACGGCAAACATGGCCGGACATCGGAGTTGGCATTGGTAGTGAACAACCATCGTAGCCGTTTATTCAGAAATATATGGCAACTGCCATGAATAGTAAAAGTGGGGAGTTGATGAATGATTTTTGGTCCCCCAATTTAAGTTGTAAAAATGTCACTTTTACATATATAGGGATGGGTAGTTGGTTTAAGGTGCATATGTAGATTATGCGCCAAGTAAGCTTTATAGCTTAGCCGGAATAGTATAAATGATGCCTAAGGCTCATTTATAGTTGCGTAGCCTTTCGAAGATGGCATTTGATGCTTGGGCATCATTATGCCATATTGCGGACCAAACATGGATCACTTGGATGCATTTTGACGGAACGACCTATACGGACTAGGACATTACCACCATTGTTTGGCCACGGCCTAGCAAACGAGTTGGATTAAGTTGCTTGTCCCTTCGAGGATGAACTACGGTCTGTGCTTGATCCCTTTAGAGTAGGGACGGGTACGTAGGAAGCCGCAATGAGTTGCAGCATTGTCGGTCCAACACGTTGTCGCTCATATCATCTAATTTAGAGATGTTTGCGACACTTTGGCCTCTCATATCATCTGGCTCGGTAGCTCGATGCAAGAGATGATTGTGGCCATACTTGGTGAGGCTAGTTTCATTCCATTCCTTGAATGCTCATACTTCATATCAAGGTGTTCGACATAGGCTAAAAACCCGAGTGTCGTAATTTAGCTCAAGAGGAGTCCATTTTGATGGGAAACGACCCAAATATCAAGACATGTTGAACTATAAATCCACATAGTCACCGGAATTTAACCAAATTCCATCGATTAGAGCCTCAAGAGGCCGTTTTTGCCGTATTAGGAAAGTTTTTATTTTCTTAACAAACCCTTCGCAGAACAAGGGTAAGTTGGAACAGTGTGGAAGCTAAAATAGCTGCTCCATGCTCCACGAGCATGCTTGCAAGGGAAAATGAACGTGCGTTTGCCTAGCTTTAAGGCTCAGATCGTAGCTTCATTATGGCGCATCGGGGAAGTTATGTCCTGCGGGGAAACGCACCAAAGGCGTAATTTTACGGTACGTCACAGTTGGTATTATTGGTGCAAAAATAATCACTCCAACAATCTTCGAGATGCGGGAAAGTTGATCCAATCGCTACTGTTGATGAAGAATCTCCAAAGAATTGATCAAAAGAGGTGGGGGTACCTGCAAAAACCAATCGCTACTGTTGATGAAGAATCTCCAAAGAATTGATCAAAAGAGGAGGGGGTACCTGCAAAACACTCCGATGCTAAAATCAGCGGATGTTCTATGCAAGTGTATTATGGTGAAAAAGAATGGAATTCCGTACCTTTTGTGTTGGGATTTTGCCTCTATTTATAGGCAAAAATCAGATGTAGCTTTAGGGATTCATCGGTTATCCTAATAACTACCCTCATCTGAATAAACCACAAATACCGTCTAGATTAATGATAAACCCTAATGTTTATCATAATCCTATTTTTCATGGATAACTATTACTACTTAAGATAATAATCCCTTACTTATCAGGATTTATCTTAAATAACGATTATCCCATGAAATCTATTTACCCATGGATCTTTGGGCTTCACCAATAAGCCAGGTGGTTCCTTTAATAAACCGATTCAGGCTTCCATATTAAGCCCTATGGACTTCCCAATAACACTCTGGTTTCTACAATAAACCAAGTCCAGGATCCCACGATAAGCCATACATGTTTCCAAATAAACCCTCCGGTTTCCATGATAAACCGACTGATTTCTATGATAAATCGGATTATTGCTTCTATTATAAGCCACGTGCGACCCGAATGTACACCATTTGGGTGGGGTACAAACATCGCCCCCTCTTAATTCTCAACTTGTTGAAGAATTAAGAAGATCAAAAGAAGAACTAACCTTAAAGGCTCGTTCGAAATTGCCATATGTTTCTTATCTGATAACCTTTCGTGGCCTTGGCCAGCTTGTTGTGTCTATTTTCCCCACGGTCGGCTGAATAATTCAAAGTACCAAAAATGTACTTGCCATCTCAAATCACTAAACACGTTCAAAGTACCAATAATGTACTAAAAAAAAACTCCATATAGTAATTACCCAAACGCCAAACATATCAACATGTTATGTCCTCTTGCTCTTTCATTAGCTGACAAATGACTTACGTGTTGGACTTGTAAATCTTCCAACATTTCCTTAGGATTTTGAACCTCACATTCATGATTTCCTAGTCGTTCAGGTCTTGCTCTGACATATTTACTGCCATTTGCTCCATTGTTCTTGCAAGATATTACTAGAACTATTTGACTTTGCATGACAATTCATCCCCTTGGTTTTTCTCTTTGATAGAAAAACGCTCCAGTCTATCTCTTTAATAGAGAAACAATCAGGATTAAATTAATAACTCAACTTTGACTTTGAGAACATACCTCACTTCGAATGTAGGTTGCTCCCATAACTTTCTAGGCACATTGGTTGCCTATTTGTCCCCGTACTGGCTAGAATTTTCTGACTCATCGCTCTTGTGGATGCGAATAATGAACGTACGACAACCTCTGGTGTACAAGACATTCATACATTTTCTTTCATAATAAGCCATCGGTTTCTACGATAAACCGAACTAGGCTTCTATAATTAGCCATCTGGGTTTCCACAATAAACCCATTAGTTTCTTCAATTAACCAAATTGGGCTTCCATAATAAGCCATGTATTGGTTTCTTCAATAAACCATCGGGCTTCCTTAGTAAGGCTGGTTGGGCTTTCTCAATAAGCCAGACTTGGTTTCTTTAATAAACCACCAGGATTCCTCAATAAGTTCGGTTATGCTTCCTCAATAATCCAGACTTGGTTTCTTTAATAAACCACCGGGCTTCCTTAATAAGCCAGACTTGGTTTCTTTAATAAACCACCGGGCTTCCTTAATAAGCCATGTTAGGCTTCCTCAATAAGCTAGACTTGGTTTCTTTTATAAACCACTGGGCTTCCTCAATAAGCCAGACTTGGTTTCTTTAATAACCACCGGGCTTCCTTAATAAGCCAGACTTGGTTTCTTTAATAAACCACCGGGCTTCCTTAATAAGCCAGACTTGGTTTCTTTAATAAACCACCTGGCTTCCTTGATAAGACCGGTTAGGCTTCCTCAATAATCCATACTTGGTTTCTTTAATAAACCACGGGGCTTCGTCAATAAGTCTGGTTATGCTTCCTCAATAAGCCAGACTTGGTTTCTTTAATAAACCACCGGGCTTCCTTAATAATCCAGACTTGGTTTCTTTAATAAACCACCGGGATTCCTTAATAAGCCTGGTTAAGCTTCCTCAATAATCCAGACTTGGTTTCTTTTATAAACCACCGGGCTTCCTCAATAAGCCAGACTTGGTTTCTTTAATAAACCACCGGTCTTCCTTAATAAGTCCGGTTAGGCTTCCTCAATAAGCCATACTTCGTTTCTTTAATAAACCACCGGGCTTCCTCAATAAGTCCGGTTATGCTTCCTCAATAAGCCAGACTTGGTTTCTTTAATAAACCACCGGGCTTCCTTAATAAGCCAGACTTGGATTCTTTAATAAACCACCGGGATTCCTTAATAAGCCCGGTTAAGCTTCCTCAATAAGCCAGACTTGGTTTCTTTTATAAACCACCGGGCTTCCTCAATAAGCCAGATTTGGTTTGTTTAATAAACCACCGGTCTTCCTTAATAAGTCCGGATAGGCTTCCTCAATAATCCAGACTTGGTTTCTTTAATAAACCACCGGGCTTCCTCAATAAGTCCGGTTGGGCTTCCTCAATAAGCCATATGAGTTTCTTTAATACTTTTTCTTTGCCCCTTTCGCTCCATTTTAGCTTCAGCTTAATTATGTTTAAACATCTTGTTTTCCCCTTTCTCTTTATTAGAAAGACATCGCAATAATTTTCTTTATAGTCAAATACTTTGTCTATCTTTCTCTTTGTTAGAAAGACATTGCAACTATTTCCTTTTATAACCAAAATACTTTGTCGTTGTCTTCCTCTTTTATAAAAAGACATTGCACGTATTTCTTTAATAAATACATGCAAAAAGTGTTCTCATTTATGATTATAAATTCAATTTATAACGTAATAACTAGTGAGGACTTACCTCCCCGGGCGTTCGTTTGCTCATCCCTAGCCGCCCCCATTACTTCCAATGATATTGAAAAGGATGCGTCCCATTGTTTGACTTCCTTTTTGACTGCATGCTAGGTGTCACTTTAGCCGCCCCCAGTACCTGTGGAGACATTTCAAAATAGCAAAGACGCCCCCAAGCGAAGCAGGAAATAGATCATAAACCTGCATGAAATAGATCATAAACCCTTTATCTGATAACTTTTTCGTTGCCATCTCTATTCTGGGTCTATCATAGTTTTCCATTTTGGAATCGTCATCAGAATATTGTCTTGGTGTGGCATGTCCCTCCGTTCGGGACCCTTTATCGAAATAGCCTTATGAGGTCTTGGCTAGATGGTCGTGTGGAGTCCTCCAAGTTTAGCTTAATGATTCCAAGTTCCCAAAATGTACTTAACCATGTAAGTCATTACTCTTCAATCGCCAAAACATATTCGAAGTACCACCAACGTACTTTAAACTCCGTAAGATATTGGTGCAAGTACCAAACACGTGGGCATGTGATGTCCACTTGATTTCACTTTAACTGATTAATCTCCCACGTGTTAGCCTTCATTACTCGGGAGTGCTCGTAACTGCTTCGCGCAGTTTACAGAACATTCGGCACTGGATTTGGTGCAGCTCACCTCGTGGAATGTTCCCAGTACCAACAACCAAGCAAGTGTGCTTGGCAGGCCATACATTTTGTTTCCGATCAAAGGCCCACGTGATATTCTTCATTGCCTTTGTTGACATTTTCCAGCACGACTCCTTTATGCCTTGTCTCTCCTATAATCTTTTTGGTTTAACACTTATCGTCTTGACTTGATCCGATTGTATCACTGATGGTATCTTTCGCATATCTCTTCTAACAGCTACAGTCGTCATAAAGTATGATTCTCAGTTTCTTAAAACCATATGATCTCGAATCCCAGTATTTTAATTCATGTAAAATATCCTTTCCCGCGCTATATATAAATGTGTGCGGAATTTCACACATGCCTTCTTCTATTATTAGCATTCTCCGATAAGCACAATTGGCCGCCCACTTCCCTATAGGAATGAATAACGCAACGGTGTCAGTTGAAGCAAGTCTTATCCCACATAATTCCCAGCGAAAACGGTAGCCGATGATTCCAATTATCTTCGTCAGTGATGGAGATATGGAGCGTAACTCTCGGATTATAGACCTGCACTGATTAGCTCAAATATGCCGCTCGAATGAACTATCCACTCAACGTGGATCAGTTAGCAAGGGTGTTTGCTTAGCGGGAGAAGTCGCAACATGCGGAGAACCGAGGAAGGAGGTGAAGCATATTTTAAGAAGTTGAGCAACCGCTCCTTGGTCTTGTTTGAAGGAAGAGCAAGAGAACGACACAACTACAAAGTCATGCCACCGACGGATCTTTTGGGCCCACAGAGCTCCAATCACATTCATGCTGTTCCACGTACAACCTGAAGCATAATTTTCCAAGGCTGGACCTGCAACCCCATGTATATATTCCAAGTTCTTCTCAAGTTTAAATGTTATTGTTAAAATGACCATGACCGCCACTGGCAATGGAAGCATAATGGGTGCTCCTGCTCCTAAAGAAAAACTGGGGACGGTAACACCAACTGCAACAATAATTTCCCTCACTTCGGTCTCAATTGCAAGAAGGATGGCAGCTACTGCAGTCAACACTTCAGGACCCACAACACGAGGCTCCTTGGTTCACTTATGGTGGATGTAGATACACTTATTTACCTCCCTCGCCACGTGTACTAGCATCCCCACGTGGAAGCCACGTCAAAAAGGTGGGTGACTCATAGGAGCATCCGTGGGGTCTAGATGGTGCGCCATTTGTCGAGATAAACGATCGAAGATAAAGGAACATCAAAGGAATGTATACCCGCATAACACCAAAAATCTGCCCTACTACACTTTATCTCATCACGAGGCAAGATATGATCAACGGCTAGGGAAAGTCCAACTGACACAGACGCGACAGGGGAAGACTGACACCGCCTGGCGCGAAGGGCACGTGTCAGTTGACCGATGATAAGAACAAGGGTTGGCCAGCGTGATGAGCATAGGAATGATAGAAGGCGCGGGATGACAAAGAGGTCCGCGGACTATGCACAAAACACAAGAAGATAGGGTTACAACAGCTCTTTTCCAATGGTCCCACTAGATAATCTATATATATGTCCCTTCCTAATACATTGAGGGGGGTCGAACAGTTGGAGAGAGGGAGAATAAGAGAGAAACCAGTGAGAAGTAAGTATGAGCATTAACCTTCGGGTTCCACATATCACCCAAATTCTTTCGACTGTTCTTGTAATCTTTTACCACATAGTGAATACCCCCCAGACCTGTGGATGTAGGCCTTAGAGCCGAACCACATAAATCTTTGTCTCATTTACATTTCGTGTTTGTATATCCTTAATTCGTATGTGTTTCTTAGATCTATCATGACGGATGTTGAGGAGATCGTGACAAACCCGCGGGATTTGGAATCCATGAATCAACATCTATCCAAGCATCTCATTCCATACTCAATACTTTAATGCTTGCATTCAGTACATGCGGAGATTGGTTGTGGGCACGTTGATGCCTACGTGATTTTCGTGTTCACAATTTGGCGCTAGAAACAGGGACTCTTGTCCCGGTAAAAAGATTTATCTTTTCCTGTGATTTTATAGCCTCTCCATCCAAAAATTTACTTAGAACATAGACATATCTGCGTTTTAAACTCATTTTTCGCACACATCTATATTCTTTGTATTTTCTACTCACAGATCTGGGCCTCTTACGACTTTTAACTAGAAAATCTGTGTTTTGGGCTATTTTTCGCACGTGTTTGTGACCAATGTATTTTCTACTAACAGATCTGGGCATTTTATAACCTATAACCGACGGATATATATTTTAACTATTTTTTCATACGTATCTTCTACCAATAAATCTGAGTTTCATAACAACCCATGGACCTCATTATCCCAATTGATTCCGCACATCTACCTATGTTTTTCATACTATTTGCAAGACCAGTAGTTTGAATACACTCTTTTCCGCTAGAAATCTAGCTTATGGATGCCATGAACTAACATCTAACCCGTGGATCTGTTGTCTCGGTTTACCTCCATGATCTCTCTGCAGAATATTACAATGGAAAAGAACAAGGATATAGGGAAATCAAAGGTACCTTCAAAAGATGCGCCTAGGACTATGCCAATAGTAACAAGGAGCAAACAGACAGGCGAAAGACTCATAGCCGGGGGCAAGACACAGAATAGAGCGGAAGGAGCATTACTTTTAGAGGCGGGCATCATTGCAATGGAAGCACAGAAGGCTGCGGTGGCAAAAGATGCTACACCTAGTGTAGTAGCTTCTCAAGCGGCCGTCTCCAAAGTGACAACTACAGCCAGACCTACTGAGCCCCGAGAAGCAGCAGTAGGCTCGGTAATCCAGGACCATCCTTACGGGATGCCACCGACCAATGAACAAAATGCGCAACTGCAAGCAGGATACCACGGGATGATCGAACCGGTTGTACAGCTGGTGGAAGAAATCAATACCGCAGCCCCCGACGGACAAGCTCAATTACAGACAGGAACACTAAGTCAAGAATCAAACCAGTCTGCGCAAATATGGGCGGAGCTAGAAGATCTAAAAAGGAATCATAAGACATACACGGACGCGGTGGCCTTACTAGCCTAAGAGAACCAGCAGTTTAGAGAAAAGATCCTCCAAAACGCGGAGCTAGGTAATCAGCAAGACGAGGCTAACTCTGCGATACAAAATAGAGACCAGAGAGCGATCTTCGAAAGCGTCCCTGCGGCAGGTAACCAAAGAAGAATACCTCGAAGAGGTGCGCGTAACAGCAGGAGGTCTGAACCAGACTATCATCCGGAGGCTTCAGACTACTACGATGAAGATGAGGCCACATTGCCACAACCTACCAAGAGGGCGCAGTCTTCCATTCAGGACGAGCACTATTTGGCAATGGAGAGTCTTCGTGCAGAGATGCTAGCATAAATCAACCAAATCAAGACCAGACAAGGAGGTGGAAGACTAGAACAGGTTATGAAAGAGGCTAGCACTACCCCCCTAGCGCACCAGTTGGCTACGGCTACTATTCCGCATAAATGTCCGGTCCCATCCTTCGAATATTACGACGGGTCCGCGGATCCCGCTGCCCATCTACGATATTACAACAGGGTAATGGCCAGGTGGGACTACGATGAAGCTATACTATGCAGATATTTCCATTCAAGCCTGAAAGGATCCGCATTATCCTGGTTTGATAACCTCAAGCCAGGGTCCATTGATTCGTATGATCGGCTCACCGAAAAGTTCTTGGCCACCTACATGTATAACAAGGTTGTGAACACAGGAATGGACAAGCTCTTATCGCTTTCAATCAAGTACAAGGAATCCATTCGTGAATACATGGATAGGTGGCACAAGATATGTCAAGCCATAGGACAGGTGGATCCCGTGGTGAGTATTAACTATTACAAATGGGGACTGGACAGGATGAGCCCATTGTTTGTCGAAATCCACGGTATCATCCCCGCCACAGAGGGAGATTTGAGGATAATCATCGAAAAACATGCAAGGTTGGAAGAAATTCAACGGGAGAACCCGAGAGCGCAGGCTCAACGACCTCCACGGACCAATTCCGCGGAACAAGCAAGCGGATCAAGAGGTTACCAAAGGGATACGAAAGACGACCACAAAAGGAGTGGTAGAAGGTTCGAAGATCAAGTCTACACGAAGCTCAATACCAGTTACTCACGCATCTTGAAGGAGATCAAGGACCGCGATAACTTAGACTGGCCTTGGTCTAAGGGGAAGCAACCACCGGCGTCGGAGAAGTCCAAAGAATACTGTGATTTCCACTACTTTAACGGGCACCCAACAGAGAAGTGCAAAAATCTCAAGATAGTGATACAAAAGCTGATAGATGCAGGGGATCTCAAGAAATATATCGAAAAGGCTGGAACGGAAGATAGAGCCAAACGCAGCAAACAAGTCCAATTACCATAAGGCAACCGAACAGTGAATACTATATCCTGCTCAGAAAGCAAAGAACCAACCCTAACTGCACAGATAGGGAAAAGATTGAGGAAACAATTTGAAGACTATTGTGAGCTTTACAATTTTGAGGGGAAAGAAGTGGAAGATCACGAAGAATGGATGGACGCACCCCTAACCTTCGAAATCGAGGACATTGAGGATGACATGGAAGACCACAACGATCCTTTGATCCTCACCTTGCCAATTGCAGGATGCAACATAAATAAAATCCTCATCGATGGAGGGAGCTCCGTAAATATCCTGTTTTACGATACCTTCAAACGTATGGAGCTTAATGACGAACAGCTCTCGACCTCACACCACACCATCCATGGGTTTAATGGTACGGCTACGAAGCCTCTCGGGGATATTGTTTTACAGGTGGATGCAGGCCCCATGAAAGTTGACACTCGTTTCAGTGTGGTAGACGCGCCTTCACCCTACAATGCCATTATTGGACGGAGATAGGTCCACAAGATTAAGGGATTCGCAGCCACCTACCATCAATGCTTCAGGTTTCCTACCCCCTAGGAGTAATGGAGATCAAGGGTGATCAAGCTTCCGCAAAAGAATGCCAGGAAATGCAAATGCAACTCAACAATGAAGAAGGAAAGAAAAGAAGAACCCGTAGGGATCGAAACAAAGCAATATCAAAGGACAAAGCCATCGATGAATACCTGGAAGAAATCTCAGGGAAAATATTATCCAAGGAGCACCCCGTAGGGAACGCGGAAGCATCAACATCAACTGCTATCCAAGACGCTCTTTCGAACAAATAACCCGAACCTTCCAAATAGCAATTAAAGAAAGTTCCCCACCTTGGGGAACCAAAACCCACATTCACACCCTTGGAGGCGGTGAAGGAAGTTAACATCGGGACGGAGGAGAGCCCAAAGAAGATCAAAATAGGAACTCTAATGGATGAAGAACGTGAAACCTCTCTGGTGAAACTGCTTAAGGAGTACGCGGACGTCTTCGCGTGGAAACTATCCGACATACCCGGAATAGATCCGAAGATCGTACAACATGAGCTGCGCATTAAACCTGGCACACCCCCGGTAAGACAAAAGGTGCGAAAGGTGGCCACGGAGTATCACAAAGCAGTGGACGCGGAGCTGCGAAAGCTATTAGAGGCGGGTTTCATAAAAGAAGTCAAATATACTACTTGGATCTCTAACATGGTGATTGTACCAAAGAAGAATGGCGGGGTCAGAATCTGCATCGACTTCACCAACTTGAACAAAGCATGCCCCAAGGACAGTTACCCACTACCCAGCATTGATCAACTGGTCGACGCCGTAGAAGGATACGAAGAGCTGTCATTTATTGA
The DNA here is from genome assembly GCA_023529315.1 of Papaver bracteatum. Classification (NCBI taxonomy): domain Eukaryota; kingdom Viridiplantae; phylum Streptophyta; class Magnoliopsida; order Ranunculales; family Papaveraceae; genus Papaver; species Papaver bracteatum. The sequence goes on along the minus strand of JAJJWX010005038.1, from coordinate 426,045 downwards.
CGGATATGCCGGGTATAATCAACTATTCTTAGCATAAGAAGATCAGCAGCATACGGCATTTTACACACCCCACGGCCTCTATTGCTACGTAAGGATGCCTTTCGGACTCCGGAACGCGGGAGCAACATACCAAAGGATGGTCGATGCTATTTTTAAGCCGTGGATTGGTGGAACCTTAGAGGTCTACGTTGATGATATGCTCGTAAAAAGCAGACTCAAGAAGATCCATCACCAAGACCTGAAGGACATCTTCGAGGCTATGAGAAAGCACAACATGAAGGTAAACCCGGAGAAGTGCACCTTCGGGGTAACATCCGGAAAATTCCTCGGATACCTGGTGACAAAAATGGGCATTGAGGTAGACCCCGCAAGAATCTGAGCCATAGTAGACATGCCATCCCCAAATAACCTGAAAGAATTACAAAATCTCAACGGATCCATAGCAGCTTTGGGAAGGTTCATCTCGAGATCCTCTGAAAAATGCAAGTTATTTTTCAACATACTAAAGAAGGGAACGAAGTTTGAGTGGACTGCAGAATGCGAAGAATCCTTCCTAGGCATCAAACAGTACCTAGCGAAGATCCCTATCCTTCAGAAACCGGACCCTGACGAAGTCTTGGCATTATACATCGCAGCGACAGATGATGTGGTAAGCGCAGTACTTGTCAGGACCCACATGAAGGAGGAACAGCCAATCTACTATGTCAGCAAAACCCTGAACTCCGCGGAAAGAAACTACACAAGAATCGAACAGCTGATTTTAGCCATCGTATGGTCTACCGTGAAGCTGAGGACGTACTTCTTGACGCATGACATACGTATCCCATGTCGAGCACCATTATAAGCCATCCTCAAAGGGGCAGGAAAGGTAGGACGCATAGCAAAATGGAGCACATACCTCGACCAATTCAACATCCACTACGAGCTTCAACACTCTCAGAAATCCCAAGTATTGGCGGACTTCCTAGCAGACCTACCTTTGGATAACGAAGAAGAAGTACGCGTACAAGGATGGAGAGCCACGGGCACCCCAGATACTGAAAAGCAAAAGGAGCCAGATAATATTCTTGAACCAGTGAACCCACGGAAATGGGAGGTCTTCGTAGACGGCTCCAAAAATAAAGAGGGCGCGAGGTTAGGCATCGTTATCACCACACCCTCAGGGGATAGGGTCGTGCACGCATTCAGATTGGAATTTGAAGGCCATACAAATAACATCGTAGAGTACGAAGGAGTGGTCCACGCCCTTCGCTTGATAATCGAGATGGGGATACAAGAAGTACAGTTGACAAGTGACTCCCAACTGATCATCCGACAGATAGGCTACGAATACAACGTGTACGACGAGACACTAATGGCATACATGGCTTTGGTACAAACGTTGGTTTCCCAAATACCAAAAATCAAGTTCCGACATCTACGTAGGAAGGAGCTCAGGCACGCAGATGCCTTGGCTTATATTTCGGCCATGCTCAAGAACAAAGATGTCAAAGCAATCAAGGTGACAAGAGTGTACGAACCATCCATCAAACTCTAGGAGAAATGCGCGAATAACCAACGCAAGTCCGCGATGGAGGATGTCTCTGATGAGGATACCGGAGAGCTCATATTCGAAGACTTCCAAGACGACGATTACAGCCGGGAAGAAGATTGGAGACTCGGAATCCATTCTTTCCTCCAGGAAGGGAAACTACCCCAGGACACCAAACAAGCTAGGAAAATACAATCCAAAGCGGGGATGTACGAGCTAAGAGACAGAACCTTATACAGAAAATCATTCCTAGGGCCACTTCGTCGCTGTCTGTCCCGATCCGAAGGACATGGCATCCTGAAAGACATCCATAGAGGAGATGCGGGAAATCACAGTGGAATGAGATCACTTGCAGATAAGGCAAAGACGCAGGGCTACTACTGGCCAATAATGATCCGAGACGCGGCTAGAATGGCGCAAATGTGTGAGGAATGTCAAAGATTCGGCAGGCGAATCCACGCCCCAGCCACAAAGTTGAACTATGTGGACAGTCCGTGGCCCTTCGCAAGATGGGGCATCGACATAGTGGGCCCGCTTGTATCAGGAACCGGGAAAAGAAGATTCCTAATAGTGGCAACAGATTATTTCAGCAAATGGGTAGAAGCCAAGGCACTAGCAAGAATTCGTGATTCAGACGTCTTCACTTTTATATTTCAAAACATCATTTGCAGGTTTGGCATCCCCGCAGAGATAGTTTCCGAAAATGGTAAATAGTTACAAGGAAAAAATATCGACTTGCTGTTCGACACCTTCAAAATTCGAAAAAACAAATCCACCCCCATATACCCACAGAACAATGGAAAAGCGGAAGCCACAAACAAAACTCTGGCACTCATCCTCAAAAAACAGTTAGACGAGTACAAGGGGCGATGGTGCGTGCAATTACATAATGTTCTGTGGGCATACAGGACAACTCGAAGATCGGCTACGGGAGAGTCTCCGTTTTTACTCACGTACGGAGCAGAAGCAGTAATTCCCACGGAAGTTCTACTACCAACAACAAAGACAGAAGCATGGGAGAAGAACCTCACCACGGACATGATGTTAGAAAAGCTTGATGATCTCAAAGAAATAAGAGAGGCTGCACTACAAAAAATGGAAAACTACCAGCGCAGGCTGGCCAAAGAATATAACAAAAAAGTAAAACTTAGGAATTTTGTAGAAGGGCAGTATGTGTTAAGAACCATCCCCCAATACCAGCGAGAAAAGAAATGGGGAAAATTAGCACCAACTCGGGGCGGACCCTACGTAATACACGACATCGCAGGAAATGGCTCCTACTATCTGCGTAATTTGAAAGGGGAAATACTCAGGCATCCGTGGAACGCCAAATATCTCAAGCCATACTACCCGTAATCTATCACCTTCGTATGCATTTCAGAAGAAGAAAATTGACTTACAAGTCCGCATGTTTCTATCTCTGAGGGAGGAATAGCACGCCTCAACTTTTCAATCAATACAAACTTTCATCTTCAGTTGACATAACTCTATTCATTACCCATACGCATTTCGATGTGCTCAATACCCATAACCAATACCGTATGAGACACATGTATATACCCATACACATTTTAATTTATTCAATCTACTCAATACTCATATACCACTCACATACCAATCCGTATATAAGGAGATTAACAAAAGAACAAAATATGAATGTATACTGAAAACCATTCCATATATTAATAAAATGTCAACGCTATCGTTACCCCGTGGACGTAAGCCTTAGGGCTGAACCACGTAAATTCATGTGCAATTACTATTATTAAAAACCTGCATTGTACTTTAATAAGGGGAATGTCCCGCACAAAGCCTGGACCATACCCACTGCAATATACCGGGAACAAACCGAACAAATCATACATATGCAATCTCTCGAACTCCCCCATAAGTGTCTATAAGTGTACGACCAGGGGGTGACTTCCCATGGAACGAGATACCCAAGCAATGTTATAAGTCGCGATATCCTTGAACGCCGGCTAGACCCCCACCGCTCAGTAATCCTCTAGCCCAGGAATTAGTTGAGCGGGGTGACAGGTCGCAAGACAATTCCGAGGATACAAACCTACAGAATTGCATGAACACTACAATTTCTACGGAATTGCAAAATCAATACCGTGGATTACAAAACTAATTATGTGGATTACAAAGTCTACGGAACTACTTAATTGCAAAATCTACGGAATTACTTAATATATTAACTTGATCGTTAAAACCAATAGATGCGAATTCAACAAAATACGAGTTCAGATTTGGACGCTAAAGTTTGATCTATTACACGCAGTTGATTACGAACCTAGCAAGAAAATTAGCAAAAACGCCAAGAAGATTAAGCAACTGAGATCAATCCCCAACATACTAGATATGATCTACTGAGAAGGATCACCATCCGCTGGTTTCTCCTTTAACGACGAAGGAACACTACCACCATATGAGGCGCTGGAGGAACCTTAAGTGAGCGTGGGCACGGGACGTCGAGTATAACTCTTGCTTATTCCATGGGTCTTCTTGATATCCAACTCAATCTCACCAAGAGTCCTGTTAATCTCCTCCGCCAACTGCTTACAAGCCACAAAGCCTATAGCCACGCTCTTTATCTCAGCTTGATTTAGGGAAATGGAAAGATGCTCCGCCTTTTCAGTAGCTTGCTTCATCGCTTCCTCTTGAGACGAAGCCAGACCCCGATGGTAGCTGACCTGGCCTTCCAATTGAACTACCTTAGCCTGAGCTTCGGCAAATTTGTCATTCGCAGCTTGAAGCTGTCCTTGGAGCTCTGCGGATATTAGAAGAAGACGGTGAGTAATGACAAATACAATACAAAGCACACTCGATAACAAAGACATATACCTTCACAATGGTTAACCGCGGAATCCCGTGCTTCTGCGGCATAATCATATTCATTTGATAACCTATCATAGTCTACCTGCAGAACATTATGAGCATATTGACTTGCACTAAGGTCATCTCGAAGCATCGAGTTCGAATGATGATATCGGTTAACCTCATCATTCTTCGATTCCAACCCCTTATTAAGACGATACATAGTCACCTCTAAGTTTTTCTCATATTCATCCTGACGATCCACAGCAGCTCGAGATGCGGATAAGGCACTACTAAGAGCGCCATATTCCGCCCTAGCGTCATCTCTTTCCTTAGAAAGATGTTGCATATAAACCCGCACATCAGGGGGATGATAAGAACGCGCTTGCCGCAATTCTTCTTCCATATCATTAAGCTTAAATTCTAGGGCGGAAATCTGGCCGCGGGCCTCTTCGAGATTATCCTGCGTCCATGAAAGAGCCCCGTTGAGCATCTGACGGTTGTGATCGTTTTGATTTTGCAAATCTACTAAACAAATTTTTTTCTGGCACCATTCTTCGGCCATAGCATTGTGGACATCCGCGCGAGCATTCCATTTCACTGATTCTCTCTTGAGTTTCTCAACTAGCTCAGTAATACGACCTTTTTGGAGAATTCTCTCGCCACGAAGCCACATCAACTCAGGGATTCCACCCACTGAAGATAATACAGCGGGAGGAGAGAAGAAGAAGACAACTCAGAACATATAGGGAACATCGGAAAATCAAAGTAGAGGAGGCACAAACCTGAAATGGACGAAGAATTCTTCTCAGCCATCTCTAAATTTCCCTTAACCAAAGATAGCTCGGAACGAAGCCTGGCCTCATCCACGCTTTGCTGTTCCTTGCGCTTAAGAAGATCCTTCAGCTCAGTTATTTCCCTATCTTTGGCAGAGGCCGCAGCTTCAGCACTCGAAAGCACTCCTTCACGATGGCGGAGTTTCGCTTCTAGCTTAAGCGACTTAGCCTTGAAGAGCCGGTAAAGAGTATGGTTACAATACTTACTCCTCATCACCTACGGATCAAAAAGAAATTAGTTCACATAAAACATCTAAGTAAAATCAGGTTTAGAAAGAGGAAATACCTCCAATAGCCACTGCTGAGGATAACTGTACTGGTACCCATCAGCAATAGCCATCATGCCAGCAACAGTAGAGGGAGGATCCACCACGAGATATGTCCCGCTGGCCACAAGATCCTTGTCCCACTCCACATCTACCATCTCTGCAGAGGTCAACTCCATATGCTGGCGAGTAAAAGAATCCGAACTCTTTTCCCCTTCAATCACAAGGGCAGGATGCGGCACGAAAAGAAAGTCCTTCTTTCTAAGCCAAGCCAGAACAACATCATCGCCATCCGCGATCAAGGATTGCGAGAAATCATCATAAGGAGAATCCAAGGACTTCCCACCAGGTGAAGCAGTGGTTTTGCCTTGCGCCAAAGCCCCCCCAACAGCGGAGGAGGTGCCAACAAAACCCTCCGGATGAACCACCAAAACCTCAGCATCAGATCCGCGTGCTGCACCACCCACGCAACTATCTTTAAGGACATCCCAATCATCACCAGGGGGAAGCAGATTGAAATCCGAGATAAGCCCAATAGCTACGGCCATATCGAAAGATTGCTCCCCGGACAAAACCTTACCAAAAGAGAATTCACCATAAGCACCCCCGTCCTTGTCACTACTAACCGCAAGAGCAACTCCCTTGCCCTTGTCCGCGACAGTCCGCTGCAGATCGACCTCCATATCAGCGGCCCCAATCGACTTAGATCCACCAGCAGCCTGATCACCATCACCACCAGTGGCCTGATCACCATCGCCACCACCGACGCCCCCACCAGCGGCCTCATCAACAACACCACCACCAGTGGCCTGATCACCACCACCTCCACCGACTCCCCCATCAGCGCCACCAACACTATTTCCTTCTTGAAAAGGTGGAGAAGTATCAATCCGCTCTTCTTCGTCGGAAACATCCTCGTCAACGTTCACTGGACTGCTCACATACTCGAAGCGCGTAGAGTCTTCGGTAGGAGAATTTGACGATTGCTTGGGATTGATCTTTTTCTTTCTAGCCACCTGCGAGACATAATAATAAATAGCCTTGAGTATCTCCTTTCCTTGGCATAATCCACATTACTTAAGAAAAGGAAGGGGCATATATACGAAGAATACAAATATACCTTAGAAACATTAGCATTCCGCGGAAGAAGGTTAGCGTCGGAGATATCCTCGTCATCCGCGTCATCAACATCACGACTATAATTGAAATCCATACCTTCGAAATTCATTTGCCAAGGGCAGTAATGGGCATAACGAGAAGGAGAGGCTTCGCGGTAGGAGCTGTCAACAGTAGGCTGCCAACCATGGGCTCCGGGGACCCAACCATAGGCCCACGGACCAACCACTTCGAGAACAGTAGAAGACCACTCATAGTCATGATCACGTTTGATCCTCTCGTCAGCAGGAATATGAAGACCTTCAGCACCAGGAATCCTCGCCATCTTGGAATCACTTACTTCGCTAAAAAGGCGAATTTCCCCCCTAACAGGAGCAATATTCCGCAGATTCACAGACCACGTCTTACGCGTCTTCCTATTGACGTAATCTCCGAAGGACTTGTTAAAATTTTCAGGAGTATACCACCCTTTCTCCTCTTCTAAGTTGGGGGCATAGCAGGTCATTATCGTTTGCCCTTTACTACGAAGATAACATTCTCGGAGATGACGAAGATAATTTCCCGTCAATTGCTGCACCCCGCGGTTGTGACTTTTCTTAGCAGTGTCGCGGCTAGATAATACCCGGTAGTAGAAATCATCACCAACTTTATACAAGGGCAACATTAAACCAGCCTCGAAAGCGCCCACGGTTGTCAACAAATGAAAAGCATCGTACTGATAATTAATAACCATCTCGTACGTTATATCTTTATCAGGGGCGTAAAAGCACACCTGGAAGTGTTGAAGACCGTGCTTTACTTTGAAGCCTTTAAGATCTATGTTCCTGAAAGTGAACTTCTTGTTACCCAAAGGTAAAGGACGAAAAGTGACAGCAGAGTCATCTTCATAAGCGTCTCCTGCAGCATCTTCCGCAGAATCCGCTACCTTCTTCTTAGGAGGAACCACGTATCCCGAAGATTCTATCTCTGAAGCCTTCCTCTTCGCGGGCTGATTCTTAGTTGTTTTGCCTGAGCTAGGCACAGATGAAGGCGGATGAAGATTATCCCGCGGTGGAGGCATGGTGCGGAGAGGCTGCACATCTAAAAGTTCAGTGCGCGGATTCTGCTGCTTCTTAGGAGACTCATATCTAGGTCGGATCACGGCGTATCTCGATCCCCGCGGCGGATCACCTCTATGGAGCGAAGGATTTTAACTAGAGGACGAGGACGGTCGTCTATCCCGAGGGTTATCCTGAATAGGAGGAGGCGAAATTCCACCCCTGATATGGGAATCTCTCCGAGGAGATCTATGAGGAATCGGCGAAGGAGTTTGATAAGGCACCCGTGGATGATAGGACATATCTGCGAACACAAACACAAATGGGAGGACAAGTCAGAGTCAAGGAAGATCAAAAACAAGGAAATCTCAAGAACATCATCAAACGAGAAGAAAACCCTAGGTTTCATCCACCACCATTTAAGCTCTCAAGCTATTACTCAGGTCAAGAAGAATCAAAACGTAGCCGGCAAAACACCCGGCTCAGCAGCGACGACTTTCAAATTCATGATATGCGTGGGATTAAAACCCATAATGATTCACCACCAGAAAATCAAAAACTCCATAGGAACAAAAATGGCGAATAAACAAGATAAAAACTCTACCTAAACCCCAATAGTTGAACGAAGCAGCAGCAACAGCAGCAGCAGCAACGACCACAACAGCAGAAGCAACAGTGATGGTTGCAGAAGAAGTTAAGAAGGTAAAGAAAAAAATAGGGCAGAGAATAAACAAAGAATGTGAATTAAATTCACATTCCATCATTCTCTCTTCTTTTATGTGACCAAAAGAAACCGCCCACTACCCAAGGGGCAGTCATAACCGGGTATGGGAAACGTGCACAATTAATGCAGATGACTCCTTTTTAGGAGAAGTTATGAGGAGGGAGATAAAAACATATCACACGATTCTTCTTCCGACTATAACTGACGCCTAGTCACAAGAAGAGGGGCAAATTGTAGATACACTTATTTACCTCCCTCGCCACGTGTACTAGAAGCCCCACGTGGAAGCCACGTCACAAAGGTGGGTGACTCATACACTAGTCCAAAATGCTTATTTTAGGACAGACCAAAACCGTCGAAAATAGGATTATAAGACAAATTCAACCCATCCTAAAATCTGTTATATTTTTGGTGTACTATTTCTTTTAGGACAGACTTTTTTTGTTGAAAAAATTCAACGGATTTCATTTGTTTTATAATAACAACTAATTTTATTTGTCAATTTTAAGGTTTAAGATTCAGCTGGATTTAGCCCAATCTAGTTTAGTTGAGTTAGTTTCAGCCTAATCTGGATCAGCTGAAAGATAGTATTTCCTTTTTTCTTGCTTTGTTTCTTTTTTATTGATTTCTTTTTATTATTGTTTTTAGATTAATATCCGAGACAAACCGATATATAGAATTTTGTAAACGATTGTAACCCATTCAATTAAAATTAAATTGAATTTTAGTATGACAACTTTACACCCAAACATTCATATAACAAAAGCTACCTCTTGTCCAAAACAAGGAAAAAATCAAAAAAATCAAAACTGTACAAGTTAACTTCCAGGTGCACACTTTACGTAATGTTATGGTCATTTAATGGTCTTACTGTGAAAAAATCTCCAAGTCTTCCACGCCTCCAATTACTAGATCCTGTCCATAATTAAAAGTATAAAAAAAAAAGCATTTAGGTTCACATGCCTTGGAAGACATCCATAATAATAAAATCCAAAGTAATAATACTAATCTTTATTTTAGCAAGGGAAGAATTTCATACTTTGGCGTCCATAGATTGATACATCTAAAAAATGAGTCAGGGTACACATGGTAGAAGAATGAACAAATTAATGTGTAAACATGACAAGAAGTCTAACTTTTGTAGTCGACCATAGAAGAATGAACAAGTTACTGAAAAAATGGTAGAAGAATGAACAAGGTAATTCATTGATAGCTAACGGTAGTGTACCTATTTGGAGATTCATTTATGCTTTTTTTCCAGTGCATCTTCTTCACCCTTCTTATTAGAACAACAAAAATGATAAGATCCAACCCTTGATTACTACTATGATTGAGTTCTACAATCAAACAACAAGGATTTATAAACAAGAAGAATCCCAATTGGGGATTGGATGGATATGCGATGAGAAAAACAAAAAATTAACCGAACAAAATCAAAATAATTTTACCGAAATCAGAGGAATCTTTAATTAATTCACGTCTCCATCTCTTCTACACAGTGGGTTTCTTCGCGTCAGTACGTTTAGATCGAGATGTGAAGGAAAAAAATCATAAGAGAAGTTAAAGAAGTTATAGTTTCCGATTACAAGGACAAAAAATATGGGAGCACGTTCATATCGGTGATGACTAGCGTTTCAGTTTTAAGAAGTTTCTAGTTTCCGATTACAAGCCGCTAGATCTTGTATATCAACAACGGACCAAAATGTTTATTTAATAGGAATACGGATCTTAAAACAAGCCGTTAGATCTTGTGTATCAGCGGTTTAAAATGTATATTTATATACATACGGATCTTAAAACGGAAGGGGTGGAAATTTGAGAGAACGGGGGCAAATAAAACTTAAATAAACTACAGATTGCTAGTGTAATTTATCACATAAAACATATTTGACGGATCTCGACTGTAAAATATTGAACGACTAAGAGAATCTGTCATTTGTTCCGCGCCCAAAGTGTCCTAAAAATCATGTTTTGGACTAGTGATAGGAGCATCCGTGGGATCTAGATGGTGCGCCATTTGTCGAGATAAACGATCGAAGATAAAGGAACATCAAAGGAAGGTATACCCGCATAACACCAAAGAGCTGCCCTACTACACTTTATCTCATCACGAGGCAAGATATGATCAACGGCTAGGGAAAGTCCAACTGACACAGACGCGACAGGGGAAGACTGACACCTCCTGGCGCGAAGGGCACGTGTCAGTTGACCGACGACAAGAACAAGGGTTGGCCAGCGTGATGAGCATATGAATGATAGAAGGCGCGGGATGACAAAGAGGTCCGCGGACTATGCACAAAACACAAGACGATAGGGTTACAACATCTCTTTTCCAAGGGTCCCACTAGATAAGCTATATATATGTCCCTTCCTAATACATTGAGGGGGGTCGAATAGTTGGAGAGAGGGAGAATAAGAGAGAAACCAGTGACAAGTAAGTATGAGCATTAACCTTATGGTTCCACGTATCACCCAAAGTCTTTCGACTGTTCTTGTAATCTTTTACCACATAGTGAATACCCCCCAGACCTGTGGATGTAGGCCTTAGAGCCGAACCACATAAATCCTTGTCTCATTTACATTTCGTGTTTGTATATCCTTATATTCGTATGTGTTTCTTAGATCTATCATGACGGATGTTGAGGAGATCGTGACAAACCCGCGGGGTTTGGAATCCATGAATCAACATCTATCCAAGCATCTCATGCCATACTCAATACTTTAATGCTTGCATTCAGTACATGCGGAGATTGGTTGTGGAAACGTTGATGCCTACGTGATTTTCGTGTTCACAGTGGAGAACAACAGTAAGGCTGTGGAAACCAGTATTATTAAACGCAAAGTGGAACGTGATACAAAGTCCGACTAGGAGGTTAACACCAAGGAAACATTAGATTATGCAGTCCAGAGCGGGTGTTTGTCTGCTTCATCAACAGTGCATATACATGCCTCCAGTTCTACTATCGACGAAACTTCTCCATGTGGACAAGAAGCTAAACAAATCGACATACAACACAAGCTGAAAAATTAGGGTGTTCGGTGTTACAGCTTTATCCAGTGCGACCATTATCAGCAGAAACACCATCACCTCACTCTCTTCACCCTACAAAAACACCATCACCTGCATCTCTACATATTGTAGCGGCTCCACCACAGCCTTCAACAACCGTAACACTACCACCTCCACCCAAAGAGATACCAATCCCGCCTATAACGACAGTGGCGGCAGTGCTACTATCACCACTATCAATACATCCAGCAACCTCATCTGGATTAGGAATTAGTTGGTTCAGCCGATGGATTGTTAACACGAGAACGTACTCCTTTGTTAACGATATCCTCATGTATTCGTTCATGGATGCTCTGGTGCAGTCCTCGAAACCCTCCTTGATGATGGAAGTTTCTGCTAGTTGCGGGGGGTGGCGATCTATGCATCGAAACATAGTTCTCCCTATTTCGTGGAACAGATCTTTCTGTACGAGATCGAGAAGCTGATGCCGTTGATGACAATGACGTCTCTCTTTCATCCCTCTCATCATAGTTACCTTGGGCTACATTACTTCTTAGGGTTAGAATGTTAGCCTACTGATTCTCCATATTGCCGATGTGTGCATCTACATCCATCTCAGGTTGATTTACTCCTGATGCATCCATACGCCTTTATTTTCTTTCAGACTTTCTTTTTACAACTTTGGCAGAAACTTCTGCGACTTTTTGGATCTTCCCACAACTTTCTGAAATAGTTCTGAATCTTTCAGCAACTTTCATAAAGTGTTCTGAAGCTTCTGCAACTTTCTGGCACGTTGTTGGATCTTACTGTAACTTTCACAAAAGTTGCGAACTGAACTGCAACTTTCAAAAAAGTTGCGATATGATTTGCTTCCTTTTCAAATGTCTTCGAAACCCTATTTTACAAAACACTTAGGAAAAAAAAATACTTTTTCAATTCTGGGGAGCACGATCTTTTCTTCGGTTCCCCTTAGTCGGCGCCAAAAGATGTTGGTGCAAAAATAATCACTCCAACAATCTTCGAGATGCGGGAAAGTTGATCCAATCGCTACTGTTGATGAAGAATCTCCAAATAATTGATCAAAAGAGGTGGGGGTACCTGCAAAAACCAATCGCTACTGTTGATGAAGAATCTCCAAAGAATTGATCAAAAGAGGAGGGGGTACCTGCAAAAACACTCTGATGCTAAAATCAGCGGATGTTCTATGCAAGTGTATTATGGTGAAAAAGAATGGAATTCCGTACCTTTTTTTGTTGGGATTTTGCCTCTATTTATAGGCAAAAATCAGATGTAGCTTTAGGGATTCATCAGTTATCCTAATAACTACCCTCATCTGAATAAACCCCAAATACCGTCTAGATTCATGATAAACCCTAATGTTTATCATAATCCTATTTTTCATGGATAACTATTAATACTTAAGATAATAATCCCTTACTTATCAGGATTTATCTTAAATAACGATTATCCCATAAAATCTATTTACCCATGGATCTTTGGGCTTCACCAATAAGCCAGGTGGTTCCTTTAATAAACCGATTCGGGCTTCCATATTAAGCCCTATGGACTTCCCAATAACACTCTGTTTTCTACAATAAACCAAGTCCAGGCTCCCACGATAAGCCATACGGGTTTCCAAATAAACCCTCTGGTTTCCTTGATAAACCGACCGATATTTATGATAAATCGGATTATTGCTTCTATTATAAGCCACGTGCGACCCGAACATACACCATTTGGGTGGGGTACAAACAGGTATCAGAGCAAGTTCCGAGAAAACACTAGGGACTGTGCGGAGTGGACTCGTCAAACAAGTAATTTTCCTTCAAAGGGAAATAAATTTGGAGAGTAGGCCAACTTTTGCGCGGAAAGAGTTTGTAACTGCAATGCCAGTTACTTTTACGAATCGAATTTAGCTTTTTCATGAGCTGTGAGTTTTCCTGGCCTAAGTGGCACCCCGCTTACGAGTGGATATCCGGAAGACCATCTGGGACGGTGGGTAGACAATGGGACTGATTATCCCCACACTTTGGCACTGGACAAGGGTGTGCGTTGTCTGGCCAGGCTAGCATCCCACTTACGAGTAGCAACCTGGATGACCATCAGGGACGGTTGGCAACTAGACACTGTTCCACACAGTACTATGCTAAGATCTTGTCATTTCGATGACACCTTTCAACTTGTGAACCTTATGGATTCTTGGGGTGGTAGTATGGGATGCCATCTAGGACACTGGTCGAGATATCCTCTTGGTACTGGCCGATTGCGATTCTTGGTATTGTTGTGGGCACTTTTGGATTCCTAGGCAGGCGGTATGGGACGATTGCTCAGAAGGTTAAATTGTTGTTCACGATAACTTGAAGAAACCCGTGAATTCTGAGCATCTAGTATGGGACTTTTGTTCAGGAATCCAAACCGAAGGGTTTGTCCACAATAGTTTTGTTTGGAATTTCGGGGACGAAATTCTTTAAAGGGGTGAATAGTGTAATACCCCATGTTTTTAGCATGGCGAATGCTGAAAGATGTGTCATAGCCTGGGATTAAGCTTCATCCAAAGCTTCTGTTGCGTAGGAAAATGAGCATTGGCCCTTTCCAATGTGTTGACAATGTTCAGCCAACATGGTCGGACATCTGGTTGGCAGTGTACGGCCAACATGGCTGGACATCGTGTTGGAAGTGTACGGCCAACATGGCCGGACATCGGAGTTGGCATTGGTAGTGAACAGCCATCGTAGCCGGTTATTCAGAAATATATGGCAACTGCCATGAATAGTAAAAGTGGGGAGTTGATGAATGATTTTTGGTTCCCCAATTTAAGTTGTAAAAATGTCACTTTTACATATATAGGGAGGGGTAGTTGGTTGATGGTTCATATGCGGACTATGCGCCAAGTAAGCTTCATAGCTTAGCCGGAAGAGTATAAATGATGCCTAAGGCTCATTTATAGTTGCGTAGCATTTCGAAGAGGGCATTTGATGCTTGGGCATCGTTATGCCATATTGCGGACCAAACATGCATCACTTGGATGCATTTTGACGGAACGACCTATACGGACTAGGCCATTACCAACAATGCTTGGCCACGACCTAGCAAACGAGTTGGATTAAGTTGATCTTCCCTTCGAGGATGAACTACGGTATGTGCTTGATCCCTTTAGAGTATGGAAGGGTACGTAGGCAGCCGCAATGAGTTGCAACATTGTCGGTCCAGCACGTTGTCGCTCATATCATCTAATTTAGAGATGATTGCGACACTTTGGCATCTCATATCATCTGGCTCGGTATCTCGACGCAAGATATGATTGTGGCCATACTTGATGAGCCTAGTTGTATTCCATTCCTTGAATGCTCATACTTCCTATCAAGGTGTTCGACATAGGCTAAAAACCCGAGTGTCGTAATTTAGCTCAAGAGGAGTCCATTTTGATGGGAAACAGCCCAAAGATCATGACATGTGATCTATAGATCCACATGGTCACCGAAATTTAGCCAAATTCCATAGTTTAGAGCCTCAAAAGGCTGTTTTTGCCGTATTAGGAAAGTTTTTATTTTCTTAACAAACCCTTCGCAAAACAAGGGTAAGTTGGAACAGTATGGAAGCTAAAATAGCTGCTCCATGCTCCACGAGCATGCTTGGAAGGGCAAATGAATGTGTATTTGCCTAGCTTTAAGGATCAGATCGTAGCTTCATCACAGCGCATAGGGGAAGTTACGGCCTGCGGGGCAACGCGCCAAAGGCGTAATTTTACGGTCCGTCACACAAAATGTCTAGATTTCCCTTGAACTAAAATAAAAACTTAAAAAACTAATCTTTTCTATAATAAACTCAGTAATTTAATCTAAAATGTCAAGAATTCAGAGAAGTTTTTGAAGAATCAGAGTCAGTAATTATCAGTATCTCAATCAACTACCAGACCAAAATCTTCATCCTCAACAACCGATTCAAGCAACCGAAGAATCAGAATTTCAAACTCCTCAACAACAACCCATGGTGTATGTTAGGTAATAATCGAACAAACCCATCTTTCTTTACTCGTTTTTGTGCTTAAAATAGGTTAGATTGAATGAAATCAAAGTAAAATTAGGTTTCAGTTACTTTTCTGCTGGTGTTACGTTTGGGTTCGGGTCTAGGGTTTCAAAACATAAAATTTTATTATGAAAACTTACGTCTAGGCTTAATTGAATTCAACCGTAAAATTGGATTTGCATGTAGTCTTACGTCTAGGTTTAGTTGAATCAAACCGTAACATTGGATTTGAATGAGTTACAGTTGGGTTAGTTACGGTTAGGTATTCTGAATTTCCAAACTGTAAACTTTTTTCTGAAACTGTTATGGTTAGGTAACAAAGAACTTCTAACCGTAAATCAAAAAATAATAATAATAAAAATTATGTGTTGTTACGGTTAGGTTACAATAGATTTACGGTTGGATTCGACTATTATAAAACCTAACAGTAAGATATCTTAGATCACAATAAAAAAAGAAGTTAAATTAATTTACGGTTGAGTATGAATTTAATACCAACCGTAATAATGATTGGATGTGACTAATACAAACCTAACCGTAAATTTTTCTGACATTATATTTATCTTAGAAAGGTTTCTTACAATTAAATTCGGGGAAAAATGATTAGTATAAGGAGGATTTACTCAAATCTAAGTCTGGTCAAAGAAGGACTCACGCTTAGTATAAGGAGGATTTATTCAAATCCATGAAATTTACTTTTGTAAGTTATCACTTCGTTGGATTAGGATATACCATACCAATTGATCCTTAAACATATCACGATTCCACTACTTCTGCATTTAAACTCTTCTTACAAGCCAGCTTGATAGCAGTTTTAACCAAATGAATGAAATAATCACAAATCACCGGTGTGAGAAAAGAAGAAGGTATTGGCGAACCAGTTACGGCTAGGAGTTCTTTACTCCTAGCCGTAATCTAAAAAAAAAAAAAAACTGGTTTAATCACTAATAATTATATAATAAAATCAGTAATTTAATCTAAAACTAAATTATTTAACATTGGTTCTTCACTTTGTTGATTTATTTCTTCACTTTCTTTAATTATTATCTAATTAAATTAAATTAAAATTAACTAAATAAGGGTTGTTTGGTCATTACAAAATTATTTGAGATAAGGGGTTTTTGAAATTACTTATAGGTGACCCGTTTTTGTCCTATTAGGTGACGCCCCTTGATTAATGGTAGTCCTGAAGGTTTTTGTCCTATTATATAATGTAATTACTTATGGGTGACCCATACTTCTTAGTATTCTTCATTTTGCTCGGATTTTTGTCATGATTAATGGTAGTCATGAAGGTTTTTTTAGGAAGAATTAATTGGGGGATATGGAAACTAATTGGGGGATATAGCTACAGGACAAAAACGGTGTCCCAATAGCAATTCTGGGTGACCCCCTATGTAAATTTTTTTTAATTCCTAATCTAGCCCTCACTAATCATGTTTAGTAGTTAATAATAATTAGTATATGCTTAAGTATTTGGGGGATAGTTTAGTGTGTGTTTTGATTTTAATTTGTGTGAGTGAGGAGTAGAAGGAGAGGGAAAAAAATAAGTGGAATTTTTTTTTTTTTTTTAAATGGAAGATGATTGTGATGAGAGAATTGTCGCTAAGAGGTTGAAAATTTGATTTGTTTCCTTTGAATTCACCATTGTTGCAGTTTGAAAAAGCTCGGTGCCGCATGGTATTCAACCAAAAAACCATGCCGGCATTTGTCGGAAATTTTCAAAAATTGTTTGCCACTATCCAGGGGGGTTCGGGGGGGGTTTTTTCTAGTTTTGATCTTCATAATGTTGATTTTTTTCTTCTGGTTTGAACAGTGATTTAGATGGTAATCTAGTTTTCTCGAGCATGCCGCACTGTTCCAAAGATAGTATTTTGCTTACATTTCTATGCCGGAACAAGATGAAAAGTACCTAGAATGTTGATTTTTTCTTCACTTGACTACCGGCATTGACAAGAAATTATCGAGCATGCCGGTATCATGTTCCGGCATAGTATTTTGCTTAAATTTCTATGCCGGAACAGGATGAAAAGTATCCA
Organism: Papaver bracteatum; assembly: GCA_023529315.1. NCBI lineage: Eukaryota > Viridiplantae > Streptophyta > Magnoliopsida > Ranunculales > Papaveraceae > Papaver > Papaver bracteatum. The sequence continues at coordinate 408,640 of JAJJWX010005038.1, read as the reverse complement.
GAATGGGCATTTTTTTTTTTCACTTGAATACCGGCATTGATAGGAAATTCTCGAGCATGCCGGTATCATGTTCCAAGATATGGTCTTCATCAATTCCGACATGGTCTTCATCACTTCCGTTTTGAATTTTTTCTGGTTTTAGTCACTCCACTTCCGGCATGGTCAGTTGATATGAAGACCATGCCGGTTGTTTTCCGGATAGAAAATAAAGCAACATGCTATGCCTAAAGCAATACCGGCATGGTCTTCATATCAACTCAACCATGCCATAAAGTGAAGTGATTAAAACCGAAAAAAATTCAAAAGGAAGTGATGAAAACCATGCCGGAATTGATGAAGACCATATGCCGAAACATAATACCGGCATGCTCGAGAATCAATTCCGGCATGGTCATCATCACTTTCAGCATGATCTTCATCACTTCCGAATAAAATAAAAATTCGTTTCCAAAGTGAAGAGAAGAGAATTTGATGTAGAGTGGGGAGAGTTTAGAATTTTAAAGGGAATGGGGAATATTTAGGTTTCAAAGCTCTACCCCTAAATAAGATTAATAAGAAGTGGAGATGGAAATGGGGGATATGATTTTGTTTTTTGATTTTAAGTTTTTGATTTTAATTTTGTGGGAAGGGTATTTTAGTATTTTCATAACCAAAAATAACCCCTTAACACATACCATGGGTTGGGGGAAGTAATTCATATCCCCCAATTAATTCCCATATCCCCCAATTAATTGTTCTTTTTTAGCATCACTAGAGGTTTTCGGCAAGGTGATCCTCTTTCACCTTTGAGTTTTGTTCTTATTGAAGATGTTCTAAGTCGAAATCTTTCAAAATTGATTGCTATGAAAAGTGTGCACGCTATGGTTAGCAAGAAGGGTGTGGCTCCTACACATTTACTCTTTGCGGACGATATTCTTATTTTTTGCAAGGGTAATTTGCACAGTTTGCGCAATTTGAAGGACATGCTTGGCATGTATGAACGTGCTTCTGGCTAATGCGTGAGTTATTCCAAAAGCAAGTTTTACCATGGAGGTGTTAGAGGCTCTCGTACGATTGCTATTTCTAATTATATGGGCATGGAAAGAGCTTTATTCCCTGATAAATATTTGGGAATTCAATTGAAGCCTGGTATTGTTCGCCACATTCATGTTCGACAAGTGGTGGAAAAATTATGGACAAGCTGTCCGGTTGGAAGGGTAAGCTCTTATCTTTTCAAGCCAGGCTTGTTTTGATTAAATAAGTGATTTCTAGCTATGTTATTCATCCCATGGATGTGTACAAGTGGCCATGTATTATGATTAAACAGGTTGAGAGGGCCATTAGAAATTTTCTTTGGTCGGGTGATGCTGAGAAACGTAAGTATTTTACGGTTCGTTATGATGACCTGTGTTGTTCCAAGCGTGAAGGTGGTTTGAGTTTGAAGAAGTTAAATGATGTTAACAGGGCGATGCTTATGAATTTATGGATTTCTATTAGAGATTCTAACAAGATCTGGGCAAGATTTTTAAAAGCAAAGTACTTTAAATTAAATGGCAACTTGATTGATTATAAATTGGGTTCTTAGGTTTTTCCAGGGATTCGATTGGTTTATAATTTTGTGCAAAAACACACACGCTCAATTATAGGTAATGGTGATAGTACTTCCCTATTTTTTGATAATTGGTGTGGTGATTTTTCGATGGCAAGGAGGCTTGGAATCTCTTCCAAAGGCCCTAATGATTTCAAGGAGAAAGTTAGTGATATTATTGTTGATGGCGCTTGGGCCATTCCTCATGTAACTAGAGATTTGATGTGACGTTGCAATATTGATGTTGAAAATTTACCTATTATTGTTGGTGGTGAAGATTACAAGATTTGGGACTTGGACAAGAAGGGCGTTTTCTCGGTTAAATATGCAAATGCTGCTATTAAGGCGCATGCGAAGATTGTGCCATATGTTGTTTTGTTTACTAGGAATGTTGTGCATCCTACCTTGAGTGTTTAGTATTGGAAGATATGGGCGAATCAGTGTTGTGCAACTGAGGATAATATTATTAAAAAAACTGGTAGGTCGATGCCTACTATGTGCCGCATGTGTAGGAAGAATTGCGAGACTATGAGTCATATCACTTGGCATTGCAGGATTGCTAAGCGTATTTGGGCTTGGGCGGCTGGTATTTTTAATCTGAAACCAATGGAAGATCTAGTGGCCTCTTATAAGGCTGCAAAGGGGCGTAGTAGGATGATTAAAGACCTGTGGCTTGTTGCAGATCTTGCAATTGCCACAAAATTATGGAAGCTACGCAACAAGGTCTATTTTGATGATGCAACAGTACAGTGGCTTAGATTCAAAGGGAGAGTTTATCAGTTAATACGTGATAACTCGATTTGTATGAAGGTCCACATGTATAATAATATGAAAGACTTGCGCATTTTGAATTATTTTAAGGTGATGCATAGATCATGCAAAGTTTCAATCCCAGTTGAGGTTAGTTGGACTCCTCCCAATCAAGGTGAAATTATGATTTGCTGTGATGGCGCGTCACTTGGAAATCCAGGCCAAGCTGGTTGTGGTGTCACTTTCCGTGATTCCAACTCGGCAGTGCTTGGCGTCCTTAGCGTTGACCTTGGATGGCGAACCAATTACTATGCGGAGGTTTGTGCAATTATTTATGGTGCGGTGTTCGCTAAAAGGTGGAATGTCAAGAACCTTTGTGTTCGGTCAGATTCGATGAGTTGCATACAAGCTTTTCAAACAGGTGAGCTTCCTTGGCAGCTAATGCAGAAGTGGAGAATAGCTAGACTTTTTTATGAAAATATTCGATATGTCCATAGCTATAGGGAAGTAAATTTTTCAGCTGATGCTTTGGCCAAACAAGCTTGTTTGTCGGCTGAAGATATTTATGAGTTTTTTGAGGGTAGGTCATGTTTCATTCCTTCTTTTGAATGGCCTGGAGAGGTTTATTTTCGTTTTCCTTAGGTTTTCTACTAGTGATGGCCTCACGGCTGTGCACTAGTAAGGCCTAGTCCCTGTACAGTTTTTCTCTTTTTTAATTTTATTGACCGAGTAAAAAAATAGGTGACGCCCCTTGACTCCCCAATAAGGGCAACTCATATGGTATGGAGGTAAAAACATCCATAACTTATGGTGGACTCTTGATAATTAGTGGAGTCAAAACCCACTATGGGAAAAAACCAAAAAAGTAATCCATCCGATCCCTTGTAGTTCGGATTTGGGGAAAAAAAGAATCACAAAAAAATTATCCTACTATTCCACGAAAGATGAGACGAATTTGAATGTAATTTCAAAATTTTAAATTAGCAACACTTATGACTATTCCAAATTCAACAGAAACCGTTGCAAAAGCTTAGGAAATTGTGGAACTTCTGTCCGGTCTTGGAGTGGCCGGATGCAACCTTAAAATTTATTACATCCGATCACTAAGTGACCGGATGACGAAAATAAAATAAAAATATCCGAACACTTAGTGTCCGGATGACATATCCGGTCATCCAGTGACCAGATGGACTACTCCATAGCATACACTGCAAATCAATGGAGTACCATCTGGAGTTCAGAAAGATATGGATCTAAATTTCTCCCATAGTACTAGTATTTTTTATCCATAAAAACTGGATTATCACAAAGATATGGATTTATTGTTACTCCATAGGAGTTGCCCTAATAGCGTTCAATAAGGGAAAAATATCATTTGGTCCTTTTTTAGGTGGGCCCATGTCTGTTTAGTCCTTTGGTCAAACGCCTTTACTGTTTGGTCCATAATTATTTTAAAATATTTAAATAGACAAAAATACCCTTCCGTGTTATTATTTTTTTTGTAGCAGTTCTTCCGTGCTAAAAAAACAGACTTCATTCTCAGGAATGAAGTCCATACAAAAAGCTAAATAAAACAGACTTCATTCCTGGGAATGAAGTCTATACAAAAAAAGCTAAAAAAACATCAACAGAAAATATCTTTTTCTTCTTCTTCTTTGTCAACAACATCAACAGAAAATATCATTTTCTTCGTCTTTTTCTTCTTCATCTTTTTCTTCTTCGTCAACAGTAGCAGAAATTCTTTTTCCTTCTTCTTCGTATTTTTCTTCTTCTTCTTCCCCAACAACAGCAGCAATAATGTGTTTCTTCATGTTTTTCTTCTTCTTCGTCATACACAGCAGCAGAAAAACCTAAAAAATTTGTCATTCTTCATCGTCTTCATGAGCAGTAACAGAAAAAAGGAAAAATAGGGAGGAGAGAAACTAGATCTGAAAATAGGAGAAGAGAGAAAGTAAATCTGAAAATTAGATATTTTCTTGGGTTTCTTTCTAAATATATGGTCCCAAAAGGGTATTTGTGCCACTACAGGATGACATTTACATCATCCATGACATCAGCGTAGGACCAAACTATAATATATATTATCAAATATGACCAAACAAATATTTGACTGGGTCAAATGGACTAGACTCATCCTAATATATTATTCCTAGTACCTAATGTTATTTCCTACTAAATTTCATCCCGTACGAGCGTATAGGTAGTTATTGACATGTAGTGACGAGCCTCACCCCGAACCCGTGTTCAACAGGTTTTTTTTTTTTTTTTTTTTTGATACATTCCGCTGGGTAACAGGTTTATTAGTTTCTACAGCTGTAAAAAACAAATGCAAGCTGTCATACACTAAGTCACGTGACCCATTATTTTTTATCGGGGACTCTTGGTTTTCCAATATTGAACTTTTTAGTGCCCCTTTGTTTTGGACTTGTGTTTCTCTCTCCTCCTCCTCTTCTTCTCAAGATATTTTGAGGTTTTAGGTATGAGTTTCTTTTGATCCCGTTGAGTCTGGCTTTAATTGTAATCATAAGGTTCTAATAATGTTTTTGTGGGTGGGTTTTGATAATTTTCCATAAATGGTTATTTCGGTGTTATAGTTTTTTATAAAGTGAGTTTGTGGTTATCTGATTTACTGTTGGTGGTGTTCGTCTCTTCTTCTTGTCCTTCTTCTTGTATGTGGGTTTCGGAAGAATTAAGAGGCAATGCGAAGTAATTGTCGAGGTATTTCATTAAAGTGGATTTTGAGTTGCAACAACTAGTACTACTGATATGGAAATTTCTCTTTTTAGTCATTTAAGTCACAGCTTATTTACATTGTTTTTCGCTTTTTTCCTAAAAATGTTTCACAAACCCATTTCTCAGATATTGTTAGGGCACATGTTTTGTGTGAAATTAGTTAGTTTTTGTGTATAGAAAATATAGAGTTTGTACAGTATTATTACATGATTTAGGGCACATGCATCATGCATGCTAGATGTGGATTCTGATTAATCCGTATTATGTGGGTTCTTGTAATAATGCATACATTCATGGAGGTTCTTGTAAATTTCATTTTTACCCATTTAATAGGTGTGAGGTGTGAATTTATTGCTTACACATTAAGTTTCTCATGTCTTTAAACTCTTGAGTATGACTTCAATTTTACGGGGCCTCAGTGAACTGTTGGATTGTCAAGGAACTCATTCTTGAATCTTAATGCTAATCTGAGACCATTATGATTCAGTTTCCATTGTGTTTTTCTTTTTTAAACCTATTGCTCATATTATTTAACTGCATTTCAGGCTTGAGATGAGCTACACGGATGTTGTGGAATTGTCAAGTGATGATGAGACGGAAGACCCAAAAGTGAAGTATGTTAAACAGGAGAAAAATCTACCAGGTGATGTGCTGTTGAAGAAGCAGATTAAATCTGAAAAATTTCCTCTGCAGAATGGACAAGTGAATTCTGTGAACGGGATTCAAAGTAGCTCTAGTGCCTTGAATCAAGGGAATCACACGGCTATTGGTGGCCCAACATATGCGTCTTCTTTGCCTCCTGCTCCACTTACTCGTCAATTCTGGAAAGCTGGGACCTATACGGACGAACGACCTTCTGAATCTGCCACCCAAAGTATGCCTGATTACCGCCTATGTAACAATAGCATGTGCTTTGTTCTTTCATGTGAGCTACTGACTGATATGTAATGAGTTGTTTTGGCCTTGTGTAACAGATGGGCAAAATCATTTGCGAGTTCATCCCAAGTTTCTTCACTCAAATGCTACTTCACACAAGTGGGCTTTTGGTGGTAAGAACAGTTGTATTGATGTCACTGGATTTCCATAAGTTGTCATTATTATCACTGATTCAATATTTTCACTTCCCATGCTCTCCAATTTACAGACAGCATTTTTTTTTTTGCAGCCGTTGCCGAGCTGCTTGACAATGCTGTCGATGAGGTAATTTCTTTCTATTGCTATATTAAATAGAGGTTTGCAAAATATGCTTGTTATGTCGTGTGTGTCTGGAATAACAGGGTATTCCAGATACCTTATAATTTCTTATCTTATTTTACTCAACAAACCCCACTTGCATGAGCCCTTGATCCTTTTTCCTGCATCGTCTTTGTTTTTATCTCGTCAAATCCTGCTATCTAGTTTTTAATTTGTTTCTGACCTCAAATTTTAATGTCATGTTGATTCACGATTTAGATTCAAAATGGAGCTACCTTTGTCATGGTAGATAAAATTCAAACGCCTCATGATGGAAGTCCAGCTTTGCTAATCCAAGGTATTTTTTTCATCTTCAAGTACAGATCTGCGCTTATGATTTTTCTCACATTTCTCATTGTTCAAGCCTACCGAGTTTATCTGGATTGTCATGCTCATACATATGAATTTTGGGATGGCAATTTGAAGATGATGGAGGTGGTATGGACCCTGAAGCAATGCGACGCTGTATGAGCTTTGGATTCTCGGATAAGAAATCAAATCTTGCCATTGGACAATGTAAATTTTTTTTGCCACTCACTACACTTTCTGATTTACCTTGCGGCATATTTATGGGTTGCTTGTAGCTTTTCAGATGGAAATGGGTTCAAGACAAGCACGATGAGGCTTGGGGCAGATGTGATAGTATTTAGCCGCCGCCAAGAGCAGAGGTCTGATTTTATCTTGCGACATATCTAGTTCTACCTTATATCTTTTTGATTTGGCATCTGTGCTGGTATGTTGTGAGAAGTAGGGAAATTATCATGCGAGGGACCAATTTTGTTGGTTTATACACGGGTACATAACTTGCTCTGTATGTAATTGCGGTGAGAGGTTCATGGCTGCATGAAGGCAAAAAAGGGGTTGGTGTAAAATTGTTGCCAACTTTTTTTCTCCTCTAAAGTTTGGGGATATGCGCCTACCACAGCTGTATGTTGGATTTTTTTTTATCCCTATGCTTCACTACATGTCTAAAATCTTCCAGCTACAAACTCCATACTCCATTATTTTTGTGAAGGACCTTCTTATCTTACCCTGAAATATTGTTTTAGCCAGAGGACAACCTTGTCGGTTACACGACTCCAGTACTCTTACTTAGATTCTTCATCCAGGGTGGTGGACTCCATGAACACAGTTTTGCTACATGATATATTCTAACTTGGGTGAAAATCCCTCAAGGCTGTAACTTTCTTTCTTGCCACTATCCAGAACATCCACCAAGCTATTTTAATTCCCATGTAAACAAACTATCCACTGTGTGTTTGGTCTTGTTTGCACCATTAACTGTAATACAATGCCTTTAGGTTAGCTGAAGTACTGAACTTACAATAGGGAAGTGAAACTCTATTGTTTCAGCTCTCTCTAGCTTAAGGAATGGACGACTAGTGTTAACAGGAGAAGGCATTCATTTGTTAGAAAAGAATATTTCAAGAGCAGTGACCTTGGTGGTATACTTGTTTTATTCGAGACATCGTTCTTTAATATTTGTAGTGGCACATGGAAAATCCATCTCTATCTGAGCTCTGAATTCAAAGTAAATGACTTATGCAGTTTGGTAGGGAACTCCTGATTTATAACGTGGCATGTGGTTCCTGTAGATTGTTTTTATTAGCTTATCTGTTTGATCTTTTGGTTTATTTCTGCTTAAAACTCTATTGCAGTTTGATGTTTTATCTTAAGCATCTTTTGGAAAAGAACAAAGATTCTCTATATAAAAACAATTGCAGATTCAGTGCCTAACCTCCCATTGAGGCATTTGAAGCCAATGTCACTCTCTATACCTGCATTTAATTAATGTTCAAATGCTGAACTCGTTTATTTTATACTGATATCCCGATTAAGCTTCGGGAATCTAATTGGTGACTATCTTTGTGAGCAGGTCATTTACTCAAAGTGTTGGTCTCCTTTCTTACACCTTTTTGAGACAAACAGGTCATGACAGAATAGTTGTTCCTATGGTGAGTCTGGAATCAGTAATTTGATAGTAGATAGATTTTTATCTTTCTGTTGCTACTTTATACAAAATATGCCCATGCACGCAGCATTGAAAACTTACAGGGGTACTATCACCTAATATGAAAATACAGATTTTTTTATCTTTGTGGTACTCCCAAAGATCAGAAAACACAGATTTCAGTATGAAAATTTGTTTCCGTTCTATGGATTTGCTTCCTTCCAGTTTTTATGCGTGTTACTCTTCTGGTCGGCGTTACGTTAATCATAAATTGTAATTACTAGTCATGCTTGTCATATTGTTGTTGCCTTTAATATCTTGTACTGTTCTAGATTGGCAATATTTACTTGGGATCTCATTATATTGTGTGCATGGATATAGGTGGATTTTGAGTATAACACATCAATTCGCAAATTTAAAAACCTATTACGTTCTACGGAGGAGCACTTTTCGCTCAATCTTTCAATGCTCCTGCAGTGGTCTCCTTATAAAACAAAAACCGAGTTGATGAAACAAGTAAAGTCTCACTGTCTCAGTTCTCATAATTGTCAGAAGTTTATTGTTTCGGGTTCAGAGGATACTGTACTAATACAAGCGATTAATATTAAGACGGCTCTGGTTAATTGATTTTTGTAATCGCTTTTGCTTTTCTTTCTTAAATTTATTTCTCTCTGTTGGATTTGCTGAGCAGTTCGATGACATAGGACAACATGGCACAAAAGTTATTATCTACAATCTCTGGTTCACCGATGATGGGGAAATGGAACTTGATTTTGAGGCGGATGTGGAGGTTTGTTGATGATGCTGTAACTGTCATTTCTTCTTCTTTTCCTGTATAGGTGTCTCTTCTAGTTTTCCTATCCCTGGTCTCATTATGCATGTCTTACTTGTTTGCAGGATATCCGATTACCTGGAGCCCCAAAAGTGGCTAAACAAGGCAGTTTACAAGCTATAGGCCAACAACATATCGCCAACCAGCTCCACTATTCTCTTCGTGTGAGTCTGGGGTTTTGGTAGTTCATTACTCGATGTCATTCGTACCCGCTAGATCTAATTAGTTTACTGTATTTTTTTTTTAATTACACCACAGGAGTACTTATCTATCCTATATCTGAGAGTACCCGAGCATTTCAGAATAATTCTGCGTGGACAAGTTGTTAAACATCACAATATTGCCGATGATCTTAAGCATCCTGAGTTCATCTTGTACAAACCTCAAATAGGTCCAAATTCGGAGGTTCGTTTCATTCTTGAAGTTAATTTTATTTTTTTCCCCTACAGAAAGTAGCTTGCTGCCTGTGTACAGGTCTGGGTGGACTTTGAGCTCTTCTTAAATGATACTAGCTATCTTGTTGTTTCATCTGCAGGGTGTAGTAGTTACCACAATAGGGTTTCTGAAGGAAGCTCCACATGTGAACATCCATGGATTCAGTGTTTACCATAAAAACAGGCTTATAATGGTAATATTTTCTTTCACTTCACTTCTCTAGACAACCCATGTTTAATTGCTTCATAATTCATTTTACTGGTAAAACTGGATTGTAGGATCTATTGAAATGGGATTTTCAAGTTAAAGTTGAATGTCGCATATACGTTTCTTCTGTTCTCTATTTCTAACACGTTCCTTGACAGCCGTTTTGGCGTGTTCTCAGTCAGAACAACAGTAGGGGCAGGGGTGTAGTAGGTGAGAAATTCTTGAAAATAAAAATATGTAATATTTTGTTTTGTTATCTCTCATATATGTTGTTCCATCTGAAATGAACTTTTTAAGTCCTTCCTCAAATATGATCTGTTTCTGTAGGTGTTCTGGAGGCAAATTTTATTGAACCTACTCACAACAAGCAAGATTTTGAGAAGACTACAGTTTTTCAAAAGCTTGAAATCCGTTTGAAAGAAATGACCTTGGAGTATTGGTAAGCGACACGCCATACGTATCATCTTTGAGATCCTAGTAGTCTACAAACTCGGTTTAGTTATGGTAGCTCTATATTTCTCTTAGCTATAGCTATCATATGGAGACACATTATTAAATAAGACTTTATGAGCATCATACATATAATGCATTACCTTGTGGGTATGTTCTATCTTAAACTTCTACAGGGATTTCCATTGTGGATTAATTGGGTATCAACAACTCAGGAAGAAGCCTCAGACACCAAAGCTTCCGAAAGCATCTAATGAAAAAATATCTAACAGAATGAGTCGATTTCCTACATATGATAGTTCAAGAGTAGGTTCTGAAGTTGGTCTCTTTCAAGATCATGCGATATCCCCGTCTGCATTTTCAGGAGGAAGACAAACAAATAATATTGCCAACGATCACCTTGGCACCGAATCAGGTCAGTTTAAAGCATCGGCCTCTGATCGAGAACTGTTTTTGTTCTTTAATGTTTATCACTAGGTTCACTTCTAATGATCTCTGTGTACACACTTGCAGAACTATCGACGAAGAGGAAGGAACATGATCACGTCATAGAACCAGAAACCAGGAAAAGGCAGGCAAGCTCAGCAGAAAATGCAACTGATAGCCCTCTCCATTCAGATAAACAGGTAAGATGTACAGATATATACAAAGTCTGTCCAGTGATTTTCTTGTTTCTGTATGCTGAAACAAATCTCTCTAATGGCTATTATGTCGATATCTTCCATTTTCTAAATGTAGTAACCACAGATTTGAATTATTATTTTGTTTCTTTCTGCCCTTCTCAAGGTAACTTGAAATTTGACTACCTGGAGAAAAATCTAATCCATTACTAACCTTTTTCCTTCTTTATTTGGTAGCTTGATAACACTCAAAATGGGTTGCAAAGTGAAGAGGCCAGAATCCTAATTAAAGAAAACAAGAGGCTCCGTGAACAGTAAGTCTTTTGTTAGATTTGCTCACACTTACATGTCATCCAGCACATCAAATGATTAGTCTGCACACTATGTCCACTCCATCTGATGCTGAACATCAAATGGACTTACGTAAAGTCTTACTTATGCCCTTTCAGGTGCTTGGAGTTTGAGAAGAGCGAGGAAGAGCTTAATTTCAAGGCATCTAACTTCAACTTTCCTGATATATATTTGATCAGAGTACTTCAGGAACTTAAAAAAACATCTATAGACATCTTTTTTAACAATCAATGCAATTTTCTTTTCAGGTAGAAGGTCTCAAAAATGAACTAGATAAAGTTGAGCTCGAGTACGAACAACTGTTGGCCGAATCTAAACTGATGGATATGTTAAAGGAGGAGAAAGTGTAAATGGTAGTAGATTTTTTTTGTTCATTTGTAACTTGGGGTTAAATTTTAGTTTAGATCCGCGATACGATAGAAAAGAAGGAAAATCTCCTCATGTTTGGAGATCTCGTATCATACTTAGATTAGGAACCCCTCCTTCACGGTTGGTACATAGGCAGTTGGGTCTTTACTCACCAAATTTTGTTCGTCTGTAAAATGTGAATATTACTAAAGACCGTGGATATACACAGGGCCAAAATCTTTTATACACACGTACAGCCTATACACAGGCCCAAAATAAATTAAATCACATCAAAAGTGATATACACAGGACCGAATCTAACCACCGTCCTCTTTTTCTCTTCCTGGTTTCTTCCACCCCTGTTACTGTCTTCAGAGCTTAGTTAGCAATTCGGGGTACGGGTAGTAGTTCGGGACGGCATATGTATGAGAATTATACGGATTCGGATAGGTTGGATTTGGTAAAAAATCCGGTTAACGGTTCGTTGTTCGGACAGTAGTTCGGAACGGCATACGTACGTGTATATTCGTTTTATAAATATGAGTTCGGCACTTAAAATTCGGATATATAAATGATAAATTGATAAGTATTATGATCTTATTACGAGACTAGTTTTATTTGTATATGATTTATAAGATGAAAAAAACTTTTAGCGTGATTATTTAACAAGAAGTAAACAGTTTAATCGCATAAATGTATTATAAAACGAGTTTATAGATTTTTAAACAAAAATTAACACATAAAACACTGGTTAAACAACTATCAATAAAAAATTTAACTGAATAATTGTATTTAAATATAAAGTATATTCAAAATCAAACAAAAACCAAGCAACAAAACTCTGATCAGAGAATTACTTATGGGAGAGTGAGGTTGGGTGCGAACTAGGTTCGAAGTTCTAGTTCGGAAATATCATTCGGATTCGGTTAGTTCGGATATGTTCGCGAATCATTCGTGAGGTCCATATAATCCGGGAACTAGGTTCGGAGTTTAAATAGTTCGGAAATATCATTCGGATTCGATCAGTTCGGATACGCCCGGGAATGATTCGGAGAATTACTAACTAGGCTTCAGAGTTCAACTTCAAATCTAACCACATCTTCAGAGTTCAACTTCAAATCTAACCACATCTTCAGAGTTCAACTTCAAATCCATATAACAAAATAGTTACCAAATCAAACCCTAATTATCAGTTTATATGTCACTTTTATAAGTTAGTTTTAATTGTAAGTATATTAAATAATGTAAAGGCAAGAATTTAGGTTTAATAATAAAGAACCGTAAGAATCAAATCTATAGAAACCAATCTCACTACTATCGTTTTTCTATTTGATTAAATGAACAACAATAACAATTTATTAGGAATAATAACAACATACTCAAGTAGTACTTAGACAAAAAAAAAAAAATCATCATCAAACACTCAGTTATCATCTTTTAAGATCGCCGATTCGATAATCCATTATGAGGGTTTCTTTAAGCGTTTTTACAGAGGTTTTGGTACTTCGTTAATGGATACAATACCAGCTAGAGCTTTATACATGACTGCTTTAGAGGTTACTAAGAGTCTATTTATGATAACAGTCTATTTATGATGAAAATGGGGTTTTCAGAGTGTAAGGCGAGTGCTAATGTATTTACGGGGTTAACTCCCCCATGACTGCACAATTGTTTTGGACTCCAATTGATGTTGTTAATCAGAGATTTATGGTGCAGGGCAGTGGTGGTAGCAATGGGATTAACAATAATCAAATCTTTAGAATAGTTACAGTTATCTTTTTATAGTTATTCTATTAATGGCAGATCAGTGGTGATAGTGGTGGTGGTGTGTCGGAGAACGGTGGTAGTTTTTTTTTTTCCAAAAAGTAAAACAAAGGAAAAGCTAAAAAGTGAACTTCGGCGTCCCTGGGAACAAGATCCCGGCCCTGTGAACATGAGCGGTCTTACTAAATACTGACAATCTAAGAAAAAAAAAGTCATTTTTAAAAAGCAGCTTCCCAAGGAACATGTAGTTGCAGGAATTCTCACACTACACCCTATTCAAGAATTTATCAATATTTATGACATAACTTGAAGATTAAAGACACTTTTTCATTAATATGATCTTAAGGAATTTTACAAAGATCAAGAACACAAAACACTTGATAAAGATTTTCTCTCTCTTAAAAATCTTCCTAACTCTCAAAAATTCATCCCTCCCTCTGGAACTATTCATTTCCTTTATATAGGCATTTATATATTGGATTACAGCTCATTTACAACTAAGATTCCCTTTAATTTCGGATCTAGACTCCTGCGATAAATCGCAGGTGGCACCGCCTTGATATTTCGTAGGCTTAATCGATTCATCGCAAATTTGTCACGCTCTTCTCATGTTTCTGTCGTTTTCATCCAACATGTCATTTCTTACGTCACCTTGAGATGTTTCGCAGAATATCATTGATATATCGCAGAACTGTTGCTTATTATTGATGTGTCGCAGATCTGTTGTTTATTTCACAGGAATATTGTTGTAACAATATTCTGATCCTACATCTTGCCTCTTCTCATATCTTTTCTGCGAAGAAGATAAAGATATGAGAACTTAAGTTTCTTGATTTGCCGCAACTCCTTGTCTTTTCACATTCCCTTCATTCTGACACGTCTCTGCATCCATCGCTAAATATTCTACGCGTGTTTTTTCTCTCATTTATCCCTTGACACGTCTTTTTTCAACCGTTGAATTCTGACCATTCATGTCTTTTCTTCATTAAATGCATTGTTGATGTTCTCGATAATCTTCCTTCCTTATAAATATCTTCTTCGCTAATCTCCCCTCTCTTTTTTCTTTTCTTCTTTACTTTTTCTCTGCAACTCTACTGTTCTTCATCTTCTTCCGCAAATTCCGGATCTATTACTGTTCCAATTTTATTTCCTTATTCTTCTTCATCTAAATCATCATTCCCATACTAAAAAATGGCCCCTGCTAAAAAATTAGGTCAACCCACTTTAATAAAACACCAGCAGAAACTTCAAACTTTAGGTTTTGTACTTTCTGAGATTCCTGGTTAATCTTCAGACTCTGACCTCTCCATTGATCTAGCTTCAAGATTTCCTTCTTCTAATGAGAAGATCCTTATTTCGCTAGGTCAATTAGAAGTTGGCCTTCCTATCCCTCTTTATGACCCAAAAGTCCCTCTTTTTTATAAAATTATTTCTCATGCCAAACTTTCACGAGAAATCTACCAGTTAAGTGGAGATTGTATTCGTCTCATTCTTGAATATGCCTCTCGTGGGGCTGGTAAAGGATCTCGCTATCCTGATTCTGCGAGACATCCTGATTTTAAAGATATCCCAACTATTCCAGAGAAATATACCGTGGAGAATTTCTTTGCGAATTATCAAGTAATTCCCATGAAGAAAGAGAGCACGTGTTGGGCTGTTCGTTTAAATAAGGATAAAAAAGTTGCGAAAGATAAAATTCTTATGAAAGATATAGATTATCATTCAAGTAAAAACCAAGGTCCACGCTTCTCAAAAGATGACAAGTGGTGCAAATTTCCTCTCCTCCTTGAAGGTCCATATATTTTTGGCACTCTTGATATTCCTGCGAATCTTTCAAATCTTGCGTCGTATCGTCCTTGGGTTTTTAATTGGCCTGAAAAGAATTCTGAGGTATATCCCGCAAAGTTTATCATTATTCGCAAATTTAGTTAAATATATTATTCTTACTAATTATTGAAACATTTTTTATCAGATTGAAAAAATGAAGGCTAGTTACGCCAGTACTGGGAATCCCAATCTCCTACAAATTTTGAAAAACTTCACAGATGAAGTAAGAAACAATCTGTAACAATATATTGTTGCCCCTGTTTCTTATCTTTATGTGTGAATGTTTTCAAGGAAATTCCATTTGTCACGATGGTTGAAGCCAAAGATAAAGGCAAAAGAGTATTAAATCCAAATGAAAGTTCTGGTACTTCCCCTCGCCGCAATAAAAATCAAACCACAGACGGTCCTCCAGAGAAGAGAAGAAAAACTCAACCACTTCTTCCACTTAGAGAGACTCCTATTATCGCTGAAAAAGATAAAGAACTTGAAGAAAATGATGGGGTAAACCATGACGTCACTGTGGGCACTTCAACACATTTTTCTTCCACAAGAATTAGATCTGCGATGGGTTTCTCTCATCCTGAGACCCCAATGGATCAATTATCAAATATTTTTAGAAATCCAATGCAAGGTGTTGGTGAGGATGATATCACTTGTACTTGCGATTATCTCTCGAAAATCTGCGATGCTTCGATCTTGACTAATAATAAAGATCTTAAAGGAGTTTCCAGATTTATCGACTCAAGTTTTCTTCACGCGCTAACTTCGCTGGTATGCCCCTTTCCTTTATTTTTCTTGTAGTAAATTTTTCATTTATCATGTGTATCGAAGATCTTTTACTTATCCTTACTCATTTTCTCTTTTCTGTCGCAGACTGCTAGAGTTTCTTTTTCTGTTGCTTCAGAATTAGAAAATAGATTATCAACATCGCAGAAAAGGCTTACTGATTCACAATCTGAATCTGCGAAACTTCGTGAAATAAAATAAACAACATGAAGCTGAAATATCCCTTCTTCGCGAAAAATGCAAGGAATTGGAAGTATCTGGAAATACTGAGCTCCTTAATAAAAATAAATCGCTTGAAGTAAAAGTTGAAGTTCTTCAACAGAAATTAGTTGACAAGGAGAAGTTCTGCAAGCAAATTATTGGTATAAATCTTTTCTCTCTTTAATATATATATTTTTTTTACTTTTCTTCATTCATGCTATTTTATAGCTTATTTGAGCAACCATTTTGCAGATGCCTATAATCTTACTGATGAAGCTCTTATTCTCAATTCTTTTGATGAACCCATAGATGAAACCACTCTTCTTCAGCGTCTTAATGACGCTTTAAATAATTATTCAGACGAAAAAATTAATACTCTGTCCCTTGATGAGCTTAAACATCAGGTTTCCCTTATGATAATGGACTATAGATCTACCTTGAGTATGTCCAATAGTTTAAAGACTTGCAGAGATGAATTTAGAGAAAAAAAATCAAAGTCTTAAAAGCCAAGAAGAGTGAACTTGAGAAGGATAAAGAACGCATTACTCTTCAAGGCGGTGAAGCTCTATCAAAATTTCGCAAATACTGAACTTGAGAGAGATAGACTTAAGGATGAAAATTTTAAACTTCTTAAAAGAGAAAAACAAATTCGTTCCCATCTTCTCATTCAAAGTGATGATGAATTCGCATGGGCTGCGACAATTCTCGATAATGCTAGGAAAAACTTAGCAATAGATGTCAGTCTTCATACCGAGCAAGAAACCTTGATACAAGAAATGATTCATGAGAGAGAAGGTTATTTATTGCTCCTCTAACATCTTTATACTTTTTGTAGATTTTCAACGAATTTCTAATTTGTTATTGTACCATCACGCAATCAAGAAAAACATTCCACAAGGATAAGCGAGAACTTGAAGAAGAAAAAAGTGGTCTTGCGAAAAATCTTGCTTCCCGCAATGATAAAATCTCTAGACTGCGAGAGAAAATAAAGATATCCAACTCCAATTTGCATAATAATCTTCTCATCGTTCACAATAATGCTATTGAGAAAGTTTGTAAAGATAATGATCTTCCTCTTAGTCTATATCCTTGTATCTTGGAGAATATCCCAGCCAGTTCTGAAGTACCAGTTATTTAAAGACAAAGGAGGTGATATAGATGAGAATGAAAGCGAAGATGAAGAAGAAACTAACGATAATGAAGACGAAGATGAAGATAAAGATGAAAATAAATCTCAATAGTTTTGTTTTTTCTTTTTGATCTTCTCCTGTATTTCTCTCTTTCTTTCTTGCGATAATTGTCTGCGACAAATTGTAATACTCTTTATGCAAGGTATTTGCAACTCCTGATATTTTTCAATATATAAATTCCCCTTTTTTGCTTCTATCTCATCATTATTTATATGAATTTATCATATAATGATGAATAACAATACTAACCATTCTATGCATCATTCCCATACTTGCCTCTTGTTATTAATCTGCAATATGATAAATGAATTATCGCAAATATTTTTACGAAGAATCTGTTATATGCTTCACAGATATAATTTTTCTTGTGGTCTTATTTCGCCTTCCTAGTTAAAGGTATTATTATGCCACTTTTATGCGACAAGATCGCAGGACATTCTTACTTTTACATGTAATTATCCCTTGATCTTGCCTTATCATTTTAATTTTAATCTTTGCGACAATATGATAAATCTAAGCCACCTTGTGAGATTAATCTCTCTTTGCTTTTTAAGACTTATGACATTGCCGTCTTTGCGATTTATATCCTCTTATTATTAATTTCATTTATTTCATCTTTTGATCTTATCGCAAAAACCCATTGATCTCATCTTAACTTTTCTCTTTAGGATTTTTGGCCAGTTACGCGGCAATATGACGGGCCTAAATATTCTTGCGAATATAAAGTCCCATGACATTGCTGTCTGTGTCACGCGACAATACGACGGGCCTAAATATTCTTGCGAATATATAGTCCCATGATATTGCCGTCTTTTTTGATACACATCTCCCTAATGGAGGGTATCGCCCTTATCTCTCCCCCCGGTTTCCCCTTCAAGGATTATACATCGGCCATACAAGACTAGCACTTTCCCATCCGGTTCTGCCAACAACCAGTTGTTTTCGCAGTCTTGTCCTTTATGCCTTATATGGTTTATAGTTACAAGACTGCAACCTAAGTGGGGTTTTCTTCAGTCCGAACACATCGTAAGCCAAGACTTGCCGTGGATGGCCAGGGTAGGTTCATCCATCCCGGGCACCCACAGCTCAACCGTGTACCTCGGCGCCTTGATCATACGTTGCATTCCTTAGGAGAAACTCTCGGGCGCCCAACCAGGGTATAACCTTATATAATTGGGAATCCAAGTTATCTCTCCCGGATGGACTTTCTATAATCCCAATTCTCCATAACTAGGTTCCAGCAGCGGTATAGCCTTTCCCATAGCCATGCAAAGAGATACCCCCCTTATGACGCACTTTAAGGACATTGCCTCTTACGGAATAGAATACGCGAACTAAGGTGTACGCCATAAAAGTTCGTCCCATTCTTATATATTTTTAGGCGATTTTCACCCATCTTATGCATTTGCATTAAAAATTCTTATATATGATTCGAAATCATCATCTTTTTCTTTTAATAGAGAAATTCTTATTTTTGAGCAAAGTTTTTTTTTTTTTTCCCCGCAACATGATATTGTTGCACTTCTTTTCTTCTGTGACAAATGATTATTCGCAATTTCTTGATACTTGATTTATCGCAACACCTTATACTTGTTTGTTCTCCTGCGAAGAATGAAGATTTCAACTTTTTCCCATATTCGCATGATTAATCACTATTGATTCTTTTGGGACAAACTATTCTTGTAATATATCCTTTCCCCGCAACTCTATATTGTCCACCATCAATTTTTCAGCTCTCTGAGTTTGCCTCCTGTTATGTTGACAATCACGATTTCGAGCATTTCTTTCTTCGCAAGTATTAATATCAACTTCATAACACTTTTTGCCTTCAAACCAATCACCTTTAATTATCCCAATACCATGAGGATGTGGAAACTTTATGCATTGATGATATGTTGATGCTATGCCCAAGATACCATGGAGCCATGGTCTTCCAATTAAGGAATTGTAAGGAGATTCTATATCCACTATACAAAACTTGATTTTTGAAGATATCTTGTTCAACGGAATTTCCATAGTAATTTCTCCTTTTGGATTGTTTGCAGTGCCATTAAAACCTTAGATCTTGTAAGTTGAAGGGATTAACCCATCATCTCTTCCACCCATCGTGCGATATGTATGATAAAATAAAATGTCTACCGAGCTACCAGTATCAATTAAAACTTTATCTATTTCCCAAGAATCATTTGCTGCGTCATCATCATCTTCTTCTCCTTCTTCTCTGTATTTTGGATTTATCTCTAACTTCACCACCAATGGGTTGTCATGCATCTTCCCAGGCTCTGGTATCTCTTCCGCAGTAAAAGAAATAACTTGTTTCTTCCATTCTTCTAACGGAGAAATCTTTGCAATATTCATCACCTCTCTTCCCTCTATATCCCTTGCAAATACTATGCTTAGCACATTTTCATGGAAATCCTCTATCGTTTTTTCTGCGAATGTACAATTGAATTGCAAAATAGATTTTTTGCTGTATCTCCTACTTCAATGACAAATGTTTCGGCTTCTTTTGCAACATTAACTCTGCGAATTTCTGGTGATTGCGGCAATTGCTGCGGTTGTAAATATCTTGCTAGAAAATGATTTAATTTCCCCAGTTCAATCATTCACAAAATAATTCTTTTTACATTTCTACAATTATGCACAGAGTGGCCATGAAAATGATGATAAGGACAGAACTCTTGATTTTGGTTGTTAGGATGTGGTTCTTTCCCCATGTTCCAGGGTGAGGGTATATTCTCCATCAGAATAATCGCTTCCCAAATCTTGTCTATTCCGGTGTTTAAAGGTGGCAATTTGATGTCTTACCACATATTCCTCTGACCTCTTTGCTCTCTTGAATAATTCTGCCTCTGTCCACCATAAGTCTCTTGCGGTTGATCAAACCTTGGGACCTTATTTTTGTTATTGCGATTATAAAAATTTCTCTCCTTTTCCAATTCCTCCTGATCTCTACTCCCCATTGCTACTATCTTATGTTGATTACCAGTCTCCATTTTCTCTCGTGGGTTTTGAGAAGTACTTGCTACTGTATTAATCATCCTTGGTAACAAACTTCCATTTGTTGCGGCTAAACTTGTGCCTGTGTGAATTGGATAAGACTCCATCTCATTTTGTTTTTCCTCCAAAGAAATATATTCTTCTTGCAATTCTCGCAGTTCTGTCATGGTAATTGTGTTTTTAACTCTGAATACCTGGATGTATAATAGATTCGTCGCAAACATAGCATTTATGAAGGAAAAGATGAGATATATTTCATCTACTCTTCATGCCATTTTGCTACACATTGTCCTCCATCTTATCTTTAAGTGCTTTAAACTCTCACCAACTCCCTGTTTCAATCCAAACACATCTTCAATTCCAGGTCGCGTAAATTTATTGCTGATGTATGCCCCTAAGAAAGTAGTTTGCAAATGCATGAACGAAGTTATTGTATTCTTTGGAAGACTTTCGAACCACTTCAATGCTTCGCCAGTTAAACTTGACGCAAAATATTTGCACAAAACGACATCATGGTTCTCCCATTGTAGCATACATCGAATATAAGCTTTGATATGTTGGAAAACACACGTAGTCCCATCAAATATACTGGTCAACACCGGTAAATTGCATTTTGGAGGTATCCCTCCTAATTGTACCTCTTGAGTAAATGGAGTTTTCGCAGCTTCTTCAATTGCCTCATAAAGTTGTCTTCTTCCTCATTCTCTTCTGTTATTTATCATTCCTCTCATTTCTGCTAATTCTTGCAAGATTTGTTCATTTCTATCAGAATTTTTCTCCATTGTCCTTTTCAACGCATCCTCTCTTCGTCTGCGTTCATGTCTTTCTTGTCTTGCGATGTTTCGCGCTTCTTCTCCAACATCTTGGTTTTTCCTTCTTTTGCGATTTTCTTCTTCTTGCAAGTTAATTTGTCTTTCATTCTCTTCTCCGCGAATTTCCTCATCCCTTATTGTTTCTCTTCGTTGCCTTTCTATGTCTCTGCGAATTCTCTCATATTCCTCATTGAGATTATCATTATTACGATTTTGCGCACGTCGTCGTTCTCGATTATCATGATTATTCTGACGCAACTCTGTTTGAATTTCTTTTTCTTCTACTTCTGCTCGCAATCTCTCTCTTTCTCCCGCTAAATGTACTTGCTCAATATAATGCCTCTCAATATCATCTTCGATTATTCTGCGATTTCTTCGAATCTCTTCATCACGTAACATTCTCCTTCTCTCTTCTTGATTTTCTCCCTCATCCTGATTATGTCTAATGTCTAAAGTTTCACTGTGTGGAATGTAACGATCATTTATCACATTCTCGCCAATATTTTGTATAGGGAGATTTTGTCTTGTTTCTTCTCTATATGATCTTGAATTTGATCTCATGCTGCTTCTCGATCTTCAATTTTGTAACCTCAAATTTTCCATTCTTAATTCATGATTTTGCCTTGTAAGATTGGCACGTTCTTCTACCTCTAATCTTCTTTCTTCCTATATCCTTTGTCTCAAATCATCTACTACTTCATGTTCCTCATGAATTAGTCTTCCATCCATTTCTTGATTTCTTTCCTCTTCTTGATTCTCCGCTTCTTCTATCGAATCCGACCTCCAAGTATGCACACTTACTCTATCATAATCCACATTTCTATCTTGTGCTCGTGTTTGTTGATTTGGTGGTTGGATTGATTTTTCTGCTCTATTTCTCACTCTACTTATTCCTGATCTGATCCTTAAAGATCCTTCCAATTCACCTGTTCCTTCCCCTGCAATTCTTTTACTTTTTCTCACTGTTGTTGGTAGTTCTGATGTATTTCTTATCCTTCTAGCCATTTCTTCAATTCTAATAATTTCTTCAAATCTTCAAGCTGTAATTTGAAATTTCTCAAATTGATTCCTCCCTGTTTCTAGCGCCAAAATGTAGTTGCAGGAATTCCCACACTACACCCTATTCAAGAATTTATCAATATTTATGACATAACTTGAAGATTAAAGACACTTTTTCATTAATATGATCTTAAGGAATTTTACAAAGATCAAGAACACAAAACACTTGATAAAGATTTTATCTCTCCTAAAAATCTTCCTAACTCTCAAAAATTCATCCCTCCCTCTGGAACTATTCATTTCCTTTATATATGCATTTATATATTGGATTATAGCTCATGACAGCTCATTTACAGCTAAGATTCCCTTTAATTTCGGATCTAGACTCCTGCGATAAATCGCAGGTGGCACCGCCTTGATATTTCGTAGGCTTAATCGATTCATCGCAAATTTGTCACGCTCTTCTCATGTTTCTGTCATTTTCATCCAACATGTCATTTCTTACGTCACCTTGAGATGTTTCGCAGAATATCATTGATATATCGCAGAACTGTTGCTTATTATTGATGTGTCGCAGATATGTTGTTTATTTCACAGGAATATTGTTGTAACAATATTCTGATCCTACAGAACATTTCCTCATCTTTGTAATCACAAATGTAGGCAAGATTCAGAAAGATGTATGGCATCGAGTTAGAACAGTTTAGGTCCAAGCATATGCAAAGCAACCCGATTAACTCTTGTTGGTCTTGGATGTTGGTTTATAGGTGTGATAGTAAAACATTTGATGTCTTGGCTTAAGCTGCTCGTAAGTATTTTTGTGGGAAATGTTGGAATTTTAGCTTCTTGTATGTTGGTTTATAGGTGTGCGTAACCGAAACATCATGCTAACTATACCTTGTGTTGAAACATTCTTTGACCCCATCAACATATTCTGTAAATTAGATAACACATATATACAGCTATTCGGTTCATACCAAATTATCATGCTAACTTTACCTTGTGTTGAAACATTCTTGACCCTATCAGCATATTCTGTAAATTAGATAACACATATATATAACTATTCAGTTCATACCAAATTATCTTTCAAAAAAAAAAAGTTCATACCAAATTAAAACCATTCATTATACAAATTATTAGTTCATGCCAAAATGGAAATATTCATAAAGTAAGTTCTGATTTACGTACAACGTCAACCTGATTGTAAGTACAATCAATCCTTTACTACTTCTGAATTAGGTAAGATGAGCATATCAACGAGATCCAAACTCCAAAGCACCATATGAGTTCAGTTCAAAGAAATAAAAACATCAAAAATTATTTACAGACCCTCGTGGGACTCTTCTAAAACCGCTCACACATCTTGAGTGGGACTACCCCACCCAAAAGTGTCATGTGCTGATTTTGGGTGTGGCGGGACCCGTTCCATGTGTGTGAGCGGTTTGAAGACTCCCACCCACAGTTTGTCCAAAATCATTTTAAAAATGGGTCCTATTAACGTATGCACCCGTGAATACGATAAGAGTATTAATTACTATGGGATTTTGTGATGCAATCATTATTTGACTCAACATTCAAAAATAAATAAATTACTCTATTCGTGTTTCAATGAAAAAATCAATTTCCGTTATTATCCTTCTAGTAGAAAGAATTTCTTTCTCCCGTTCGACTTTTTTTAAATCTTTCTTCGACACTCTGTTCGGCTTCCCCTTGCTGGTATAATAGAAAAACCATGTTCATTAAATTCTTACTAGCACAACATCTAGTAACTAAAGCCAAAGCTTTATCAAGAACCTATTCGGTATCATCAATAATCCTCCATGTTGGTCTTTCGTATAAATCGGAACCGGGAACCAGAACTCGCTCTTGTTGCTTAACTAAGAAGTGCTATTAATTTCTCAGTTTTCCGATCAATTTTTTTTCTTCAGTTTTCGATTTCAATTCTGAACATTCTTATTCGAATGAGTGTGGGTCTTCAGCTAGTTTTGATACTCGGTTTAGCTAAGATCTGTTTCACTATATCTGCCATTGAAAAAATCTCTCTCAAACCCTAATTAGATTTGAGATCCCCAAATCTCAGAATTTATTACAGTGAGAAACAAGGTTTGGTATTTTTCTTGTTATTGTTGTTGGGTTTACAGAGTGTGGTATAAGACTTTAGGCAAATAACTCAGTGATCTTTTGTCGTTAAGATCAAGCATTAAAATCAAACAATGCAACAAAAAAGTATATCAAGGAAAACCCAAAACAATGTGAAGTACATAAACGGTTAAATTTCCTTTTAATATCACAAATTAATTTTGTACTCCGCCATTAGATGATTTTCCACACGTTCATGATAGGGGAAGATAGAGAGATGTGGGTGAAGATTACTAGAAAATGATGAACAGTCAATTACAGGCATTTCTCTATGATCCCACGAGGGTATTAATGGAAAATACATTGATATTTATTAGAATAATATTAACTAAACCTTAACCTTTTGTTTCCACGAGAAATTTACATTTTCAATACAAAACTAACTCAATTAATGAGTTGTTAGCCTCTGCATAGATGCATAGGTTAACATTTGCCTTTAAAAATATACTCCCTCCGTTTCACGAAAAAAATTACTTTTACCTTTTCAATTTGGCCTATTTTTATGCTAAAATGAAAAAGTGAAAGTAACACTTTTCCTGAAACGGAGGTAGTATCAAAATAGAATAAGTACAATGACTTAGCTTTTGCTTTTGTTTCTACTAAGCTGACAAAATATAAATTATGGACATATATATAGAGGGAGGATTCGTGGACACTCTTAAATTGACACTATCATACATGATTTGTGCCATTTTTTCCGCAAAACCCAAATAACAATAAATATGATACGTTCCTCTTATTAGACTCTACATTCCGAAGAGACGGTGTAGTTTCAGGGAGAAGGGGGATTATGAGAACTTGTTAGGATTGGCGGTGGGGAAAGTTTTGTCATAGGGGCCTATGGGATTGTTATCATCGGGCATCAAATCTGGAAAGTCCATGCCGTTTTTTTTTTTTTTTTTTTTTTTTAAAATTTTAATGTAAGCAGTGTGTTAACTTAGCGAAGCTTAATATGAAGGGTGGGTTTTGTTCACCGCTGAATGTAGAGGTGAGTTTTCTCATCGTTCGACGTGGGGGATCATATCACTTAAGATTTTGATTTTGAGGCTGAGAAAATAAGGAAATAACATTTTCTGGGAAGTTTCAGCAACAATCGAGTATCTTGAGATCTCACAATACGAAGAGAAAAACAGTATAATGTTTTTAAAATCTGTAGCAGAGACGGTGGAGTTTCAAAGAGAATGGGTGGTTATGAGAAGTGGTTAGGGTTGGCGGTGGGGAAAGTTTTGTCATAAGGTTATGGGATTGTTATCAGGCCAAGTAAGTGTCGTGAAACCGAGGTTACGTTCATCTCGAACCGACATGTTTCCATAGAAGTCAATTCCATGAAACATCCTACTTTAGATAACTTAGCTCGAATCCTTTACTTACATCTTTAGATTAGCATGATCGAATAACACTAGCACGAATATATAATCAATACGAATATATAATCACACATGACACAAAGATTACGTGGTTCACCTACCCTTTGTAGGCTACATCCACAGCCAAAACCACCCCGAGAATCTTCATTATCTTCATCATCACACATCATATAATCAACTAGTGATATAACCCACTAGCGCTAAACGTTAGAAACAACAAGACATATTACGAAGAGTTTACCTCTTCTTTTGTTCTTCTTCTTCCCTAAACTTCTACCACCATGGTTGCTTCAAATTTAGACAAGAACATGAAGAACATCATGAATTCTATCTTCTCCCATATGAACCCTTGAAATGTCGGGCATCGAATCTGGAAAGCACATGCCAATTTTTGTGTGTGTGTAAATTTTCAACGTAAGTAGAGTGTTAACTTAGTAAGGCCGAATATGAAGGGTGGGTTTTGTTCACCGCCGAATATAGAGGTGAGTTTTCTCACCGTTCAACATGGGGGCTCATATGACTTAAGATTTTAATTTAGAGGATGAGAGAATAAAGAAATTTTTCAGGCCAATTTCAGCAATAGATCGAGCATCTTGAGAACTCACGGTACAAAAAGAAAAACAGTATGGTGTTGTTAAAATCTATAGCAGAGACGGTGGAGTTTCAGAGAGAATGGGGATTATGAGAACTTGCTAGGGTTGGTGGTGGGGAAAGTTTTGTCATAGGGTTATGGGATTGTTATCATGTCATGAGATGGTGGAGTTTCAGAGAGAAAGGGGATTATGAGAACTTGCTAGGGTTGGTGGTGGGTAAAGTTTTGTCATAGGGTTATGGGATTTTTATAATGGCACGTAAGTATTTGAAATACCGGGAATCAAATCTGGAAAGCCCATCCAGAATATTTTTTGTAACTTTTTAATGTAAGCAGAGTGTTAACTTAGCGAGGCTGACTATGAAGGTTGGGTTTTGTTCACCGCTGAATGTACGGGTGGGTTTTCTCGTCGTTCAACATAGGGGCTCATATGACTTAGGATTTTAATTTTGAGGATGATAAAATAAAGAAATAACCTTTTCTGAGAAGTTTCAATAACAAATCGAGCATCTTGAAATCTCACAGTACGAAGAGAAAAAGAGTATGGTGTTGTTAAAATCTGTAGCAGAGTGGTGGAGTTCCAGAAAGAAGGGGGTATTATGAGAACTTGCTAGGGTTGGCGGTGGGAAAAGTTTTGTCATAGGGTTATGGGAATGTTATTAAGCCAAGTAAGTATTTGCAATATCGCGCACCGAATTTGGAAAGCCCATGCCAACTTTTGTTTTACAAATTTTTAATATAAGTAGAGTGTTAACTTAGCGAGGCTGAATATGAAGGGTGAGTTTTGTTGACCGCTAAATGTAGAGGTGGGTTTTCTCCCTGTTTAACGTGAATGCTCAATGTGATTTAGGATTTTAAAGGTTCGATGATTTTGGTAAACCACCACATACTTTTGCAATTTTCTCTCTAATACATGTCATGATCTGTATCTCTAATGCTTTGGTCTTGATCAAACATAATCTGCCAACTCTATTAGAGAATCTCCAATGCAAGGGAAGTCTTAAAATTGCATAACACCTAAGATTTAAGTCCTTTACCAAGTTTTATCTCCAATGCAAAAGTGAAGGTCATAAAAAAGGATGGCATGACTAAGAGGGGGTAAAGAAGAAAGTATACATTAGATTTTTTTATACGACCTTGGGTCTTAAGTCCATATCATTATTTGTTCTAAATTTTAACAAAGTTTTTAGACAAGATCTTGAAGATTGGAAATGGATTTTAGGTGATTTTTTTTTTGTCTTTTACCAATGACCCGCTAAAAAAAGATGTTAATAAGACCTCTACGTGGGATGACCTTGATCCCAAGCATCCGAAATGCTCTTAGAATGTATGGTGGGGTAATGTCTCGGATAATTGGTGATACTACTTTGCTACGTGTAGTCAATAATAATTTATAAGTCTGCAGAAACAAGATTAAAGCTTAGTCTTTTCCCGTTGCACTTGACCTCCGAAAATAGTTTAGCCTTCTCCTTTTGCGATTGACCTTCGAAAATGCCAAAAGACTTTTAGTTTTTGGCAGGGGATTTGGTATTTGGTCAACTTCATTATTATGGACGCTTTAAGGTGGTTAACCTTAAACTTAAGCTAATTTTACTCCCTTGATTTGGCTTTAGTCTTTTCTTAAACCGACATAAAATTAATCCAATCTGGATTAAAACAAATCACAGATTAACGTAAGCTAAGCCTAATTTGTTGTCAAACCAACATAAAGTCTAAACAGGAAATGGTGGTATGAACCTCCTGACTTGTCAAATACTATAACAAATACAAATGACAAAACTATATACTCCCTCGTTCTTAAATAATAGGCTGGTTTCATGTGGTGGTGGAAGAAATAGTGGTAGTGGGATCAGAAATGTGTAAGGTACATAAATTACTTAATTTTTAAATTTGTTTTTATTTTATTTTCATGATTTTTTTAAATTTAAACTAATACTTTCATTAATAAAGTACATCATAAATTTATCTTATATTAAATCAGTAGACATTAATAGTGATTGTGATTGTGGGCGGAGGTGGTGAATCAGCGGTGGGGATAATGATGTGGTGGGTGTTTGTGAGAATGGTGGAGTGATGCTGTTAATGGT
The DNA here is from genome assembly GCA_023529315.1 of Papaver bracteatum. Lineage (NCBI taxonomy): Eukaryota > Viridiplantae > Streptophyta > Magnoliopsida > Ranunculales > Papaveraceae > Papaver > Papaver bracteatum. The sequence continues at coordinate 380,396 of JAJJWX010005038.1, read as the reverse complement.
GGTACTGGTGGAAGAAGTAGTGGTAGTGGATGAGAAGGTGTAAGGTACATAAATTATTTAGTTTTTGAATATGTTTTTCTTTTATTTTCTTCATTTTTTATATAATTTAAACTAATAATTTCATTAATATAGTACATAATAAATTTAGCGGTGGGGATAATAGTGGTTGTGATGGTGGGCGGGGGTGGTGGATCAGCGATAGGGATAATTGTGGTATGTGTTGGTATAATGGTGGATTGATGACGTTAATGGTTGTGGTGGTGGAAGAAGTAGTGGTAGTGGGATGAATTACTTAGTTACCCTTGGTTTATTTTATTTTTATTTGATATTAGTTGTAGGTGTAAATTATCCACAGATCCAGGTGGCAACATCCCAAGCCTTGGCGCACCTGAAAACGAAGGGATGCGAAGCATAGAGTGAAGACCAGCAGGCACAAGATTTAAGGTGCCGCGTGGATCGGGCGTACAACTGTCGGACAAGACTTGACCCAGACCTCTGACAAAGCTGACAAGACGGGACAGGGTGGGACAAACGAGGTGCAACGGTCAAGAGGATAAGAAAGTACGTGATGCATCGGCCCATTGCTAAGGCGACAGATATGGAAGGCGACATCGTGTCAAGAGAACACCCGAAGAGGTCGGCTCAGACGAGAGACGGGCGAGGAATAAAGATACGTCGGCCATATGAGACTACATGAGTTGGACCGAGTACATAACTGCAAAATGGATGTAACATGACCAACACCATAACTTGGTTGTATGAAACTTCTCTTATAAATAGAGTGACTTATATTCAAGAAAGGTAGGTTGTATTTTAAGGAGAGAGACTCGAGTTTACACCAAGAAAAGAAAATTGAGAAGTAATTTCATCTTTGTAAGGAAATCCGACTAAGAGCAACACCTTTGTAACACTTGGAAATAATAAGATTCACCATTTCACCCCCGTGGACGTAGGTTGGGGCGATACTCGGCTGACTACGCAAAGTACCCGATGGCTAGCACTTCAGGAACGAGAAGGATGTTGAGGAATCGTACAAGAATTAACAACAGATGCGCGAGCGGGTAATCGGGCCGAGGCAAGAAGGCGATCGACAACCACCGCCCGAGAATCTCATGCAGCTGCGCGAGGAATGCCAACTATCGATGAGGAGGTCGATCTGGGGCGAGACGATAACACCCTACCCTTGGACCAAGTTATTGTAACTCAGAGAAGAGTTGAACAAGTTGATGGGCTTACAGCTTCAGAAACCGATGACGATGAGGTGGCGCTTGCAGCACAAGCCCAGAGACAAAGAGAGAGGCAGCAAGTAGAGTATCAGGAAGCCCTAGCGAAATAGAGCATCTCAGACAGATTCAGCTGGGACTAGGAACAGCTAGCAATATCGGCCCAACACTTGTTCACACGACTGGCCACGTAATCGGTCCGATAATACCCCCACCACCCCCTTCTGTACAGCCTCGGCCACATAACCCAAACGGGCATTCTAGTCATGAAAGCACGGACTCGACATTATTGGCTATTTTGGAGAGTCAAAGGAGACAAGAAGCGGCACTAAGAGAGCTCCAGCAACGGAACCTCGCTTTGGAATATGAGAACTATCAGTTGAGGAATCAGGGAACCAGATCAAGAGGCTCGTCCAGCCGAGGAACATCGATCTACCATGACCGATCAGGTCATGCGCCACCTATGATGGGGCCGAGCAACCCTAATTAGTCCGGCCGATCAGGACAGCCACCATCGCCTCCGGTACCTCCCACGTAAAGGTATGGGCCTCCCAAGGACTCGTCCACTGACGAGGATGGGTGAGGTAGAGACAGACGACAGGAACGAGCGACAGAGGCCAAATTCAAAGAATTAGATGCAAAAATCAAAGAGCTCTCAGGCGGAGGCGAAGAGAACAAATTGGCATAAATCATGAGCGAATCCGAGAAGACGCCCTTCTCTCAAGAACTCGAACATATTCCGTTCCCACCAAAGTGTACATTACCTACATTTCCTTCTAGGTTCGATGGAACAGGAGATGCGATCGAGCATCTGAAGATGTACACCATGTCGCTAATATAATGGAAGAACAACCCGGTAGTCATGTGTAAATTTTTTCCAGCCAACCTGGAGGGCGAGGCACGAGACTGGTTCTATTCGCTTCCACTTGGGTCGATTAATGGGTATGAGATGTTAGTCAAATCCTTCCTTGAGACCTTTATGCACAACAGTCGGCCTCGACCTAGATTAAACAAGTTGTCTACCCTCGCCCGAAGATTCAGGGAGCCCTTAAGAACCCTGACCGATAGGTGGAGGAATCTATGTAATGACATTGGAAAGGTGCCGGTAGATCATGCCATCTTTGGGTTTGAAAACGCACTAGGGAGATCGGACCCCATCTGGATAGCCATGTTCTCCGAGAAGCCGAACACCTTAAAGGAAATGAGAAAAATGCAGGAGCATTACATCGTTTTGGAAGAAATTCAGGCCAAGTCAAGAGATAGAGGAATACAAGAAGATAGTGCTGAAGCGGGTATTGAAGCTAAAGCAGTCACAAACGACCCTATTAGGCGACCAGAAAAGAGATCGGATCCACCCCCGAGAAGCAGTGAAAAGAGAGAGTGGATCGCTAAAGGGAAGAAGCTGAGGCAGGAAGCACGATCGTATACCCCCCTAAATGCTCCCTTGGAGGAAGTATTCAAGGAAGTCGAGAAGAGAAATGATATCAACTACCCAGCATCGAGGGGAGTTCAGTTCCAAGAGACCAGGGAGCACCCCGAGTACTGTCACTACCACCAATATAGGGGCCACCCCACCAACAACTGCCGGGAAGTAAAAGATATCGTTAAGCATCTCATCCGAGATGGGTATTTGAGGAAATTTGTCCGACATCCACCACAGCCGACGGCAACGCCCGATGCACCGGTTCATCAAGTCCGTATCAATAGAACAACTCAGTTCGTGAGCACCATTTCGCACTCGGATATTCAAGACTATACCCTCGGCCCAATAATCACCTCTAGGATCCATAAAAGGGATCGTGATGGAAAAGAAATATTTAGCGTAGCTAAAGCCATGCCTATGGAACCTTGGATGGTGCAACCCATTTCTTTCTCGGCCAAGGATGCCCCAGAAAATGAACAAGCACACAGTGACCCATTGGTCATCACCTTACTGATAGAAGACTGGGGAGTAAGAAGGATTCTGGTGGATAGCGGGAGCTCAGTCGAGGTGTTATTCTACGACACGTTCATAAGAATGAAATTATCAGACGACGTGCTCGTACCCTCAATGTATCGCATCTACGGATTCAATGGAGCAGTGACTATCCCTAGGGGCGAGGTAACTCTAAGGGTTTCATATGGTGGAGGCTTCCTCGATACACTAACTACCTTTTGTGTGGTCGACGTCGCCTCACCTTATGAGGCAATTATCGGGAGCCCATGGATCGCTGGGATTAAGGGAGTAGCATCAGCATACCATCAGAGGTTAAGGTTCCCTACTTGCAAGGGGATAGCAGAAGTTGTAGGCGACTCCCAGGTGGCATGACAGTACATGAAAATCGATGTAGAAATTAATGAGGAACGGCGAGCTCGGCAAATGCGAGAGAAGAGCAAATTAAAGGAAATTCAGACGACAAGAGAGTTGGAAGAGGTGATTTCACAAGTGGTCATGGCAAATGAAACTCAAGAGCAAGACCCTTTGTAGCAATTAAAGGAAGCGTCCCTATCTCGGGAGGCCAAATCGAACTTCTCGACGGTCGAACCGACTCGGGAAGTGAACTTGGGGACGGTAGAGGCACCAAAGGTAGTAAGGATCGGGACATTGTTATCGGACGAACAAGCAAGTCAACTCACGACGGTATTAAGGGAAAACTTAGACGCGTTTTCCTGGGAGGTGCGCGATTTGGAGGGAATTGATCCGAAGGTCAGTTGTCACCACTTAAAAATTGATCCAAAGTTCAAACCAGTTAGACAAAAAATGAGGTGCATCGCGCCATAATTACAGGCGGCAGTCGAGGCTGAGTTGAAGAAGATACAGGAATCCGGAATAATAAGAAAATCTCACTACCCACAGTGGATATCTAACATGGTCGTGGTGCCAAAAATGAAAGTAGGGGTCAGAATATGTATTGATTTCAGCGATTTGAATAAGGCCTTCCCAAAGGAAAGTTTCCCACTCTTTAGCATAGATCAGCTAGTAGAATCGATAGTCGGATACGAGGCGATGACCTTAATGGATGGATACATGGGCTACAACCAAATACCTTTGGCGCACGAAGACCAGGAGCATACTTCTTTCTTCACACCGAGGGGATTGTATTGTTATACCAAAATGCCATTCGGACTTAAAAATGCGGGGGAAACATACCAGAGATTGGTAGGGGACATGTTTGAAGATAAGATTCACGACATCATAGAAGTCTATGTGGACGACATGTTAGTCAAGATTCGTCGCGCTAAGAACCATGTCCGAGACCTTCAGGAGATTTTTCAGACAATGAGAAAACACAAGATGAAGATTAACCCCGCCAAGTGCGACTTTTGGGTCACATCAGGGAAATTATTGGGGTATATCATCACCCCTAGAGGAATAGAAGAGGATCCCGAGAAGGTCCGGGCAGTCCTTGAAATTCCGTCTCTCGCGACGGTAAAAGACGTGCAGAAACTAAATGGTTGCATAGCAGCATTTGGGCGATTTGTATCACGATCGTCGTACAAATGCAAGGCATTTTATGACATCTTGAAGAAAGGAGAAAAATTCCAATGGACGGACGCTAGCGAGGAGGCCTTTCAAAATATCAAGTTGCACTTAGCTAGCCTCCCGGTTCTTCAGAGGCCCGAGCCGTCGGAAATTCTCACCCTATACTTAGGGGCGACACCTTATGCCATTAGTGCGGTGCTAGTGAAATCGGAGGGGAATGTGGAGAAGCCAGTGTATTTCGCTAGTAAAACATTAAGCCCGGCCGAGAAAAACTATACAACAATGGAGCAGATGGTACTCGCGCTAGCTTTTGCTGCCTCTAAGCTCCGAACATATTTTCAAGCTCATCGAATACGGGTGCTCACCAAATCGCATATTGAAGCAGTATTGGATAGTGCTGGACGATCATGAAGAATATCCAAGTGGGGAGCCATAATAAAACAATACGACGTGGTGTACGAGACGAGGACCGCGATAAAAGGACAAGTGGTGGCCTATTTCTTGGCAGATTTCCCCCTTAGTGATGAGGATGAGGTAGAAGGTGTACCGGGAATGATGGAGGAACAAGAGGAACCAACGGACCTATTAGCCACCAATAGCCCTACTCGATGGGAGGTCTTCGTCTATGGGGAATCAAACAAAGATGGATCGGGCCTCGGGCTAGTATTTACCACACCAAAGGGGAGGAAGATTGTGCATTCGTTCAGACTAGAATTCAAAGCAACAAACAACGTCACCGAGTATGAAGCAGTGATCCATGACTTACGAATAATTGTGGAGATGGGGCTGCAAGAGGTCCGCTTGACTAGCGACTCACAACTAGTAATTCGACAAATTACGGGCCAATACGCTACCCATGAACCTATGTTGCAAAAATATTGGGAGATAACTCAATTTTACATCAAGAAAATTCCCAACATTAGATTCCGCCACATCTTCCGAAAAGATAACAGGCACTCGGACGCTCTGTCATACATCGCCTAACAACTAGTAGACCCGACCATCGAATGCATACGTGTCATGAGGCTTCTTATCCCGTCCATCCCAGAAACACCAGAAATACGGGTCGAGGTGGCCATTAACACAGCCGAGAGATACAAGGAAGCCGACTGGAGAAATCCAATACATCAATACTTAGAGACGGGTGAGCTACCTAAGGGATGGCCCGAGATAAACAAAATCAAAAGCAAGTTGGGCGCCTACGAGCTGCGGGAAGGGATTTTATATAGAAAATCTTACCTAGGACCACTCCTACGATGCTTGAGTAAAGAAGAGGGCCACATAATCCTTCACGAACTACACTATGGAGAGGCCGAAAACCATAGCTCGGGAAGAAGCTTGTTGGCCAAGGCGAAAACAATGGGCTACTTTTGGATATACATGAACGAAGATGCGAAGTAAATGACGAAATCTTGTGAGGAATGTCAGCGTTTCGGGAAGAAAATCCATGCTCCCGAAGTACCTTTAAACTCATTTATAAGCCCGTGTCCCTTTGCTAAATGTGGTATAGACATTGTCGGGCCATTACATGTAGGAACATGGCAAAGAAAGTATCTGATTGTGGCCACATATTACTTCACCAAATGGGTAGAGGCGGCACCGTTAAGACATATACGAGATAAAGACGTCTTCAAATTTATCTGGGAACATATCATTTGCCTCTTTGGGGTCCCTGCAGATATCGTATCAGATAATGGAAAACAACTACAAGGCGAGAACATCGATCTTCTATTCAATACTTACAACATCAGAAAGAGCAAAGCTACCCCGATTTACCCCCAGAGTAATGGGCAGGCCGAGATCACTAACAAAACTATCGCCGATAACATGAAGAAGAAACTTGATGGGGAATATGGCAACTGGTGTGAGGAGTTGTATAACGTCCTATGGGCTTACAGAACCACACGAAGGGAAGCTACATGATTCTCCCCATTTATGCTTACCTACGGAACCGAGGCAATCTTACCAACAGAAGGCATGATCCCTACCACAAGAACGGAAGCTTGGAGGCGAAACGTCTCGTCCGATCTGATTTTGGCTAAACTCGACGATCTGGAAGAAACAAGAGAAATGGCGTTACAAAAAATGGAAAATTATCAAAGGAGGTTACAACGAGAATATAACAAGCGAGTTCGACCAAGGGAATTTAACCCTGGGGAACAAGTATTGAAATTTCTGGATGAATGGGAGCGAGACAAAAAGGGCGGGAAGATAGCGCCAAAATGGGGCGGACCGTACATAATTGAGTCTAACGCGGGCGAGGGATCGTACCGATTACTGCGACTCGACGGAACAAAAGAGCTCAAACCATGGAACATCAATTTTTTGAAACTCTACCATCCTTGACGGGCGATACGGAAAAACGGTAAGCATGCATGTCTCATATCTCTATGAAACCGTGAGGGGTAAGGGATAAGACGTGAGCGACTAATGGTAATTCGTACTCGGGGCAATGCCAGTGTGGAAGTGCCGAGGTGACTTACACTCGAATGGTCATTCATACTCGGGGAAATGCCAGTGTGGAAGTGCCGAGGTGACTTACACTCGAATGGGCATTCGTATTCGGGGCAACGCCAGTGTGGAAGTGCCGAGGTTCCTTACAGTCGCCTGGCTATTCGTACTCGGGGAAGTGTCAGTGTGAAAGTTCCGAGGTATCCTAAGGGTTCTGGTGGTTGGAAACTAGTTCTAAATGTTGTTAAGACGCGAGGTCTCCTCAGCTAGGTGGCCTACTTACATTTGAAAGGTCGCCCCCATCGCAAGTGGCCATGTCCACTTGCCCGAGACTGGTTGGTCGATAACCAATCGGGAATGTCGGGCCTATAACTAGGTTTACTGGTACCATTCCACTGAATCCAAAGAGATAGTGATGAGATACCCCAATCAGGACATGACATTGGGCCCGATGACCCTCCTTGTTGGGCGTGTTCGACAGAAATGATTAAAATACTGACTTACTTGAACCATAATTGCAAGAATAACATGCGACACAAAGGACAATTCGATTGCGTCAAGCGTCTAAGTAAGAAAGTACAAAAAATGTCGTGTAACCATACAGAACGAAGAATTTAACGGAAATAAAACAAACAACGTCGGCGACGCAGCACCCCCATAAAAATAAGCAATCAGTGTAGCAGAAATAAAAAAGGGGACAAGTGTTCAAAGCGATTTACAGCCCGAAGGAAAAGGGCAACTTAGTGACGCAGCACTACAAAAGTAGAGTTCAAGCCTTTCGAGGAACTGTGCCGGCCTTCTTCTGTGCAACCTCGCGCCTCTTGTTCTCTACCCACGTCTCAATACCCGTCTGGACCTTCTCGTCTATCTCGTCCGCATGGGCGACACGTTCATTCTCAAATTGTTGGGCGAGCTGAGAAACATTCCCCTCGGCATCGGCTAGCTGGGAGCTCAAATCGACCTCGACCTGCTTCAATCGACAGACCTCCTGATCCAGCTCCTGAGAACGTTTCTGCTCGGCTGCAAAACCACAGAGACAAAACATTATTCGTCGGGCACGATTTAACAATTTTGCAAGAGTAAGACGTAGTTTAAATCCAAGGACCGGCCCCAACACATCGACTAAGAGACCTGAAAGGCTGGCAACACCGACTGAAGCGACTTTGCCGACTTAGACAACTCATCCTCGGCCTTGGATAACTTCATGGTCATCTCACTATAGTGTTGTTCGTTGAACTCGTTACTGGGGCAATATTTCTTATGCTCACTCCAATACCCCATTAACCGATTGCGCGATGCCTGGAGCATAGCCAGCTGCGATATATTCCACTCTAGATCGTCCCTCACCTTATCAAACTCTCTCACTCGGCCTAGCAGATCATTATTAGCTCGCTCCACCACATCTTTGTCTCTTAATATTCGGCGACGATCTTCATGTAGATCTCGATTCTGTATCTGCAAAGCGTTTACCCGTTGCTCTAGATTCGTGGACAGCGTACTGTGTTCAGCAGCAAGGCATTGGGAAGAGCCCAGATGAGCTCGTAAATTGTCTATCTCAGCCGGGTCGTACTCAAACTAACGATACCGTTCTTGTTCCTCCTTGAGTTCTTCGATTTTTCCATCCTGTCGATCCATTTTGTCATCTTTGTTTGCCATTCGCCGACGGAGATTCTCTACCAAATCCTTCTCAATATCCCATTTCCTCTTCATGATCCTAAACTCTGAAGACGTGTCTAAGCCTACACTGGTTACCTCGGCTAGCATAAGGATACCCGACTCAGGATACTGGCACGATAAATTCAATCAACACAAGTTATGATTTCAAGAATAACCATCTACCTTGAGCATCGGCGAGTTTGATCTCCAGCTCGTTCGCGCGATTCTTCTCGTTCTGAAGTTGAAGTTGGAGAGATTCTATCAAATGCCTGTCTCTGTGGCGATTGGCGGCATCTAAGCGTACACGGTTCAGAATCTAACACAAGCAAATGAGTTCACACTATAAGCGATAACTAAAATAGAAATCATAAGAGGGGCATCACCACGTTCAGACAAGTCGCTCACCACAGTGTCAAGTGTCAGGGCGATGTCGCCGTACAGGGGCACTGCTTTCAGCATATCCTCATCCATGTAATTTCCAAAGTCGGAGGAAGTAAGCGCACCCAGAGAGTTCATGATAGGGCCAGAGACAGTAAAGGAAGTTTCAGCGCTAGAAGACGATCCCGCAGTAATCTGGGGCACATAAGGAAGCTCCACCGGTACATCAGTAACAACTTTCTCTGCATCGGGAGTCTCTAGGAGATCATGTTGGTCTCCCCTACCCTTCTCGTCACCTTTGTCATCCGAGACATTCTCACCAAATAGCTCATCTTCATCGGAAAGTTCAATGACTGGGGCCTTCTTCGGCGGTGGCTTAGCGACTTGTTTACCTCTGAGGGGATTGCGCCTAAGAGTATGAGGGTCAACATCACCTGCATCATCATCATCGTGCCTAGGGTGTTTCTGCACAAGGCGTCTCGTCAGAACATGTGAAGGAAAAAATTAGGGGAAAGTACATGTACTTATAAGAAAATCATTGTGTTTGTTACCTTCCCCTGGTCTTCCTCAACCCTTGTGCCAGCACCTCTTTTCCTAGATCCAATAGTGTTGATGGAGCCGACCTGAGATTTTCAAACAGAAACAAATGACTAACTGACACCCGAAGCTAACAAGACAAAAATCAAGAAAAACGCATACCTTATCAGCCTTGTCATCATTAACCACCCAGAAAGAATAGGGCTCGGCGGGAAAAGTAGGCGATGGGAAATCACCATGAAGGATCGGACCTCGGACAAGAAGCGGAACTCGGGGATATATCATATCATTAGAATGTCGGGCTCGCTTGTTGGAACCCTGGCTGATGGGATCAGCATCCATCATCATCCTTTCAACACCCTCGGGCATAGTTTTGACCCGATGAGGACTAGCAGTAAAACTGGCAAGATCGCCTAAGGTTGAAGTACCATCTCGATAGTTGATAAGAAAATTGTCAACGGTATACTCAGGAGCGTCCTCGGGCTTGTAGGTCGACCACTCGGTAACAGAACTGTGACCATCACGGCGATCCCTCCACTCGTTCATAATTCGGAAAGTATTGCCAGTCCATTGAGCCAAATCATGAGAAGGCTTGATCTGAGAAAGGATCTCGTAACAAAAAGGGCCATCAGGGTTGTACAAAGGAATACGAAGGCCTAGCTCCATTTGGCCCTGGGTTATGACCACACAATCATCCGATTGCTCGTGCTTATTCATATCAGACTTCTTCAAGAGACCGTTTCGGCCCGAGAGAAGGGTAACTTCGTAATTTTGAAGATCATACTTCTCCTTCAGCTGCTCAATGAACTCTTCATCAGAGATATATTTCACCCTTTTCTCGGACCTGCACGAAAGAGAAGGAGAACAATCAGAAAATATAGAGCTCATGGCGCGGTCATCGTACCTAGAAGGACTATCAAACGAAAACAGAGAAGCAAGAGAGAAAGCATCAAACTCGAAAAAAACATCATCGACAGACCTTTTTTTCAGTCATGGAGGGAGAAGAAGCCATTAACGGAGATAGTGCAGAGCTCGATTTTCGACGAAGAAAGATGAGGCGACAACAACTACTGTATCAATCAGTAAGGGGGAGATGGCGGAAGAAAATTAAGAAGGATAGGGTTTTTGAAGCACAAAGTAATGAAGAAATCCGGGAAACAAAGTTACAGTGGCGGACAGAAAGAGAAAGGATGAAGAAGAAGAAGGGGAAAAAGAAGCGGGCTATTTAAAGAGGAAGAGCTGTAACCGACGCCGACGGTTACAGGTAATAAAGTGCAGTTAGTGGGGCAGTGCATGGCGGGATTCACGGCATGAACAAAGACGTGGGAAATTGGGACGACGTTCTTCCACTCGTGTCTCCCACACGAGCGAAAGAAGGGGCATAAATGTAGGTGTAAATTATCCACAGATCCAGGTGGCAACATCCCAAGCCTTGGCGCACCTGAAAACGAAGGGATGCGAAGCATAGAGTGAAGACCAGTAGGCGCGATATTTAAGGTGCCGCGTAGATCGGGCGTACAACTGCCGGACAATACTTGACCCAGACCTCTGACAAAGCTGACAAGACGGGACAGGGTGGGACAAACGAGGTGCAACGGTCAAGAGGATAAGAAAGTACGTGATGCATCGGCCCATTGCTAAGGCGACAGATATGGCAGGCGACATCGTGTCAAGAGAACACCCGAAGAGGTCGGCTCAGATGAGAGACGGGCGAGGAATAAAGATACGCCGTCCATATGAGACTACATGAGTTGGCCCGAGTACAAAACTGCAAAATGGATGTAACATGACCAACACCATAACTTGGTTGTATGAAACTTCTCTTATAAATAGAGTGACTTATATTCAAGAAAGGTAGGTTTTATTTTAAGGAGAGAGACTCGAGTATACACCAAGAAAAGAAAAGTGAGAAGTAATTTCATCTTTGTAAGGAAATCCGACTAAGAGCAACACCTTTGTAACACTTGGAAGTAATAATATTCACCCTTTCACCCCCATGGACGTAGGTAATCATACCGAACCACGTATATCTCGTGTTCATTGTTAAGTGTTTACTTTCATTTGACTTGAGTAGAAGCTTTCTATCCTTTGGATATAGTTGGTAGTAAAATGCATCTACATTAGTTTTTAAATTTGTTTTTCTTTTATTTTTTAAATTTAAATAAATATTTTAGGCCAGATTTTTATTGGGTCGGCACATGAAAGAAGATGAATCGTTGAGGACTATAAATAAACCAAGCTCATTCTGAAAGTTATATACCAAACCAAGATAAACAACGGTTATAATTGAAAAAATTATTTTTCATAAAAAGTTGCCTCAGAGGGCTTTATTAGAAAACAAAAGAGCAAACGTTTACAATGAATTGATTGGTAGTCGAGCGACAAGCTGGGCACCAACCTGCTTTTGACATATAATAAATTATTTGCATATAAAACGTAAATAATGTTTTATTTTGCATACCATACCAATTTGTTTTTTTTTTGTATTAATCTAAATTTTGCATTTGGACAAGTTAGGCAAGATAAATAGAAGCTGAGATTTATTTAGGGAAAAGATATATCAATGGTTTTAGTTGTTTACATCATTATTGTGTCATTAACTTCACATAATAAATATTTTATTAATCTCTCATTATAAATATCTTAATAAATATATTTTCTTTAAATAAATAATAAATTTGTTGATAAACATTACGGATGATCGTGGTGGTCTTTATGAGTGGTGATGCATAGAGCCAGTGACGATAGTGTTGGTGGTAGAAAAGGTAGTGGTGATGGGTGGTTCCGGTAATGGTAGTTCACGTGCTCAGTATGTTAGTGGCAATGTTTATTTTATGTAGTTAGGACACAAATAACATTATTATGGATGTTGTGGTTGGTTTTTTTAATGTGAAAATAAGATGACTATTAATACAAAAAAAAAACAATTGCACAGGATGACCACAAGTTTCCGAAAAACAACCCGAGAAAAACCCAATAATGATAATGATAGTAAAGGTTTGCAATTGGTCTTACTACATGTTTCACCCAATGGTTTTTTCGAGACAAATATTAGGTCAACCTAGCAATTCTCAAAAAAATAAAGCATAACAATTAAAAAGCATAAAAAATGACAAATGTTAAAATTGACATAATCGTTTTCTTACTATATATGGAGGTCGTGCCGTTACGACACGGGTGAAGTTCTAGTCAAGAATATAAAGCAAAGCATGGACAACTTAGCGTAGATAAAGGACGCTCAAAATTCATTCTTAGGAAAGCTAAATCCATGGATTTGGGTGTTTCCACAAGTGATGTCTTGGATCGAAGGTTAAAATAAATCCAACGGTCTAAATTTTCTTATAGTATTAATGTTGCACTAATATTTTCATAATAATTTTTTATTAATTTCTCATAATATCATTAATTATCCAAATAAATATCTCATAATAAATTTGTTTATTAATTTATCATTCTACTATTAATCATCCAAATATATATATATATATATATATATATATATATATATATATATATATATATATATATAATAAATTTGCTAATTATTAAACATATCAATGAATATTTTTTTGGTGGTTGTGCTGATGGAGATGTTGGCGGTAGTGGTGGTGATATTAGTGGGTGGTGGAGGAGGCGATAATGTTAATTAGTGGTGGTAGAAGACATGGTCGGAACCAACCCATGAAAAGGATAGGCGGTTGCCTACGTACCCTGATGGGCATGTTAAAAATCAATATCTAATTTTTTTTATATAATTGTTTGAGGGTAAAACTAGTTCTTCTGTTTTTGGTAAATTTGAGTGTGTTGATGAGAAACGAATCTAAACCCTAAACAAATACACTGCACGAGAGTACTTTAGATTCGAGAGATCAATCTATACAATTCTGGCCTAAACCAAGAAATGACCGTTCCAGACTTGCTTCGGTCACAAAGTGAAGGAGAAGGATTGATCTTAGGGAGGGAAGCGAAGAAGGTGTAGAGATTATGAAGGTGTTGGATGTTTATGACTTGTATCAGAGTGTCGAACTGTCTTGCATAATGTAAGCTATCAGTTCTGGGGGATTTCAGGATACTGTGTTAACAATAACTTGGTTCTCTATGTCTTTATGAAATAGGTCGAAAAACCTATTTATACAAGTCACTTGAGTGCAATCCTTATCTCGTAGGAAGTGGAGAAGGTTAAGTAGTGGAGTAGTGGGGTTGTGTAAGAGGTGGTGATTGTCACACGATCACGCCTTCACTCACTACTCTCACCGCTGTTAACCGTTCATCTTTCCTGACACGTTCTCGTAACGGGCACGTTGTACGCTGTAAACCTCCAGACCAATACCCCAGTAAGTATCCCCCAGTTTGCGACATGTTTGATGTCTCGAGTAAGTGGGTCAAGTCGTTGGACTTGTCGCAATAAATAACATATGGTGCTATTGGATGAAACAACTAAGTTGTTTATAATGCCGACATAAAATATCGTAGGTATTCGATGCATGTAAAGCATCGCTTTTAAACAAGAATCTCGAGACAATCAACGTGTATGAGACATCACTGTCTTAGAGCTTGTTAAATAAGTCGCGAATTGAGCTTCTTAAATTGGCATCATGTCATACCACCTTTAGGTGATCGTTTGAAGGCCGGCTGTATGAGTCACCACTTTATCGATTGCTCCCTGTGACAGAGTGGAGACTGGTGATCATCGAGGTACCTCTTTGATCGCCTAAAATTTAATCCAAGCTGTCCGACCAAGCTGGCGAAGTTGGACGGACGAGATGGTTTGCAGCACATATTTGACGTCGTTGATACAATTTAGGGTTTAGGGACATGCGAACGTCCCTACTTTGGCCGATCGAATCCAAGCACTAAGTGCTAATTTGGACGGACAGATCGGGCATGAATGGAGATGAGCCGCCAACGTGCATGCATACACCTCTCGGTCCATCAAAAATTGGATCTAGCCACTCGATTCAGCCAGGGAAGATGAGTGTCCATGATCAATTTGCGACTGCCGAAAAGCATGAATTAAGGTTTTGGACAGCCGCGACCACTCTAGTTCGATTGAACAATTAGATGCTTCATTGACCTCCCACAGGTAAGTCGGTCGAACATGGATGGAGTTGGGCCGGCGGTGAACTCGTGTGCACCTTCCTAATAGTCCAAAAAGCGATCTAAGCCATCAAAATAGGCTGGATAATTTGGATGTGATAAATTTAAGATGCTAGTGTACTTTCGCGACCCAAAATTAGGGTTTAGAAGCATCACGCCTGTCATCGTTTGGACAAACGTTTTATTTCCCTATAGCCTTGTTGTGGGCAAACCGATTGAGTGGGGGGAAAGCTGGGCCGCCGGTGTACACGCTAGCACTTCCCTAATCATCTGTGGAGTAATCCAAGTCGTCCAACTAAGCTAGCAAAGTTGGACAACTGCGATGATTTTAAGACTGTTTCGGACAGTCCATGCTCGTTCGAGCTCCTTCCCAAACAACGCGACCACCCTACTTAGGGTTGGCGTTTGAGAGCGCTGGGATATGTATAGGTGAGGTCCGATCAGTCGGGGCATTAGTGAGACCGTCGACGGTCATCATGATAGTTGCCTATTCCTGCCAGGGTTTGTCTAGGCTTGTTGAATTTCTCGGCCAAATTGTGTGGTCGTGATCGTTTCTGAGACGGACAGTCTAGATTTCCCTTAAGGAAATTAAACATGTTTGATCGAGCCGTCTTTAATTAAAAACGCGTCTATACAATATTCTCTTTGTCAGAGAGTGATGTAGCATGTGCGGGTATTTCCATGAAAATCTCAATACTGGCACTTCGTGAGATTCGTGCTAATCTGCTGAGAGTGAACACTTAATCGTCATGTCATGTTAATGATGAGAGTTCGGCTGAGAATATAGCACGGAAAATACTAGGCAAATTATGCATTAATTGATAATGCTAACAAAACGTATAATTTCACAGGATATTTGGGATTGTCGTTGCACGCACCATTCTGAGTGAATTTCATGTATATATTCATATTGAATTGCTTCAAATGAGCGAAGAGGTTTTTTGCACTCATCACTTCTTAAATGGCTTTACCCCATGCAGGGTGACAACGCATTAAATACAGGTTTTACAATTTTAGCCCTGAACCAAAATCCACCATCAACAATTAGTCCCCTGCTTAGCACGTAATAGTTACACTATTGCATGGTAAGCACAAGATGGTGAAAATAAAGATAAAACTTATGAGACAAAGTTAGATGTTACCAAGAGGGATAGGTCGGCCTGTCCTTGAAACATGTCACGTTCAAGAGGCATCCAGTTGAGCGTTCCCCTAGCATGATGTCGGTTGGCCCCAGGTAGATTAGGCATACAGTTGGTTGGGATCTCAAACTATTCATGATGATGTCATAATCCTCGACTCTGATGTGGACGAGCTTTATCATGAGAGATATCCTTAAAAGGCTGCTGAAGTAATTTCTAAAAAAGATGTTGAAGAAGCTCCCAAAGAGAATATTATAGCTTCTGAAAAGCATGTTGAAGAGGCTCGGATATCGAAGCAGCTTCTGGAGAGGACTCTAGTGAAGGCGCCATTGGCCCTGGTGTTGATGACACTTCATTGATGTTTAATAGTCTTCGTTTCATGCGGCTGGAGCAAGGGCTTGATCGAATAATAATACCTCATTCATGATGCTTTTGTCACTGAGTACTGCGCCACCATTTTAATGTTGAAACATGCTGCTCTTTGGGATATCTTCAAGGAATTTATTCCAAGTGACATCTTTTGAACCATTTTCTGAATCTTGGATGGTTGCATGGAATGGGATACGATGATCAGTCCCCAGTTACACTTCAGATTCAATGGCGTGGATGGATATGTGAAAATATCTCCGACTTGTACTTTTGGAGTCCTTGGTGCACATGTACGTCTTCATGTTGAGAAACTTCTGCGGCTTGTAAAGCTTTAACAATGATGATGCTGATATCAGAAATAAACCGGTTGAGGGAGTGAAGGCATCCTATACTGGCAGTCCCCAGGTGTAATTATCATGAACTTATTTTCTCTTGAAGGACGTACTTCCACTTTCCGGTAAGGTGGTTGACGAATTGATGAAGGAGGCAATCTTTTGGATTTGTCATTTGTTGATCAATGGGCAGGAGTCTCTCTTGATAGATCTGTATTGTATCCAAACTTCTGGCATCCCATGTACCCCTCCCAGAGGAAATTGGAAATATAGAAACACCGAATCTGACTTTGTCGGCGATGTGGTTATTGATGCGCAGCTTCGTGCAAGCCTTGGGTAGGCATCACCGAGTTCTGAGTAGGTGATGTGGCAGACCTCATGCAGTTAGTCTGTGTGTCTCGCTGAGGTGTTGAAGAGGCTTCTGGGGCGAACGTTGAAGCGACTCATGGAGAGAGAATGCGTTGAAGAGGCTTCTGGAGAGAGCGTTGAAACAGCTTCAGGAGAGAGCGTGCGTTGAAGCGAGCATTGAAGCAATTCCTGGAGAGAGCATTGAAGCGCTTCTAGAGAGAACGTTGAAGTGGCTTGAAGCGGCTTCAATAGAGAGCGTGCGTTGAAGCGAGCATTGATGCGACTCCTGGAGAGAGCGTTGAAGCGGCTTCTGGAGCGAACATTAAAGTGGCTTGAAGTGGGTTCTAGGGAGAACTCCAGTGAGGGCGCTTCAGTTTAATTTTCCCTTGAAAATTACATGCTTCTTGATTGACCGTCTATCTTGTGTTGAAGAGGTCCTTGACATACGACGAAGGAATTTCATGTTGAGCCTCGGTCCCCAAGTGTGGTTTACTTGGCTCTATCTTGTATGCCCGATGGGTCTACCACAATAAAGATATCGCCATCTAGCCTCCGTATGTGCTACATTTTATACCCATATTTATATGAGCTAGGACTCAATATTTCTGCTAACGATACTATTTTAGTGCTTTTGTAGAAAGTACGGGCAAAACCGTTCACTCGAAAAATAAGTGGCTAAATGTGAAGATAAATGGTGCTTGCAACAAAATTCATGGAAGTTATTCATGGCACCAGATAAGTAACAACTCAATTGTCAAGCTAAGATGACACATGGTCTTACCACCTGCTTACTTACATTTCACGGCCAGAGAGGATGATATTGAGAAGCAAAGTATTCTCTTTGTTTACTACTTGCTTACGTATAAGTCCACTAAGAATTAATTAAAGAAGGGTACATGCGGGATGTCGGAGTGCTGAGCACATTTGTGCAATCTTTTTGGTTAAAGGAGTTCTTACTCCCTAGCTGCACAGCAAGGAAGTTATTCATTATTTCATATTTAGGTCAGAAGGATTCAGTCGCTCTTAATGAAGCAGGTGATATTCATCTTATCAGAGAAAATAATTTCCTTTTTTATGCACTATATCTCTGGTGCGACCCAAGCCTTGCCGTTATCGATTCAAGCAGAGGTGTTGGTTGATTAATGGCTGAGATACTTATTGATGGTCGAGACTCGTATCAACTGGTGGCAGTGGTGGTTAACAAGACTGCATACGTAAATGGAGAAGAGGTATTGATTGTGCCGAGATGGAGAGCTTGGCAGTAAGCATTTTGAGATCGAGATTTAGCCAGACGGTGGAGGAAGATGTTTAACTGGACATGAAACAGACGGGGTTGGTTGGTGTTGGTTGTAGCGTGTGCATGCAGTTGCTGAGATGGAGACTCCGGAGATGAACTAAACGAGGATGGGTTCGACTAATTCATGGTGTTGGTTGTTCGCAGTAAAGAAGCTGAATTCAAGCTTCAGTGGTACGCTATCCAGGATTGAAACTAAAAGGAATAACAAACAGGCAGTGGCGGTTCTCTCAACAATAGATAATAATGAATAACCCATTCACTACGGGGGAAGGAAGATGGGTATTTACAAACTTTGGTGGTTGGCTGCTGTAGATTTGGGCTGTGTACGAAAGGGTTAGAAGCAGTTTTCGAATTCTAGTGAGACAAGGCATGAATGGAGGGAAGTCACTTGCGTTTACATGGCATAGATGGGTTTTCGAGGGAAAGAGATGTAAGAACAAGGAACACTAATCTACTGTGGTAACTGAGCTGTGTAGTGGTGACGAGGAAGCTCAGGGTGGATGGTTGCTGGCATTTGCATTCGAACAATGACCCAGGGATGTGTTCAACGACTCTGGAATAATTTAGAAGCCTGTAACGCAACAAAGAGAATGGATCCGTGGAGTTTTGAGGGGTGCATGTGAACTGAAATACTGCAAAAAGGAGTTTAAGGTCGATTGAAGGAGGATAGAGCGGAGACGATTGCAATCGGCAGTGGAGAATGGTCTTTATCTCAAGCTGGTTTTGTAGAGACTTCCGCCATCGATTTAGTGAATCGAGTTGATGCTGTAGCTGATAGGTTAAGGTGTTGTGACATGCTAACTGTGACCGGAGTTTTGGAAGGAGTTAAAATTTAGAAGTTGCATTCTGTTTATTGAACTTGGGATGATCATTGGTGCTGTTTAATCGGTGGTGGTATCTGAGTTAATTGCAGTCAGTGGAGTAGATGGTTGCTGACAGAGATGGGTTTTGTCTACAGCTTGGAGGTGCCGTTTGTATTCAACGTTTGGACGAGTTAAGGCTAGAACGACTTGACCAGTTACATCAGCTTACAGATGTGGTTTACACCAACCGGGAGAAGGGCAGTTGGATAAGATGATGTTATTTGTTTGCCGGTGCAAGAAGAAGTTCGACAAGGCAGGAAGGTGTTTAGACGGACTGAAATAGCCACTGGCCAGACTTTGGTAATGGTATGGTTTTGGGTATTGGTAGTCTCTGGGTCTTCGGACTGGGCCTTGGCAATTATGCTAGGTCTTTACGGGACTTGTTCACAACCCCTACTTATTGGAGCGAGACAAACTCAGCACGGGAGGCGAGTTCTGGAGGCGGTATTGGGAGTTCTTTCCACGGCCAAAACCAGAAGAGAGGGCGACGACGACGGTGAAGTGCTCATAAGGAGGGGGAGAAAGACTGATTTTATCGTGGTGACGGCGCGATTATTATTGGTTTATCTTTCCTATCTCTTGATTAATATTTTTATTGGTTTTGAGAAATCCATTTCGATGTATTGCTAGATTTCATAACTAGGGTTTTTATGGTTTGAAATTACATGGGTATTAGGCTATTTTTGAATTGAATAAAATTGAGCAAAAGACTATTATGAATTGAATAGATTGGCTATGGATTTTTGTTTATTGATTTAATGATGATATGTGTTGTTGCTTCACCGGTTTTGTATAACCTTTGCGCATAAATAATAGGAACGTAAATATATTTGTCTACTTATTTGATACTCCATGCTTCGGTTAAAACCTTTGATGGGGTATGCTTAGAATAGCCAGGTATTATTTGTGAACCTGTATTTAGTTTTGTATAATTTCCTCGCTAACACAATTTGATGGGAGTATGCTTTGGTTTAGTCTTTTGATGCGCCATGCTTAGGGTGTCCCAGCGATATTTGCGACTTTAATACTTATAATAGGTGATGTGATAGAACGAACAATAGACAAATATTCATGAGTTATGTTTCATTTCAGTAATTGAATAGAAATAGTGGTGGATACCATAGAACCCTGGTTACCGATACTCTCTCATTGTATTTTGTTAATTCTTTTTATTTATTTTTATTGTTTCAAATTCAATTCTAAAATCCGAAAAATTATTTCGGGTTAATTCTTTAGAGATATTGATTACAGTATTTCCACCGCTCCTCGTGGGATCGACCCGTACTTGCCCCTGTCTACTAGTTAGACACCGTGCGATTGCGGTTTATAATATAGGCATCTCCAGATCCTATCAATTTTTGG
Source organism: Papaver bracteatum (assembly GCA_023529315.1). Classification (NCBI taxonomy): domain Eukaryota; kingdom Viridiplantae; phylum Streptophyta; class Magnoliopsida; order Ranunculales; family Papaveraceae; genus Papaver; species Papaver bracteatum. The sequence continues at coordinate 359,881 of JAJJWX010005038.1, read as the reverse complement.
CGCCGCTGCCGGGGAGCGGCTGAGGAATATTGTAATTAGTATTTTTGATTTTGTAAATAGTTAGGTTTTTATTTTTAATTTTGTACAGTATTTTTATTTATTTTTAGGATTTTTTTTATTCTTTTGACTTGTTTTGTGTGTCAGAATTTTATTTCAGGCACCTTTTTGAGAACGATGAATGCTTTGCGCGAGACGTCATCTATGACGCTTGGTGAATACATGTATGGGTCACGGTATAAGGAAGTTCTTGCTTACAATCGTCTCGGGTATGGAACTTGGAATCCACGTAATTACGCTATGGGTGGTTATTCAGGTGAGTATCAACCCCAATACCATGAGGGTGAAAATGAACTTGACGCTAGAAGTGATTTTAGGAATTATAATACCGATATAACATCTGAATCTATTGTATCTTACCCAACTCATGATTATTTAACTGATTATTTGTCTATTCAAAAGGACGAGAGTTATGTTTGAGACACCATTTATTCAGATAATGATGATTTAGAAGAAGATGCTATTGTTGAGTCTGATGACTTAGAGACAGTAGACATGCATAATGAGATATATTCTAATCATTCAAATAATGAGTTTCCTATAAGTCACTTAGTTGCAGATAGCGATGAGGCGAGTATTAATGATATTGTTGCTCCATTGTGCTCTTGTTTTTCTGATCCATCTTGTGATTTTCCGAATGCTGATGTGAATGTTGAACATATTGATATTGGTCAGATAACTTGTGTCGATGATTTTGAGGCTTTATCTGTTTGTTTAGCCCACTTTTCTGATTCCGATGACCCTATGATTGATATTGTCAATGCATTGCGTCCTCCAATGGTTAATCAAGGTAACTCAACAACGGAAGTTATTTCCGCGGACTTAGAACCAGATTTAGGAGTTATTGACATTGATAATCTTGAACCTATAAATGCATGTTTGAATCATTATGTTGAGTTTGATGGTTCGATTCCTTTTGACATTGTCAATTCATCTCTTCCTTTGGTTTCTAGTGAAGATATTGTGTCGACGGAAGTTATTTCAGCAGATCTTGAGCCTGATTTAGAGCATGTTTCCCAAATGGAGATTAATGATTTACTTATTTCGACTAAGGATAATTTTCTATTGGGAAAGGATTTACTCTTGTTTTTGGAGGTTTATAGTGTTTGCAGGTTCACATTTGCAGCTGACCTAATTTGTTGGACCGATCCCCAACTTTTAAGACTTTATATATATGCCTTGCAGCTTACTTTGGTGCATCAACACCCTGTTTGAGATTCTCTGCTGGCACAAGTAGGGAAACAAATACATTTCGCTTCATGGGAGTCAACCCATAAGATTTGTTCCCTTTACTCTATCTTTTATTTTTTATTTTTATTTGCATTTTATATTTCCCACCTTAACTTCTACGATGGATGACTCAATTACATTGAGGACAATGTAATGCTTAAGTGTGGGGGAGTGGCATTTTCATTATTAAAAAAAAATGTATATTATGACCAGCTGTGTAGCGGGTCTCTTAAAAAAAATAAAAAAGTTGTGTCACAAGTCTTGTGTGTGGCATTTGTCATGACCAGCTGTGTAGCGGGTCTAACTCTATTATATCATATGATCGGCTGTTTAGCGGGTCTTTTCGTCTCGCTGTTTATCAGACATTTCTCAACCACTGTTTAGTGGTTCTGTCTAGCTATTTAGCAGACATTACTCTATATCCAGTTGTTTAACGGATATTTATCCAGATGTGTAGCGGATATATTCTTTGTTTTGCTCAAGGACTAGCAAAATATAAGTGTGGGGGTGTTGATAAGCACTTATGTGCTACATTTTATACCCATATTTATATGAGCTAGGACTCAATATTTCTGCTAACGATACTATTTTAGTGCTTTTGTAGAAAGTACGGGCAAAACCGTTCACTCGAAAAATAAGTGGCTAAATGTGAAGATAAATGGTGCTTGCAACAAAATTCATGGAAGTTAATCATGGCACCAGATAAGTAACAACTCAATTGTCAAGCTAAGATAACACATGGTCTTACCACCTGCTTACTTACATTTCACGGCCAGAGAGGATGATATTGAGAAGCAAAGTATTCTCTTTGTTTACTACTTGCTTACGTATAAGTCCACTAAGAATTAGTTAAAGAAGGGTACATGCGGATGTCGGAGTGCTGAGCACATTTGTGCAATCTTTTTGGCTAAAGGAGTTCTTACTCCCTAGCTGCACATCAAGGAAGTTATTCATTATTTCATATTTAGGTCAGAAGGATTCAGTCGCTCTTAATGAAGCAGGTGATATTCATCTTATCAGAGAAAATAATTTCCTTTTTTGTGCACCATATCTCTGGTACGACCCAAGCCTTGCCGTTATCGATTCAAGCAGAGGTGTTGGTTGATTAATGGCTGAGATACTTATTGATGGTCGAGACTCGTATCAACTGGTGGAAGTGGTGGTTAACAAGACTGCATACATAAATGGAGAAGAGGTATTGATTGTGCCGAGATGGAGAGCTTGGCAGTAAGCATTTTGAGATCGAGATTTAGCCAGACGGTGGAGGAAGATGTTTAACTGGACATAAAACAGACGGGGTTGGTTGGTGTTGGTTGTAGCGTGTGCATGCAGTTGCTGAGATGGAGACTCCGGAGATGAACTAAACGAGAATGGGTTCGACTAATTCATGGTGTTGGTTGTTCGCAGTAAAGAAGCTGAATTCAAGCTTCAGTGGTACGCTGTCCAGGATTGAAACTAAAAGGAATAACAAACAGGCAGTGGCGGTTCTCTCAACAATAGATAATAATGAATAACCCATTCGCTACGGGGGAAGGAAGATGGGTATTTACAAACTTTGGTGGTTGGCTACTGTAGATTTGGGCTGTGTACGAAAGGGTTAGAAGCAGTTTTCGAATTCCAGTGAGACAAGGCATGAATGGAGGGAAGTCACTGGCGTTTACATGGCATAGATGGGTTTTCGAGGGAAAGAGCTGTAAGAACAAGGGACACTAATCTACTGTGGTAACTGAGCTGTGTAGTGGTGACGAGGAAGCTCAGGGTGGATAGTTGCCGGCATTTGCATTCGAACAATGACCCAGGGATGTGTTCAACGGCTCTGGAATAATTTAGAAGCCTGTAACGCAACAAAGAGAATGGATCCGTGGAGTTTTGAGGGCTGCATGTGAACTGAAATACTGCAAAAAGGAGTTTAAGGTCGACTGAAGGAGGATAGAGCGGAGACGATTGCAATCGGCAGTGGAGAATGGTCTTTATCTCAAGCTGGTTTTGTAGAGACTTCCACCATCGATTCAGTGAATCGAGTTGATGCTGTAGCTGATAGGTTAAGGTGTTGTGACATGCTAACTGTGACCGGAGTTTTGGAAGGAGTTAAAATTTAGAAGTTGCATTCTATTTATTGAACTTGGGATGATCATTGGTGCTGTTTAATCGGTGGTGGTATCTGAGTTAATTGCAGTCAGTGGAGTAGATGGTTGCTGACAGAGATGGGTTTTGTCTACAGCTTTGAGGTGCCGTTTGTATTCAACGTTTGGACGAGTTAAGGCTAGAACGACTTGACCAGTTACATCAGCTTACAGATGTGGTTTACACCAACCGGGAGAAGGGCAGTTGGATAAGATGATGTTATTTGTTTGCCGGTGCAAGAAGAAGTTCGACAAGGCAGGAAGGTGTTTAGACGGACTGAAATAGCCACTGGCCAGACTTTGGTAATGGTATGGTTTTGGGTATTGGTAGTCTCTGGGTCTTCGGACTGGGCCTTGGCAATTATGCTAGGTCTTTACGGGACTTGTTCACAACCCCTACTTATTGGAGCGAGACAAACTCAGCACGGGAGGCGAGTTCTGGAGGCGGTATTGGGAGTTCTTTCCACGGCCAAAACCAGAAGAGAGGGCGACGACGACGGTGAAGTGCTCATAAGGAGGGGGAGAAAGACTAATTTTATCGTGGTGACGGCGCGATTATTATTGGTTTATATTTCTTATCTCTTGATTAATATTTTTATGGGTTTTGAGAAATCCATTTCGATGTATTGCTAGATTTCATAACTAGGGTTTTTATGGTTTGAAATTACATGGGTATTAGGCTATTTTTGAATTGAATAAAATTCAGCCAAATACTGTTATGAATTGAATAGATTGGCTATGGATTTTTGTTTATTGATTTAATGATGATATGTGTTGTTGCTTCATTTTTGAATCCAAAGGTTTTTTTTGTTTATTGATTTAATGATGATATGTGTTGTTGCTTCACCGGTTTTGTATAACCTATGCGCATAAATAATAGGAACGTAAATATATTTGTCTACTTATTTGATACTCCATGCTTCGGTTAAAACCTTTGATGGGGTATGCTTAGAATAGACAAGTATTATTTGTGAACCTGTATTTATTTTCGTATAATTTCCTCGCTAACACAATTTGATGGAGTATGCTTTGGTTTAGTCTTTTGATGCGCCATGCTTAGGGTGTCCCAGCGATATTTGCGACTTTAATACTTATAATAGGTGATGTGATAGAACGAACAATAAATAGATATTCATGAGTTATGTTTCATTTCAGTAATTGAATAGAAATAGTGGTGAATACCATAGAACCCTGGTTACCGATACTCTCTCATTGTATTTTGTTAATTCTTTTTATTTATTTTTATTGTTTCAAATTCAATTCTAAAATCCCAAAAATTATTTTTGGTTAATTCTTTAGAGATATTGATTACAGTATTTCCACCGCTCCTCGTGGGATCGACCCGTACTTGCCCCTGTCTACTAGTTAGACACCGTGCGATTGCGGTTTATAATATAGGCATCTCCGGATCCTATCACCGTACTAGTGATCATATTACTTCTCCATGGGTAAAAATATGCAGAAGTTTAGATTACCTTTGCATGTAGTGGTTTTCGCTATGGTGAAGCTCTGGATGGTATCAATCAACGAGTAACAACGGTTCTTGGCAGCAGCTGTGATCAGAAGAGACTGGCAGGGAGAGGCGTGGTGGCTACTTGCACGAACTTGGCACTCTTCATATAATGGTAGAGATCGTCTCGTTATTAGAGAGAGAAGCTGATGATGGAACCGATGGCTTCCTTGATGTTTCCTCATGGAATGGAGAAGAGGGAGACAGTTCCCTGCCTACGAGTATCTACTGAGATTTCAACTTGATAGATGCTGTCACGCTGGGCATATCACTAGTCTTTAACAATACGCCTGATCTCTTGAGTATGCCTACGTCTTTGGAAATCTTGGAACCATAATGATAACGTGCTTGTGTCTCTCTAAATTCAACATCTTTGAGATGGGTAGTGTTGAGCAGTCTCCAGCTACACTCCTTTATCTTTATCATCTTTGGATCGTGCCTTTGAGGAGTAGGGAAGTTCCCTCATGCGAATGACTTAAATAAAATGTTGTGCAAATATGATGAAGCTCTTGACATGGGGAGTCTGTATGTACCTCTTAAGTCTCAAGTGCGACCTCCTTCGGTAATGCAACTACTCCTTCTACGGTAGACGAAATTTTAAAAGCGTCGCTCACTAATGTTCTTGCCGACAAACCAGATATGGTATTTCTTGGACATTGTTTTATAAGTGTGAAAGTCGTGCATGCGGTACTGGAATTGGAGTTACTGGTTTTGGACGTGCAGGATGTTGTATCTCGTTGGTTTTCCTCTTACTGCTTCAATGAAAGTTCTTACAGAAGGCTGAAGGTTGTATTGCCTGTCAGTGGGATATATGCTTCTACAAATATCATGAAGCTCTTCGTTCCTAGCACGCTAGGTTCTTTCTAGCAGGGGAGGTGCCGTTGTATCCAAGCGCTTAACACATTCACGAAGTTTAAAGGACGTATGAAATTGCAGATTCTTCAGCATAGCACGATAGATGGGTACCATCCTATTAATGCATAATTCCACCAATCGTTTTTCAATCATTTTGAACTTCTTGACATAATCATTTGGATACTCATTGTTTCGTTGGAACATTCTCCCAAAATTTGAAAAGGTGATTTGCTCGGATACGAAGAAATACTTCTTGTAGAAAGCAGTTACCATCTCACACCAGTTGGATATGTTGTTTGGTGCAATGTTGTTATACCAGGTGTACGCTCTCCTAGTAAGTGACTTTGAGAACTCTTTCAGGCGGAGGACATGATTGTATTCGTGCTCTCCTAATGACTCTAGAAAACAAGAGATGTGTTCACGAGCATTACCAGTTCCGTCATAAAGGGAAAATTGAGGAGAAGAGTATCCTCTCGGAAGAGGAACTCTTTGCACATTTGGAGCATATAGAATGAAAGACAAACTAGAATAAATGCGGAGGTCAAGTACCAAAGGCGACGTCATACAGAATGATAATGAAGTAGCGTAAAATCTGCCACAAAGTCAGCATAGAGTCAAAATAGGGTAGATAGGTAGAACCCATTCGATAACCGGAGTAGGCTTTATATCTGCAAGCTCTGACGTAGTTACAATTTTTGTCAATCGAATATTTTTCACTTGTTTGAATGTCTTTTTCCAATATTTGGTCAGAGTAAGGTGTTCTTTATATTTTCCGACGTAGGCAGGGACGACACTCGGCTCACCACGCACTACACCCGATGGATAGTACTTCAGGGACGGGAAGGATGTTAAGGAATCGTACAGTTACTAGCAGCAGCATGCAGGCATGGGTAACTGGGACGAGGCAAGAAGGCAGTCGACAACTACCGCCCGAGGAATCTCATGCAGCTGCACGAGGTATGCCAACTGTTGATGAGGGAGTGGATATTGGGCGAGATGATGACACCCTATCCTTAGACCAGGTTATCTTGACCCAGAGGAGAGTCAACCAAGTTAATGGACTTTCAGCTTCAGATACAGAGGACGATGAGGAAGCGCTTGCAGCACAAGCCCAAAGACAAAGAGCAAGGCAACAAGCTAAGTACCAGGAAGCCTTAGGAAGAGAACAAGAGCATCTCAGGAAAATTTAGTTGGGGCGAGGATCAGCTAGCAACGTCGTCCCTGAACCTGTCCATGAAACAGGTCATGAAACTGGTCTGATACTACCCCCACCACCAACATCGGGACCATTACAGTCTCAGCCACACCACCCTAATGGACATTCTAGTCATGAAAGCATAGACCCGACGCTATTGGCCATTTTAGAAAATCAAATAAGACAAGAAGCGACACTAAGAGAGCTCCAGCGACAGAATCTCTCCCTGGAGTTTGAGAATTATCAGTTGAGGAACCTACGAACCAGATCAAAAGGATCGTCCAGCTGAGGAACGTCGAGTAATCATGGACGATCAGGTCAGCAACCACCTATGATTGGGCCGACCAACCCTAGTCAACCTAGACGACCTCTTATACCCTCCCCACGAGGGTATGGACCACCCGAGGACTCGTCTACTGATGAAGAAAGACGAGAAAGGGGCTTACGACAGGACGGGGCAACAGAAGCTAAACTCAAAGAGTTGGAGGAAAAGATTAAGGAGCTATCAGGAAGTAGCGGAGAGAACAAACTGGCAGAGATTATGAGCGAGGCCGAGAAGACACCATTTTCCCAAGAACTTGAACAAATGCCGTTCCCACCAAAGTGTACCTTACCTACATTTCCTTCTAGATTCAATGGAACAGGAGATGCGGTCGAGCATTTAAAAATGTATACCATGTCATTGATCCAATGGAAAAACAACACGGTAGACTTGTGTAAATTCTTTCCAGCCAGCTTGGAGGGCGAGGCGAGAGATCGGTTTTATTCACTTCCACCTGGATCGATTGACGGTTATGATGCACTAATCGAGGCCTTTCTTGAAACCTATATGCACAATAGCCAACCTCGGCCAAGAATGAATAAACTATTCACCCTCGCCGGGAGGTTCAGGGAGCCCTTGAGAACCTTGACCGACAGGTGGAGGAAACTGTGTACTGAAATTGGAAAGGTGCCAGTGGATCAAGCTATCTTTGGATTCAAAAACGCATTGGGAAGATCGGACACCATATGGATATCTATGTTCTCTGAAAAGCCAAAAACCTTAAAGGAGATGCGAATAATGCAAGAACATTTTATCGCCCTAGAAGAAATTCAAGCCGAATCAAGAGATAGGGGAGTACAAGAAGCTAGTGCTGAAGCTGGTGCCGAGGCTAAAGAAGTTATGGACGATCCTGTTAGGCATCCCGAGAAGAGATCAGACCCTCCACCAAGAATAAGTGAGAATAAAGAATGGGTGGCCAAAGGGAAGAGGCCGAGGCATGAATCCCGATCATATACCCCTTTGAATGCTCCTTTGGAGGAAGTATTCAAGGAAGTCGAGAAGAGGAACGATATCAATTACCCAGCGTCAAGGGGAGTCCAGTTCCAAGTAACCAAGAATTACCCCGAGTATTGTCACTACCATCAATATAGGGGTCACTCCACTAATCATTGCCGAGAAGTGAAGGATATCGTTCAACACCTCATCCGAGACAGTTCGTCTGACATCCAGCTCAGCCGACATCAACACCCGATGTGCCGGTTTATAAAGTTCGCATTGATAGGTCAACTCAATTTGTGAATACCATTTCACACTCAGCTATGCAAGACTACACTCTCGGCCTAGTAATCACTTCAAGAATTCACAAGAGGGATCGCGATGGAAAAGAAATATTTAGCGTAGCCAAGACCTTACCGATGGAACCGTGGATGATGCATCCTATTTCGTTCTCGGCCAAGGATGTTCTATAAAACGGGCAAGCACACAATGATCCCTTGGTCATCACACTACTGATTGAGTAGTGGGGAGTAAGAAGGATTCTCGTGGATAACGGAAGTTCAGTCGAGGTGCTATTCTACGACACGTTCAAGAGAATGGAGCTGTCGGACGACATCCTCGTCCCCTCAACATATCGCATCTATGGATTTAATGGGATAGTAACCATCCCTAAGGGCGGGGTAACTTTGAGGATTTCGGACAGTGGGCGCTACCTTGACACACTAACCACCTTTTCTGTGGTCGACGTCGCCTCGCCTTATGAAGCAATTATCGGACGTCCATGGATCGCTGGGATTAAAGGGGTGGCATCAACATATCATTAGAGATTAAGGTTCCCGACCTACAAGGGAATAACTGAAGTTGCAGGTGATTCCCAAGCAACACGACAATGCATACAGGTTGATGCCGAAATTAATGAAGATCGGCGAGATCGACAAAGGCGCAAGAAGAATAAAGCCAAAGAAGTTAAGGCTGTAGAAGAATTGGAGGTAACTATTTAGAAAGCGGTCATGGCGCACGAGACCCAAGAGCAAGACCCTTTATAGCAATTAAAGGAAACGACTCCATTCAGGGAACCTAAATCTAATTTCTCGACAGTTGAGCTGACTCGGGAAGTGAATTTTGGGACAGTTGAGGAGCCAAAGATAGTAAGGATCAGCACATTGCTCTCGGATGAACAAGCAATTCAACTCATGAAAGTGTTAAAGGAAAACTTAGACGCATTCGCTTGGGAAGTACATGATTTAGAGGGAATTGACCCGGAGGTCTGCTGCCACCACTTGGAGATTGATCCCAGGTTCAAACCAGTTAGACAGAAAATGAGGCGAATCGTACCAGAGTTACTTGAAGCGGTTGAGGCCGAGCTAAAGAAGCTACAAGAGTCCGGGATAATCAGGAAATCCCATTACCCGCAGTGGATACCTAATATGGTCGTGGTACCAAAGAAGAAAGGAGGAGTCATAATATGTATTGATTTTAGTGACCTAAACAAGGCCTGCCCAAAGGAAAACTTTGCTCTCCCAAGCATAAACCATCTAGTAGAATCAATAGTTGGATATGAGGCGATGACATTAATGGATGGATACATGGGATACAACCAAATACCGTTGGCACCCTAGGATCAGGAGCATACTTCCTTATTCACACCAACGGGGTTGTATTGTTATACCAAAATGCCATTTGGACTTAGGAACGCCGATGCTACATATCAAAGATTGGTAGGAGACATGTTCGAAGACAAGATCCACGATACCATAAAAGTTTACGTGGACGACATATTAGTCAAGAGCTGTTGAGCCAAGGATCACGTTCGATACCTTTGTGAGATTTTTCAGACGATGAGGAAACACAAGATGAAGATTAACCCCGCCAAGTGCGACTTTTGGGTTACATCAGGGAAATTCCTAGGATATATCATCACCCCCAGAAGGATAGAAGAAGATCCTGAGAAGGTTAGGGATGTCTTAGAGATGCCATCTCCCACAACAGTAAAGGATGTGCAGAAGCTAAATGGTTGTATAGCAGCCTTGGGACGATTCGTTTCACGGTCGTCGAACAAATGTAAAACCTTTTATGACATTCTGAAGAAATGAGAGAAATTTCAATGGACGGATGCTAGCGAAGAGGCCTTTCAAAATATCAAGTTACACCTAGCCAGCCTCCCGGTTCTGCAGAGGCCCGAGCCGACAGAAATCCTCACCCTATACTTAGGGGCGACATCATATGCCATTAGTGCAGTGTTGGTTAGAACGGAGGGGAATACAGAGAAGCCGGTGTATTTCACTAGAAAAATACTAAGTCCGGCTGAGAAAAACTATACCAGAATGGAGCAGATGGTACTTGCACTAGATTTTTCCACTTCTAAACTCCGAACATACTTTCATACTCATCGCATACGGGTGCTCACCAAATCGCCAATCGAAGCGATTTTGGATAATGCATGGCGATCAGGGAGAATCTCTAAATGGGGATCCTTAATCAAACAATATGATATGGTGTACGAGATGAGGACGGTGATCAAAGGACAGGTAGTGGCCGACTTCCTAGCAGATTTCCCACTAAGCGATGAAGACTAGGTTGAAGATATACCTGGGATGATGGAAGAACGAGAAGATCCTGCTGACCTATTAGCAGCCAGTAGTCCTACAAGGTGGGAAGTTTTCGTCGATGGGAATCAAACAAAGAGGGGTCAGGCCTTGGGTTAGTATTCACCACATCGAAAGGAAGAAAGATAATGTAGCGCCCCCTAAGCTAGCAGCTGACTAAACCAAGAATTTAACTAATAAAGAGGCACTACCGAATCTAAATTAAACACTTAAACTTTCAATTAAGAAATCTGCTACAAAAACTTAACCCAAAGCTAACCCCGCTCAGAATTATATATATACAAGAACTCCTCTCCAATGATACATATAAAATAATCATTTGGTTTACAAATAGAATTTACTACCAAATAAACATATCACAATATAAACAAATAACGAAGTTAACTTCTCGAAGCTTTCGCTGCGCAACTTTTCTCTATCACTGAAACTAAAATGAGGAATAATTAACATTTAACTTCTAAGTAACCATATGCAGATTTGGAAAACAAATTTGGAAAATAGATTTGGAAAAAATTATATGTTTTCCCAAACATTAGAAGACAAAAAAACCACTGAAATAAACAATCATGTATATGGACCTAAACTCCTCCTTTAGTTTCTGCGGTGACATTTACACACCTTATAATTTATGCGGTGACATTTACACACCTTAATACTGAAACGTAAAGTAATCTGTGGGTGGAATATAGACCCGTAATATTGATGCCAATTCCACACCGATTATTAATATTGCGGTGTATCGCCCTAGCCATAAGAATATGAAGGAGCAGTATCCAATATACCACAGATGGAAATTCTCATTTACCAAAGACAATCATAAAGATAAACAAAGCATGAAATATGTGAATAGACAATGCAATTAATAAATAGACAATGCATGAGTTTATAAAACAAAGACTTTCATAAAATAAATAACAATGATTACAAAACTGTTAAATGCATTCCCACACCTTTTTGATGACCAGCCACGCTTATCTCGAGATCCACAATCCCCCGGTTCATTCTTTGAATCGCTCGTTGTTAATAGAGTCTAACTGATAATCAAACAAGCACTCTAAGAGATTAGCCAAAAGGCTCACACAAGGCTCATACAATTCTATCTAATGGTTCTAAGCCCATTATAGTATTTTATTCTCTATCTTTAGTATAACTAAGAGTTTACAAATCCAATTAAATTGATTATATAATCCATAGCTAAGTCTTAAGAATCTCTACAACTTTTTAGAAGGAACCGGATGTTAAATCGGACCACAAGAGATCCAAAAAGTATAATTAAGAAAACTGGCCTAAAGCCCAAGTCCACTACTCCAGCTTATGAATCTAAGGCCCATGTAGAGTCAACTAACGGACAATAACAGTCAAAGGTCAAATAACGGTAAACGTCAGTTAAAGGTCAAGTCCAAGGTCAAGTCCAAGGTCAAAGTCAAATAGGAATCGGTCAACTGAGTCAATTCGGGTCAACTGATTCAACTCAGGTCAAAACAGGGAAATCAGTGAGTCCTAACGACTCAACTCAGTCAGATCAACTGAGTCAGCTAAACAAGAAAACGAGTCAGACTGACTAAGCTCAGTCAGACAAGCCAAAGGTTCTTACATTTCGTCATCCTAACTTCAGTTCAATTTCAATCTATTTCATTACATCAAAACATTCATTTGAAGGTAATTTCATAACTAATTCTCAAATACAAATAAAGACTATGCCTACTCGCAATTCAAAGATTCTGCAAAAGGCGCTCCAAGCTTTTCACGCCCAACTATAAACAACCATCTAACTTTTCTTTATACAAACTAAGATTAATCTCAGTCTCATCACCATTTCTATTCATTTCCCACTTACACTTCTTGCAATACAAACCAACAGCTCAAACTTGAACCTATTCATTTAAACTTCAACTACAAATCTCACTGCAACAATGAATATCCTCATCTCAGATCAAGTAAAACCTAACAATCCACAATTATAATATCCATGCTTCACCAGTTTCATAATAAAACAACATCTTCTTCAACATGAAACCACACATCCAAGAATAATATGATTCTACTTGCAATTCAATATAACACCACCTGCCTCAAGCACAATTCAACACCATCATTACAAACTATAATCTTCATTTGTAAATAACTTCACATTCATCTACCTCTTCTCTATCTCAGTAACTCCCAATACCATCTAAGACTCTCATATTCCCCACCAACTGGTACATCATCACAGGGAAATACTCATAACATTACCACACAGACTAAACTTCACACCCCAACAACACAAATTCATCTCCTGTAACTTTCAATTCTTAAAGTACTAACACAAGACAAATCCCAGTATCTCAAAATAACAAACAACCTTCATTCTACACCCAACTCAGACCTTAATTCGATCAACACTACATATATTCAATCAATGAACTAAATAACTTCACTAATTAAATCAGAAAAACAATTACCTCAGATTACTCCAACTCAAGCAATTGAATCTCAATCTCCTATTTACTTGACTCGGTTCAACAACTTGCCTCAAAAATAACATCTATCCCCCAACTCATCATCAATTCACAATTAAACCCCAACTCAATTCTCAAATATTCTTTTCTCTAATTCAAACTTAGGTCATCACCCAAATCTTCAAATCTAATGAACCCATTCTTTAACTTTCTTCTTAACCTTTAATTACATCTCCTTTATCTGAGATTGAAGTTCAAGAACCCTAATTTCACAATTTGGGGAAAAACAGGACAAACCCTAAATACTAAATTGAATCGATCTTCACTGCTATCACAACTCTGCTTCACTCAATATTCTAATTCACGAAAAACCCATCTCTAATCAGCTTCCCTAATAATCGATTTCATCTTCTGAATCTTCTTCAGAAATATTACAAACCCTAATTCCCAAATCTGTCGAATAACTGCTGTTCTTCGGAATCAAACCCATAACCTTCCAATTCACATCAGATTCATTGAAACCCATAACTTAACCTCTTCTTATTTAATTAAATTAGTTCATCTTCAACTCACAGAACCCTAACTTATAATTCTCCTCAATCCAACTTCCTCCAAAACTCAAATAGAAACGACACCGCTACCATCAACTACTCCATGATTTTCTCAACCTCCTACCGTTTACAAAACCTCCACTTGATCTCTCGAATTCGATAGAGAAGAAAGAACAGAGAAGAAAAGAAAAGAGAAAGATAAAAAGAAGAATGAAGAAGAAATGAATTCTTCTTGAGAGAACTGGGGATAAGACCAGGACAAAATATAAACGCAATCCCCTAATTAATATGGGAAGTCCAAGTCGGTTAGATGGAAAAATGACTATTTTGCCCTTCAACTAATCTGATAAATTCTTCTTCGTCTGGTGTCCGACTGACATGTGCGAGTAGTCCATTCCATGTAACTTTTCGAGATCTATCTAACGATACTAGTTTCATATCTAGATCATTGTTATATTAGTTTCTATTAATTAACGCCCGTGTTAAACTAATCGAGTTAATATCGTCTAATTCGACACTTGACCGGTCTAACAGCGTTGATGAGCTTGAGGTTCACTACAATCTCCCCACCTTTAAACATTTTCGTCCTCGAAAATCAAACCATCCTTCTGGTCTTCATAAACTCCCCACCTTTAGAAAAATCCCATCTCTTGTCTAAGCGTCAACAACATAAAACAAACTACAAATCTATATGGCTTTCTATAACTAAAATCTAAAATTTGTAGCTCTAGGTTCAACTACACTGATTTAAATTCTATCAAATAGGAAAGTCTAACTTCTTAAACTAATTTCCATTATATAAAATATTTGCCTCGAGCTTCAAGGAAGAATCCTACAAATCTGTCTAAGTAAGATTGAAACTATCGGTTCTCTAATAATTTAATTTATACTTCTATGATCAGTCCTCTCTGAATGTAGTTGCCCTGTCAAGGTTGGCCAATCCCAACAATGCCTTCCTACGAACAGAGAAAACACAACCTTCACTATTCTCCAGTGCTAGATAAACTAATTATTAATTTATTAAAATTAATTAGTCTTTAAACTTTCATCGTAACTGATGTAACTTAAAATTTTACTTGGTAAAAATAATTAAATAGTTCACATCCTTTTAAACAAATTAATCATCAAAATTTATTTTATTTTATTTATTTTATCGAAATAAGTATTTCACGTCAAATTATGATATCTGATATTTTTAACTTTACTGTGATAACATACATAAATTTTCCAAAAATTATCTATTATAAATTTACTACCAGTTTAATTACTCAACTATTATTATCAATTGTATTATTCTTCTCATTATTATTTTTTTTAAGTTGATAGTCCGGTTGATACACTAAGCCTTAATCTTTTTTTCTTTTTTTTTTTTTAAAGAAAGTTTTACTTTCATTTAATTTCCAAATTCAGACAAGAAACTAGTCGGAAGCCTAGCAACAAGCTGGGCTCCAACTCCTTTTTGAACTACCACACTTAACCTATGAAAAAGGAAATCACCTACACGCACGTTAGCATCATGACTAGCAATATAGTCATGATGCTATATAATAGATTTTTATATTGATATAGTTTATATCAATATAAAAAGATATAGCAAATTACAACTCCAACTCCTTTTTTTTTTAAATATAATTTTACATCCACAAAAAGATATAATAGATTTTTATTTATTAAAATTGAATTCGTATTTTATATCTTGTTAAATCTTGACGTTGGTAACTTAATATAATTTAAATTTGAGTCTACACAAAATTTATAATATATCCTCATAGTCTTTAGATTTTGCTAACGATGTGAAGTATCATATATATTAATAAACAGATTTATTTTATTTGAATTCTAATATAATACTAAACATCTGAATATTATTCTTACTATTTCATGTATATTCGTTCCATTTTATAAATTTCTGGATCATTTATTAGATTAAAGATAATTTGTAATTTAGTTCAATTTACAAAACTTAATTGTAGATAAGCGTAAATAATTTTCCATAACTATTTATTCATAGTTATTAATTTTATCGTTACATTTCTTTAATGATATTTTAGTTAAGTTGAAATTCAATATTATACTAATTAAGAAATGCTAACCTTACTTATCAAATTATCACTTTTATTATAATTTATGATTATTGTTATAATATTTTTATTATTAACATTGATGGTTGAACTATTATTCACTGCCATTTCAATTATTATTAAGTTCCAAAAATATTATTAACATTTATGTGATTATGAATTGTTGATTTCTATGTATAATTCAAGATATTCAATAAATTTTATGTAACTTTCAAGATTATCAATTGTGTTAATCTCACTATTTTTCTATTGGATTATGTACTTGTTCATACTTTTTAGATTAATTATTATTAAATCCTAAAGTTATTGGTGTACCCTACAATTTTTACTTCCATACATAACAAACCATCAACAAACAAATCAATCGATCAAATAATTTTTTTAATTATTAATAGCTTTTATTGATTAAGATTTATCTCACACCCAACCCAGTTCTAAACTAATCTAGTTCACTTACTGGCACTGGCTATTTCTATCCTTTCCCATATAAGATCTAATACTGAGCTCTGATACCAACTTTGTAGCGCCCCCTAAGCTAGCAGCTGACTAAACCAAGAATTTAACTAATAAAGAGGCACTACTGAATCTAAATTAAACACTTAAACTTTCAATTAAGAAATCTGCTACAAAAACTTAACCCAAAGCTAACCCCGCTCAGAAATATATATACAAGAACTCCTCTCCAATGATACATATAAAATAATCATTTGGTTTACAAATAGAATTTACTACCAAATAAACATATCACAATATAAACAAATAATGAAGTTAACTTCTCGAAGCTTTCGCTGCGCAACTCTGCTCTATCACTGAAACTGAAATGGGGAATATTTAACATTTAACTTCTAAGTAACCATATGCAGATTTGGAAAACAAATTTTGAAAACAGATTTGGAAAACATTATATGTTTTCCCAAACATTAGAAGACAACAAAACCACTGAAATAAACAATCATGTATATGGACCTAAACTCCTCCTTTAGTTTCTGCGGTGACATTTACACACCTTATAATTTCTGCGGTGACATTTACACACCTTAATACTGAAACGTAAAGTAATCTGTGGGTGGAATATAGACCCGTAATATTGATGCCAATTCCACACCGATTATTAATATTGCGGTGTATCGCCCTAGCCATAAGAATATGAAGGACCAATATCCAATATACCACAGATGGAAATTCTCATTTCCCAAAGACAATCATAAAGATAAACAAAGCATGAAATATGTGAATAGACAATGCAATTAAGAAATAGACAATGCATGAGTTTATAAAACAAAGACTTTCATAAAAGAAATAACAATGATTACAAAACTGTTAAATGCATTCCCACACCTTTTTGATGACCAACCACGCTTATCTCGAGATCCACAATCCCCCGGTTCATTCTTTGAATCGCTCGTTGTTAATAGAGTCTAACTGATAATCAAACAAGCACTCTAAGAGATTAGCCAAAAGGCTCACACAAGGCTCATACAATTCTATCTAATGGTTCTAAGCCCATTATAGTATTTTATTCTTTATCTTTAGTATAACTAAGATTTTACTAATCCAATTAAATTGATTATATAATCCATAGCTAAGTCTTAAGAATCTCTACAACTTTGTAGAAGGAACCGGATGTAATCGGACCACAAGAGGTCCAAAAAGTATAATTAAGAAAACTAGCCTAAAGCCCAAGTCCACTACTCCAGCTTATGAATCTAAGGCCCATGTAGAGTCAACTAACGGACAATAACAGTCAAAGGTCAAATAACGGTAAACGTCAGTCAAAGGTCGAGTCCAAGGTCAAAGTCAAATAGGAATCGGTCAATTGAGTCAATTCGGGTCAACTGATTCAACTCAGGTCAAAACAGGGAAATCAGTGAGTCCTAACGACTCAACTCAGTCAGATTAACTGAGTCAGCTAAACAAGAAAACGAGTCAGACTGACTAAGCTCAGTCAGACAAGCCAAAGGTTCTTACATTTCTGTCATCCTAACTTCAGTTCAATTTCAATCTATTTCATTACATCAAAACATTCATTTGAAGGTAATTTCATAACTAATTCTCAAATACAAATAAAGACTATGCCTACCTGCAATTCAGCAGTATCTGCAAAAGGCAGTTCCAAGCTTTTCACAGCCAACTATAAACAACCATCTAACTTCTCTTTATACAAACTAAGATTAATCTCAGTCTCATCACCATTTCTATTCATTTCCCACTTACACTTCTTGCAATACAAACCAACAGCTCAAACTTGAACCCATTCATTTAAACTTCAACTACAAATCTCACTGCAACAATGAATATCCTCATCTCAGATCAAGTACAACCTAACAATCCACAATTATAATATTCATGCTTCACCAGTTTCATAATAAAACAACATCTTCTTCAACATGAAACCACACATCCAAGCATAATATGATTCTACTTGCAATTCAATATAACACCACCTGCCTCAAGCACAATTCAACACCATCATTACAAACTATAATCTTCATTTGTAAATAACTTCACATTCATCTACCTCTTCTCTATCTCAGTAACTCCCATTACCATCTAAGACTCCCATATTCCCCACCAACTGGTACATCATCACAGGGAAATACTCATAACATTACCACACAGACTAAACTTCACACCCCAACAACACAAATTCATCTCCTGTAACTTTCAATTCTTAAAGTACTAACACAAGACAAATCCCAGTATCTCAAAATAACAAACAACCTTCATTCTACACCCAACTCAGACCTTAATTCGATCAACACTACATATATTCAATCAATGAACTAAATAACTTCACTAATTAAATTAGAAAAACAATTACCTCAGATTACTCCAACTCAAGCAATTGAATCTCAATCTCCTATTTACTTGACTCGGTTCAACAACTTGCCTCAAAACTAACATTTATCCCCCAACTCATCATCAATTCTCAATTAAACCCCAACTCAATTCTCAAATATTACTTTCTCTAATTCAAACTTAGATCATCACCCAAATCTTCAAATCTAATGAACCCATTCTTTAACTTTCTTCTTAACCTTTAATTACATCTCCTTTATCTGAGATTGAAGTTCAAGAACCCTAATTTCACAATTTGGGGAAAAACAGGACAAACCATAAATCCTAAATTGAATCGATCTTCACTGCTATCACAACTCTGCTTCACTCAATATTCTAATTCACGACAAACCCATCTCTAATCAGCATCCCTAATAATCGATTTCATCTTCTGAATCTTCTTCAGAAATATTACAAACCCTAATTCCCAAATCTGTCGCATAACTGCTGTTCTTCGGAATCAAACCCATAACCTTCCAATTCACATCAGATTCATTGAAACCCATACCTTAACCTCTTCTTATTTAATTAAATTAGTTCATCTTCAACTCACAGAACCCTAACTTATAATTCTCCTCATTCCAAATTCCTCCAAAACTCAAATAGAAATGACACCGCTACCATCAACTACTCCATGATTTTATCAACCTCCTACCGATTACAAAACCTCCACTTGATCTCTCGAATTCGACAGAGAAGAAAGAACGGAGAAGAAAAGAAAAGAGAAGGATAAAAAGAAGAATGAAGAAGAAATGAATTCTTCTTGAGAGAAATGGGGATAAGACCAGGACAAAAGATAAACGCAATCTCCCAATTGATATGGGAAGTCCAAGTCGGTTAGATGGCAAAATGACTATTTTTCCCTTCGACT
This sequence comes from Papaver bracteatum, assembly GCA_023529315.1. Classification (NCBI taxonomy): domain Eukaryota; kingdom Viridiplantae; phylum Streptophyta; class Magnoliopsida; order Ranunculales; family Papaveraceae; genus Papaver; species Papaver bracteatum. Next base: position 340,265 of record JAJJWX010005038.1, on the reverse strand, counting down.
AATCCGATAAATTCTTCTTCGTCTGGTGTCCGACTGACATGTGCGAGTAGTCCATTCCATGTAACTTTTCGAGATCTATCTAACGATAATAGTTTCATATCTAGATCGTTGTTAGATTAGTTTCTATTAATTAACGCCCGTGTTAAACTAATCGAGTTAATATCGTCTAATTCGACACTTGACCGGTCTAATAGCGTTGACGAGCTTGAGGTTCACTACAGATAATACACTCGTTCAGGCTGGAATTCAAAGCAACAAACAATGTCACCGAGTACGAAGCAACAATCCATGCCTTACGGATAATTGTAGAAATGGGGCTGCAGGAGGTTCGCTTAACTAGTGATTCACAGTTGGTGATTCGGCAGATTACGGGCAAATATGCGATACACGACCCCGTATTGCAAAGGTATTGGGAGATCTCCCAGTTTTGCATCAACCAAATACCAAGCATCAAGTTCCGTCACATTTGTAGAAAAGATAACAGGCACTCGGATGCTCTATCTTACATCGCCTCATAGCTGGTAGACCCGAGCGTAGAGGGCATTCGTGTTATGAGGCTCCTTACTCCCTCAATCCCAGAAACACCGGACATACAGATCGATATGGCTATTAACACATCCGATCGATATAAAGAGGGTGATTGGAGAAAGCGATACACCAATACATGGAAACGGGAGAGTTACCCAAGGGTCGGCCCGAGATAAATAAAATCAAAAGTAAGTCGGGCGCCTACGAGCTAAGGGAAGGGATCTTATATAGTAAATCTTACTTAGGGCCACTTTTACGATGCCTAAGTAGAGAGGAAGGCCACACAATCTTGCATGAATTACACTATGGAGCCTCTGGAAACCACAGCTCGGGGAGAAGCTTATCGGCCAAGGCAAAGAAAATGGGCTATTTTTGGATGTACATGAATGAAGATGCAAAGGGCATGGCGAAAGCTTGTGAATAATGTCAACGGTTTAGCAAGAAAATACAGGCACCAGGAGTACCTTTAAACTCTATTATAAGCCCATGGCTCTTTGCCAAATGGGGGGTAGACATTGTCGGACCATTACATGTAGGAACATGGCAGAGGAAATACTTGATTGTAGCCACGGATTACTTTACCAAATGGGTAGAGGCAACACCACTAAGGCACATCCGAGACAAAGATGTCTTCAAGTTTATCTGGGAGCATATCATTTGCCGCTTTGGGATCCCAGCAGCTATCGTCTCCGATAATGGAAAACAACTCCAAGGGGAAAATATTGATTTTTTGTTCAACACGTACAACATCAGGCAGAGTAAAGCTACCCCCATTTACCCCCAAAGTAATGGGCATGTCGAGATTACCAACAAAACAACCGCTGACAACATAAAGAAGAAATTGGATGGGGAATATGGCGACTGGTGGGAGGAGCTATATAACGTTTTATGGGCATACAAAACCACATGGAGGGAAGCTACAAGGTTCTCGTCGTTCATGCTTACTTACGGAACCGAGGCGATTCTGCCAATGGAAGGAATGATCCATACTACTAGAACAGAAGCTTGGAGGCAAAACATCTCGTCCGATCTAAATTTGGCAAAACTCGACGATTTGGAAGAAACAAGGGAGATGGCGCTGCAAAAAATGGAAAACTATCAAATGAGGTTACAGTGAGAGTACATCAAGCGTGTTCCCCTAAGAGAATTCCAACCAAGGAAGCAAGTGCTGAAGTTTCTGGATGACTGGGAGCGAGACAAAAAAGGCGTAAAGCTAGCACCAAAGTGGGGTGGGACGTACATAATTGCGTCTAAGGAAGGCGAAGGATCGTATCGGCTACTGAGACTCGATGGAAAAAAATAGCCTAAACCCTGGAACGTTAAGTATTTGAAACTCTACCACCCCTGAAGGGAGGTGCGTAGAAAATGTGAGCATACTTGTCTTCTATTTCTTTAAAACCGCGAGGGGTATGAAATAGGGCATGAGCGACTAATGGTCATTCGTACTCGGGGAAACGCCAGTGAGGAAGTACCGAGGTGACTTCCACTCGATTGGTCATTCGTACTCGGGGCAAAGCCAGTGTGGAAGTGCCGAGGTGCCTTACAGTCGCCTGGCTATTCGTACTCGGGGAAGTGGTAGTGTGCAAGTGCCGAGGTAGCCTAAGGGTTTTGGTGGTTGTAAACCAATTCCACGGGATGATAAGACACAAGGTCTTCTCAGCTAGGTGGCCTACTTACATTTGAAAGGTCACCCCCATCGCAAGTGGCTGTGACCACTTTCCCGAGATTGGTTGATCGATAACCGCTCGGGGCAATCGAACCTATAATTAGGTTGACTAATACCCTTCCACTGAATCCAAGAGATAGTGATGAGATACCTCAATAAGGGCATGGCATTGGGCCCGATGACCCTCCTTGTTGGGTGTGTTCGACATAAAAGGTTAAAATACTAACATACATGATCATCAATTGCAGGAATGACATAAGAAACAAAAGTTAAAGTGACGGCGTCATACGCCAATTAAGGACGCACGAAAAGCGTCATGAAACCCCACTCAAGTAAAAAGTATAACGGGAATAAAAAGAACAACATCGGCGGCGCATCACCCCCTTTTAAACAAACAATCAGTGTATCAGAAGTAAAAAGGGAAGAGGTGTTCAAAGCGATTTACAACCCAGGACAAAGGGAAACTTAGTGGCGCAACATTACAAAAGGAGAATTCAAGCTTGGGGGGAATAGCACTGGCCCTCCTTTGCGCGATCTCGTGCCGCTTATTCTCCACATACTCAGCAATACCTGACTGGACCTTCTCGTCTATCTCCTCTTCATGGGCGACATGTTCATCCTCAACCTATTGAGTAAGCTGCAAATTTTCCGCCTTGGCATTGGTCAACTTGGTACCCATATCTTCCTCGACCCGTTTCAACCGTCGAACCTCCATATCCAAAACCTAAGAACGTTTTTGCTCGGATACAAGATCACAACAACATGGGATTATTCATTGAATATGGTTTAGCAATTTCACAAGTACAAAAAATAATCTAATCCTAAGGAACTGCCTCAACACATCGCCTAAGAGACCTGAAAGGGCTGGTAGCACTGACTGAAGCGATTCTACCGACTTGGACAACTCATCCTCGGCCTTGTACAATTTCATGGTTAGATCGTTATAGAATTTCTCATTAAATTCATTACTGGGGCAGTACTTTTTATGTTCACTCCACTCGGCCATTAAACGATTGCGCGACACTTGGAGCACTGAAAGCTGCGACCTACTCCACTCTAGTTCACCTATCATTTTTTCGAATTCACCCACTTTGCCCAGCAGATCCCTATTAGCTCGCTCGTATTTTCAGCACCGAACTCAAATTGCTAAATCGAATTATATACGTATGTATGCCGTTCCGTACTACTGCTGTATCACGAACCGTTGACCGTTTTTTTGACCGAATTTAATTTTTACGAATCCGTATAATACTCGTACGTTTGCCGAATCCCGAATTACTAACTAGGCGTAAACGTAAAGGGATACGCTAACCTAGTAAAGCATTAAGCGTAGCTTCAAAACGTTATTGAAGCGTAGCTTCACAAAATTAAAAAAGTAAATACTTATAGATATTTATGTGAAACTAACCAACACAAAACCAAAAAAAAATCTAATAATCCATGAAAAAAGGAGTAAATAAACTAACTAGTTTACTAAGCATATGCAGAATGCAGTAACATAATATAATCCACCATGATAAAGGGACTTGTTTTGGCTTGCAGAGAGTTGAGTTTAGGGTTTTTTAATACTAAAACCTAAGAAGAAAATGTTGGGACATGTTTTTGGGATTTAAATCCCTATTTTTTCTCCTGAAAACCTATGAAGGAAACGTTGAGACTTGTTTTTAGGATTTAAATCCCTGTTTTTTCTCCAGAATATTCCTTTTTTTCCTCTAAAAATATAGAATCCTATTATTGGGGCTACAAATGGATGGGTTTTTGGGGGCTATATTAGGTCATGAAATAACAACCCATACCACCCTTTATCCATCATTTTTTGTAATGTCTAATCTACCCTTAATTTGATTAGTGCTAATTAACTTGATTAATCTAACTAATCAGTCTTAGTGAATCAATTAGACTAATCAAAACCTTAATGTTTTGCAAATCAAAACATGATTTTTTTGAGTTTTGAAGAAGGAAAAATGGTGATTTTGGTGAAATTGTTTTGAAGAAAAATGATGAAACCATTCATTAAAAAATTCAAGATAACCTTATAATCAACTCCCACCATCAATTTCATCAATTCAAATCCATCAAAAATCTGAAAAAATCTGGAATTTGATTTTGTTACGGCCGGGAAATTGTGTCGACCCAGCCGTAATTAAACAATTACGGTTTGGATTTGATGAATTCCAAGCCGTAAAAACAATTAACGGATGGGAAGTTAAGAAATTCTAGCCGTCATTCAACGAGAATCTGCTGAATCTGTTTTACGGCTGGGAATTCTTATATTTCCCGTCCGTAATTGAATCTGTAAGCTGAGAAATTTTGATTTTCAACATGAATACATACTATGATTGAAAATTATTAATACTTTAATAAATTATGCCACAATAAAACCCATTACATACTTAATAGATCCCCGTTACAAAGTTGGTTTTAATAACACCCCTTTCAATGTATTAAGAAGTCTTTGATGATGGAAAATTGAGCTTCCAAGTTGAAATCATAACCTTTCCATTTTCTCCATTCCTTCTTAGCTTGAGCCGCAACTTCTCTATCAGTCTCACCTCTAAGTCGAAGTTGGTTGCACATACGACGTAAAGCCATATATTCTTCCACTTTTTTTGCGTATGTCTGAAAATCGAAGATACAATTTAACCCCATCGCAGTTGTTAGTGTTACCTGTTTCACTACAAAATTCTCAAAAATATTACTCCAATACGATTGACTTTTTAAACCACCTTTCCTTCGTTCTTCTCTTCTCTTTGGATAGCATAGTACAAAATTTATGCAAAGAGATAAGTCTTCTTCCAAAGTAAAGTTGGGTTTATCCTTTGAGTACATTGCATTGAGTTTGTAGGATTTTTAGTGGAGATAATTAGTGTAGAAGGTGTGAATTTGATTTGGAGTGGGTGGTTATATGGAGATGGGAGTTATTTCAAGTTTAAATAAGTGGTTGAACAACTAGACCCTTCTATAGATCAGTCTTCAAACGGATCTATTTTTCAAAATTCAAAAAACTATCTGATATGATATGGTATTCATAATTATAGGTATTTAAGGCTTGGAAATCGCAGGAGAGACCCACTCGTTATTCTGTATAAATTGCAGGATATGTGGTGTGTCATATTTACGGCTCGGTAGTTCAACCCTTAAACAATAGTTGTTATTTTTGTTAGTCTTACGTCTCGGATATATAAGAAATTCCTAGACGTAAAAAAGAGCTGCAAATTTATGTTAGTTTTACGGCTCGGAGTGCCAACCGAAAACAAAATACACGGCTCAGAAACGTAGTTGTAACCTAGTTTCAGTTAAATTTTGAGTATTCAGTGAAACATACGGCCAGGTATTTCCTGACCGTAAATTAGTTGTTGTTAAGTTTCCAAGACGTTTTTATAAAACGGCCAGGACTTTCCAACCACAATCCTGTGCAAGTATATTTGACAAGGATTATGTGCACTTGCGGCTAGGTTATGTGAAGGATCGAACTAGCCGAAAGTGCACAAAAACTTAGTGAATCTTGATTATTTTCTCAGTTTACTTAGATTAGACAATTGGAAAGACTAACATTCATTAATAAATGTAAAGTTTTAAAAGTTTTTCCATCCAAATCCATAATTTAACACAAAAACAGTAAATAGACAAAGTCTTAGATAATAAAAGATCCATGAAGTAATATAATAAAAAGTAAATAGTCATTCACTTTCACTTGATCCCTCCTCCGACGTGCTTTCCAAAAAGGCATCCAAATCGTCACTTGCCTGAGGTTCCACAACTTGTTCTATAACTCTAGATTTTTTACCTCGACCATTTCCACCTTGAGTTGGAGCCTTTCTACCTCCACCACGTTCACCTCGAGCACTTGGTCCAACACGGCTAACTTTTGCACTTGGTCCAGTACCTCGACCACTTCGAGCACTTTTCCACCTTTTGCACCTCGACCACCTCGAGCACTCGTTCCACCTTTTTCACCTCTACCACCTCGGCCGGATTTTCGTTGCTTATATTGAACTTGGTCAGGGGGGAGTGTCCGAGTCGTCGCTAGGAGAAGGATACCTAGCCCTTTTAGATCTCCTTGGTGCTTCAACAGGATATAAACTTCCTTTCTCAGGGAGTATTATACCTCTAACTCGATTCCGCATTAATCTGAGTTCAGCTACCGTTAAATCCTGACCCAAATCAATCATACGGCTGATGTCATTGGCCACCCAATTAACTCGGTCGACCTATTTTTTAATATCAAACACACGTACTCCCATTATTCACAGATAATTATAAAAACATCATATACAAACATAATTAGTAGTATACGTACCACCATCTTCTACCAATCATGTTCTTCACTCTTTGGTGTCTTTGAACTCTCTTTCTCCGCATTCATGTAATGTCTCCGCGCCTCCGGATCCAAATTTTCCATATAAGGATGAGCCCACTCTCCATACCACTCCATGTAATTCGCATCCGCTTGGGAAGTACCATGTTCTGCTTCAAGGAGTCTTCTACTCATTTGGTTCACTTCTTCGGAACGAGCATTCCAATGGCCAATCGCCGGTGCATTTTCATAGATCAATCTCACCTGTTTGTCCTTAAATTGGGAGGTGGCTACGCTCATTCTAAAACGAGTCTCTTCAGGCACAATTTTCTGGACAATACCGATTTGGCGGAACGTTCTATGAGGATCTAAAATGACGAACCCGGTTGTATGAAACAAAGGTCACATATAGGTTGCCATATCAGAAAATAATCTATCATCAACTTCCTCTTCACCATCCTCATCAAGTTTCAAATATGGATCAAAAACCACATCTTCAATTGTCAAAGCATCCAATTTTTTCCTCATGTTGACCATTTTCGTCTCTTTAGCCTTGTGTTGGGTCCCTCCAAAAGGGTATCTCCCTCATGTAGGTTTATCTAGAGGCCAATCTGTATTTCGAGTATGCCTCAAGCTTTTAAAATAGTCGTAAGCCCATGACTACGGCAAAAAATAAAAAAAAAATTGTTTATAAATAAGTTATTACACACAAATCAATATATAAAAGTAAAACAAATAAACATTTGTTATATTAAAAAAAATATACCTGGACAAGAGCAACACATCCCGTAATTTGTGATTCGTTCATCTAAAAGCTTTGCACAGACATTCCAACACATCATCAAGGAGGGAAGTGGCCCACGAGTACCTAGGTACCTCGTTTGTTTCCTTATCGTGACTGAGAGTCTTCAACCACTGCAAGTAACATGCATTTACCTTATTTCCTGAGAAATCGGGGAAAAGGACGGTCCCAAGAGCATGCAAAAAGTAAGCTATAGCTCTTTCTGCGTCCATCACCACCATTCCCATATCCGTCTTGCGTTTAGAATCCCCAAACTAATCCCTCAGACGACCCAAACTAATCTTCCTTGACATATTAACTGCTTCACCAATTTCGCCCGGTGCGCTCCAGACCCTATCTCAAACTATTCTTCCGCTTTATCTTTACCCCACCCAAGACAGTTCTTCGCCAAGGCACAAATCTCATCAAAAGGCATGGAATTGTTGAAACCCTCAAACACTTCCTTTCCTTCCAAAGCTAGACCAGTGATTTGCGTTGCGTCATCCGGAGTGATTGTCATCTCGCCGAATAGGAGGTGAAAAGTCATGGTTTCGGGACAAAATCTTTCTCTAAAACCACAAACTGTGACAACATCATATGTCTTCTGCAAAGCATCGATTTCAGACCATAACCCCAAAGCTTTGACCAAAACTTGCACATCTGGATGCTCATCGTCCAACGGCCAAAACTTTGCTTGTTGGTGCTTTAGTATAGGGACAGCTTTATCCGGAAACTACCAAAAAAAAAAAATTTGGTTGTAAAAATAATAATCCATAACAAAATGAATATAACATATATGTAATTTGATTTATTACCCTTGTGCTACAAACCCGAGCAGCCCATGAAGAAGTGTAGCCAATCAAGACGGAACGATCTCTTGGCTCACCCCAAGGTCTCCCATTCCTCTTGAGAGGTAAAGGCACCATAGAATCAATTACTTCTCTTGGCGTTGTCTTAGGTTTATACTTATTCTTTCCCTCCTTTTTGTCCTCCTCTTTGCCTTCCTCGAATACGGATTTACCTTTATCAATAGCAGCAGCACTAGAAGTGCCAACTTCACTTCCTCCGGTAACAACAAGTACATCTTCATTTACACCACCACTAGTAGTGCCAACAACTTTAGTCACAACAACTTCAGTTCTTTGAGTAACAACAACTTCAGTTCTGTCAGTAACAGAAACTTCAGTTCCTCCAGCAACTCTAACTTCAGTTCCTCCAGTGACTCCAACTCCATCTCCACCACCTTATTTTTCTCCAGCAGTCACAACTCCGATTGCTTTCCTTGCATCTGCACCCAATAGTTTTGCGTGACAAGGTTACGAAGTGGGGTCACTAGAAGGTGTTACTTCTTGGGATCTTTTCTTCTTCTTCTTTTGCCCTCTGTTCCAAGACAAACAAGGAAAAAAACCAAAATTAGATAATAAATACGTCTGGGAAAATTTGACAGAACCAAACCATAACACCTCATACGGCTAGGAAAATTGGATAGTCCAAGCCGCAAAAGTAACTACGGCTGGGATAATTGTAATATACCCGGACGAAAACCAAAACACGGATGGGAACTTAGTAGTCGACCAAGCCGACAAAAAATTACGAATAGGAAAACCTATCCGTAGGTATATTGATAGTTCACAGTACAACACATGGCATAAATTCGGCTAGAAAACTCCAAGATATAATGTGAAAACGTCGAGGAAACTGGATATTACGGTTAGGAAATATCATTACGGTTGGGAAAACCGAGACGTAACAATACAACAACTAAAAATATTTGAATACATGAGAATATACGGTTAGGATATTCCTAGACGTATACTACTGGTTACGGATAGGAATGCTCCATCTCGTACAAGTCGATTTAGCTACGACAGGGAGTTCTTATATATCCCAACTGTGTAATTTGTAAACGGCTGGGAATTAGAAAATTCCCAACCGTTATACCTATTTACGGCGGGGAATACAAGAACTCTCAGCCGTAAACATTTTCAGAAACCGTTTATCCAGACCTAAAATTTTAGAAACCAACTGATTAATTAACTAAAAGCTTAAATAAATACTGGGTTTTTGAATCCATACCTTATTGCTATCATGTCAGGTGACTCGGCGGCTTCTGGAAGTCCTTTATTCACTTCCTCTTGATCTGCAGTTTCATCTTTAGTTGATGAAGTTGTTTTTTATGCTTCAGTAGGAGGTTGATTCGACGAAGATTGACCTAATATTTATGGGTGAAAACTATTCCTGCCGGATTTGGTAATTTTGGGTATGTGGATGAGGAATGAATCTAAACCCTAAATAAATGCACAGCGCGGTGAGTGCTTTTGATTCGAAAGATCAATCTATACAATTTTGTCCTAAACCAAGAAATGATCGTTCCAGATTTGTTTCGGTTACAAAGTGAAGGAGATGGGGTTGATCTTAGGTAGGGAAGCGAAGAAGGTGTTGAGATTGTGAAAGTGTAGGCTTGTTTATGACTTGTAACAGAAAGTTAAGCAGGCTCTAGGTGTTTGAATACGTCTCGTATTAACACTTGGTTTCTGTGTTGTGCTCTCTGTATTGGAAATAGGGAGGAGAACCTATTTATACAAGTCATTTGATCCTTATTCACGTCTCTCGTAGGAAGTGGAGGAAGTGTAGTGATAGAGTAGTGGAGTTGTGTGTTAGTGTCACACGATTAGTCTTGCCCACTCCTCCCATCATCACTAACCGTCCATGTCTCCCCGACACGTTCTTGTGATGGCGCATTGAACGCTGCATGATGTAAATCTCCAGACCAATACCCCAGTATGTATACCCGAGTTTGTGACATGATTGATGTCTCGAGTGTGTGGATCATGGGACCCACATAAGGTAGCATGTAATGCTAGTTAAATAACTAAGTTATTTAGAAAGTCGATACTTGGAAAGTATCGTGCGTATTCTATGCACGTTATGCATCGAATGTATTCGGAATATATGAAGCATCGATGTTGAGCATTATGCCCTGCTTACTTCACGTGAGGGTTTGGAGGCTGCACTAGCAAATCCTCCCTTGGCCGACCATATGGTACGACAGAGTGGTAGACGGTGATCACGGTGATGCTTCACTGGTCGCCCAACACCTATCCTAGGCCGTCCGTCCGATCTGGAGAAGTTGGACGGGCGAGATGACTTACGACCCACATCTGCGACCGTCGGATTAAGGTTTAGGAGATGCGCGAGTGCACTCTTTCAGCTTGGTCAAATCCAAGCATGAGAGGCATTTCATGGAGGACCGATCAAGCATGCGTGTAGAAGGCATTCTGATATCCATGTCCATGCTTCACTTTCATACGAAGGTTTGATCTAGGCCACTCAAATTTACTGGTGAAGTTGAGTGGCTGAGATCGATTTGCGACAGAAATCCTATGCCGTAAAGGATTCCTAAAGGGCGCGGTATGCCATCTTCAAGGCACGCGTTTCGAGGCAACCATGCTTGGTCGGTCTCGTCCGTTTGGTCCGGCGTGTAGGTGGTAGGCTGGTATTCACGCCTATACCTGACTGTCCTATGGAAACGTGATCTAACCCACTCAATTTGTCTGGCGAAGTTGAGTGGTCGAGATCAGTTTGTGATTTGGGAAGTGTTACCACACTAGTTTGGGCGTGCGTTTTGGAGAAACTAGGCATGATATGCCTTGGTCGGTCGGGTGAGGAGATAGGTAGTTCCACGGTGATCATGTTGATGCTCACTGGACCTTCTCAGTTGTCTCCTAAGCCATTCATTCGATCAGGAGAAAACGGACGCTCGTGATCGATACAAACCCTAATTAGGGTTTTGTCCGGCCATGCTTCATGTATTGTTTTGCGCGCACAAATCGGGACAACCAATCATGCTTGGTCCTGACCGTTTGTTCATGTATGTAGGCGGTCCCACGGTAATTGTGTTGACATGTTCTAGGCCCTTTGAATCTACATACACACCCTCCATCTATGTCTGCGAAGATGGATGGTTGAGATCGATTTGCGACATGTAATGTGCCGCAAACCCTAATTTAGGGTTTCTTCTACATTCTGCTTGGTTTGGACGGTTTGGCAAGCTATGCCACTCCTTTTGGGAGGCCGGCCAAGCGAAGTCTGCGTTGGGTCGGCAGTGAATGTTCCAATACCTGCTTGGGGGTATTGGATTCGATCTTGACCATCTAATCATGCTGGTGAAGTTGGATGATTGTGATCATTTCTAGACTGCTATGGACAGTCTAGGCGCTCAATCGGGCTAGTATAACACACCGAGAGTTACATACTCAATCGGGCTAGTATAACACACCGAGAGTTACATGCTCAATCGGGCTACTATAACACACCGAGAGTTTACAGCCAGTATGGGCATTTCTTGCATGCCTCAATGTTGGTACTTGGATATTCATGCTACTCTGATGCGAGTAACAATCAGTCATCATGCCGCATCAACAATTGGAGTTCTGCTAGGAATAGCACAAGAAATACAAGGCGTTCTATACATTAATCAATAATGCTAAAATTCACAGAATATTCGGGGGATTGTTGCTACATGCTCCATTCTAGGTGAATTAATAAAGCGAAGAAGTATTCATCACTTATAAAATAGTCTCATCCTCTGCAGGATGATTACGCAAAACATTGGTTTTATAAGTTTAGCCCTGAACTAAAATCCACCATCAACATTAAGTCCTCTGCCTAGCATATAATGGTTACACTATTGTGGGGTAGGCATGAGATGGTGACAAATATACGGGAGAAAACGAGATGAAGGGAGCTTACCCGGAAAGCCTTGCTCGTCCGCTATTAATCGCGCATGTGAACATGTTGTTGCAAGCATGGAATCCTGAGTGGGACCGGTTTCCATCGTTGGGTGTTTGAATTAAAAGAAGAATCCAATCAAAAGAGGAATCTTTATCCTATTGGGATTCTTCCGATTCTTGTTTATAAAAGGGGAAGACCCTTTTCTTTTTCTCACGATTTTTTTTTGTTTAGCAGCTCCCGTCGCTCACAACATTGCAGCACCGCCACTGTCCGTCGCCGTCCGCCACCGCCGGAGCTTTCCTCTGCCACCCGTCAAGTAATGTCCCCCCCAAGCGGATATAAAAAGGTATAAACGCACATCCATATCGCTTTCCTCCAAGCGTACTTGTGGGAACATTTCAAAGGTTATGCTCCTGTCCTTGCAACTTCGCTCCCTGGTTTGTATGGTGGTTCAAGGATACTTCGTTGGCAAAACAGGCGTCCAAAACCCGGTTTAAGACTTGTTGATTTTCTTGATAACGTGTATGCCATAGACTTCTGCCCGTGGAGGCCGGTCCATTCTTCACTGATTCAACCGGAAACTTCTACCATTGCTTCTGACATTGTGTTGCACACTGAGGGAAGAAACATGAGTCATGGAGAAGCCATCTACCTTCGAAGTTTTATACTAGGATATATTCCAACTTTCTTCGATGATCTCCTCTCTGCGGTTTCTTACAATATCGACAGAGCCGCTCTCCAAATAGGATTCGACCATGGTGTTCCCTTCCATCGTTCGCGAATTCCTTTGCCAGAACTCGTCCCGTCCATTCTCAATGCTGACATTTTCACACCAGAGCAGAGTCTTCTATTTTTTCTCATTGGGTGAAAACCAGTGACAACAGATAATTACAAGGAATTTTGGAGAAAGCATCTATTAGCTTTCCAAGAGTTCTCAGAAGAAATGGAGACAGCTCCTCGTGGCATGCCGTCTCCTGAAATCCTGAAGAAGCACAAACTGTTGAAGCCACTACCGGGTAAACGATCCAGAGCTAATGTTACTGATAACTGCAGTCCCCAGGCCAAGAAGAAATCATGCGACCCCGTGATCCCCAATTTCTCTAATATGCAGGTATTTTAAACATCTTCGATCTTTTGATTTTGTCCTATGTTAAGTAATTTCCACCAACGATGATTCTTGTTCGTGATCAGGAAATTCCGAAAGAAAATTCTTTCGCAAAACAGGCACATAACCATAGTGAGAAGTCTGGAGATACTGTTCCGCATATCAAGAAGTCTGGTGATACTAAAACCTTTGTAGAAGATAACGAGGATGATGGAGGTTCAGTCCATCATGAAGGAAGCATCTCCGCACGTAATGAGGAGTATGATCAGTCTGGCGATCTAGGAGACGAGACTATGAAACATGCCAACCTCGATATTGGGAGGAATGACGATGTAGAAGCTTCTGGAAACACCATATCCGCGATGGTTGTAGACGCTACCCCTTCTACAGAGCTCCCCGCGACTTCTGACGCGTTAGTCATGTACTCCAATACTGGTGTCATCTTTGAGCCTTCTTTTGACGTTCCTTCCAGATATCATGTGCTAGTTGGAGGGTTCAGCGTGACGGCTAAGTACGAAGAGTTATATACCAAAATATAGAAGAAGTATGGTCACATAGCCACTACCAAGAAGCTTACGAGTCATCTTGCATTAGTCAAACATGTCGAAGAAGCTTTATCTTATATCCATGACATGAGCATTGTGACTGGGCGCACCGCTTCTGAAGAAGTAATCGAAAACTGGGAATTCTATTGTGACGTGTTCTTGAAGTATGAGTTTAATTCCTCCTAGTTCTGTGAAGGGCTCGCTAAAATCCAGAAGCTTTAAGCTGAAACGCGCGAAGTCCCTTCTGCAGACATCATCTCTTGTCAGGAAGAAAAGGTTGAAAGGCTGTATCATGAGTTGAAGCTGGAACAGGCTGTTCTCCAGAAGATGAAAGCCGCCCATGCAGAGAAGGATGAGATATTGTTAAAGGACTTCCCTTGAACGGTTTATGCTGTCTGTTTATGTTTTTTCCTTTCATTTTTAGGAGTTTTGAGTGATGTGAGGGTTTCCTTTCACAATCTTGATTTTAGGTTTTGAACTGGTAGGTGATTGGGTTTTTGAACCGGTTTATTTTGAGATAGTTTTTTGTGAATGATTTTTTGAGAGAGGGATTATTCTGAATGAAATTTGCATTCTGGTTATGAGCAATGTGGCTAATGCAACAATATTTATATGGATTTGTAAATATCATGCTAGCATGAAAGGAAACAAACATAGCGTCTGATCATTGAATCTTTCTCATGCGGGATGCCAAGTCCCCAGTAAACTCTAAAACCATCTTGTAAAAATTGCATGATAAAACTTACTTGCTTTTGGAATTCCATATGTATGAACGTAGACCTCCCCTAGTTCTTACTTCGAGAAATTGCATGCATCAATCTTCGGAGACAGGCGGAAAATCTTCAGAACTAAGATTCTCTTGGAAAATGCGCTTCAGGGCATTGTATTCACTGGTGGGGTGGTGAATAAAACGATGATAGTGACAATATCTCGGGTCTACCATCTCCTGATCAGTTGGTTGTCGCCATACCTGAGTCAGTTGGACTTCCCCGTTTTGTACCCACATCTCCAATAATTCCAAGACCTTGTTCATGGAAAATGGGAAGTGTGGGTATGTTGATCCAGGCTTTTCTTGCTTTGGCGGACGCGGCTGTGATATCTCTTGATGACTTTGATATGAGGAACGTTTTGGAGTCGGGACGTGTGCCAACTTGTACGCTGCCCGCTTGGGTGGATGTCTCCACTGAGGCGCTGCTGCTTTCAAATATCTTGTGTCAACGAGAGCATCATCGTCAGATGGCTGAGTCAGGTATCCCAAGCCTCTGTGCTCATGTGAGTCTTGGCTGATTTCTCCATCTTCAGGTGGCTCTTCGCTTGGCTGAAAAGTTGTGGCTGATTGGGAGCTTTCTGTACTTTGGAAAGGGTCTTGAGATATAAATCTTCCAATAGGGTTTCATAGGCTTGCCCCTTTCCTTTGTCTGATAAAGGTTGCGGTGTTCCTGACACGCCCTTTCCTTTGTAGAGTTTCCCTGAGACTCCTTCGTTAGGCGGATCGTGTTGTTCGTCTCTCTCTGGCCTCCTAGTGTAGCCGTGTGTTCCTTTTGCATCCTCATTGGTAGAAGTTTGGCTTCTAAATAGAGGTTTAACTGCATCGTCGTTCACGATGCTTCCTGAATAAGCACATGCAGACCCTTCTTGTAATTGAACTGCCATATCATTCAAAAGACGGAACGTCTCACTCTGCCTTCTAGTGATACCAGCTTGATTTACTAGGATGTCTTCTAGCATTCTGGCTACTCTCTCCATGAGGTTTGGATCATTCACAGCTTCCGGATAACTCGGCTGGGGAGAATACATCATAAGACAGAAACTGGACTTTGAAATTGAAATAAATAAACAGGTTGATGATTGAAATGGATCTAAGATCTATCCCCTTGAAATTTAAAAAATCGAATCGGGTATTGAAAAGATAAAATTGAGAATTGGAAATTGATATTGCAACCGAAAGATTAATCTCCCACTGTGGTCGCCAATTGTTTATGGGTGAAAACTATTCCTGCCGGATTTGGGAATTTGGGGTATGTGGATGAGGAATGAATCTAAACCCTAAACAAATACAATGCACGGTGAGTGCTTTTGATTCAAGAGATCAATCTATACAATTCTTGCCTAAACCAAGAAATGGCCGTTCCAGACTTTTTCGGTTACAAAGTGAAGGAGATGGGGTTGATCTTAGAGATGGAAGCGAAGAAGGTGTTGAGATTGTGAAAGCGTAGGCTTGTTTATGACTTGTAACAAAAAGGTAAGCAGGCTTACGAATAATGCAAGCAGGCTCTAGGTGTTTGAATACGTCTCGTATTAACACTTGGTTTTTTTGTTGTGCTCTCTGTATTGAAAATAGGGAGGAGAACCTATTTATACAAGTCATTTGAGCCTTATTCACGTCTCTCGTAGGAAGTGGAGGAAGTGGAGTGATAGAGTAGTGGAGTTGTGTGTTAGTGTCACACGATTTGTATTGCCCACTTCTCCCATTATCACTAACCGTCCATGTCTCTCTGACACGTTCTTGTGATG
Organism: Papaver bracteatum; assembly: GCA_023529315.1. Classification (NCBI taxonomy): domain Eukaryota; kingdom Viridiplantae; phylum Streptophyta; class Magnoliopsida; order Ranunculales; family Papaveraceae; genus Papaver; species Papaver bracteatum. The sequence goes on along the minus strand of JAJJWX010005038.1, from coordinate 324,095 downwards.
GCGTGTTGCACGCTGCACGCTGTAAACCGCCAGACCAATACCCCAGTTTGTGACATGATTGATGTCTCGAGTGTGTGGATCGTGGGATCCACAGAAGGTAGCATGTAATTATAGTTAAATAACTAAGTTATTTAGGAGTCGATACTTGTAAAGTATCGTGCGTATTCTAAGCATGTTATGCATCGAATGTATTCGGCGTATACGAAACATCGTTGTTGAGCATTATGCCCTGCTTACTTCACGTGAGGGTTTGGAGGATGCACTAGCAAATCCTCCCTTGGCCGACCATATGGTGTGGTAGAGTGGTAGACGGTGATCACGGTGATACTTCATTGGTCGCCCAACTCATATCCCAGGCCGTCCATCCGAGCTGGCAAAGTTGGACGAACGAGATGACTTGCGACCCACATCTGCGACCATCGGATTAGGGTTTAGGAGATGCGCGAGTGCACTCTTTCAGCTTGGTCGAATCTAAGCATGAGAGGCGTTTCATGGAGGACCGATCAAGCATGCGTGTAGACGGCATGCTGATATCCATGTCCATGCTTCACTTTCCCACGAAGGTTTGATCTAGGCAACTCGAATTTACCGGTGAAGTTGAGTGGCTGAGATCGATTTGTGACATAAATCCTTCCACAAAGGATTCCTAAAGGGATTGGTATGCCATCTTCAAGGCATGTGTTTCGAGACAACCAAGCTTTGTCGGTCTACGCCGTTTGGTCTGGCGTGTAGGTGGTAGGCTGGTATTCACGCCTATACCTGACTGTCCCATGGAAACGTGATCTAAGCCACTCAATTTTTCTGGTGAAGTTGAGTGGTCGAGATCAGTTTGTGATTTGGGAAGTGTGACCACACTAGTTTGGGCGTGCGTTTTGGAGAAACTAGGCATGATATGCCTTGGTCGGTTAGGTGAGGAGATAGGTAGTTCCACGGTGATCATGTTGATGCTCACTGGACCTGCTCAGTTGTCTCCTAAGCCCTTCATTCGATCAGGTTAAAACGGACACTCGTGATCGATACAAACCCTAATTAGGGTTTTGGCCGGCCATGCTTCATGCATTGTTTTGCGCGCATGAATCGGGACAACCAATCATGGTTGGTATTGACCATTTGTTCATGTGTGTAGGCAGGCCCACGGTGATTGTGTTGACATGCTCTAGGCCCTTTGAATATACATCTACACCCTACATCTATGCCTTCGAAGATGGATGGTTGAGATCGTTTTGCGACACGTAATGTGCCGCAAACCCTAATTTAGGGTTTCTTGTCCATTCTGCTTGGTTTGGACGGTTTGTCAAGCTACGCCACTCCTTTTGGGAGGCCGGCCATGCGGGGTTCGCGTTGGGTCGACAGTGAATGTTCCAATACCTACTTGGGGGTATTGGATTCGATCTGGACCATCCAATCATGCTGGTGAAGTTGGATGATCGTGATCGTTTCTAGACTGCTATGGACAGTCTAGGCGCTCAATCGGGCTAGTATAACACACCGAGAGTTACATACTCAATCGGGCTAGTATAACACACCGAGAGTTACATGCTCAATCGGGCTAGTATAACACACCGAGAGTTTACAGCCTGTATGGGAATTTCGTGCATGCCTCACTGTTGGTACTTGGATATTCATACTACTCTTCTGCGAGTAACAATCAGTCATCATGACGCACCAACAATGAGAGTTCTGCTAGGAACATCACGGGAAATACAAAGCGTTCTATGCATTAATCAATAATGCTAAAATTCACAGAATATTCAGGGGATTGTTGCTACATGCTCCATTCTAGGTGAATTAATAAAACGAAGAAGTATTCATCACTTATAAAATAGTCTCATCCTCTACAGGATGATTACACAAAAAATTGGTTTTACAACTTTAGCCCTGAACTAAAATCCACCATCAACACCTAGATTTTCCTTAGGTTTCATGGTTTTATAGAATGTGGTTAATCGACGACGATTATTTTTTTGAATCGACGATTAATCGTTGAACAATGTTCAATGGAAGAAGAAAAGAAGAAGAAGGAAAGAAGAAGAAGAGGAAGGAAGAATAAAAAGAAGGGTTGACGGTTTTTTCTTTTCTTTTAATGCTCGTGCATTTTTTCAGTTTTTTTTTTTTTGATTAGATTAGGTAGTTAATGAGAGGGTATAAGGGGAATAAATAAAAAGTATGGAGGGTATTTTAGAAATTTTACACAAATGTGATCTCCCCCTATAACATTTAGGCTCCACTTAGTAAAATAGCCCCCAAAAATAGTCTCCCCCTATAGTCCCAATAATAGGATTCAAAAAATAACCTAGTATTAATGCGGACATGTTGGAGCGTTTTTTTAGTGAAGCGCTAAAAAGCGCGCTTCAAAACGTTTTTTAAAACACTGATTGTAAGCTCAATACTGATATGATAAGTGATGCGAAGTTCACGATATTCACTGAATTAAAGGATGAAAGAATGATATTGATTAACAAAATTATGTGGGGTGTTCCCTTATGTGGTTTTTTACTAAGCCAATTGTAACTGTTACCCAGGACCAGAAACGTATTTTTTTTCATTTCCAGTTTTACTATAGTTCATTACATGCCAATGCCATACCTTGATCTCGGTAACCATTTCCTAAACAAAACACTAATATTCCCTTGTTTTCCTGATTAGGATAAAAAGAGTAAAGATTATCTAGCTGAAGACCTGAGTAATGTGAATCAACATGAAGACCTGAGTAATGTGAATCAACAATTCTCCTTCTCTTTCACCCAACAATGATTGCGTTGCACAGAAATTTGCATAGCTAACAAACTCTTTGACAATTTATACAAGATTCACGGATGATCCCTAACCAGGGCACTAACATCTCTATTTAACTGATTTTCATAAAATACAAACCAGGGCCAAGTTCTAGTGAGAATGTTTCCTTCTAGGACATGCTAACATTTACGTGTCTAAGGGTCCAGAACATTTCGTCAAAAAGAACAGATTCATTTTTTTTATCCCGTATACTTGTACTGCAGTACTACTAGAAAGAAGAAAAGAAGCACTGTTGTTGATGTTGGAGTTTTAACCACAATAATGAAAATAAATTGAATAAGCACAAGTGATACTTAGATTGATTTGCAGCAACTTGGTGGATGCATCACGTCGAGTAGCATGCAGAGAAAAAATTGATAGATGCACGTATATGATACGCTGAACTAAAGACAATATCGCATGCTACTCCTCTAAATAGAGAGATGCTATAGCTTTATTATCGAGTTGCCTCCAGAATACAACTATCGTTAGCATTCCTTCTTGTAGCATACAATAGAACGCCCTTAGAACTTGGCAGTGAAAAACGACTCAGTGAAACCATCTTGTTTCACTCAAAAAACTCATAGAGAAATAATAGAAGAATAAAATTTGTTTTCTCTCCTACTCTATTTTTCTACTAAAAAACAGAGGAGTTAATATAGAGTTGTTTTTCTCTTAAAAAAATGAAAACCAAAAACATGAAGGAGTTCATTTTTGTTTGTTCATTTACTCTCCTCTCTACTACTCAAAAACCCCAGAGACATATTTAATCTGTCGATGTTAAATTGTTTTCAGAGAAATGTTAAGAGTATTCTTGATGTTTCTGAAAAAACACAAAAGAGTAGTAGAAGAAATGTGTTCTACATTTTCATGTATTAAAACTGAAGTCCTTCCACGAATAAAATAGATGTAAGGAAACTTTAACGTTAGAGAAGAATGAAAAGCGAATCCCATGCGCGACAACAATTTTCTTTAGCCAAGAAAGAACGGTCAGGAAAAAATATGCCCAAAAAAAAGGACTGATGTGCTGTCAACAAAAACCGTGTAAATGAGAAGCAAGCGGGACATAATAATTAATCCCAAAACACTAAGACTGAACGATAAAATGCAGCATGCACAAAACACTAATGCTTTATCACGACATAAAGATTCATTCACGTGGTAAGAAAAAAGAAAAACACTCTTTCTTTGCATAATGCATGCGTACATACAAGAGGAAAGATTCTTCCTCCAACTCTTGTTATCTGGCTGAGTAATGAGTAAGATGCCTTTTATTAACTATTAAAAATGAAACCTTTTAGTTAATAAGCTCTCTACTGCCTCTTATTGTTTGGCCCCTTTTCTTTACAGAAAGAAAGAACGGGAGTTGCACTTCCCTAGCAGTGCATATCTCTTGCACATGCATGACTTCAAGAGGTGCTCTTTGGAGGAATGAAAACCTACACCCGCACCCGTGCCCGAGCCGACCGGACGTACGGACGGCGTTCTTCGGTGCGAAGCACCGCGCCTACGGGAAATGGCAACCTTGCCATAGTCTAGGTTTTCCCCCACATACAAATGTGTAGAGACCCAAAGGGCTATGCCTTTTAGTCAAAACCCATGGTATTTATGCCTAGAACTTTTAAGATTTTAGTCTATGTGGGACTATTGTTTTATCTATTCAAATGAAAAAACAATTAGAGGACAATAGGTCTATGGGTCAAATCATGGTCCAAGTTTTTCAAACCCCGTTTTTTCTAACAATCCCCCACATGAATGATAAAACATATCGATAAAACGCGAGAAAACAGAAGGCATCAAAATAGGCTAAGGTATCCCAAAGATTGAACCTTAACTTAGTGAGAGGTTACCGGAAATGCTTGTTGTAACGGTGAACACAATGTATTGAACCGCCAACAGTGAATGAAATTCAGAAATAACAACCACACTTGATGTCTCCACCGAAAGCTGCCAAGCTCTTGCCGTTGTGCCCGTTTTGGCCGTGGGCAAAAATTCCGGACTTAATGAATGTCTCTACAGAATCAGCTCAAATTCTCATAGGAAGCGGCCCCACTTCCAACATCCACAAAGGTGAGTCCATAAAGAGTGTCCTGCCATACCCCGCTTTAATCAAAGCCATGGAACCCATTAAGATCTTAAAAGATCATCCTGAATTCTGCAGGCAGCACTATCACGCGGTTACACCATAGGGAGGGACAAAGATAGTGCTTTCCAATATCACCATAAATTAGTTGTCTCATTGAACCTTGATCTTAGATTTGATCAAATCACAAGGTTGAGTATCCTTCATGGTGATTTATTCTATGAGCTTAAGTCTCATCCCCCTAAATGTAGAGATAACTACCTTTCTTTATAAACCTTTCGTCAAAGGAACTGCAATATTATCCTTCGACCTTACAAAGTCAAGAGAGATAATACCAGTAAAAAGTAGTTGCTTCATTATCTCGTGCTTTCTCTGAAGCTATAGAATCTGACTCCATAGTGGATCGATCTATACTTGTCTGTTTGTATATCTTCCATGACACCGACGCATCTTCAAGCATGAAGATGTACCCACTTGTGGATTTTGACTCATCTGAGTCCTACATCCAGTTGGCATCACAGCACCCTTCTGTCGCAGCAGGAATCTTCCCAAAACTTAAGCAAAAGTATGAAGTTCCTCTCAAGTAGCACAAAACTCTGTTGAGAGAATTCTTGTGATCCTGCCTAGGGTTGCAAGTGTACCTGCTCAAACTACTCACAATGTAAGCAAAACCAGGTCTTATACAATTAGTCAATTACATAAGACTGCTGATTACGCAAAAAATACTCAAGAGTGGAGAAACATCATCACCCTTGTTCTCACAATTTGAGAAACACCGTTACAAGGAGTAGAAGCAAGTTTAGCCTGATCGTGATTAAATTTCTTTAATATGGTTTCAGCAAAATGAAATTGACTAAGACTATATTCATCAGACGTCTCTCTGATTTTCATCCCTAAGAATACATTGGTAGGGATTAAGTCTTTCATGTCAATATTCTCATTCAACATGCTTTTAGTGGTATTAATAAAATCAATGTTACTGCCTAATATGAGCATATCATCAATATACAGGCACACAGTAACATAAGCATCATCATCATATTTAATGTAAACACATTGATAAGATTTATTAATCTTAAACCACTAGATATCATTACATGATCAAATTATCATGCCTTTGTTTAGGTGCTTGTTTCAAACCATACAGAAATTTAATCAATTCGCATACTTTGTTCTCACAACAAAAAACCTTTTAATTGGTACATATAAATTTCTACATTTAATTCACCATTTAAAATTGCAGTTTTAACATCCATCTGATGTATATATTCAAATCATGAATAAAAGTAATATTAATCATCATCCTAACAGAAGTGATTCTAGTGACATGTGAAAATATGTCAAAGAAATTTATTCCTTAATTTTTGGTTATAACCCATAACCATACTAGGTATTTCTCTACAGTTTCATCTGTACCAAGGTTTCCTTTTGAAGACTATTCGGAAGAACATATAACTTCCCTGTGGGTTCAGTGTCCAGACTCTACCATAAAAGTCACATAGAAAAGGATAAAACTTATCTAAGTTCTAACGCTTTTACTTATACTATGTCCAGTCTCAACATCTTGAGACGAGGTTGACTTGTCGAAGGAACATATGTGAAATTGTCATGGACCCTATTTCGAGGTCCAATCCTCAAAAGAATTATATGATCAAAAACCAAAGCATCTCTAGAATGCACCACAGTGTTCATACCAATGTTATCAACCTCAAATCTTATGACCATTAACCTATATGCACTAGCATGCTTAGGATAGATTAGGAATACAAACTCCATAATCTTAGGTCAAAATTTTGATTTGCTTGGGAGGCGAAATAGCCAATACACCCCCCACATTTTAGGTATACAGGTCAAGATCGCAAAAATAGGTTATGCACCTTGCACAATCTTCTTGAGAGATTAAAATAAATATTTTTTATTTTACACCCCCACAATTATCAGGAGTTCTCAACATGCTGCGATTTTGTGTCATTTAACACACGCCGCATAACTCAAATTATGATTTAACATGTTCATGTATTTATTATCAATTTAATAGCATACAAGTTTCACTTTATCTATTAATTCCTCATGTTCTCTTATGTTAAGAGTTCAAAGCATTACATGAACTTATTTCCAAATACCATATCTCATAGTAAAATAAATAACCATTGGAAATTATATTTAAAGCATAATGCACATGTGGAGAACGAAAGTTTCCATACCTGAAACCATTTTACCTATTTTCCTTCAACTGTTTTGATAGTTGAGTTTCTCAAAGAATTTCCTTCATACCTTGGTGCTTTTGGTAGAAGACTCACACACTTCTTCTGAAGCTCGCATATTAGCACTCCTAGCATTAACCAACTTTCTTGTTGGATCAAATTATTGTACCTCAATATTAGATTCAATCAATCATTAGTAGGTCACAAAATATTGGTAATTAAAACCAAATGTTTTGTGTATTCACAAATCAATTTAAGCACACAAATTTTTAACCAAACTTGTGATTTATTCAAATTGATGTTACACAAAACATATATTATCCAAGTGATTTTGAACATAAACAAAGTTCATATAGAACTGATCAAAATCATATTATTCCTTGACAAAGTAATACAATTTTACCTCTACAAATGATTATTGCTCTTGTCATAGGAATCGGTTGCTAGCTACATGCTTAAGTTATCATGAGAATTAAATTTCAACTAAATATCCTCTAAGTAATCATTACTACAGGTTCCCATGATATTCCCAAAGTGATAGCAGATCACTAATCAAATGTTGCTAGACATAATCAAGAGATTACACACATTACACATTTTCTGGACAGACATGCACAACAATTTTCCAAATACCTTATCTCTCAAACCACATATCCAAATTAGATGAATCAAAAAGGGGTTTAAATATAAGATCCAGAATTAAATATCTTATTTAGATCAACATTTCCAAAAACTCATAGTTATGCCAGAAAAATTAACTTTTCAGCAGAGTTTTTCCTGCCCGTCAGAAATTTCCAGAAACGTACAACAGTTTTGTAAATATCTAATAAATACTTTTACAACTCCAAAAATCATGAAATTTGGTGGAGTTAACAAAAAACATGTATATATCATTGTGTGAAAAGTATTAAGCAAATTTCATCCTGGGTTAAGAGATAAACCCAAAATTCTACAGCTCATACAAAACTTTTAATTTTGTTTTTTTTTTTCACTTTAGAAAAATATGAACATCTTTATTTTTCCAAAATTAATATCAACACCATTCATTCAATTGTTTGATTATGTAAATGCCTTATGACACTTTCCATTAAACTTAATAGTTTAATTTGTCAACAATATTTTTCTTTATTATTGTTACAAAAAATTAGACTAGCACATATTGTCTTTAGATTGTTGGAGTTTTAACAACAATAATGAAAATAAATTGAATAAGCACAAGTGATACTTAGCTTGATTTGCAGCAACTTGGTGGATGCATCATGTCGAGTAGCATGAAGAGAAAAAATTGATAGATGCACGTATATGATACGCTGAACTAAAGACAATATCGCCTGCTACTCCTCTAAATAGAGAGATGCTATAGCTTCATTAGCGAGTTGCCTCCATAATACAAATATCATTAGCATTCCTTCTTGTAGCATACAAGAGAACGCCCTTAGAACTTGGCAGTGAAAAATGACTCAGTGAAACCATCTTGTTTCACTCAAAAAACTCATAGAGAAATAATAGAAGAATAAAATTTGTTTTCTCTCCTACTCTATTTCTCTACTAAAAAACAGAGGAGTTAATATAGAGTTGTTTTTCTCTTAAAAAATGAAAACCAAAAACATGAAGGAGTTCATTTTTGTTTGTTCATTTACTCTCCTCCTCTCTACTACTCAAAAACCCCAGAGACATATTTAATCTGTCGATGTTAAATTGTTTTCAGAGAAATGTTAAGAATATTCTTTATGTTTCTGAAAAAACACAAAAGAGTAGTAGAAGAAATGTGTTCTACATTTTCATATATTAAAACTGAAGTCCTTCCACGAATAAAATAGATGTAAGGAAACTTTAACGTTAGAGAAAGAAGGAAAAGCGAATCCCATGCGCGACAACAATTTTATTTAGCCAAGAAAAAACGGTCAGGAAAAAATATACCCAACAAAAAGGACTGATGTGCTGTCAACAAAAACCATGTAAATGAGAAGCAAGCGGGACATAATAATTAATCCCAAAACACTAAGACTGAACGATAAAATGCAGCATGCACAAAACACTAATGCTTTATCACGACATAAAGATTCCTTCACGTGGTAAGCAAAAAGAAAAATACTCTTTCTTTGCATAATGCATGCGTACATACAAGAGGAAAGATTCTTCCTCCAACTCTTGTTATCTGGCTGAGTAATGAGTAAGATGCCTTTTATTAACTATTAAAAATGAAACCTTTTAGTTAAACATTTTAGTTAATAAGCTCTCTAATGCCTCTTCTTGTTTGGCCCCTTTTCTTTACATAAAGAAAGAACGGGAGTTGCACTTCCCTAGCAGTGCATATCTCTTGCACATGCATGACTTCAAGAGGTGCTCTTTGGAGGAATGAAAACCTACACCCGCACCCGTGCCCAAGCCGACCGGACGTACGGAAGGCGTGCTTCGGTGCGAAGCACCGCGCGTAAGGGAAATGGCAACCTTTCCATAGTCTAGGTCTTCCCCCACATACAAATGTGTAGAGACCCAAAGTGATATGCCTTTTAGTCAACACCCATGGTATTTATGCCTAGAACTTTTAAGATTTTAGTCTATGTGGGACTATTGTTTTATCTATTCAAATGAAAAAACAATTAGAGGACAATAGTTCTACGGGTCAAATCATGGTCCAAGTTTTTCAAACCCCGTTTTTTCTAACAGTTGATATGCAATTCTCAATAACGGACCTCTTCACTTGTGTTTTCCCAGCATGACATTTGCTCCCAGCCACAGACATATGGAGTCTGACTCCTCGAGTCGGGCCCGTGAATATATGCCTTCCGAAACTTCAAAATCGGCTATTAATTCCTGCAACCAGTAGAATTGAAGAAAAGTGGTTATGAGCTAACAATGCGAAGAAAAAAGTATCATTGAAGCAGGGGTGCGCCTTGACTTTCAATAGAAGCACCAAGCACAATGTAGATGCATTTTACTACAAACTACATTCAAAGGATAGAAACACAATGCTCATCTCAAATGAAAGTAAACACTCAACCATGAACACAAGATATACGTGGTTCGGTATGATTACCTACGTCCACGGGGGTGAAATGATGAATCTTATTACTTCAAGGTGTTACAAAGGTGTTGATCTTAGTTGAATTTCTTTACAATATGAACTTACTTCTCACTCACTTCTTCCTAGTGCTTACTCGAGTTTCTCTCTCTTCCTCCCTCAAAATTACAACCTAACTTTCATGAATACAAGTCCCTTTATTTATAGGAAAAGTTCCATACACCTAAGTTAAGGTGTTGGTCATGTTACATCAGTTCAGCAGTTCTGCAGTTGGACCGACTTATGTCGCCTTTCATGGCCGATGTGTCTTGACTCTTCGCTTGTCTTTCATCCGAGCCGACCTCTCCAGGTGCTCTCTTGACACGATGTCGCCTGTTTCTGAATGTCGCTCGTCTTTGATAGTTGATTTTATGGTTAGCCGATGTGTCCCCTACTTTCTTATCTGTTTGACCATAGCACCTCGTTTGTCCCGCCGCGTCTCGTCATGTCAGCTTTGTCAGAAGTCTGAATCAAGTCTTATCCGACAGCTGTAGAGCGATCACGCCCGATCCACGTGGCTCCTGAAATCTCGCGCCACTAATCTTCATTCCATGCTTCGCGTCTTTTCGTGTTTAGGTGCACCAGGCCTAGGATGTTTCCACCTGGATCTGTGTATAATTTACACCTACATTTATGCCCCTTCTTCCGCTCGTGTGGGAGACACGTGTGGAAGAATATCGCCCTAACTTCCCACGTCTTTATTCATGCCGTGAATCCCGCCATGCAGCGTCCCACTAACTCCACTTTATGACTGGTAACCGCCGGCGTCGGTTACAATTCTTCTTCTTTAAATATCCCGCTCCTTTCTTCCTTCTTCTTCTTTGCCCTTTCTTTCTCTGTTCATCTACTGTGGTTTTTCCCAAGTTTCTTCACATTTTGCGCTTCTCAAAAAACCCTAGCTCTCCTGGTTTTCTTTCGTCATCTTCTCCTCGACGATTGATATAGTAGCTGCCATCGCCTCATCTTTCTTTGTTGAAAACCGAGTTCTGCATTATCTTTGTTAATGGCTTCTTCTCCTTCCATGGCTGAAAAGAGGTCTGTTGATGACGTTTTTTCCGAGTTTGACGTTCCTCCTCTTGCTTCTCTGTTTTTGCTTGAAAGCCCTTCTAGGTATGATGATCGAGCGATGAGATCTATTTTTGCTGATAGCTCTTCTTCGATTTCGTGCAGGTCCGAGAAAAGGGTGAAGGATCTCTCTGATGAAGAGTTCATTGAGTAGCTAAAGGAGAAGTACGGTCTTCAAAATTATGAAGTGACCCTTCTCTCGGGCCGAAATGGTATCTTGAAGAAAACCGATATGAAGAAGCACGAGCAATCGGCTGATTGTGTGGTCATCACCTTGGGTCAACTGGAGCTGGGCCTTCATCTTCCCTTATACAACCCTGATAGCCCATTTTATTACGATATTTTGTCCCAGATTCGGCCTTCTCGTTCTTTAGCTCAATGGACTGGCAATACTTTTCGAATTATGAACGAGTGAAGGGATCGCCGCGATGGTCATGGTTCTACTGCCGAGTGGTCGACCTACAATCCCGAGGACGCTCCTGAGTATACCGTTTCCAATTTCCTTGTCAACTATCGAGCTGGTACTTCAACCTTAGGCGATCTTGCCGGTTTTGCTGCTAGTTCTCATCAGGTCAAAACTATGCCCGAGGGTGTTCAAAGGATGATGCTGGATTCCGTTCCCATCGGTCAGGGTTCCAACAAGCGAGCCCATCATTCTAATGACCCGATTTATCCCCGAGTTCTGCTTCTAGTCCGAGGTCTGATCCTTCATGGTGACTTCCCGTCGCCTACTTTTCCCGTCGAGCCCTATTCTTTCTGGGTGGTTAATGATGACAAGGCTGATAAGGTATGCGCTTTTCTTGATTTTTATCTTGTTAGCTTCGGGCGTCAGTTAGTCATTTGATGTTGTTTGAAAATCTCAAGTCGGCTCCACCAAGACTATCGGATCTAGGAAAAGAGGTGCTGGCACAAGGGTTGAGGAAGACCAGGGGAAGGTAACAAACATAATGATTTTCTTATAAGTACATGTACTTGCCCCTGTTTTTTTCCTTCACATGTTCTGACGAGACACTTGTGCAGAAACACCCAAGGCACGATGATGATGACGCGGGCGATGTTGACCCTACTCCGCTGAGGCGTAATCCTGGTAGAGGTAAGCAAATTGCTAAGCCACCGCCGAAAACGGGCCCCGTCATTGATCTTTCCGATGAGGATGAGCTGTTAGGAGAGAATGTGTCTGGAGACAAAGGCGATGAACAAGTTATGGGAGACCAACAGGAGCCCTCGGAGACGCCCGTCGTAGAGAAGATCGTTACTGATGTACCGGTAGAGCTTCATTGTGTGCCCCGGATTACTGAGGGATCGTCTTCTAGTGCTGAAAATTCCTTTACTATCTCTGGCCCGATCATGAACTCCTTGGGTGCGCTTACTTCCTCCAACTTTTTGAAGTATACTGATGAGGAAATGTTGAATGTTGTGCCCCGTTATGGCGACATCGCCCTGACACTTGACACTGTGGTGAGTAAGTCGTTTCTGTATGGTTATGCTCCGCTTCCGATTTCTTTTTCATAGTGTCGCTTATGAGTCAAACTATTTATGTTAGATTATGAACCGCGTACGCTTGGATGCTGCCAATCGCCTTCGAGATAAGCAGTTGATAGAATCTCTCCAACTTCAACTTCAGAATGAGAAGGGTCGCGCGAACGAGCTGGAGATCAAGCTTGCCGACGCTCAAGGTATATGATCCTTCTTAACTTATGTTGATTGAGTTTATCGTGCCAGTATCCTGAGTCGGGTATCCTTCTTCCTAGACGAGGTATCTAGTATAGGTATACACGCTACTTCGGAGTTTAGGATTATGAAGATAAAATTGGATATTGAGAAGGATCTTGTGGAAAATCTTCGTCAACGAATGGCAAACAAAGACGAGAAGATAGACCGTCAAACTGAGGAGATTTCAAGACTTGAGGACGAGTTAGAACGACGTCGCCGGTTTGATTATGATCCTGCCGAGATGGACAACTTACGGGCTCACTTGGGGTCTTCTCAGCGCCTTGCTGCTGAAAAGGCTGCTTTAGCCACAAGTTTGGAGCAAAGGGTAGACGCTCAGCAATTGCAGAATCGAGACCTTCACGAGGATCACCGACGAATATTGAGAGATAAAGATGTGGTGGAGCGAGCTAATAGCGATTTACTGGGCCAAGTAAGTGAATTTAATAAGGTTATGGGCGATTTAGAGTGGAGTAGATCGCAGCTTGCAGTGCTCCAAGCGTCGCGTAATCGGTTAATGGACGATTGGGCCGAGCATAAGAAGTATTATCCTAGTAACGAGTTCAATGAGCAACATTATAATGAATTAACCATGAAGTTGTCCAGGGCCGAGGATGAGTTGTCCAAGTCGGTAGAGTCGCTTCAGTCAGTGTTACCCGCCCTGTCAGGTCTCTTAGACGATGTGTTGAGGCCGCTCTTTTAGATCTAGATTGCGCTTTATTCTTGCAAAAACGCACCCGATGAATAACATTCTATTTTTGTGATCTTGCAGCCGAGCAACAACGCTCTCGGGAGCTGGATCTGGAGGTTCTCCGATTGAAACAGGCCGAGGTCGATTTGGGCTCCAAGTTAGATGAAGCTGAGGAAAACGCTTCCCAGATTACCCAACAACTCGAGGATGAACGCGTCGCCCATGAGGAAGAGTTAGATCAGAAGGTTCAGGCTGGAATTATGGACTGGGTGGAGAATAAGCGGCTCGAGGTCGCGCAGAGGAAGGCCGGCGCGGCTCCTCCCAAGGCTTAAACTTTCTTTTTGTGGTGCTACGTCACTATGTTTCCCCTTCCGTCGGGTTGTAAATCGCTCTAAACACTTCTCCCCTTTTTAATTTCCGCTACCTCGCTTGTTTGTTTTAATGGGGGTGCTGCGTCACCGATGGTGTTTGTTTTATTTTCGTTAGACGCTTCGTTTCGCTTGGTCACATGACGCTTTCCGTATTTTCTTAATAGTCGCATGATGCAATTGAGTTCTTCTTTGTTTCATATGTTATTCCTGCAATCATTGTTAAAGTAAGTCATTATTCTAACCATTTCTGTCGAACACACCCAACAAGGAGGGTCATCGGGCCCTATGCCATGTCCTGATTGGGGTATCTCATCACTATATCTTTGGATTCAGTGGAAGGGTACCAGTCATCCTAGTTCTAGGCCCGACAATCCCGAGTGGTTATCGACCAACCGATCTCGGGCAAGTGGACACGCCCACTTGCGATGGTGGTGACATTTCAGATGTAAGTAGGCCACCTAGCTGAGTAGACCTCATGTCTAAACAACCTTTGGAACTGGTTTCCAATCACCAGAACCCTTAGGCTACCTCGGCACTTGCACACTGCCACTAGCCCGAGTTCGAATAGCCAGGCGACTGTAAGGCACCTCGGCACTTCCACACTGGCGTTGCCCCGAGTATGAATGCCCATTCGAGTGTAAGTCACCTCGGAACTTCCACACTGGCTTTGCCCCGAGTACGAATGACCATTCGAGTGTAAGTCACCTCAGCACTTCCACACTGGCATTGACCCGAGTATGAATGACCATTAGTCTCTCATGCCCTATCCCATACCCCTCACGGTTTCACAGAGATATAGGACACGTTTGCTTGCCGTTTTTTCGTATCGCTTGTCAAGGATGGTAGAGTTTCAGGAATCGGATGTTCCATGGTTTGAGCTCTCTTGTTCCGTCGAGTCGCAGTAGTCGATATGATCCCTCGCCCACCTTAGATTCGATTATATATGGCCCACCCCACTTTGGTGCTAGTTTTCCGCCTTTTTTGTCGCGCTCCCATTCATCCAGGAATTTCAATACCTGCTGCTCAGGATGGAATTCTCTTGGTCGAACGCGTTTGTTGTATTCCCGTTGTAACCTCCTCTGATAATTTTCCATTTTTTGTAACGCCATTTCTCTTGTTTCTTCCAAGTCGTCGAGTTTAGCCAAGATCAGATCGGATGACACATTTCGCCTCCAAGCTTCGGTTCTTGTGGTAGGAATCATCCATTCTGTTGGTAGAATCGCCTCGGTTCCGTAGGTAAGCATGAATGGAGAGAATCCCATAGCTTCCCTTCGTGTGGTCCTGTATGCCCATAGGACGTTATATAGCTCCTCACACCAGTTGCCATATTCCCCGTCCAGTTTTTTCTTCATGTTATCGGCGATTGTATTATTAGTGATATCGGCATGCCCATTGCACTGGGGGTAAATCGGGGTAGCTTTGATCTTCCTGATGTTGTAAGTGTTGAATAGAAGATCGATGTTCTCGCCCGGTAGTTGTTTTCCATTATCAGAGACGATTGCAGCCGGAACCCCGAAGCGACAAATGATATGTTCCCAAATAAACTTAAAAACATCCTTGTCCCGAATATGCCTTAACGGCGCCGCCTCTACCCACTTGGTAAAATAGTCAGTGGCCACGATCAAATACTTCCTTTGTCCCGTTTTGACATGTAATGGCCCGACAATGTCCACTCCCCATTTAGCAAAGGGCCACGGACTTATGATTGAGTTTAACGGTACTCCGGGAGCATGGATTTTCTTCCCAAAACGCTGACACTCTTCGCAAGATTTCGCCATTTGCTTTGCGTCCTCGTTCATATATATCCAAAAGTAGCCCATTATTTTTGCCTTAACCGACAAACTTCTTCCCGAGCTGTGATTTCCAGCCGCCCCATAGTGTAGCTCGTGTAGGATTATATGGACTTCTTCCCTGCTTAAGCATCGTAGGAGTAGTCCTAGGTAAGATTTCCGATATAAGATCCCTTTTCTTAATTCGTAGGCGCCCGATTTGCTTTTGATCTTGTTCATGTCGGGCCGACTCTTAGGTAGCTCACCCGTTTCTAAGTATTGATGTATTGGCTTTCTCCAGTCGCCTTCTTTGTATCTCTCGACCGTGATAACGGACACCTCGACCCGTACGTCTGGTTTTTCTAGGATATACGGGTTAAGAAGCCTCATAACGCGTATCCCTTCGATGCTCGAGTCTACTAGTTGTGAGGCGATGTACGATGGAGCGTCCGAGTGTCTGTTATCCTTTCGGCAGATATGGAGGAATTTTATATCTGGTATTTGCTTGATGTAAAATTGGGCGAGCTCCCAATATTTTTGCAAAGACCGGTCGTGTGTAGCGTATTGGCCCGTAATTTTCCGGATCACTAGCTGTGAGTCGCTAGTCAATCGAACCTCATGCAGCCTCATTTCCACAATTATTCTTAAGGCATGGATCACCGCCTCATACTCGGTGACATTGTTTGTCGCCTTGAATTCTAACCTGAACGAATGCACGATTTTCCTCCCCTTTGGCGTGGTAAACACCAACCCAAGACCCGATCCGTCTTTGTTAGATGCCCCATCAACAAATACTTCCCATCGTGTTGGGCTATTGGCGGCTAGTAGGTCCGCCGGCCCCTCTTGTTCTTTTGCCATTCCCGGTATATCTTCTACCTCGTCCTCATCACTGAGGGGGAAATCTGCCAAGAAATCGGCCACTACTTGTCCTTTGATCGCGGTTCTTGTCTCGTATACCACATTATATTATTTGATTATGGCTCCCCACTTGGAGATTCTCCCCGATCGCCCAGCACTGTCTAAGACTGCTTCGATAGACAATTTGGTGAGCACACGTATTCGATGAGCTTGAAAATATGTTCGTAGTTTAGAGGCAGCAAAGGCTAGCGCGAGCACCATCTGCTCCATTCTGGTGTAGTTCTTCTCGGCCGGACTTAAAGTTTTGCTGGCGAAGTATACCGGCTTCTCCACGCCTACCTCTGTTTTGACCAATACCGCACTAATGGCATAGGGTGTCGCGCCTAAGTATAGAGTGAGAATTTCTGACGGCTCAGGCCTTTGAAGAACCGGGAGGCTAGCTAGATGTAGCTTGATATTTTGAAAAGATTCTTCGCTTGCGTCCGTCCATTGGAATTTTTCTCCTTTCTTCAAGATGTCATAAAAGGCCTTGCATTTGTCTGATGACCGTGATACGAATCGCCCTAATGCGGCTATGCAACCATTTAGTTTCTACACGTCTTTTACCGTTGTGGGGGATGGCATTTCAAGGACGGCTCGTACCTTCTCGGGATCTGCTTCTATTCCCCTAGGGGTGATGATATAGCCTAGGAATTTCCCCGATGTGACCCAAAAGTCGCACTTGGCAGGATTAATCTTCATCTTGTGTTTCCTCATTGTTTGAAAGATCTCTCGAAGGTCTCGGACGTGATTTTTTGATTTTCGACTCTTAACTAACATGTCGTCCACATAGACTTCTATGGTATCGTGAATCTTGTCTTCAAACATATCGCCTACCAATATTTGGTACGTAGCTCCGGTATTCCTAAGTCTGAATGACATCTTGGTGTAACAAAACAATCCTCTTGGTGTGAAGAAGGAGGTGTATTCCTGGTCCTCGGGCGCCAGTGGTATTTGGTTGTAGCCCATGTATCCGTCCATCAAGGTCATTGCCTCGTATCCCACTATTGATTCTACTAACTGATCTATGCTGGGAAGGGAGAAACTGTCCTTCGGGAAGGCCTTGTTCAAGTCGATGAAATCAATACATATTCTGACTCCCCCTTTCTTTTTTGGTACCACGACCATGTTAGATATCCACTGTGGGTAGTCGGACTTCCTTATTATTCCGGATTCTTGTAACTTCTTCAGCTCGACCTCGACCGCCGCTTGTAAATTTGGCGCGATACGCCTCATTTTTTGTCTAACTGGTTTGAACTTTGGATCAATTTTTAAGTAGTGACAGCAGACCTTCGGGTCAATACCCTCCAAATCATGCACTTCCCAGGAGAATGCATCCAGGTTCTCTTTTAATAACATCGTGAGTTCACTTGCTTGTTCGTCCGATAGTAATGCCCCGATCCTCACTACCTTGGGTTCTTCTATCGTTCCCAAGTTTACTTCTTTAGTCGGCTCCACTGTCGAGAAGTTTGATTTGGTCTCCCTGACTGGGGACGCTTCCTTTAATTGCTATAAAGGGTCTTGCTCTCGAGTCTCGTGTTCCAGGACCGCTTGTGAAATTACCTCCTCCAATTCTTTGCCGCCTTTACTTCCTTTGCCTTGTTCTTTTCTTTCCTTTTCCGAGCTCGCCGTTCTTCATTTATTTCTGCATCAACTTTCATGCATTGTCGTGCCGCTTGGGAGTCGCCCACAACTTCCGCTATTCCCTTGTAAGTCGGGAACCTTAACCTTTGATGGTATGCCGATGCTACTCCCTTAATCCCAGCAATCCATGGTCGCCCGATAATAGCCTCATAAGGTGAAGCGACGTCGACCACACAAAAAGTGGTTAGTGTGTCGAAGTAGCCACCACCATCTGAAACTCTCAAAGTTACTTCTCCCTTTGGGATGGTTACTGTGCCGTTAAATCCATAGATGCGATATGTTGATGGGACGAGCATGTCGTCTGAGAGTTTCATTCTTCTAAACGTGTCGTAGAACAGCACCTCGACTGAACTCCCGCTATCCACGAGAATCCTTCTTACTACCCACTTCTCAATCAATAGCGTGATGACCAGTGGATCACTGTGTGCCTGTCCATTTGTCGGGACATCCTTAGCCGAGAACGAAATGGGCAGCGTCATCCACGGTTCCATTAGAAGGTACTTGGCTACGCTAAATATCTCTTTACCTTCACGATCCCTTTTATGGATCCTAGTGGTAATTACTGGGCCGAGGGTGTAATTTTGCATAGCCGAATGTGAAATGGTGCTTACGAACTGACTCGCCCTATCGATGCGGACTTGATGAACTGGTGCGTCGGGTGTTGCTTTCGTCCGAGGGGGGTGTCGGACATACTGCCTCAAATATCCATCGCGGATGAGGTGATGAACGATATCTTTCACCTCTCGACAGTTTTTGGTGGAATGGCCCCTATACTGATGGTAGTGACAGTATTCGGGATGGTCTCGGGTTTCTTGGAACTGTACCCCCCTTGATACTGGGTAGTTGATGTCGCTTCTCTTCTCAACTTCCTTGAACACCTCTTCCAAAGAAGCGTTTAAGGGGGTATACGATCGAGATTCCTTCTTTGGCTTCTTCCCTTTCGCAATCTATTCCCTCTTCTCATTGCTTCTCGGGGGAGGGTCCGATCTTTTTTCTGGTCGCCTTATATGGTCGTCCATGACCATTTTAGTTTCGGTACCAACCTCAGCGCTGGCTTCTTGTATTCCTCTATCTCTTGATTTGGCCTGAATTTCTTCCAAGGCGATATAGTGCTCTTGCATTCTTCTCATCTCCTTTAAGGTTTTAGGTTTTTCAGAAAACATGGCAATCCAGATGGGGTCCGACCTCCCCAACGCGTTTTCAAACCCAAAGATGGCTTGGTCCACCGGTACCTTCCCAAAAATTTAGTACACAGTTTCCTCCACCTGTCGGTCAGGGTTCTCAAGGGCTCTCTGAATCTTCGGGCGAGAGTAAACAGCTTGTTCATTCTTGGCTGAGGTCGGCTGTTATGCATGTAGGTCTCAAGGAAGGCCTCGACTAGCGCATTGTACCCGTTAATCGAACCAGGTGTGAGCGAATAAAACCAATCTCGCGCCTCTCCATCCAAACTAGCTGGAAAGAATTTGCACATAACTACCGGGTTGCTTCTCCATTGGATCAGTGACATGGTATACATCTTAAGATGCTCGATCGCATCACCCGTTCCATCAAATCTAGAGGGGAATGAAGGTAAAGTACACTTGGGTGGGAACGGCATTTGCTCCAGTTCTTGAGAGAAAGGCGTTTTCTCGGCTTCACTCATAATCTCGTCCAACTTATTCTCTTCGCTTCCGCCCGAGAGTTCCTTGATTTTTGCTTCCAACTCCTTAAGTTTGGCTTTAGTTGTCTGATCTTGTCGCTCGTCCCTTCCTCGCCTTTCTTCGTCGGTGGACGAGTCCTCGGGTGGTCCATATCTCTGTGTGGGGGGTACCGGAGGTAATGGTGGCTGACCCGACTGATCGGGCTGATTAAGGTTACTTGGCCCCATCATGGTTGGTGAGTGACCGGATCGGCCGCGATATCCTGATGTCCCTCGACTGGACGACCTTCTTGATCTGGTCTGTTGGTTCCTCAGCTGGTAGTTCTCATACTCCAAGGCTAGATTCCTCTGCTGGAGTTCCCTTAGTGCCGCCTCTTGCCTCCTCTGACTCTCCAAAATGGCCAACAACGTCGGGTCCGTACTTTCATGACTGGAGTGTCCATTGGGTTGGTGTGGCCGAGGTTGTAATGGTGCTGATGTGGGTGGTGGTGGCGGCATCGGGTTGGCTACACGATCGACCGCGTGAACGGTTATCGGGCCGATGTTACTTGCTGCTGCTCGCCCCAGCTTAATATGTCTAAGACGCTCTTTTTCCCTTCCCAAAGCTTCTTAGTGTTCAACTTGCTGCCTCGTCCATTGCCTCTGAGCTCGCGCTGCAAGTGCTTCCTCATCGTCATCGGTATCTGAAGCTGTCAGTTTCATTGATTTGGTCAACTTTCCTCTGAGTCAATATAACCTGGTCCAGAGGTAAGGTGTTATCGTCTCACCCCAAATCTATTTCTTCGTCTACAACAGGCATCCCTCGCGCAGCTGCATGAGATTCCTCGGGCGGTGGTTGTCGACTGTCCTCTTGCCTCGGCCCCGTTATCCCTGCCTACATGTTGCTGCTACTAGTGACTGTGCGATTCCTCAACATCCTTATTGTCCCTGAAGCTCTAGCCATCGGTCATGTCACGTGATAAGCCGAGTATCGCCCGTCCCTACGTCAGCAAATACAAAAAAAAAACCCTTACTTTGACCTGATTTTTCTAACAAAAAATTCAGACAAAAAAGGCGAAACGTTCGACTCTACGACTACTTTCACTGTGTAGGGTCAACTTTGTTTATCAGGTGGGTTCCGTCTATCTATCCTATTTTGTTCTTATGCTAAATCTGTGGCTGAACTCACTTCCCCATCACTATCACTCCGTACGACGTCGCTCTCTGTACTCGACCTATGCATTTAAGTTAGTTTGTCCTTTATTCTACATGCTCCAAATCATTTATCTTATGCACGTGATGCTTAAAAAGTACGGCAAGTAACCCCTAGAATCAAATTAAACTTGTACCAACTCCACTTTCTCGAGATTTAATTATGACCTTTCCGACGACTTACGCTACACCGCCGGCTAAAAAATTCTATATGGTCGACAGTTCATTACATGATGAAACATCTAAAAATGCTAACTTTCGGTAACTCCAAGCACTCGAATTCACACCGCTGCTAGAAACAACTCGCTTAACGCTAACAATCATACAAGTATCAAGAACAAACAGTCGTCCTTTCAACAGATTCTTCACGTAGCTTCTAACCCGAACTGTTAGTCGCTGGTGAGCTCGTGAAGTTTCTCTGCCGATCAAACTGTTGAAGACGCTAAGAAGACGCTGCTACTGCTCTGACTTTAAATGCTCAGTAAATGACTCAAAACAACCATTACTTCGGCCAACAGAGTTCATCGTAGCTTCTACTCCAACACATTAACGTGTATTGAGGAGTTGTTGATCGTCTCTAAAGGCTTTAACGGCAAGGTATCCGGAGATCTTAGTTGTGTCCCCTTAGTCGGTGCCAGAATGTAGATGTATTTTACTACAAACTACATCCAAAGGATAGAAACACAATTCTCATCTCAAATGAAAGTAAACACTCAACCATGAACACAAGATATACGTGGTTCGGTATGATTACCTACGTCCACGGGTGTGAAATGATGAATCTTATTACTTCAAGGTGTTACAAAGGTGTTGATCTTAGTTGGATTTCTTTACAAGATGAACTTACTTATCACTCACTTCTTCCTAGTGCTTACTCGAGTTCCTCTCTCTTCCTCCCTCAAAATTACAACATAACTTTCATGAATACAAGTCCCTTTATTTATAGGAAAATTTCCATACACCCAAGTTAAGGTGTTGGTCATGTTACATCAGTTCAGCAGTTCTGCGGTCGGACCGACTTATGTCGCCTTTCATGGCCGATGTGTCTTGACTCTTCGCCTGTCTTTCGTCCGAGCCGACCTCTCCAGGTGCTCTCTTGACACGATGTCGCCTGTTTCTGAATGTCGCCTGTCTTTGATCGTTGCTTTTATGGTTAGCCGATGTGTCCCCTACTTTCTTATCTGTTTGACCATAGCACCTCGTTTGTCCCGCCGCGTCTCGTCATGTCAGCTTTGTCAGAAGTCTGAATCAAGTCTTATCCGACAGCTGTAGAGCGATCACGCCCGATCCACGTGGCTCCTGAAATCTCGCGCCACTAATCTTCATTCCATGCTTCGCGTCTTTTCGTGTTTAGGTGCACCAGGCCTAGGATGTTGCCACCTGGATCTGTGTATAATTTACACCTACACACAGCATACTAATTTGGACTCCCAAATGAACCACCAACAGCAGGTAAGACGTATCAGAGCCAAACCCAAACTAGAGCAAGACAGAATATTCAGTTCTGAAAAAGCAGATGGTGGTGGGCCTGGTGGCTCCACATGACCAAAACCAGGAAGCATTTATATCAATAAACTCAAGTTTTTCATGAACATTTCAAATTTAAAATAAAAACAAAAGTTCTTTATGTTGATCATCCAGTAGAAAGATAAGGGTACCGTGGTAATCCATTACACAAATAACAACTGATCATATCCAGTTAGGAAGTTCATAAAAGAAGGCAGCACTGATAACTGTCTTTTTGGTAACAGATGGACAGGAGTGGTCCAGAGAATCAAACAAGAACTGACACAGCTGCAAAGAATTTTAACTTCTGAGGAAATGCTCTAAGCTGCCAAGCATGTGGTTGGTGGTTATAAATGAAAAAGTCAAAATTCAAAGAACCAACTTAGACGATGCAAAAGAAATGGGTCGCTTGAATTTTTGGCATATGGCTGAAAATAAGCTGGGATGAGCCAGGACTAAAACAAGATTACAGTATGATCCCAAGCCTCACACTTAAGATGTAAAGGAGTTGGTTTGGAACTCACAATTTACCCATTGCCGTTAGGGATGATCGAGAAGATAATATAAAACAGGATACAAAGGATTAAGAAACCAAGACGACTGGTCTCGTTTAAGAATACTCAAAAAACACTGCTTGATCAAAATAAAGGCTGGATAAGCCTGGGCTCAAGCATTTACAGTCACACTTATTTTGCTATGTCTAATCTGAATGCACATAAAATGTAGACTAAGAAAAAAAATGATAACCAGAACCACCTCTACTTAAAAAAAAAATTATATGCTGATGTCCCAGTTTTATTGAATCTTTACTCACATAGAGATACGAAATATATATAGACAAGCTGAAATTGTGACAACCAAATAAACATAAGGAAGTCAAAACTTCATCCAGGGTAGCGTGTGCTTGAATTTCTATACATGTACTTGTTATTGTTAAAAATGTTTGTCTCTAAGCAACATGTGTAAAAAAATTTCATTAATCAAGAAGATGTACCTTCAATTTAAAGTTCATGAAATCGAACAAGAGCGTATCAAATGCATGCACAGAAATATGAATAACGAACCTCACCAGTACCCTTATTAGCTTGCAAAGTAGCAACTATATCTAAACACTTCTGAACGATTATGAAAGCTCTCTTAACCTTGTAGGGTTATGAGACACATATATTTATAGTGTAACATATGGATACAGGACGTTATGGACCCAAATACAAATGGACCGGACTTACATATAGACAAGCATAAGCATATACATTCTACACCCCCCCTCAAACTGTACCCGATGGTAAACAACGGGAAAGCTTGTTACAGAGTAAATGAAATCTAGACACAGACAAACCCTTCGTAAACAAGTCTGGAAGCTGATGTTCTATGGAGATGTAGCGTAGCTGTAAAATACCCGAGGCAATTCGTTCACGCACAAAGTGGTAATGAATTTGAATATGCTTGGAACGATAGTGCTGGATTGGATTAATAGCTAAATAAGTAGCACTGATATTATCACAGTATAATATATGAGGTTACTTTAAATAAATACCAAGATCACGCAATAGGTATCCTATCCAAATCAGTTCAGCTGAAGTAGATGATAAAGCTCGATACTCAGCTTCAGTGCTGCTTGTTGAAAATGTAGGTTGCTTTTTAGAACCCCATGAAACCAGATTTTTTCCCAAGAAAACACAATAACCAGTAGTTGATCGGGAAGTATCAGGATCACCACCCCAGTCATCTTCAGAATAAGCGGTAAGATGCAAAGAGGAGTCACGCCAGAAGCAAATGCCGTGACCTAATGTACCCTTAAGATACCTAAGAATACGCTTAACATCCATGAAATGTGTTTGAGTAGGCCGATGCATATATTGACTTACTTGATTGACATCGTAGGTAATATCCGGTCGTGTCATGGTAAGGTATTGTAAACCACCAACTAAACTTCGATAGAGAGTTGCATCATAAAATAAAGGAGTATCACCAGACTGCAATTTAGAATGTGGAGCCACAGGAGTAGTGACTGGTTTGGAATCAGCTAAATCAACTTTCCTTAAGAGATCCAAAGTGTACCTGTTTTGTGTCAAAGTAAGGCCAGAAGAAGTTCTAGTAGCCTCCAATCCTAGGAAATAATGCAAATCACCCAAGTCAGTCATAACAAACTCAGAGTGTAGAGACGGAAGCAACGTTTGAATGCCCACATTATCACTGCCAGTCATAATAATATAATCAACATATAACAAAATAATAATAACACCAGCAGAAGATTGCTTGATAAACATCGAATGATCAGATTGAGACGACTTAAACCCCAGATGAAGAAGAAATGACGCAAAGCGATGATACCAAGCACGGGGATCCTGTTTTAAACCATATAGATCCTTGTGCAATAAACACACATGATCAGGAAAACGGAGATCAACAAATCCTTGAGGTTGAGTCATATAAACCTATTGATCAAGGGTACCATGAAGAAACGCATTTTTAACATCTAGTTGCTTAATAGGCCAATAAGAAGAAACCTCCAAACTCAAAGCCAAACGAATAGTCACCGGCTTAACGACAGGGCTAAACGTTTCATCATAGTCTATCCCATACTATTGAGAGTAACCCTTAGCAACTAAGAGAGCCTTCTGTCGATCAAGAGAACCATCAGGCTTTTGTCTAACACGATAAACCCATTTACTGCCAATTATATTCATACCAGGATGACGAGGTACAAGGGACCAAGTACGATTACGAAGTAGAGCATTAATTTCATCAAGAATAGCAGCCCACCATTCGGGAGATTTAGCAGCAGTCGTGAAACACGTCGGCTCCATAGGGAGAGAATTATACTGAGTTATAAAACACTGCAAAATAGGATACCGAGTGGAAAAACAACCCTTAAAGCTGCGTGGTTAAATAGTATGATCTTTGAGCCTGGTAACCATAGGATGCTTATTAGTAGGCCACGCTGGAGTCTCGTAAACACTGGGCAAGTCTGGCAAGACAGTAGAAGATGCAGATGATGTAGAGTCAGGAGATTGTTGTGTAGAAGGAGACAAAGATTCTGAAGATGAGAAAGAATCTTGTATAGGAGTAGACAGAGAGATATAAGGAGAGAAGGAAGATGGATGCACAGGAGATAAACGGGTTGGTGATGACGGTGGAGAAGTAGAAGAATTCAATGAAGTCGAAATAGGGAGAGAAGATTCAAAAGAAACAGATATTGTATTGGAGGGATCAACATTAATAAACAGTGGAGAAGATGAAGTACGTAGCTGTGATGATGACAAGGGAAAGTTAGTGGATGCAACTGAATTAGGCCAACTGAGAAGAGTTTGTGTAGCTGGAGACGTGGATTTAATGTGAAGCTTAACACCAATATCAGTGGGATATGGAAAAAGAGACTCATCAAAAATGACATGGCGTGAAATGTAAACATGATTACTTGTGACTTCTAAACACTTGTATCCCTTATGACGATCACTATAACCAATAAAGATACATGGAAGAGTCTTTGGTTGTAACTTGTTTTGGCAAAAGTGAGACAAGAGAGGGTAACAACGACATCCAAAGGCTTTGAGAAACTCATAATTAGGAGAGCGCTGATGCACAACAAAAAAAGGAGAAGTATTGGACAAGATAGGAGTAGGAAGTTGATTTATCAAATAAGTAGCTGTAGCATAGAATTCAGCCCAAAACTGCTCAGGGAGACCACTTTGCAACATCAAGGCACGACCAATTTCTGTAATGTGACGTATTTTCCGTTCAGCAAGACCATTTTGTTGCGGTGTGTTAGGACAGGAAGAGTGACGCTATATGCCATTGGCAATTAAATATGATTTTAACGGATCACTATACTCAGTTCCGCCATCAGTTTGCAAACCAAGAATGGAAGTAGAGAATTGCTTTTCAATCATGGCTTTGAAATCCAAAAAATAGCGAAACACTTGAGTTTTATCAGATAGGAAGTAAATCCATGTGAAACGGGAGCATTCATCCACAAATAAGAGAAAATAACGAAAACCACAATTAAACTGGAGAGGTGCAGGTCCCCATAAATCAGAGTGAATAATAGAACCAACTTTATTTGAATAAACTATTCGTGACTGAAAGGGAAGACGATGGTGTTTAGCACCAACACAGCTAGGACAAATATATGAAAAAGAAGTAGAACTAGAATTGAAAGACAAGAGTTTATTATTCTTAAGAGTATGAAAAACATTACTATTTGGATGACCTAAGCGCATGTTCCATGTAGCTGGATTCGCACGAATGCCAATGGTAGTGGCAGAGAAGGCTGATGAAATAGAAGACTGGACTGGAGAGGAGACACGACAGGAAATTGGATACATGCCAGCTTCATTATTTCCCTTGTACAGAGGAGCCCCCATTCATCGATCCTGAATAGAAAAACCATCACGATCAAAAAGAAAAACACAATCAGCATCACGTGTAAGTTATCCAACAGAGACGAGATTTTTGGCAATGGAAGGTACATGAAGAGTGTTCTTCAAAAACAACCGAGATGAAGGAGAAGTGAGAGTAATATCACCAATTCCTGAGATAGGTAAGAATTTACCATTACCAACAAGGATTTTATCATTACCGTTGTAGTTGACTCGATTCACCATGTGAGATGCATCAGATGTCATATGAGCAGATGCAGTAGTGTCAGCAAACCAATGGTTTTTATAAGGCATGGATTGAACGTGCATAGCCGAGAAAGACTGAGGCAGATCGATGTTTGGATCTTGAGTTAAACGAATGCATCTTTGAGCAGTGTGACCATTAGCTCCACACCATTGACAGGTGACGGATGATTGCGGAGGAGGACCAAGGACTGAAGGTGCAGGTGAGCCACGGCCAGAATTTGAATATCCGCGACCATAGGGTCTAGGATTGTGCTAAAAGCCACCATTGTAGCCTCTCCCATTACCAGTATTCCAGTTTCCATTGGAATAGTTGGTGTTCCAGCCACCATTGTTGGAGTGCCCGTGACCACCATTAGTCCAAGTATTACAATTTCCATGATTCCAATTTCCATGACCAGAACCATTACCTCGTCCACGAAAAGAACCATTACCACAGCCACGAGAAGAACCACTAGGATTTCCAGCATAGGAAGATGGACCACGACCAGCAGACGAAGCACCAGCAAAGAAGGAGGTTGGATTTTGTAGATCAGAAATATTATGTTGGAGATTTTGAAGATACTGCAAGTGAGACTCATGGTGTAAAAGTAAAGCATGCAGTTCAGTGAATGTTGGTAGGGTTGTTCTAGCAATAACATCAGTGTATATACTAGTCCAATCAGCACCCAAGCCACGCAAGGTAGTAGATACGAGCTCAAGATCAGAGACGGGTTGGAGGACAGCACCCAATGAGTCAGAAATTTCTTTGATATTTAGGATATATTTAGAGACAGTGGAGTTACCCTTTTGGATGGTCGAGAGGTTGGCTTTCAGCTGGAGTATACGAGCAGGGTTGATGGTTGCATAGGTATCACGAAGATATTTCCAAACTTCACGAGTGTTTCCACGACGAACGCATTCAGATTTGAGAGGTTCAGTAAGGGAGCAGTTGATCCAAGAGATAATAGTTTGGTCAAGAACTTCCCATTCTTCATAGGCAAGATTGGGAGTTTTGTCTTCCGTAACTGCATCGACGAGCTCCTTGGCAGGTATAGATGAGGAATGAATCTAAACCTTAAACAAATGCACTGCGCGGTGAGTACTTGTAGATTCGAGAGATCAATATGTGCAAATACGGCCTAAACCAAGAAATGGCCGTTTCATACTTGTCTCGGTCACAAAGTGAAGGAAATGGGGTTGATCTTAGGGAGGGAAGCGAAGAAGGTGTTGAGATTGTGAAGGTGTTGGCTATGTATGATTTGTATCAGAAAACTGAACTAGCTTGCAGGATGTAAGATATCAGTTCTGGTGTTTGAATACGATTGTATCAACACTTGCCTCTGATGTCTTGTCTTGTTCCTTGTCTTGTTTTAAAAATAGGGCGGAGAACCTATTTATACAACTCTTTTATCCTAACCCTCGTATCTCGTTGGAAGTGGAGAAAGTGAAGTGATGGAGTAGTGGATTAATGTGTTAGTATCACACGACCAGGCTTGCCCACTTCTCCCATCATCACTAACCATCCATGACTTCTTGACACATTTTTGTGATGGCTCGTTGTGCGCTGCACGTTGTAAACCGCCAGACCAATACCCCAGTATGTATCCTCCAGTTTGTGAATGACTGATGTCTCGAGTGTGTGGATCGTGGGACCCACATAAAATAGCATGTAATGCTAGATTGAATAACTGTGTTATTCAGGAAGTCGATACTTGTGAAGTATCGTGTGTATACTATGCAGGTACTGCATCGAGTATATTTAGCATGTATGAAGCATCGTTGTTTGAGCGTCTCAAAATAACTTCATGTCTATCCTACTTCATGTGATGGTTTGGAGGTTGCGCAAGCAAGTCCTCCCTTGGCCGACCACATGGTGTGGTAGAGTGACGGATGGTGATCACCATGACGCCGCACTGACCAATTAACTCCTTACCAGGGTTGTATAACCAAGCCGGTGAAGTTGGATGGACGAGATGGTCTCTGAGACACTCATATGTGACCGTTGGTGAAACTAGGGTTTTGGAGTAGGCGAACAAGCACCACTCTTCAGTCTGATCGAATCCAAGCTTGGGATACGAATTTTGGTTGTCCGACCATACATGCATGTAGATGACATGACAGTGTAGGCGCCCATACCCCATTGTCTCACGCAAGTGTGATCTGGGCCAATAAATTCGTCTGGCGAAGTTGAGTGGTCGAGATCAATTTGCGACAAAAAACCTTTGCCGTAAAAGCCGCACATCGTGCCAACTTCAGGCGCGTTCCAAGACGACCAATCTTGGTCGGTCTAGTCCAATTGGCCTGGCGTACAGGTGGTAAGCTGGTGTTCACGCCTATGCCTGACTGTCCCATGAAAACGTGATCTAGGCCACTCAAATTGTCTGGGAAGTTGAGTGGTCGAGATTAGTTTGCAATTCGGGAAATGTGACCATGCTAGTTTGGGTGGACGATTTGGGATAACCATGCATGGTATGCCTTGGACGATCAGGTGAGGGGATATATGGGTCCACGATGGTCATGTTGGTATGACTGGACCTGCTTAATCTAATCTTGGACCCTTCATTCGTGTCGGAGAAGATGGACGCTCGTGATGCTTAAAAACCCTAATTTTGGGCTTCATAGTTGTGAGTCATGCTCTATTCAGGCGTACGAATCAGGATGACCAACCATGGTTGGTCCTGACCGATTGATCAGGTATGTAGGTGGGCCCACGGTGATTGTGTTGACATGCTCTGGTCCCTTTGAATCTACATCTACACCCTTTATCTATACCTGTGAAGATGGATGGTTGAGACTATTTTGCGACACATTTAATGTGCCGCAAACCCTAATTTAGGATTTTCATCCATACTGCTTTGGTTTGGACATTTTGGAAAGTTAGGCCAATCTTTCGGGTAGGCCGACCATGCGAGGCCCGCATTGGTTCGGTCGCGGATATTCCATACCTGCTCGGGGGTTATGGAATCGATCTGGGCCATCCAATCATGCTGGTGGAGTTGGATGGTCGTGATCATTTCCAGACTGATACGGACAGTCCGGATGCTCAATCGGGCTAGTATAACACACCGAGAGTTGCAGCCTGTACGGGTATTTCGTACATGCTTTCACTATAATGATTGGATATTCGTGTTGCTCTACTAAGAGAAACACTCAGTTGTCATGCTGCACTGAAAATGAGTACAAGAAATACAAGACTGGTTATGCATTAATTAATAATGTTGTAAATTCACATGGTATATGGGATTGTTGCTACATGCTCCAACCTGGATGAATTTTGTGTATATAATTCACAGAATGGGATTGTTGCCACATGCTCCATTCTAAGTGAATTAGTAAAGTGAAGAAGTATTCATCACTTATTAATGGCTTTATCCTTTACAAGATGTTAGCGCATAATTTTTTGGCTTTTACATTTTTAGCTCTTAAATGAAAATCCACCATCAACACTAAGGAATGCATATTTGCAAACGGTGGTTATAAAGTTCATGAATCGATTCGAGTGAATCAAAATCAATTTTGTTTACATTGTGTCTTATATACTTCTATGAGATCTAAGCAATTAAACAACTCTCTAACTAGTTCTTTTGAGTGATTTGAACTATTTATGGTGAAGATGAATAAGGTTGATATGAAAGTGCTCATATGGTTAACCATTTGGTTAACTACTGTTGAACAAACTAGGTGTACACGTTTAGGTACGGTTACACAAAACTAAATGAACGTGCATTTTGTTTGTGTATAACAAGCTAAGTTTCGATCTAACGGTTGAAAGATATTAGTTTGAATCTAATCAGGTTTTCATCTAACGGTGAATATTGAATGCTTTGTTACCAAGGTAAGTTATATTGCAAACCCTGATTTGGAGACTATATAAAGGAGAACTCTAGCACAGGGAAACTAATCCCCACACCTCATGTGTGATTCTAGTTGTATAATCTAGAGTCGATTCTCCTTTAACCTTAGGTTTTTATCGAGACCCTGTAAGTTAACGACTTAAAGACTTCATTGGGATTGTGAAGCTAGACCCAACTATTTTCTATGTAGTTGCGTGATCTGAGCTTGTTGTTTCTATTGTGATTGAGTGAAATCGTAAGATTGGCTTGAGATTAATTTCTCTGATAGGCAAGATAGAAAAGTAGTCACAAACATCTTAGTCTCATCGTTTGTGATTCCACAATATCTTGTTTCGCTAGTCGATTAAGACTATTATGAGGTGATTGATAATTCTAGGTTGTTCTTCGGGAATATAAGTCCGGGTTATTGATTATTTCCTGTTCACTTTGATTTATCAAAAGACGAAACAAAACTTTTATGTATTTCTGTGGGAGACATATTTATCTATTCCTGTAGACTTTTTTGTGTGATACAAATTTGTTTATTAAAGTCTTCGACTTTGGGTCGTAGCAACTCTTAGTTGTGGGTGAGGTCAGCTAAGGGAATCAAGTGCATAGTATCCTGCTGGGATCAGAGACGTAAGGAGCGAAACTGTACCTTAGATCAGTGTGAGATTTATTGGGGTTCAACTACAGTCTAGACCGAAGTTAGTTTGTAGTAGGCTAGTGTTTGTAGCGGCTTAATACAGTGTGTGTTCAATCTGGACTAGGTACCGGGGTTTTTCTGCATTTGCGGTTTCCTTGTTAACAAAACTTCTTGTGTATGTGTTATTTCTTTTCCGTATTATATTTTGTTATATAATTGAAATATCACCGGTTGTGCGTTTGCATCGATCAATTGGTAAATCCAACCTTTGGTTGTTGATTGAAATTGATTGATCCTTGAACATTGGTCTTTGGTACCGTTTAAGTTTATTTCTCTTGTATTCAATTAGACTCGCAAATTTCTATTTGCTTGAGTAAGTATTGAATCGAGAAATTGAGATATAACTCCTTGATATACCTTTCTTAAGATTGAGTTTGACTGTCTAGTTGATTCTCTTGAAAGTATATTGGAGTTAGTCCATACAGATTTCTAAGCGAAAAAATGGGTGGGGTTGTTAGGCCCCCACTTTTTCAATAATACTATGACATTGTATAAAAATAATCTAGAACATCAGTTTTCTTATTTTTATGGCTACGGATCTTCAACAACTATGATGTTGAGTTGAACACGTTCAAAATCACTGGAGTACTTGGAGTGACGAAGAATTCAAGGAATGTTGAAGAACCAAGGAAATCAAGCATTTGGATGAGAAGCTACAAAGTTTATTTATTTTGTAATCTATATGTATTGATAGTTTTGTCACTAAAATTGAAAATGGGGGATGTTGTTAGAGCACTGCTCGGTCGAACTCGCAAGCGTTGCTATCTCAAGCTTGTTTGTCAAGTTTAGTTGTCAAAACTATACGTCTACTTGTATCTATGTCTTTAGGATAGGATAGAATGTGTAGTTGAGCTTTAGACTTCACAAAGTTCATCGATTGAAGATGAAAAACTACTAAGGGGAGCTTCTGGAACTTCTTCAACAAAAAGTATGTGGAGACTTGAACTCATCTATCACTCAGATATCTATTCTATCTCATATTGAGACAAAGTTGTATCTATATAAACTTTATATTACACACATTTGATATTTCGAGCTAAATTTAACTCGCTTATATCTTTCTCGAAATATGTGTTGGAAAGTTTTTTACTTTAACTACGTTCATCATTATTCTTGACTAAAGTCAAAAGATGATCATGTGAAATCACATGGTAACATCTTACATGATTTGTGTGAGACAATCATTTGATGTAGACTCGAAATGTTTCGTATTGATCATTCGATCACTTGAAAATTGCGTATAAGCTAATAGTTTGTGTGAGACAGATTTTGTCGTCTTCTAAGAATGTTTCAATAATTGAAATGGGAGTTTAGAACAATTATCCATTGTCTGGATATAAAACAATATGCGTACGCTTATGAAAACTGTTGTAAGAATGAGTCAGGTCCGGGAACCAAGTATGCATACCCGTATGCGAACCGTTTTAACTGTCAAAGTTCGGGAATTAAGTTTGCGTACCCGTTTTAAGCTTATTCACCTGAGTTCAGTCCGGAACGACAGTATGCGCACCCATTTGCGAACTGTCGGACATGACCAAAATCCGGAACTTAAGTTTGCATACCCGTTTGCAAACTTATGAGGTTAAGTCCTAAAATCGGCGAAGTTTGATCTCATACTCATGAACAAATACATTTATAAATTAAGGAATGAAATCTTTTCAAAATGTTCATGAATTGATTCTTTTGAATCAATTCGATTTTTCTTCAATTGTGTCTTGTATACTTATATGAAAATATAAACAATTGAACAACTATATGATTAACACAATTAGTTTCATTTGATTATCAATTGATCTAGAAGTTTTAAGATAAACATGGTTAACACAAAAGTGTTCATGTGGATAACTTCAGTTAACTGTTACCGAGCCAACTCAATATACACGTTTAGGTACGGTCACCCATATCTAAATGAATATATATTTCATTTGAGTGTAACAAGATAAGACCATCTAACGGTGGAAATATATTATCTTGAATCTTAAATCAGGTTTCATCTAACGGTGAATATCGATTGCTTTGTTACAATGTTATCAAACCCTGATTTGAAAACTATATGAAAAGGAGGGGGTCTAACAACCTCACCCAATATTTCGCTTAGCAATCTGTATAGACTAACTCCAATATACTTTTAAGAGAATCAACTAGACAGTCAGACTCAATCTTAATAAAAAGTATATTAAAGAGTTATATCTCAATTTCTCGATTCAATTCCAACTCAAAAAAATAGAAATCTGAGAGTTTGATTGAATACAAGAGAAATAAACTTGAATGGTACCAAAGACCAATGTTCAAGGATCAATCAATTTCAATCAACAACCAAAGGTTGGATTACCAATTGATCGATGCAAATGCACAACATGTAATATTTCAATTATATAACAAAATATAATGCGGAAAAGAAATAACAAAGACACCATAAGTTTTGTTAATGAGGAAACCGCAAATGCAGAAAAACCCTGGGATCTAGTCCAGATTAAACACATATTGTATTAAGCCGCCACAGACACTAACCTACTACAAACTAACTTCGGTTTGGACTGTAGTTGAACCCCAACAATCTCACACTGATCCAAGGTACAATTGCCCTCCTTATGTCTCTGATCCCAGCAGAATACTACGCACTTGATTCCCTTAGCGGATCTCACCCACAACTAAGAGTTGATATGGCCCAAAGTCGAAGACTTTAATAAACAAATATGTATCACACAGAAAAGTATACATGAATATATAAATCTGTCTCCCACAAAAATACCAACAAGCTTTATTTCGTATTTTGATAAATCAAGGTGAACAGGAACCAATCGATAACCCGGACTTATATTCCCAAAGAGCAACATAGAATTATCAATCACCTTACAATAATCTTAACTATCGAAACAAGATATTGTGGAATCACAAATGATGAGACGAAGATATTTGTGACTACTTTTCTATCTTTCCTATCGGAGAAATCAATCTCAAGCCAATCTTACGATTGCACTCAATCACGATGGAAACAACAAGATCAGATCACGTAACTACAAAGAAAATAGTTGGTCTTGCTTCACAATCCCAATGAAGTCTTTAAGTTGTTAACCTACAGGGTCTTGGTAAAAACCTAAGGTTAAAGGAGAATCAACTCTAGCTTATAAAACTAGTATCACACATGAGGTGTGGTGATATGTATTGACCTTTATACCTTGGTAGATATTACTATAAGGCAGAATCCAATATAATAATAGACGAGAAACTTAGAAAATAGAACACAAGTAGTAATTCGAAGAAAAATATCTTCTCTAGATTATGAACAAGAAGACGATTACAATTTTATATTTGTTACGTTCACAATCTTCTCTAAACATTGGATTAACCTTAAACTGTTTGATATGCTTGCACCAGTATTATTCCAAGCTTTCTCTAAGTTTTCTATGCCTAGTTTCTGTGTCTTTAGCTATTAGCCAAAGACCTCTATTTATAGCCTTCATCGTACTCAGTCGACCAAGGACTTCTATTAGGAATCTATTTCCAAACTAAGAGTATTTCCTAAAACAAAACTCTTCCCTAACTAGGAATTATGCCTAAACAAGGATTCCTGCCTAGAATAGGATTCTTCCCTCAACTTAGCTTGAGGTTTACTAAGTTCCCTAAAGGAGTACGGATACACCTGTATTATGGGTCCCCCTTTTAAGAAATTGAACTCCTATGAGAGTTAAAAATGACTATTAGGGAACTTGAGAGTCCCTTTTTCCTTGTTAAACCACTTGGCCTTGCTAGGAACTTTACCTTTACATCCAATTAAAATATCTTCTTTCTCTTCTTGTCGTGTTTTAGTCACTCTTCGCTCCAATATGCATTCTTCCTTGAGTGGTTCCTCTCTATCAAACCATAAGTCTTCTACTCGTGGTAAGATCATAGCGTCGTCATCGTAATCATATAGTAATGGTGATTCAAACAAGGTATTCGGCATTTATTACCGAGTACATTCCCAGATAAGGTGGAAGATCTAGACGAAAAGCATTATCACCAATCTGATCGAGTATACGAATTGGTCGATATCTCAATGGCTTCAACTTCGTACCTCCCCCCTTCAGTCGCTCATTACCTAATTTTAACCATACCAAGTCACCAACACCAAAATTACAAGGCACAAGATGCTTGTCATGCTTTGCTTTGTATTTGTCTTGTGACTTCTTTAATTGTGCTTCAACAGTTGCATGAATCTGAGATATCTTCTCCAAGAACTTGTATGCATTTTGTCGTTCACTTCCTTCCTTCCCCCCTATTGAGGTGTCACTAG
The DNA here is from genome assembly GCA_023529315.1 of Papaver bracteatum. Taxonomy (NCBI): domain Eukaryota; kingdom Viridiplantae; phylum Streptophyta; class Magnoliopsida; order Ranunculales; family Papaveraceae; genus Papaver; species Papaver bracteatum. The sequence goes on along the minus strand of JAJJWX010005038.1, from coordinate 288,064 downwards.
AAAATACTAGATCGAACGGGCTAGGTGGTAAGTAATCATAGCATGTCTCGAAAGGAGATTTTCCCGAAGAACTATGAACTGCTCTATTGAAAGCAAACTATAGATATGGTAAACTCTCATCCCAAGTTTTAGGGTGCTTGGAATTATATCCCCTTAATATGTGAACCATAGTCTTGTTGACCACTTTTGTTTGTCCGTATATTTGTGGATGAAAAGCGGTACTCTTCTTCAACCTAGTGTCCATCATATTCCATAGAGAATCCCAAAAATAACTAAGGAACCGACTATCCCTATCAGAAATAATCGAAGTAGGTAAACCAAAATGCTTCCACACATGCTCAAAGAAGAGATTTAGTGCACCGGCTCCCGTTACCATCTCTGTACATGGAATTAATGCAATCATTTTGCTGAATCGGTCGACCACAACAAACAAGTAATCATAACCAGACTTGATCTTCGGTAATCCACCAAGAAAATCTATAGAAATACTCTCCCAAGGCCTTGATGGTAATGGTAATGGTAGATATAACCCACGTTTTATGTTGGAAGGTTTATATGTGCTGCACAACGTACACCCTCTAACCCACTTAGACATATCATCTTTCATCTTTGGCCAAAAGACATAACGACGAAGGATAAAAAGATTTTTGTTCATCCCAAAGTGTCTATCAACTCGAGATGGGTGTGCCTCTCTCAACTATTGTAAAGGATCTTCATATTTTGGAATACAAAGTAACTGACCCATGTATAACAATCCATCTCGGAGTTAAAATTCGCCTCTCAAACCACTCTTCACACCTTCTAACACCTTTTTGAAGTCTTTGCTAGATGTGTATGACTTTGCATACTCTTGAGGAACAATCGGCTGAATTCTCATGGCCACCATCAATGCTCAAATTGGTTGATGAGACAACATATCTACCAACTTGTTTGTTACTCCCTTCTTGTACTTAATGAGAATGTTGAAACTCATCAAGTAAGACATTCACTTCATGTGTCGGGCTTGTTGTAGTTTTATCTGTGCGTGTAGATACTCCAATGGTTTGTGATCTGAATGTACCACTACTTCTTTACCTAAGAGATACACTCGTCAATGCTTGATACATTTGTATAAAGCATAAATTTCCCTGTCATAAGGTGTGTAGTTTTTAATAGCACCTGAGAACAATTCTGAATGGTACTCCACTGGTTTACCATCTTGCAACAACACTCCTCCCAATGTATAGTTAGAAGCGTCGGTGTCAACTTCAAAAGTACGATGTAAGTTAGGCAATGCCAACACCGGTGCTTCTGAAAATTTTCTTTTTAGTAACTGAAAAGAGTCTTCATGTTTGATGCCATTCAAAGTTTTCCTTAGCTCTCGTCAAACCATGTAATGGTCCTTCAATAGTCGAAAAATGCAGGATAAACTTACGCAAGTATGTGCAAGCCCCTAAGAAATTCCTGATTTCAGTTACAGTACTAGGTCTAGGCCACTTAGTGATCACTTTGACCTTCCTTGGATCGATCTTCCGTTGTCTAACCCCGACAATGAATCCAAGGTACACCAACTCCTCCTTTCCAAACTCACACTTTTTTACGTTCAACTTCAGTTGGCCTTCATGTAACACTTTAAACACCTTCTCAACGTGAATGAGATGCTCTTCCCAAGTTTTGTTGTATATAAGGATATCATCCAAATAAACAATCACAAAATCTTCTATAAAAGGTCGTAACAAATCATTCATCAAACGCATAAACGTCGCTGGATAATTACACAAACCAGAAGGCATCACCAACCATTCGAATAAGCCTTGTTTGGTCTTGAAAGCATTTTTCCATGTATCATCTTCTCTAACTCTCACTTGGTGGTATCTGAATTTGAAATCTAACTTTGTAAATACTCGATCTTTTTCCAACTGATCCATCATGTCGTCTATCCTAGGTAAAGGGTAACAATTCTTGATAGTAATCTTATTCAATTCTCTATAATCAATACATATATGCCAATCTCCATCTTTCTTTGGTACCAACAATACCACCGATCCACAAGGTGAAGCACTTGGCACTATCATTCCTAATTCTAGGAGTTCTTGGACTTTTTTATTGATCTCATCAGATTCATTTATGATCGTGCGATAAAGGCCTACATTAGGAAGAGAACTCTCTGTGGTCAACATAATTTCATGCTCTACACTCCTCTTTGGTGGTAACCCTATGACATCAAAAAATAAATCCTTGTATTTCAACTTCAAAATTTCTAGGTCGCCTTCTTGTTGTGCAGTCAAGGCTTCCAAACAAACTTTACTCGGCTTCTCCTTAAGAGAACGGATCACAAAGAGAATGAACTTTGTGCTAGCATTCACCAACCGCTTAGCCTGAGTGGCTGTAATCAAGCTTGCTCCCTTTAGATGAGAATCTATAGCCCGAATCACAAAATTTTCTCCATATTTGGTAAAGGTGTACTTTTGTTCCCTTCTGTGTAGAGTTGCATCTCTATACCATAGATAAGTACTACCTAGTAACACCTGACAAACATCCAAAGGAACTACGTCGCATGTAACTTCGTCAATATATGACTGATCTAGAGCAAATTTGAACGTGCACTGCTATGAAACTTATAAGCCCCCTTCTTTTTGAAGCCCTCCTAAAGGGTATGGTTTTGGATGTTTGATAGTTTTCAATCCTAACTTCTGCACCAAAGAATGTTAAAGTAAATTATTCTGACTTCCCAGGTCAATAACAACATCAACTAGTGATGTTTTGACTTGCATCTTCACTGTGAAAAGTCGCTCCCTAAGATCATCTTTTGAAGGTCTTCCTTTGGTCATGTCATAAGAGGGAGATTTTAATTGGGTTTCGTTAGTCCGTGGACTTCTTTTGGAGTTTAAGTGACTAGTGCTGCCTTCTTGGCTTCTTTCTTTTGCAACCCTTTAGGCTTTAGATGATTGTTCTTAGCCCAACACTTGTCGATAACGTGACCTGTTGGTTTGAAATGGGTGCAAGTCAAACCTTCCTTGTCACTAAACTTCCATTATTCTTTGTTCTTTTCACCTCCTTTTACAGTGGTACCTCCAGATTTCACCCTAGTATTTCCCTTTGAATCAGATTTCTTAAGTCTTCCTTCAATGGAATTAGCTTTTATACTTTCTTCGGAGATAGAATCCACCGAAAACATCTTCAACTCTTTCTGTATATACTCATGGAACCCAGAAATATATTTCATATAGATAACATAATCTTCCAAGTATAAATCCAAAATCATAGCTTGGTTCTGAAATTCCAAAGTATATTCTTGCATGGTTTGGTTGTAAGTTTGCTTCAAGTTATACCACTTGAACCATCTTTCCTCAAGGTATCCAACCGGATAAAACTGTTTCCTTATAACTGCTTGAATCTTCTCCACTACAATACTCCCTTACCTAGGTTTTGTCTTTGATAAGCTTTCCACCAGGTTAGAGCATGATTTTGTAGATTCAATGCCGCGAAAGAAATCATTTCCTTTGAACCATATTCAAAGAAAAAAAATATGTCTCTAGACGTTCAATCTAATCATCCAATTTTTATACATCGACACTCCCATCGTAAAGTGAAATATCAACACGAAAATCAATTTTAAGATTCTTACCATGAGGTTTTGTAGGACTTTTAAGAAACTCACTTTTCTTATTTTCTTCATCCTCATCTTCTTCCCCTTTTTCTTCTTTTTCCGAATCGTCTTCTTCTGATTCGTCTTTTTCCGAAGTTTCAGGTGAAGGTGTAATCTTTTTCTTCGTCTTCGGCTTGGGTGTATGAGAATGAATAATTCACTCAGTACCTTAAGGGTAACTTGAATTGACTTCATATCTATTTACAACGTAGCCACCTTTTCTTCCATAGTTTGTGGTTCGCTTTCCTTATGTTCGTCATCTGACTTCGTCATCCTTGATCCCCTTATTTTCTTAACGTCTTTTAACTTCTCGAGTACCTCACCAAGCTTTATGTAGAGATATCTAGTGAAAACCATAAACCACAGGGATTTACCCTAAAAATGAATATTTCTCCTGGTACCAATTTGATACGTATTGACCTCTATACCTTGGTAGCTATTACTATAAAGGAGGAATTCAGAATAATAATAGACGACAAACTTAGAAAACAGAACACAAGTAGTGATTCGAAGAAAAATATCTTCTCTAGATTTTGAACAAGAAAACGATTCAATTCTTTCTTTGTTACGCTCACAATCTTCTCTAAACAGTGGATTAACGTTAAACCATTTGCTAAGCTTGTACCAGTATTGTTCCAAGCTTTCTCTAGGTTTCCTTCCCCCCTATTGAGGTGTCACTATAAAATACTAGATCGAACGGGCTAGGTGGTAAGTAATCATAGCATGTCTCGAAAGGAGATTTTCCCGAAGAACTATGAACTGCTCTATTGAAAGCAAACTGTAGATATGGTAAACTCTCATCCCAAGTTTTAGGGTGCTTGGAATTATATCCCCTTAATATGTGAACCATAGTCTTGTTGACCACTTTTGTTTGTCCGTCTGTTTGTGGATGAAAAGCGGTACTCTTCTTCAACCTAGTGTCCATCATCTTCCATAGAGAATCCCAAAAATGACTAAGGAACCGACTATCCCTATCAGAAATAATCGAAGTAGGTAAACCAAAATGCTTCCACACATGCTCAAAGAAGAGATTTGGTGCACCGGCTCCCGTTACTGTCTCTGTACATGGAATTAATGAAATCATTTTGCTGAATCGGTCGACCACAACGAACAAGTAATCATAACCAGACTTGATCTTCGGTAATCCACCAAGAAAATCTATATAAATACTCTCCCAAGGCCTTGATGGTAATGGTAATGGTAGATATAACCCACGTTTTATGTTGGAAGGTTTATATGTGCTGCACAACGTACACCCTCTAACCAACTTAGACACATCATCTTTCATCTTTGGCCAAAAGACATAACGACGAAGGATAAAAAGAGTTTTGTTCATCCCAAAGTGTCTATCAACTCGAGATGGGTGTGCCTCTCTCAACTATTGTAAACGATCTCCATCTTTTGGAATGCAAAGTAACTGACCCATGTATAACAATCCATCTCGGAGTTAAAATTCGCCTCTCAAACCACTCTTCACACCTTCTAACACCTTTTTGAAGTCTTTGCTAGATGTGTATGACTCTGCATACTCTTGAGGAACAATCGGCTGAATTATCATGTCCACCATCAATGCTCAAATTGGTGGATGAGACAACATATCTACCAACTTGTTTGTTACTCCCTTCTTGTACTTAATGAGAATGTTTAAACTCATCAAGTAAGACATTCACTTCATGTGTCGGGCTTGTTGTAGTTTTATCTGTGCGTGTAGATACTCCAATGGTTTGTGATCTGAATGTACCACTACTTCTTTACCTAAGAGATACACTCGTCAATGCTTGATACATTTGTATAAAGCATAAATTTCCCTGTCATAAGGTGCGTAGTTTTTAATAGCACCTGAGAACAATTCTGAATGGTACTCCACTGGTTTACCATCTTGCAACAACAATCCTCCCAATGTATAGTTAGAAGCGTCGGTGTCAACTTCAAAAGTACGATGTAAGTTAGGCAATGCCAACACCGGTGCTTCTGAAAATTTTCTTTTTAGTAACTGAAAAGCGTCTTCATGTTTGATGCCATTCAAAGTTTTCCTTATCTCCCGTCAAACCATGTAATGGTCCTTCAATAGTCGAAAAATGCAGGATAAACTTACGCAAGTATGTGCAAGCCCCTAAGAAATTCCTGATTTCAGTTACAGTACTAGGTCTAGTCCACTTAGTGATCACTTTGACCTTCCTTGGATCGATCTTCCGTTGTCTAACCCCGACAATGAATCCAAGGTACACTAACTCCTCCTTTCCAAACTCACACTTTTTTACGTTCAACTTCAGCTGGCCTTCATGTAACACTTTAAACACCTTCTCAACGTGAATAAGATGCTCTTCCCAAGTTTTGTTGTATATAAGGATATCATCCAAATAAACAATCACAAAATCTTCTATAAAAGGTCGTAACAAATCATTCATCAAACGCATAAACGTCGCTGGATAATTACACAAACTAGAAGGCATCACCAACCATTCGAATAAGCCTTGTTTGGTCTTGAAAGCATTTTTCCATGTATCATCTTCTCTAACTCTCACTTGGTGGTATCTGAATTTGAAATCTAACTTTGTAAATACTCGATCGTTTTCCAACTGATCCATCATGTCGTCTATCCTAGGTAAAGGGTAACAATTCTTGATAGTAATCTTATTCAATGCTCTATAATCAATACACATATGCCAATCTCCATCTTTCTTTGGTACCAACAATACCTCCGATCCACAAGGTGAAGCACTTGGCACTATCATTCCTAATTCTAGGAGTTCTTGGACTTTTTTCTTGATCTCATCAGATTCATTTATGGTCGTGCGATAAAGGCCTACATTAGGAAGAGAACTCTCTGTGGTCAACATAATTTCATGCTCTACACTCCTCTTTGGTGGTAACCCTATGACATCAAAAAATAAATCCTTGTATTTCAACTTCAAAATTTCTAGGTCGCCTTGTTGTTGTGCAGTCAAGGCTTCCAAACAAACTTTACTCGGCTTCTCCTTAAGAGAACGGATCATAAAGAGAATGAACTTTGTGCTAGCATTCACCAACCGCTTAGCCTGAGTGGTTGTAATCAAGCTTGCTCCCTCTATATGAGAATCTATAGCCCGAATCACAAAATTTTCTCCATATTTGGTAAAGGTGTACTTTTGTTCCCTTCTGTGTAGAGTTGCATCTCTATACCATAGATAAGTACTACCTAGTAACACCTGACAAACATCCAAAGGAACTACGTCGCATGTAACTTCTTCAATATATGACTGATCTAGAGAAAATTTGAACGTGCACTGCTATGAAACTTGTAAGCCCCCTTCTTTTTGAAGCCCTCCTAAAGGGTATGGTTTTGGATGTTTGATAGTTTTCAATCCTAACTTCTGCACCAAAGAATGTGAAAGTAAATTATTCTGACTTCCCAGGTCAATAACAACATCAACTAGTGATGTTTTGACTTGCATCTTCACTGTGAAAAGTCGCTCCCTAAGATCATCTTTTGAAGGTCTTCCTTTGGTCATGTCATAAGAGGGAGATTTTAATTGGGTTCCGTTAGTCCGTGGACTTCTTTGGGAGTTTAAGCGACTAGTGCTGCCTTCTTGGCTTCTTTATTTTGCAACCCTTTAGGCTTTAGATGATTGTTCTTAGCCCAACACTTGTCGATAACGTGACCTGTTGGTTTTCAATGGGTGCAATTCAAACCTTCCTTGTCACTAAACTTCCATTATTCTTTGTTCTTTTCACCTCCTTTTACAGTGGTACCTCCAAATTTCACCTTAGTATTTCCCTTTGAATCAGATTTCTTAAGTCTGCCTTCAATGGAATTAGATTTTATACTTTCTTCGGAGATAGAATCCACCGAAAACATCTTCAACTCCTTCTGTATATACTCATGGAACCCAGAAATATTTTTCATATAGATAACATAATCTTCCAAGTCTAAATCCAAAATCATAGCTTGGTTCTGAAATTCCAAAGTATATTCTTGCATGGTTTAGTTGTAAGTTTGCTTCAAGTTATACCACTTGAACCATATTTCTTCAAGGTATCCAACCGGATAAAACTTTTTCCTTACAACTGCTTGAATCTTCTCCACTACAATACTCCTTTACCTAGGTTTTGTCTTTGATAAGCTTTCCACCAGGTTAGAGCATGATTTTGTAGATTCAATGCTGCGAAAGGAATCATTTCCTTTGAACCATATTCAAAGAAAAAAAATATGTCTCTAGACGTTCAATCTAATCATCCAATTTTTATACATCGACACTCCCATCGTAAAGTGAAATATCAACACGAAAATCAATTTTCAGATTCTTACCATGAGGTTTTGTAGGACTTTTAAGAAACTCACTTTTCTTATTTTCTTCTTCCCCTTCTTCTTCTTTTTCCGAATAGTCTTCTTCTGATTCGTCTTTTTCCGAAGTTTCAGGTGAAGGTGTAATCTTTTTCTTCGTCTTCGGCTTGGGTGTATGAGAACGAATAATTCACTCAGTTCCTTAAGGGTAACTTGAATTGACTTCATATCTATTTACAACGTAGCCACCTTTTCTTCCATAGTTTGTGGTTCGCTTTCCTTATGTTCGTCATCTGACTTCGTCATCCTTGATCCCCTTATTTTCTTAACGTCTTTTAACTTCTCGAGTACCTCACCAAGCTTTATGTAGAGATATCTAGTGAAAACCATAAACCACGGGGATCTACCCTAAAAATGAATCTTGCTCCTGGTACCAATTTGATACGTATTGACCTCTATACCTTGGTAGCTATTACTATAAAGGAGGAATTCAGAATAATAATAGACGACAAACTTATAAAACAGAACACAAGTAGTAATTCGAAGAAAAATATCTTCTCTAGATTTTGAACAAGAAAACGATTCAATTCTTTCTTTGTTACGCTCACAATCTTCTCTAAACAGTGGATTAACGTTAAACCGTTTTCTAAGCTTGTACCAGTATTGTTCCAAGCTTTCTCTAGGTTTTCTATCCATAGTTTCTGTGTCTTTAGCTATTAGCCAAAGCCCTCTATTTATAGCCTTCATCGTACTCAGCCGACCAAGGACTTCTATTAGGAATATATTTCCCAAACTAAGAGTATTGCCTAAAAAAAACTCTTCCCTAACTAGGAATTCTGCCTAAACAAGGATTCCTGCCTAGAATAGGATTCTTCCCTCAACTTAACTTGAGGTTTACTAAGCTCCCTAAAGGAGTACGGATACACCTGTATCATATGGGGATTAGGTTTCCCAGTTCCTAGAGTTCTCCTTTATATAGTCTCCAAATCAGGGTTTGCAATCTAAGTTACCTTGGTAACAAAGCATTCAATATTCACAGTTAGATGAAAACCTGATTAGATTCAAGCTAATATCTTTCAACCATTAGATCGAAACTTAGCTTGTTATACACAAATGAAATGCACGTTCATTTAGGTTTGTGTAACTGTACCTAAATGTGTACACCTAGTTGGTTCAACAGTAGTTAACCAAATGGTTAGCCATATGAGCACTTTCATATCAACCTCATTCATATTCATTATAACTAGTTCAAATAACTTAAAAGAACTAGTTAGAGATAAAAAAAAAGTGGGGGTCTAACAACCTCACCCAATATTTCGATTAGCAATCTGTATGGACAACTCCGAGTTGTTTTCTAGAGAATCAACTAGACTCAATCAATAGAAAATACTGAAGGATTTATTATCAAAATCTCTCAATTTGATTTACTCAAGCAAATATGATTCATGAGTCTAGTCAAAGAGAGATAACTTGGATGGTACCAAAGACCAATATCCAAGTGTCAATCGATTTAAATCAACAACCAATAGGTCGGATATTCTAATCGATTGAACAACGCACAACCTATATTATTTCAATTATATAAAAATATAATGCGGAAAATAAATAACACAGATACCAGAATTTTGTTAACGAGGAAACCGCAAATGCAGAAAAACCCTGGGACCTAGTACAGATTAAACATACACTGTATTAAGCCGCTACAGACACTAGCCTACTCCAAATTAACTTCGGTCTGGACTGTAGTTGAACCCCTACCAATCTCACACTAATCCAAGGTACAGTTATGCTCCTACGCCTATGATCCTATCAAGATGCTACACACTTGATTCCCTTAGCTGATCTCACCCACAACTAAGAGTTTCTACGACCCAAAGTCGAAGACTTTAGCAAACAAATCTGTTTCACACAGAAAAGTCTACAAGATAGATAAATTCGTCTCCCATGAATAAACCTATGAGTTTTGTTCCGTCTTTTGATAAATCAAGGTGAACATGAACCAATCAATAAAGCCAGACTTATATTTCCGAAGAAAAACTCAGTTTTATCAATCACCTCGCAATATTCTTAATCGACGCAGCGAAAAAAAATATTGTGGAATCAAAAACGATGAGACGAAGATGTTTGTGATTACTTTTATATCTTTCCTATCGGAGATAGAAATCTCAAGCCAAATTGCACTCGTACGATAGAAACAACAAGATCAGGTCACACAACTATAAGAAAAGTAGTATCGGTCTGGCTTCACAATTCCAATGAAGTCTTTAAGTCGTTAACCTGGTTTTATAAGAAGAAAACCAAAGGTTAAAGGAGAATCGACTCTAGCTTAGCAAACTAGTATCACACAGAATGTTTGGGGATTAGGTTTCCCAGTTGATAGAGTTCTCCCTTATATAGTCTTTCAAATCAGGTTTTGCAATCAATGTTAGCTTAGTAAAAAAATCATTCAATATTCACCGTTAGATGAAAACCTGATTAGATACAAGCTAATATCTCTCAACCGTTAGATAAAAAACTTAGCTTTCCATACACACATGTACTTGACGATTTTGGGTTTGTGTAACCGTATCCAAACGTGTACAATAGTTGGTTCAAGATTAGTCAACCAAATGGTTAGCCAAATGATAACTTTCATATCAACCATATTCTTCTTCACCATAACTAGTCCAAATGACTCAAATGAACTAGTTAGAGAGTTGTTCAATTGCTATGAGATCTTATGTACTACACAAGACACAATTGAACCAAAAATGATGTGATTCACTCGAATCGATTCATGAACTATAAAGCCACGGTTTGCAATAGCATTCCTTAGATAATTTAAATAAGTTCACGAACATCGTTTTTAGACATAACCACTCAAGTTCGCTGACTAGGTTCGCGGACTTAAGTAACCGGTTGGAGTTCACAAACTCCAGCAGAAATTCTCGGGTTCGAGAACTACGCTCGTTCGCGGACTGGGTTGACTGCTCAAGTTTCGGTTTTCACTTGATCAACAAAGTTCGCAAACTTAGGTTCAAGTGCATAAGGACTTATACATATATGTGTTACCACAACAATGTTTATATCCCCCAGTGGTTATATTGTCTAAACTCTCATTTCAATCATTGAAACATTCTCAGAGGACGTCATATAGTTGTTATTCACGAACTAGTTTTCGTCAGAGCAATTTCCAAAGTAATTGAAAAATAACATGACTTTCGTCACTAGGCAAAGATGAATTCGGCTAAAGCGAAAGCTTTACCAACACACATTTCGAGAAATATATAAGCGAGATATACTCAGCTCGAAATATCACATGTGTATATCTTTAGTCTATATAGTAAAACGACTTTTGTATCAAGATAGGAGATAGAGTAGATAGACTTTTGAGTGATAGATAAGTTCAAGTCTCCACATACCTTTTAGTCGATGAAGATCCACTGGTTCCTTGAGTAGTACTTCGTCTTGTATGATTATTGCCATGGAGTTCTTGAGCTTAAATACACTTTCTATCCTAGTCTGAGACCTTATCTATAGTAGACTAGAAATCAAGACTTTATAGTTTTGATCACTAACATTGACAAACATGCTTGATATAGCAACTCATGCGAGTTCGACCGAGTAGTGCTCTAACAATCTCCCCCTTTGTCAATTTTAGTGGAAAAACTATTAATACACTAGTATGTAACCCGTGCTATGCACCGGGTCTGGTGGGAATCGTCTATTGGTGTGGCGGGGCTTCGCCCCGCTCCCGTTTCCTATATGCATTTAAACATCTTTGAAAAATTCTTGATTTGTTTGATTCTTTTTAATGGATAAGAAAGTTTGATACCCTTGAGTAATCAAACTATTTCTTTAGCAATCAAACTATATTATATGTATAGCTTAAAAGGAATTGGACATGACGAAATTACAAACGAAATTTTAAGCTATCAACTAAAAAATTTAATGTTACAAAGGTTTAATCTCAATGGAATATCAACTTTAGATAGTCTACTCTATGGCAATATTTCCAAAACTATGTTTGGATCGTATCCAAGCTCAAATCTTGTTGGTTGATCAATCACCATGCATCATATTCACCACCATTGATAACGAACATTCAAGACATGAGACTTACAAAGGATCAAATTTCTTGTAAATTGTTTGACTAAACCACCTAAGACGATCACGGAAAATATTTGTTCTCTTAATTGAAAATAATAAAAGATAACTTATGCTTAATTAAAGATGACATAACATGAGATAATTTATTCATACATCAGAAAACTACCCTGCTCGGATCAGTCAAGACTACAAATTTGTTCATCTATACGAAGTTTTGGAATTTATAGTGCACTCGATGGTATTCTGAAAAAATCTACATCCTTAGTCGAGATAAAAAATGTAAAGAAGAACATGTACATTAATAAAGTTGAATAGTTGCACCATTTCTACTCCTCTAGAATAAGGTTCTATTAGATACTTCCTGAGCTTAGAACACACATTAGACAGAACTGCATTACTTGCTTAGAATGATTTTATTGACTCATAATATTTATGTACAAAAACCATCCTGCCATATATAGTAGATTTATGTTCCCACTTTCCACCAATAAAGCTTGTAGGGAAAACGTTACAAACAAATATGGTTTACCGGATTATGAAAGTGATTAAGTTCCACATAGCTACTAATGATAACGTGAAGAGGAGGCCAAAACTCGATCAATGATCTACCTTCTCTTTTAATAGTGACCATTTTTTTTTTAATATCCAACTGGGTGTACCAGGCGAGGAAGCTACCAAAAAGAATTTCCCATATCAAAGGTTTCAATCACTGAATGTTAGTAAATAAAAGGCAAAAATTAACTTCATCATGTTTTAGCATATATAACCCAACATTTAATATTTGACACTAACGAAAGAGATGCGATAACTGATATTTTCTTATTTCACTTCAAACATAGCTACTCAGTGTTGGACATCTTGCCTGGAAGTGTAAGTATCTGGAAGGAGTTAAGGAGTTAACTGAATATCCTTTTAAGCATCCCATCACACAATTCATACCACCGAAGTTTAATAAGAGTATTAATAGAAGAGAGTACGCAAACATAAAGGCATAATTATATCCCAAATTTGGCTCAATGAATAGTAACCTTGAGTCTTGCATTTATTAAAAAAATAAAATAAAGCCTTTAGAGCGCCTTTAACAATCTCATACATTTTTTTCCATGTATACCTATACATTGGTACTATTGAATTTTAGATAATAAAAAGCCATGCTTTAAGTAATAATGAACAATGAGACGCAAGTGCCCTAGTAGAAAAGTGTGTCAAGACATACGTTAAAGATTCAAAACCATGCACCATAATAAGTTTTCAAAGTATGAAGTATATATATATCTTGATCATTTTGTATCACGGGAGACATATTCTAATAAGACTTATGCAAAATTGCAACCGACCTTAGATCCCATCCAAAAAGCATGCACATAAGATGATTGATGATTTTTAAAAGAAAAACAATGCGTGAGATTCAAGTATATCTTTGGAAACCAAAGAATAGTTGCATATGCGCTAGTATCTTCACTTATTGTACCCTGAATGACCCTACCACCTTTTCCTGGGACATGATTGTAAATGTATAATAATCATATAGTCTCGAACTGAAACTTTGTATTTGTCACACTTGAAAAGATCTTATAATATATCATGACTTGCATCTGCCTTGGGAAAACAAATAGTATAATAGAGTGAGTTCATTAATTGGGATACATAGGATCCTTCAATCTTCATACATCTTTCAATTCAAATTTAGCAGTAAAATAATAGATTTTCATATTGAGCTTACCAGTATTTACATAGAAAGTGATTCCAGCTGAGTTGCATATAAACAGACATATGACATTTATTTTGTTCATGGTTCATTGGCTTCATAGAAAGTGATTTTAAATGAAATCCGAAACTAACTGGCGTCACATGAAATCAAAGAGATATCAGTACACTAACAGTAATCCAGTAAAGATTAATAATGACACACAAATACAATTATAAAATTATAAAGAAGGACCCAGTCTTAAACTCCTCTCCATCTCACGCAAGCAGTAAGTTTCAAAAGTGGTGTATAAAAATAAATACTCATGTTGTCTTCATCAATCTCGACCAACGGTGGCATGTTATGATCCCTTTCCATAATCTCGTCAATTTCATCAACATGGTCATCCGGTTCGGTCAACATCGGCATGTCATGGTCGTTTTCTATAGTGCTATACTTTCTTGTTTTTACCAAGTCTTTCTTAGTAGGTGTCTGGAATTATTTCTTCTTGTGACAAATATGGAATTGTCAGAAACTTGAACATAAAGTAGTCTTATTTCAGTAATCTTAGTAAAAGAGAGTCTAAACACTTGTATACCCATTTCTTGCACGTTTGAAACATTACTCGTTTCAAAGGAATTATAACATTTCCATGGATTTTGTTAATTCTGCAAGTTTGCCAATAAAAATATAATATCTGAAAATTCGAGAAATGAATGTTTCTCAAAGATAAGGTTAGTCAAAGTACAACGACTAATCGGGAAAAGCAGAAAACAAACAAATTAGAAATGTATGTAATATTAGTTATAGATAACGTCCTTGATCAATTACTATTTACGTGACTACTCTTTGCAATAGCCGTCGTGTTAGTGGCACAATTAACCATTCTATCTACCCTGTCCATATCCTGAAGTTTTTCTTTGCATTGTTTGCATCTGAAACAGTATTTGGAAACTTGATAAACTACAATTGCAATTACAGAAGATTAACATCTAAGTTGAATGTGTACGTAGATGTGGCGCTACAGAGAATCAAAAATGATGAATAAAATCACCTCTTTCTCCCCACCATACTGTTCTTTAAGTACTCTCTTCCTATTATCTTCTTTCGTCACCCGCTCGTCATCAAATTTAAACCTATAAACATATTGCACCCTCTAAATTTAGATATTTTATCACTAAAAGGATTTAAAATGATTCGATGCTACACCAAATAAAAATTGGCCATGTCAAAATCTTGACAGGGAAGTATGTTAGTCAACATGGAAAATAGCACAGACGATTCATCCATGGCATGCAAATCTGTAAACCTTGGAACCACAACAACAAAACAGAAGCTTGATTTGTAGGACAACAACTTTACCATTATTCAGCGAGGGTTGGCCGAATAAAAGCGCGGTTATGTCTACCATGCGCTCCACCAATATGAACCAGAATACTGCAAATAGACCAAAGTGGTTAAGAAATTAATCACCCAATTTGCATCCATAGGGATGCAGAAACTCAGAAAATATAAACCACTGGAACACATCCCTACTCAATCAGATAGATATGTTACAGTAAGGGCGTATGTTATACTCATATCCGTTGAAATCAACCTCTTTCGACATTTTTTATGTTTTTTGGTCGGCCAGTTTGTATCCCCATAATATTTTAGTGGGCATGTAAGTCGAGGATCACAAAACCGGTACGCAAATAGCTAGGTTATAATATCCTGCTTAGTTAGAGTTGGGTCCCAGTAGCAGAGGCTGTAATATGGTGTTTAGTCAGCCGGATCATAATAGCCGGGGCTTACAGCCTCGGCCGTTGTCCTTAAATTATTTTGGAAATTAATTTTTGGCATTAAGCTTAGTCATTAAACAACTAACTTTATATCCCACCAACACATAATATAAACCTCACACCACATTCCGATTAGCTTTGAGGGAGATTTTGATTAGCAACTGCACGTAAGTGAGAGCTAGGGAGGCATGATTCAAATTCGTGATTCAATCATTAATTCATACAGGGACCAACCCAACCAGAGTACAGCTAGTGCAGTATATGTATGTTGCGGAGAGGGATATGTATAAGTAATAACCGTCGTGCCTTGATGGCTAAGCAGTACATATGGACAAACTGACACTGCATGTGTAGGAGACCCGGGGAAAAGTCCTAATTCAAATTATATCAAGAAGATGTCTACCCAATATTTAATACTATATATATATATATATATAACAAAAGCATTGTGATATTTCCAATCCAAACTTTTAATGTATTTTAATGACTACTATTCCATACACTTACGTCTTGATTTGGAGATGGCTTAGGTAATAATACTGCCTCTAAATAAGCGTCAGTCCACCCAATATTCATACGAGCTTTGACATTAGATGAGCGCAACAACAATATACAATACCAGTTCCTTGATTCTCTTTGGTTCGCAATTCATCCAAAATCAATGTAAATTTTAAAGAAGAATTGAAGAAAAGTGTAAGCATACCTTCCTATGTTCAAGCTTGTTCTAATAAATAAATCCAGATATCAATTCAAACCTTCAATGATCAGATGCAACTTCACCTTTTTCACATAGTTTCATTTTTCACTTGTTCTCCAAAACATGAATAAAAAAATCGTTCGACCCAATATACGTTTCAATCCAATGTAAGTGGATATACCATTATCGGGAAACGATAACAACAAAGTGTCAGAACAAAAGGAAAGATCATGTGAATTACAGAGTTAAGCTTCTCATATAAGAGAATAAGAATCTAATAAGGCGCTATAAGACATTTCTGGGCTGGGATTATGCTCTCTGCAGTTCATTGTCAAAATAGGAAAGGCGACATTTTGTGTTTGATTTGATTGGATCGAGCCGCTTAAACTAAGTTAACGCAGATTACTTTTATGAGACCAATTTATGTTAACATAGCAAGAAAAAAATACCTCATCAAAATTCTTTCCATGCCCTTCTCCATATTATCCTGTTCTTGCTTCAAATGTAAAAGGTGTGCCTTCTGAGAAATCACTAAGCTTTGCTCTTGGTAAATCTCTTGCAACATGGATAACACTCTGATCCAGGGTACCCGAAGCCCATTTTTAATCTCTTAATGTTATAGTTTGTCCAAATTTATTCAACTTTTCCACCAAGGTTTCTTTAATTACTGAACATTGCAAATGTATGGTGTTGCCAATAATCACAGACTGTACCACGTGCAAAAAAAAAAAAAAACAGCATAAACAAAGAGTATAGACTCAAAGTTTTGACCTGCTAAGACATTTAGAAAACGAAACGTTACTATAATTAGAACTTTTACGGTAAAGTAGCCATTGTTTAGTGAAAGTCAATTCCTTTTTATTAGATTCTATAAAAATTACTCAGTGCTAACGTCAAAATATGGTAGACCTCATAGCTCTTCATTAAAGGGCCTCCGTTTATCTTTTAGTCGATCTTCAAGTGGTATAGTACTTAAAATATATGTTGATAATCCATTCTCAGTAAATCCTGTGAGTTGTGTGGTGTCACCATACTAAAATAAATGCTAAGATTTTCATAAAAACATAGTATAATCCGTGTAAATATGTGAATTCAAAGTTTAGCTAAAGTATAAATTGGCCTTTAGCTCATCACATGGAGAAGTTACAAATATGAAGTAAGCATAATCTAAAAAATCACAATGAATATGTCGAAAACAAAGTATACAACACCTATAAAAACAAATAATCAAGTTGGGGAAAAAACAGTTCATAACTGTTTTAATCGATTAGAGCCTACTGCTCCCTTGATTCCCCTCCAGCATCTGGAGACACTGACTCCCAAGATGAATTTACTCCTACGACAGGAGATTCCATTTGAATAGAAAAAAAAATAGACTAAGATCCTAGCATTATCAGTAAAATATTAATAGTTGACTCTTATATTCAGTTAAAATCAATGAGGAATTGTACAAAACGCTTACCTGCACTTGTCCAATCCGAACCAGCTGCAATGGCTTGAGCAATAACTGACCATTGAGCATTTCCACCCCTTTGATCATTTGATACCATAATAGCACCACTATATCACATAACATAACATAACATAAGCATATATACTATATTAAATTACATAACATAACCAAACCGAATATGTTGAGAATCCACTTCAAGGATACGTGTGAAGTTTGTAAAGGTTGTGAACTCATCTATTTGCATCTGGCGATACAACCATATATACTTGACATTCTCTCTATCAAGGTCAAGTAGCAATTGAAACTCATAGCGGCTTCAAAAGCAGTACGAACATTCAAGACATACTCTTTTCGGAAACAAATATAGGAGGAGAAATAAAGCCACATGGGGGGAAACATGCTGAAGAGGCATAGATTTCAAGACCAACTTTCCTCATTCTACGTTGAAACCGAAGTAAAAAAAGTAAAATTATCCATGTGCGTAACAAAAACGGGATGAAACTATATTTCTGTACAAAAAATTCCAAGTGAGCTGCTACGGTTGAGATTAACTCAAATTTAGCTGCTCCAACAGAGCCTCTATCTGATAATCCTAAAAACACAAAAACAAATCATCCATAATGCAAAAATCAATCTTTTCTCCTCTCTTTTTCCTTATTGTTTTTCTTTGTTTTTTGAATAAAAATCAGCATAAGTATTCTTACCTACTCATGAAATTCCACAAATACAATATTGATTTTATTCTTCATTTGGCAAGATCTCTAGAAGCTCCTTTGGCAGTATTCTTCATCCGAAAACAAAAAATCTGAAAAATAATAATAATTTAACAATTGAAATAAGCAAAATTTCACAAATATACTACAACTAATTTGTCCAAACCATCGCCACTTTCAAAGTACAAAACCAAAATTGAGCTAATTAAACTCAATTGTCGCTTGGTGCTGATTATCACTTTTACTACCCCTACTACTACAGAAATGAAAGCCAACATACACTAAAAATGAGTACCTAATAATCTATAGATAGAGGTTAACTGAATTGTACAGGATTACGATCGTCAAAGATGCCAGATACAAACAAAAATAATGTTCTTAAAGTTGACGTTACTGAAATCAAATAAATTTTATCATTCTAAGTTTCAACATATTTATATTTTCACTGCAAAATTGCAGACCCACATCAACGTGACAAAGGTAATAGAGTGCATAATATATTTTACCTCTTCGAGTTTTCATCTCAGGCTTTTGGTCATGTTTCAATTGCTAAACTTCTATCTATCCCCTTATGATATCGTGAATGTTTTAACATTCTACAGGAAATCATATAAACCAAAAGAACTTAATGTCCATGTCAATTCGAAAGAGACAAAAAAAAAAATCAATGAAATAAAAGGAAATCTAAAATTTTGAATACCTTACTTGAAGGCAATAGACGATTGAAGGACAAATAGACTGAGCTCATCTGATCGTAGTTGAGGGACAAATGTGCTCATTGATGTAGTAAGGGGCAAATAAAAGGAACTCATTTTTTTCAAAACCGAGCTCATATATTGTTTTAGCTGCAAGTAGAAATTCTCTTTCTTCTTAAGTTTCCTAGTAGATGCTCGCAGAATGAAAAACGATGGGTTCGAGCGACTTGTATACATGTCGTTTACATATATGCTCATCAATGAAAATCAACGTAAAACCCTAACAATCATAAAAATAAACCCTAACAATTTTTCTCTAAATGATGATTTAGAAACGACAGAAAAGATTACCCAAGCAGCAAGTTGTTCTTGGTGAAGAGAAGCAGCGTCTACCATATGCATTTTTTGTTATGACCTGCAAAGAAAACACAACCACAGATTAGAAAAAATACAATAATGTAAGCATGCAGACAAAAAAAAAATCAAGCTGATGGAGAGAACCGCGCAGAAATAATAAGATTTAGGTTTTGTATATATGGACGTCTTATATAGCAAAAAAGAGATATCAATTTAGGTTTTGCATGGGCGTTTTATTCAAATTGATACCTCTACATCGATTGTGTTTGATCAAATTAAGTAAACTATCACCAAGGTATTCGAGAATCATATAAATATGATGTCACTTGGACTCCTAAAGTGGTCAATTAGTGGAACAACAGAATTGAAATTCGAAGAATCAGCATTGGCATTGGCAGATAGAATTTTAATCGTATAAGAGATTAGCTTCAGCAAAATCAGCTGCATTTATCTGGATTTAAAGTGCAACAAATTTCTGAAAAAATGGGAGGAAACCCAAATTAAAACTTATCATTTTAGAGATGGCTAACAATAAAATAAAATAAAAAATCGCACATGAGAGATACAGATATTTATGCACAATTTCCAGATGAGGATCAACAAAAGTCACAAAGAAAATGCCAGGGAAAGTTGATCAAAACTAATTCCAGTTGAAACAGATCGATGTTCAGAAACTTATGAAAAGAAGAGAAGTAAATTTTTGTATGAAGACATAATTGAAGCAAGGACACACAATTATTGAATACCCTAGATTTATGCACAATTTCCAGATGAGGATCAACAAAAGTCACAAAGAAAATGCCAGGGAAAGTTGATCAAAAATAATTCCAGTTGAAACAGATCGATGTTCAGAAACTTATGAAAATAAGATAAGTAAATTTTTGTGTGAAGACTAATTGAAGCAAGGACACACAATTATTGAATACCCTAGATTTATTCAATGATGCCATTAAGAACAAATAATGTCTACAAAAAGGATTAATTAGAAGTGATTCAAGAGAGGGATCAAAATATGGACACCACTTGGATATATGAAAGTTTCCCTTTCTCAAACAATAACACCTATCTACCAACACATGTAATACGTCTACTTACTGTGTTCTCAGATCACATACCTCTGGTGCATCTAGACTGGCAAAGACCCTTGACGCTGACGCAGTAGGTAAGCCCTAACAGTCATTGCAGGTTGTTGTTGTTAAATATTTGAAATACCCAACTACCCACATTGATGTTTCATGATAGTTGTACCTGTTGTTAAACATTTTTCGCCATGGTGATGATAGTCCAATTTTACTAATTCACTAATTGTGCCATCTTATAATTTCACAACAAGAACATTTGAGATAATCAATATCTATGTGTGGAAAAGTAAAAAAGGAAAGCGTAATTACAAAAGTTGCACTGACTATGACAATAACTACATACCGGATGATAGTACTGAACCAATGTTAATCTTTAAGAGACCCTTAGAAGAATCAAGGGCAATAGCAGCATTACTTGCTTGAGATAGTTGAGAAGTCTTTGTTGTATCTGCAACAACCCACCTAAACTTTTGAGAGTAGATATATATATGTAGCAGCAGCTATATATGTATTGAAGATGAGGTGGATATTCCAACACAGATAAAAGACCACCAACACAGATCAATCCTCTCTTCCACGATGAGATGTTCCAAGATATCATCCACAGGGAAATACAGCTAGGCTATATCTTTATTATTCATCCAAATTAACCCATTGAATAGGTTTTATTTTTGTACCCATGACTTAATCAAACCAACTACGAAAGAAATAATATACTTTAATAAATCATTACAAAAAACCTTGTATTAATAGTGAGACTTATATGGACAGATAGAACTGCCATTTACCAGTCCATAGAATAGTTAGATTGTCCCTTTGCAGTTCACCATTTTATTTCGTTCTACACCATGAACTGCCATTAAACCATTTAAGAAAAAAAATCAAAATTTATAAACATAAATGCATTGAGTGATCAAAATAAGTACACATGTCTCCATGGCTGGATATCATAGAAATCTAAGAAAACCCTAACTAAAATCTGTATTTACATAAAGTTGAAGAAAAAAAGTGTGGAAAAGCACACACCTGTTTTTCTCATCCTTCATTTTCCTTGCAAATGTTTCTTGATATAGCAAGAGCCTTCAAATGGTACAGAACCTTTGGGATCTCAAGTGCAAGCCATATGTGAAACAATCAAAATCAACTAATTGAATCTAAGAATAAAAAAAAGAAACGATAAAACAAAACATAACCAAATCCACACCTACATAAGAAAAAAAAAAAAAAAAAAGCAAGCCAATAAAAAATAACAACCTGATGACCGAAACCCTAATTTTTGTTTGACCATTACCTACAAAATCAAAAATACGGAATTTACCTGCTCTAATGTTGTTTGACGATCAGGTTTTCCAAAGACAAAAGAAATGGAGTTAAGAAAGAGATGATGATTATGATGTAAATCAGCTGAAACTGAAAAAAGAAGTCCATGAAAGTAAGACAGACCTTACCTGATGTGTTACTGTAATCCAGATCCGTGCAATCGTACCTCGCAATCATCAAGAAAGCTCCCAGAAATGGGTTTTACATTGTTACCAATACCAAAGAACCTATGTCAAGAAATAAAACTGAAACTTCCAAAATTAGCCAAATACATGTGTAATAATTAACAAATTCCCATAAATAATTTCTTTGAATATGTTAAATTTTTGTCGCCTAAATTTAACATATATAGGAGTCTATTTTAAGATATATAAGGAATTTTTTTTATTTTTTTTTGATAAGTTTAAGATATATAAGGAACGCGCAATTGGGGATATTTTTTTTAAGGCTTTTCTTAAATATAATCCACGCTTTTATTACTGATAACCCATGAGACTTAGTCAATCACATTGACCCGTATATCAAATTTGACCTTTTCAGGTTATTATCCTTAGCCCACGGAATAAGCTTATACAACTAAAAGGTCGAACCAACTCGTTTTTCATCAGAAAATTATGAAACTAATGGAGTTTATTTGATCTAGCTGTAAGAATTTTGGATTATGTTAACATATAATAAACTCTAATTCTTTCATCATTCACTTTGTGAATGAAATTGCCATGTTCTCTTCAGGCCATAGAAATCAAATTTTCATAGAGTTTTTCCCATTTTGGGATTCAAGGATTTGAGGTCTGACCCTTTTCATCCAACGAGAAGTTCAATGGGTTTCCACCGTTCTTGATTCTCTATCAATATTTTTCATTCTAATTCTTTTACAGTTTTACTTGAATATTTAAATGTGTTCGTAGGGATATTTATTGTTACTAACTTTTTTTGTTACCAACGATAAAAAAATAAATTTATTATTGTTACTAACGAGAGTTTTGTTATCTGTCTATGATTTCATTGATCAATCATCCATGTCGCATTTCGTTTGCATCAACGCATTTTGCTAAAAGGAATTTAGAAGTGGGGGCATTGGTGATATGACACTATTCCTGATCATCAGGTTGTTTAAAGAAAACATAGGAATTCATGAAACTTCTTTGTTTGTTGGATTTTCTCAAAAGGTGAGACGAAGATAGAGTAGTGTTAATCGTACAAGTAGGGGAGAATTGGGATGTAGAGGAATCTAAAGAAAAAAATTTAGGGTTTAAGGCGTCTTGATGGAAAATCACGAAGAAGAACGAGTTAGCTTTCAACCGTTTCCGTGGGCTATAAATAATAAGAACGAAAGGTCAAACTTTATTTATCGGTCAGAATGATTGACTAGGTCTCGTGGGTTATCAATAATAAAAACATGAGCTATATTTAAGAAAAGCCTTTTTTAATTGGAAGATATAGCTATAGGACAAAAAAATGGTGTCCCAATAATAATTCTGGATGACCCCCTATGTAATTATTTTTAAAATTCCTAATCTAGCCCCTACTAATCAGGATTAGTGATTAATTACAATTAGCTAAATGTTAAGTATTTGGTGGATAAATTAGTGTGTATTTATTTTTATTTGAATTTGTGTGGGCTAGTTGAGAGTAAAGGAGGGAAAAATATTTTTGAGTGGAATTTTTTTTTTTTTGAAAATGGAAGATGATTGTGATGAGAGACTTGCAGCTGCGGAATCTTTAGCTCAACTACAACAACAATCATATCTTCAATCTTCGGTTAATGATAACAACTCACAATTGCAGTTATATGATGAACCAACACCCTTGGATCATGATTTTCGTGAGCATGAAGTGTTTTGTGAAGAACCAACCCAAGAAAGTAAACATGTTCAGCATACAAGCAACCCCAACAAACAGGTAATGCTTCAAAGTGGTCGAAAATTTGATTTTTCTTCTTCAAACCGCCATTTTTTCCTCTGAAAAAGCTTAGTACTGGCATACTAGTTGTATGAATACTACGCCGGAATTAATGCCACCGACGTGGTATTCATACTCCTTGCTATGGCGGTACAAGATATCCCCCATTTTAAAAACTGTGTCGGCGTGGTATTCAAACCAAAAATATATGCCGGTATACATTTACACTTTTTACCTACCACCGAATATTCCATGGAATATCCATACCGGCATGGTTTTCTCTAAACTAACTATGCCGGTACCACAAGAAAAACATACAGGAGTTTTTGATTTTCTAACTTAAATACCGGCTTCCAATTTAATTTTCCGTGAACGCCAACACTTAGTACCGGCGTAGTTTGTATATTATGGTACAAGCCGGCAGTCAGTATCGGCTTAAATCCTTACATATATACCATGCCTATTTTATAATAAAATCATACAGGAGTTGATGATATTTTGAACTTCAGTTCCGGCAGCAAATATAAATTATCGTGCATGCCGGCACTTGATACCGGCACGCACTTTAACTTTTCGACAATGTCGGTATGATAAATCCCGGCATTGCAGTTCAATAACATACAATGCCGGAACATTCTTATGTGGAACTAATTCAATTTTATTTTCATTCATGCCTTAGGTTGTGACATACATCCATCCAAATTCCAAACCTCTCTTTCGGGATACGTCTGAATACTATAAAATGCCTCGGGTATGTTACCAAACAATACTTTCACCTAGTTTTTACAATTTTATGTTGGGATTGCTTTAAATTGTCCTTATAATCTCCCATTGTTGTCCTTATGTAGGGAATAAAATCTCCGGCCGAAGCAATTTCTTAGGAAAAAGAGACGGCTCTTAAGAACATGTGTGTCTTAGTGAGGAATATCCAGTGTTCAGATGTTCGTTTTGAGATGGTTTGTGAGAGAATCGGAAAATACAAGGAGAATAATAGCCATAAGAGAAAGGGTTATGTATATGAAAAGAAGACTAATAGGGTATACAAGACTAATACGAGGAAGGATGAGTGCCCCTTTAAGCTTGTATTCCATCTAAGATACAAAGGAAAAGAAGAAGAATGGGATTGTACGGTGTGTTTTGGGCGTCATAACCATCGAGATCCGAAAGATTTTGTTAGTCACTCCGTAGTTGCGAAGCTAAAACCTCATCAATTCGAGGATGTAAAGATAATGACCAAAGCATGTATCAAACCAAGAGTGATTCTCAGAGGCTTCAAGGAAAAGGATGAGACCAATGTTTCTTCCCTAAGTACAATTTATAGTGCACAAGCAACCATTAGAAGGTTGGAATGGGAAGGGAGGACCGTTATGCAAGAATTTGAGAAGAGAGATTGGGATCACAACTACACGCATATCATTAAAAGAGGTCCAGACGAAAAGCCCCTTCAAATATTCATTTCGCATCCTTTGCTTTCATAATTGGCTCATACGTGTTGTGATGTTCTTATGATGGACTGTACCTACAAGACAAACAAATACAACATGCCATTGTTCAACATCGTGGGGCAAACATCGGACAAGGTAACATTCACATTGGCTTGGTGTTTAATGGAAAACGAGAGGGATTCCAATTATCATTGGGCATTGCGACAATTGAAATTATTGTTCCCGGAAAATCGATTTCCTAGGGTCATCATAACCGATCAATTTGACGCACTAATGAATGTCATATCCGACATATATCTGGATGCACAAAATTTCTTATGTACGTATCATATATGTGAAAATGTGAAAAACATTGTCATGCTTTGTTTGAACCCTCTAAGGCGGATATTAAGAAGAGAATGGTTTCTCAACTAGAGGAAGTTGTTCGCAAAGAGAAACTATCACCCGAAGAAGAAGAAAATGAAAGATTAAAGATTAAAGAGCGAGTCGACAAAGAACACGTTGAAAATCACAAAAGGTGGTTGGAATTTCTGAAGGATTGGGAGAAAGTTTATTGGTCTCTTACCGGGGACATGTATGAAAAGAGATTGAACATGTTTATTGCCAAATTTAACGAAGTGCATCCAAGTGCCGTCTCATATTGTCGGGATAATTAGTTGGATAATTTCAAGGAAAAATTTGTGCGTGCGTGGACAAATCGTTATAGACATTACGGGAATGAAGCAACTAGTATAGCGGAGTCCTCTCATGGGAGATTTAAAGATCTCATCCAGTCTGGGCAACGAAACATGGTTACGGTCACCGAGGCAATGGAGCAACACTTTAAGGCTGATATCGATAGGATCAAGAAAGCTTTTGAGAAAATCTCAATGGAAAGGATGACTCAATTTCTTAAATTTACTAAGTTGCTCCAAGGAATAGAGTTCAACGTCTCCCATTGGGCAATAAAACATATGATGAGACAAATGATGTATGAGAAAAATTACGGAAAACCGGGTGATGTGTATATTTGTCCCGACATGTCTTCATTGGGGATTCTGTGTCATCATATGCTTGTGAAGTATGAAGAAGTGATACCTATTGATGGCATTGATCAGTTTTGGAGGCAACTATCTTTCGACCTTCCCCCTATGGAAGATCCCGGAAAATTACCATGGGTTACAAAGGAGGCCAAGGAATTCTATGAAGCTTACTCACGTGCCAACTCGGCTAGCCAACTAAGGATAATTACACGCCCATGGATACCACCAAGTAAAGATCCAACAAAGGGAGATCCGCCCGGTAGACCACAAACTAAAATTGCAAGGAGAAAACAAAGGAAAGAATTGAAAGAAATGACTAGACGTGAAGAAGAACTCGCGGAAACTAAGAGACGAGATCTATCCGCAGGTGAGATTTCAGAAGCAAGATTCGCGGAAGTGCAGGTTCCAAACAAAAGGGGTATGCCAAAGAAGGAACCGATATCAAGTCAACAACAAACGACGGGTTCCGAAGCCACACTCAATCCGCTGGCGCTGTTAGAAATTTTTAAACATGTATTTAGTATGTACATTTGTATAAGTTCATAAATATAGATTAAAAGAATAGTAATGCACAAGACGTATGTACCAATAACGTAACGAGATGTAGAAGTTCGGGCACAGTTGACGGAGTTGTGGAGGGACGTGCTGGTTATGGCAGAACTTATACGGTATCCGGCGCACAACTTAAGGATGTGAGTACTTACCATTGCCTCTTAGGAAGGTTTGATCACTCTCATTATCGTTCTCAGCCAATTCCCAATCATCCCTATTCAACACAAGTCATTTTTCTTCCCTTTTAGTCCAATGTGCAAGATTATGTTGAGGGTCATAAACTATGAGAGTATGGTTCTTATCTGATTGGCATTGAGGAAACTCTTGAGAGAATTTCGGATATGATATATCCATGAGATCTTTCTGCTTGTACCCTAGTTATCGCATTACACGGCGAGGGTTGTGCATAAAAAATCCTTTTGGATGAAATAACGGTCCGTTGTAAAATGAAACATTCTCACGCCTTTGAAACTGAACTCCTCTGGTATTCATATATGGGTCAAACACAACATCTTCCACAACGACCGCGTCCAAATCCATCCTCATTGTAATTAACCATTTTTTGTTATTGGGCCTCGGGGTATTGTCGAAGTAGTATTTCTGAGCTAGAGCCTTATTATGTTCATATCCACGGACAGTCTTCAATCCTTTATACCCTATGAACAAACTTTGGAAGTGTTCATAAGCCCACACCTATGCCCATGAAAGATCGTTTGAATGAAATGTGTAAGAAAATAAATAATTGGAAACTAATAAACTCAAGGATAACGATCACAAAATAGGAAGTTCACTATACCTGAATTACAGTGAAATTCCCATTAAATTGACGGGCTTTTGCCTTAAAAGCTCGACGCATTTCAACCAAAAAGTGTGCCAAGAAAGCAGTGCCCCATGAATACTCATGAACCTTGTCAAACGGATCCAAGTATTGTAGGAGGTTCATATGCACCCTATTACTATTAGCGTCCGAGAATATAGCGGAGCCCAAGATGAACAACATATAAGCAGCGGAACTTTGCTGAACTTGTTCGGAAGTCAATACCTTGTTCTTCGTATCCCCAAACAATTCATAGGGTTTGACGAATGTGATAGTCTTTATCTTGGAATGCTTTGTTTTGTACAAATTTGCCAAAGTGCTTTCCTTGTTCCATCCAAACAACCTTTCAGTGAGCTAATAGATCTTGTCCCATTCTATAGAGTCATCTCCTATATTAACAGCTTTCCCAAGAACCTCTAAACCTATTATCCCATGGACATCTTCAGGGATAATGGTCATCTCGCCAGAAGGAAAATGCATGGTGTCAGCGTCAGCAAAAAACCTCTCCAAAAAGCAGTTTGTCGTGACGGTATCAGTGTCCACATAATTTTTTATCGCAGGATACAACTTAGATGCTTTGACTACTGCTTTAACAACCGCACACTCGTTCTTCAAAGTCCATACATCCGATTGTTGATGGAGGCTAACACGGAAGGCTTTCTTGTGGTTCTATAAAGACACACCAAACTTAGTTAAATTCACTTGATCACAAATAAATATTATAATAACAAGATGAAAACGTCTTACATAAGTTTGATAGATCCAACGAGCCCAAGAATCTTTGTAGGAAAATAAGAGTTGCGAGTTTATCGGTTGACCCCAATGTTTGCCCTCAACGCGGTCTGGAATCATGTAATATTTATCAGAAAGGTGGGATTGGGATGCCTTTTCATTATCCTTAGAGGCTTCAACTCCGACATCAGCTGCTTGTGAGGATGAGCCACCTGCTCGTTCGGGTACAGGCGCAGTTTCCGACTCATAATCATCATCATCACTGCTAGTTGAGTCTCTTATAGGTTGATCCCGAAATGTGACCTTAGCAGTAGCCAGATCAGGATGGCTACGTCGAGAAGACTTACGTTTTGATTCTACAACATCTTCGCCTTTTCCTTTGTCCTTTTTGATGCTTTAGACCTATGTTCCAATAGGTTAAACTGAGTTATATACTGGACGCCGGCACACAAATGGAACCAAATATGAGTGCCGGTACACTATACCGGCATAGTAAGAAATTATAAATTTCATGCCTGTTTTCCTGAATTTTATACAGAGAATAACAATTCTAGGGAAAAAAATACCGACATGGTTTGTAAACATATCGAGACTGCCGGAACCGATATCGGCATTGTAAAAAATATTTCTGAGGATGCTGGAACTCTGGGATTTTTGTACAGAGTTTTTAACAAAACAGGCAAATAAAAACGGCATGGTATTGATCAAATGTACAAAGTCGGCATAGGTAATCGGCATGGTAGTTGACTAATTTTGTATGCCGGCAAGCTCATGCAATACAATCGGGATTCAAGACATATAATCCGGCATGATTTTCAAATTAATTTGACCGCGAATAGAACAGAATTTCAATTAACTACATTGCAATTTCAAAACTTTCTTTTAGTGTAGTATAAAGACTAAACAAGAAAGTTTGACTTCGTGTTATATATTATGGGATAAACCCTAAAAATACTTCAATTCAACAAATACTTCACTTACCGCATCAAATTTTTTATGCGCGCCTCACCAACAGACTCTTCAGGACTTTCTTCTGGTTCATCAACAGGTATTTGTGGAATGGGTTATTCACGAGATTTGCGACGAACCATTGTATGGAAGATGAAAAAATATGGAGATTGAATACTAAGGAAGATTGAAAAAATATGGAGATTGGTATCCAAAACCGTCACTTAAATAGAATGATAAATTTGTAACCGACGCATTAAGGATTTTGTAACCGTCCAAATACTGGGTTGAAGTAGTTTGTAACCGTCAAACCAGTGGAATGAAGGAGTTTCAATTGTAACCGTCAGAATGCCGGCATGGACACATGAAACAATTCAATGTCGGCACTGACAACAACTTTAAATCGTCAATATGATGCCGGCATAGTTTCTGGTTCACCCTTCAATACCGGAATGTGAAAGAAACTTGATGAAATAAACCATAAACCAAAGAAACTTCATATTAATCATAAGCAAATAGACTTAAAAACATTAAAAACTTGAACAACCTTACACATAAAATGAAAGATCTCAAGCTAATTGCAACTAACATCATTTCTTGGTTCGAGATTCAACAAACAAAGCAGCTTCGAAATGCCTAAAAGGATCTTTTCTCCATTTGGTGTATGCAGGATTGAAACCTATTATCTTGGTATCTTGCGAGAAACTCGTTGTATTTGTGATATAATTTTATGAGGGAAATTGTCTGGTGCGATACAAACTCATCCCCATAATTTATTTTACGTTTTTTGCACTTACCGTCCACGAACTCCGGCATATAAGGACCATCCGCAACAAGACCCCAAAAAAGGTTTGGAGGGCGGTGATCTTCCGGGAAATATGATATTATGTAGTAATTTTTGATCCATTTGGTTTCTTCCTCAACATCCGCTTCAATCTTCGCTTGTTTTACACGTTCGTATATTCTCTTTGTTTCTTCACGATAATAATCTTCCTTTGATGCCTCTTCTTCTTATTTTTTCCTTATAAGTATCTATTCTTCCATTGCGTCAATTGACTTGGTGGTTTGGTCCTTCCTTCTAAGTTTTTCTAGTATCATGGGAATTGAGTTGGTGGTGGATGATGATTGATTCCCTACCGGAGTTGAGACTTTTTTTTCATATAAATATTCTCTGAAATTGGTAGTCGGTGAGTTTTTTGCCATCATAGAAATGTATAAACTGCAATAGGTGTAGCCACTATAAATAGATAAGTACACAACGACTCTTTTCCACTTTATGGTACCGGCATTGTCGGTAACCTCAAATCTACGCCGGCAGTTTACTTTATAGGTTTATAGTTTGAAAAAAATAGTCGTTGGCCATTGAATCTTACGTACCGGCACTAAGATATGGTTTACGTGCATGCCGGCACACTGTAACGGTAGTGTATAGTATCAAAAGAGTGTGCCGAAAATACATAAATTGTACACAGGAACATAAGAAAATTAGGCACATACTACCGGCATTCAAATATATTTTGAGTCTACGCCGGCAGTGTATTACGGGCTTACATAGAGATCTACCCACAAAACCTTATGAAAAAACCTAATAGAATACCCTAAGAACCTAAGCAATTACCACTAAACTATCAATCTTCTTAAGAAGAATCTGTCTCCGATTCACCCATCTAGTGGTACTCCGTGACTTCGGTTATAATATGGTTGACGTTGGCTTCAAACAAGAATGCTTCTCCCTTTTCTTGTAATTAAAGCGTTTTCACGGCTTCATGCTACAAAAACAATGCACAAATTATGTTTGTTACATACAAATTCAAAAATAGTGGATTATGTCGAATTAATCATAAAAATACTTACAAGTTGTTGAGGAGACAATCTATTGCGGTTAGATTGATGAATCCGGTGTTTCAATTTTAGATACTCAACCACCGCATTTAGGATGATGTCGTGTCGTTGCTCGATGTGTTTAGCAGTTATTCCTTTCGGGTTACCATAATCGTGAACAAATTTGTTAAAAATCTTCAACCACATGTATAGTTGAAGGACGAGTTTCGGCATACCATGCTTGGTGATTGCTAAATCTTCCTCCGAGTCAAACGATGCCATTTGTTGAATGTGGGGTTAGGTACTATACTAAGTTATTTATAGATAATTATTCTAGGGTATAGGGTTTCTAAGTTAAGAGGCTAAAGGAGATATATAAGAGCACAATGGTTTTGAACTTTTGGGTCCAAGTATTAGCTCTCTTTATATAGTGAGAAACCTCAACGACTAGTTTTTTAGAAAATAACCAACACCGGCATTGATGTCATTGTGAACAACTATAGCGGCATTAAATTCCGGTTTTTATTTCCATAAGCTTACCATGCCGGTTTTTATTCACAGAGATTCGGCCAAATATGTAACCAATACCGGCATTGAATATTCAATATAGAACATGCCGGTATTGGTGAAATTCAAAAACAAAAACAGCTAGTTTTTTGAAGAAAAAAAAAAGACTATTGGGGAATCATTCGTATATAATACCCCATTCCTTGGAGAAAATCAATACAAACCACCCACAAGATAACAAAAATCCTTCTCTCAACAAAGCAAGAACGGTTAAAGCTTCAAGAGCGATGGGAGATTCATCATCTAGCTCTATTTGCAAAGTAAGTAGATTAATCATTACTAGCAATATAATCTTCACTACCATGATGCATAACTAATATAATTTCCTCTTACAGAGTCATCATTGCAAGTGTCAAATTTTTAAGTCACCATCTCATCTAGCAATGGACTGCCCTTTTATTTATTCAAAGTGTAGAAGCTATGATAGGACACGCCGGTTTTGGATTGCAAAAACTGATGATGCTGAAAATGGAAGAATGTTTCTAAGGTGTTTGAATAACCCAAAGTGCGATGAGTTTCAATGGTTTGACAAAGTTGTTGAACTAGCAGAGTCAAGAGAAAACCACAAGGGCCAATGCAAGCCTATCGATGGGTGTGATGGGTGTTATATGAAGGGAAAAGAATATGTTGAAAAAGAAGAAGAACCAGTGAAGATGATCCTTGACACCCCAATCCTGGACGATGTCTTCGAACATATTTGGGAAAAGCTCAAAGGCTCCGCAATTGTTGAAAAGGGATGGAAATATATTATCTCTAACAAAGTGCAATCCATTGAATGTTTTTTTATCATGTTTTAATTTAAAGTATCCAATCCAATGTAATAGATTACTTAGGAATGAAATAAAAGAGCATTTGAAAATAATTTTTAGCAGAGTGACGATATTGATTGAATCGACATAACCATGCCGTTTTTCTGTCAACAATGTAGGAAATTTAAAAACTAGAATACCGGCGTAGAATTTAAAAAATACCACAATGCCGGTGTTTGTCAATATATATACAAGAACCTGAAAATTTTAAACTTCTTGTTCCGAAATAGAATTAGAGACAATTTCAATGCCGGCACTTTGGAACCGGCATTGAATTGTAAATTTCTAGGATGCCGGTATAAGTACCGGCATTTCTGGGACTGAAATCATCTATGCCGGAAATTATAATCTTTCACTACAAATCCAGACATGTTCAACATAAACCAAACAACTGGATTCTGCTTAAGTATTTTTAATCCAGGTAGAATAAACCAAAAGCGAACCTGTGGATGGGGAAAAACGATTTGCTGGTTTTTACGGAATTGAAAAGTCGACCGTGTGGAGACTCCTTGAACCGAGCGAAATGTTGAACCGAGCGAAATGTTGAACCTCACACAGATATACTGCAAGAAGGGAGTGCTTTGAATTCGAGAGATCAATCTGTAGTACTCCGGCCTAAACCAAGACAATGGTCGTTCCAGAGTAAATTCGGTCACAAGAGAGGATGGGTTAATCTGTAGGAGGGAAGCTGAGAAATGCGTGAGATCAATGGTGATCTGATATTATAGGTGTGTTGTGATTTCAGCGTGAAAATGCTCTGAATGATTGAATTTTGCCTGATTGAGAGTGATTTCTGTGAGTTCGTGTAGACGAAAGATTGTCTGTATGAACTTTGATGAGAAATTGCTCGTTTAGGTGAAAGTTGCTTGAATCTTCGAATTGTTCGAATCCCTTTAAATGTTGTTCGAATGCCTTTCAATCAGAATTCATAGACGTTTTATAGTGCTGGAATTAAAAACACCATTGATCCCATGAAGCGTGGCAGTTTCTGGAATCAGAGAGTGGGAAAGTGGAAAATCGTGTTAAACCAATTACTCATCGCGCGGAGACTTGGTTAATTCTCCACCCACTACTTTGCTGATTCTTCCAACTGATTGCATGACTTGCTCATATTCTCATCGTGGGTGAACACACATGTCGTAGACCGCCAGACCAAAACCCTAGTTAATATCCCCCCATTGTGACACGATTGAAATCTCGTTATAGTGGAGTCAATTGCTGACTTTGTGGGACGATGAGTCCATGTAGTGCTGAGTTGAACACGTTTTAGCAAATGTTCCAAAACTCATGAATTAAATGTATGTCCGCTGAGACGAGGTACCATAACCTAAAACGAGCAAACTGTGTTGCTGAATTGTCGAATATTGATAGTTGAACC
Source organism: Papaver bracteatum (assembly GCA_023529315.1). Classification (NCBI taxonomy): domain Eukaryota; kingdom Viridiplantae; phylum Streptophyta; class Magnoliopsida; order Ranunculales; family Papaveraceae; genus Papaver; species Papaver bracteatum. The sequence continues at coordinate 254,305 of JAJJWX010005038.1, read as the reverse complement.
AATATTCTTTGATTCGAGCAAATATTGCTAGTCTGAACGAATATTGCTAATTTAAGTGAATATTGCCGGTTCGAGCAAATATTGCCAGTTTAATGAATTTATTGGTAGCAGGACCGAATAAAATAATAATTTAATTTACTGATTGCTGGGTCGAGCAAAATAAATAAAAATGTTAATCATGAAATCAACATAAAATTATCAGAGTGTTTGAATCTGCTCAGAATCACGTTTCTGCAGAACTCTGGATTCAAAACCCTAATTTCACCGAAATGATGATTTATTGCAAATTAACATGGGACCGGATACATGGTATGATGGGTTCACCATGTAATTCCCAGATGCTCGAATAAGAAGAAATACCAAAGTTTCTTGAGGACCAGTTGGTGATATAATGATTAAATGCTGGTTTAATCATTTACCGAAATAATGCTCGTGTGAGCAACGAATAATAAAACCTGGTATTATGAAAACGTGATGGGCCGACCAAGAGGTCATGAAACTGGCTCCTGGTGCGTGTGGGACCAGTGGATGGTCGTTTGAGCAAACTTCCAATAGTTTGGAAAGAGTTTGAACCTAATATGAGCAGTTGAGCAAATTAGGTTAAAATCAGTAAAACATGCGGGATCAGCTGTTTGCAAGCCCCAGGGTCACCCTTGGTCGGTCAAGGGGATGTGCCCGTGTCACCACAATGTTCGTGTTTCAGTCCTGAGAATTTTGATATTTTCTGGTGCACGTTTGAGCAACATTTGGAGAAAATATGCAAAATCCATGGTTTTGCTTTGGCTGGGAACAACACATGAGATGAGGAAAATAAATAAAACAAGGAATTACAAGTTATGGGACCGGACACGGCTAGGGCATGGCCGGCCGGCTGACACGCAGTCCCACATGCTTTTCCCAGTTTCATGTGATTTTATGTATTTTTCTATGATTTTAAGGGAATTTTACATGAAATCAGAGGGATTTATTGAAAACCAAAATATTTTGTTGAAATCAGGGAGTTTCATGAAATCATGAAACAAAATACCAAATAATAAATAAAACACGTGGGACCGTCTAGGTTGAAACACTAGCTAACTTCCTTTAGTAGAATTGACGTAGAATTCTCATACTGACTCGGATTTTGATGGTCCGCCCCTCCATTCCGTACGGAAAAGAATTTCCTATCTCCCTACGAGGGAATATTTAGGTTTTAAGCTCTTTCGGGAGATGAAAACAGCCCGAGAGTAAAATTCAGGAAGATTTCAAGGGATCAGTCCCATGGTATTTTTTCCTAATTTTATCATGTTTGGTAAAATCATGTGATAAAAATACATGAAATTAGATAATTTTAGGAAAATTCATGAAATCAAGGAATCTTCATAATTTGAGAAGGAATAATAAAATAATGGGGAAGTGAGGTGTGGACTGGCTGGCCGGCGGTCCCATATCACCTTTTCCTAATTTTATTATTTTTTGATAAAATCATGTGACTTAGGTAAAAAGACATGAAATTAGGTAGTTTTCATGATTTTAGAGAAAATTCATAAGAAATCAGGGAATTTTCATAATTCAAGAGAAATAATAAAATAATAAGGACATGAGGTGTGGGACCGGCCACGGCCGACCGGCGGTCCCATGTCACCTTTCCCTAATTTTATTATTTTTGATAAAACCATGTGGTTTGGATAATTTCTTTGAAATAAAGAAAATTGCTCGAATGAGAGGATTTTCACAAGATCATGAAAATAGCAAAAATATGATAAAATATAAAATTGGGCACGGGACTGGTCACGGCATGACTGGCCGGCTGGTGAACCCAGTCCCCTGGTGCTTTTGCTAATATTTTATTTCCTATTTTGCATAGGTTTCTCGTTCGTTCATGCTGGTCTGTGCATTATTTGCTAATTACACTTGCACCATTTTTGTCAGGGCTTATTCGATACTCAGATGCATGTTTCGTCGGATATTTATCACTAACCCGTGGCATTCTGCTGGGAAGAACCACGAATTGAAGTGACGAAATATAACAGAGAATCGTAGAATATTGCTGGATATTCAGACGATAGAGAATCGTAGAATATTACTGGATATTCAGACGATGGTTCGTAGAATATTGCTGGATATACGATGGTTCGTAGAATATTGCTAGATATTCAGACGATGGTTCGTAGAATATTGTTGGATATTCAGACGATGATTCGTAGAATATTGCTGGATATTCATACGATCTCAGATAATTAATTGATGACTCTAGAAGGGCTCCCTGTCTAAGAGCATTAATCATCTGAGGGTTTGAGCAATATGAACTTGCTGGAGTGTCATATTACTTTTTGCATAGTCGGGGAAAACCGGTCGCATCCCGAAGACGTTGTCGCCCAATCTTTCGATTATATACAATATGAGATGTGCCGTGGTCTCAGCTGGGAGACTGCACATCTGCATCTTCTTTGAGAGACTTTCTCCATCAAAGGGTTATGAGATGTGCCGTGGTCTCAGCTGGGAGACTGCACATCTACATCTTCTCCGAGAGACTTTCTCCATCAGAGGGTTATGATATGTGTCGTGGTCTCAGCTGGGAAACTGCACATCTGCATCTTCTCTAAGATATTTTCTCCATCAGAGGTGGCATGAGATTTCATGCATAGAGACATGAGTCTCGATACTCATCCGTTTACCGGATCCGGAGTAATTACTGAAATTGCTCAGTATTCATGAGATGTGCAGTGGCCTCAGCTAAGAGACTACACATCTTCATGTACTCTGAGAGACAACCTTCTCAGTCAGAGATTTATGGCATGAGCTTTCATGCTTTAATCGATAGACATGAGTCTCGATATTCATCTAATTGCCGAATCTAGAGTATAGTTTTACAACTCTACCCTTTGTCGAAAATCCACCATCTACAAAACCAAACAACTAAAGAGTTAACCCTGAGGTACAAACGAAAACAAGTTTAATCTAGACATGTTCAACACAATTTAAATAACCACCAATTGTTCACTTGGTCTTTAGTTTCTTTTTTGAGGGCGCCTTCCTCGTTTCTCCAAACAAATCTTTTGCACTAGGGTCGGTTTCTTCAATTCTATCATGCTTTTGCTCGACTTCCTTGATTTCTTGAAGGGATAGAACCACTCCTTCATCATACTTGCAACCAAACATCTTCTTCAAGTTGCGAAGCCAACGACGCTAGTTTAATACATGAAACACATAATTAGTATATACTAATATATAACATTATGTTTACATTAAACGACTAAGCAATTAATAGAATTTACTAGCAATCCAACGGTCTTAAGAAGTTGGGGCGTCGTATGTGGTGGAGGTGTAGGAGTTTCAACAGGAGGTTTTTTCTGTGGTGGAACTTGGACGTCATCCGGGCGTACGACATAAGGATGTGACCATTCCAGGTAATCTTCCATGTAGTCGTTATTAACTTCATCACCATTTTCCGTATTCTCCCACTTACTAGTATCTACTAAACGACGTGGCTCCCTATCCCTCCAGTCTGTTGGTTCCAGATCTGGATCATACACTACATGCAACTTGTTGGGAGTTGAATAGCACAGAGAAAAATGAAGAAGATACTTATCATCAGAGGCCGACTCAGAATGTGATAATTGCTTATATCCATGTTGGCGTATCACACGGCATGGATCATCCATGATATATCCTTTTGGGGTGGAACAACATCCCATTGTAAAATGCAACATCACCAAACCTCACAAGTTGACGGTTTTCTCTAGCCTTCTTATATGGTTCAAACATAACGTCTTCCGTACTCATTTCTTCGAGAGCCAATCTCATCTCGATCAGTCGACCATTGTTACCGGGCTTTGGAATGCTGTTATACTCGAACTTCTTAGCTCTAGGAGTATCGGGTTCGGGAAGGTCAATGGTCTTCAAGAAAGGGAACTTCTTGAACAAGGTTGGGAGGTGTTCATAACACCACACCTATTCCAATGTGAAGCAGTAAATCTTTATTCTAAATTCATTTTTAACTTCATATTGAATAATATACATAAGAAAATAAGTTAAGAAAACAAATTTACTTGTAGTAGAGTGAAATTCCCGACAAATTGGTTTTTTTTAGCCAAAGAGGCCCTTCTCATCTCCGCCATCAGATGTGCCATTACCGCGGTGCCCCAATAATAGATATAAACATCTTCTAACGGATCCAAGTACTGAAGAAAGTTTGCACTTACCCTATTTTCATTAGTGTCAGGGAATGCCCTAGTGCCCAAGATATACAACAGGTATGCAGCGGCTGTATAACGAATCTGTGCAAGGTCCCATCCATCCTCCAAACTTATTTGCTTTGTATTTTTTCAAACCTCTTCTTAAGCATCGTCAGCTTGAATGTCTTCGTCTTACTAGACTGAGATTCATAAAAGCTCTTCGTAGAAGTTTTGAAGTCCCAACCAAACAGCTTGTTAGTTAAAGCGTGCAACTTCGACCATTCAAGGTCCAGACACTCAACTCCCTCTGCAATTGATTTGCCGATAACGTTCAAGCCTAGAATGTTCTGAGCATCATCAAGGATCAAGGTCATCTATCCCCACGGGAAGTGCATTGTATCAGTTTCACCATGGTACCTTTCGACGAAGCAATTGACTGTCACGATATATGGCTTCACATAATTTTCAACCAAAGCATATAGACCAGAATCCTTTACTATTTTTTGGACATCATCATGCTCCAAAGGCAAATCCCAATGAGCCGCGGCTTGGTTTCAGAAAACACGAACAACCTTAGTATGATCCTACAATTAGAAGAAAATACGATTAAGAGATTTTGCATAAATCCAAAACAGTACATATGCACAAAATAAAAAAATGCTTACATAGGTTTGATAGATAGTACGAGCCCAAGTGTGCTTGTATCCAAATAGTACTTTCGGTTCGGGAGCTTCACCCCAAATTTTACCACGTTCAAGGTCGGGTATCATGTCATCAATGTGAGGAAGGTGACAACCTTTAACTTTGTGTTTCCCCCTGCCCTTGCCCTTGCCTTGTGTCGGTTGTTGACTTGGACCACCAACTTCGCTTTGGCTTGTAAATTGACTTGGATGAACCTCATTATATTCCTCCTTACTTTCACCTTCATCATGCTCACCGTCCTCAACTATTCCAGTACCTTCACGGATTACAAGTGCACTACGGTCACCACCACTCTCCCAAATTGCTCCTCTTGTTTCAAACCCCAAACGCTTCTTGCGACCTTCATCTTTCCCTCGTGGAGGCAGAGACTGAGGAGTATCAAGACCGTCCTTCCTTTTTCGCTTAGTGACAACATCTTTATTTTTTCTTTTGTTAGCTTCCTTGGCTTTTGACCTATAACATAAGCACACGAAAACAAAAATAAGACAGGTCATATTGGAAGTTTAAGTACTGGCATGGAGACTCTTAAACAGACTAATCCGGTTCAGTGCTACCGGTATTGAAACTTAGCTATCGAGAATGCCGGTAGTTAAATGGGTTTCTTCTGGATACCAAAAGACAACTACCGGCACTCTCGAAGTAAATAAATTCTGTGCCGGTAACATTGTACCGGCATACAATGGAAGCGCAATAGAGTGCCAGTACTGATCAAAAAATCATATATGTTCCTGTAAGTTTAAAGGTTACTACCGGCGTACACGAATTCAATAAAATCTATGATGTTTCTCATATACCGGTATACATTAAACCTACATTCAATGCTGGTACTGGTGACAAAGTTCATAATGTTTCTGTGTGTTTTAAGTATACTACTGGCATACACGAATTACTATTAACCTATGCCGGTACCTAAAACCGGTATGGTATTCAACCCATTTTGTATGCCGGTACTATAAATTCACTTTCAGGAATTGAAACCGGCATGGTATTCATCCCAGATCCCACGTCGGTACTTAAAACCGGCGTGGTATTCATCCCATATCGATTGCCGGTACTCTGTGTACCTCGACTGTTTCAGCTATGTTTGGAGATTCTAACCTAAACCTATTGCTATAAATCAATTAAAACAATTATGAATGAGTTCAAAATCACTAACCTTCTCACAGAAGCCATTTTTGCTGCGAGTGGTTGATCGTCCGAGTTCGACGACTCGTCCTCTCCTTGTTCTTCAACAATCGAAGCAATTTATTGTTCGTGTTTTTGTTGACCAATCGATTTGGTCTTCGGTTTGGATTTTGTTTTCCTTCGTGGAGGCATGGTTATGATTCAGGTAGGTTAATCGACGAAGAAATTTTTAATTTAATGATTAATCGTCGATGGAGAACGATGAAGAATTTTTTTTTTTTTTACAAAACCCTAACTGTGCCGGCACTCAAATGGAATTGGGGGATAAACTGATTTGGTTTTTAGATTTTATTGTTTTATGGGAAAGGGCATAACATTCTTTTCATAAAGGTTTTTAATTAGGGTAAGGGTATTTTGGTATTTTCATAATCAAAAGTTACCCCTTATCAGTCACCCCTGGTTAGGGGAAGTAATTCATATCCCCCAATTAATAAAAGTATCCCCCAATTGCGCGTTCTATATAAGAGTCTAATTAACAAAAATATATTAAGAAAATTTGGTGATACATGTGATACAGATACTATATATACACGCTTCTAAAAATACCTCATTGCGTCGCTTAAAACAGATTTTTCTCAAACCTTTTTCGGGAAATTTTGCCTAAATATAATTTTTTACTCTTGAATTACATGGAATATTTCTCTTCAATATTCTCTTTTTATCAAATTTGTTTTAAAAAAGAGGTAATTTTATATTCCCGAATGGAAATATTTTCATAAAAAGTATTTCTATATAAAAAGAGGTTTTATTTCTTCCGTATTTGTGTTGATTTTTCTTCCGATATGAAAATTTTTAGGATTTTTTACTAAAAAGAGAATGATTCGATTTCTAAGATTTCTTTTTCATTAATTGCTCATGAAAGATTCCCGGAAAAAAAAAGTTCTTTCTTTGGTATGTAAATCTCGTAAAAAAAACTTATACATGTTGATTTTCCTTTTACATGGAAATTTTCGTTTTTTTTCCCAAAAAAAAAAAAACGTATGTGCCCTCCCTGAAAGATATTTGTAGATTTTGCCGCTTATCCGAAGGTCCAGATTTCATATTCTATTAAAAATTGACGGCCACGAAATGTAAGGGGGCTAACTTTGATTTTGGCCAATTAGAATCGAGGGTTTCGTTGACCGGCGAATGGGAGGGGAGGTTTTTGCAACTCTCGACGTGGTGCGAGAGATGTGGTTGGGTGTTTAGGTTGTTGAAGTTTTTTGAAGATTTCTTTTCCATTAAAGTTTTTTTATTCCTTTGGTATGTAAATCTCGTAAAAAAAATTATACATGTTGATTTTTCTTCTACATGGAAGTTTTAGTTTTTTTTCCAAAAAAAAAAAAAACGTGTGCGCCCTCCCCGAAAAATATTTATAGATTTTCGAAGATTTCTTTTTCATTAATTGCTCATGAAAGATTCTCGTAATTTTTTTTTTCATTTTTGATATGTAAATTTTGTAAAAAATCTTATACATGTCGACTTTCCTTCTACATGGAAATTTTTGTTTTTTTTCCAAAAAAAAAAAAACGTGTTTAATTTTTTTTTTCTTTGGTATGTAAATCCTGTAAAAAAACTTATACATGCCAATTTTTCTTCTACATGGAAATTTTTTTTTTCCAAAAAAAATAGGTCTGGGTCCTCCCCGAAAGATATTTGTAGATTTTGCCACTAATCCGAAGTCCCAGATTTTATATTCCATGAAAAATTAACGGCCACGAAATGTAAGGGGGCTAACTTTGATTTCGTCCAATCAGGAGCGAGGGTTTTGTTCACCGGCCAATGGGAAGGGAGGTTACCGCAACTCTCGACATGGTGTGAGAGATGTGGTTGGGTGTTTAGGTTATTGATATGGAATACAAAAAATATATAAATAAACTTTGTAGCTCCTATTCCACATGTTTAATCTTCAACAATACTCGAAATCTTCGTCACTTCCAAGTAATCCAATGATCCCAAAGGTTGTAAGTTTAGCATCATCGTTGTTGAAAATCCGTAGCTATAACAATGAGAAAAGCATCGGTTCTTAATCATTGTTATACAGTGTCATAGTATTATTACACAGCGTCAAAGTCCAATTGCATCACAACTTCAACAACAATACTATGGTGATACTTTACTCCCCCTTAGTCAATACTCCATCTCACATGGAAACCACTCCCCCTTACATAATGATTTGAAAACCATATGTATTTGTAGTGTGAACTACAATTAATTCTCCCCATTTTTGTCAATAAAATTGGCAAAGGTACAAGAACGGGATCCTAATGAAATTTCCGTAAGAGACATTTCATTACCAAAGGTAAATATGTATCATCTTGTTTAGATGCAATCATAAAGCCGAAGCTAAATGCATTCATCAAGGAGTTTATAAAGACGCAAGATAACCCCTCTAATATTCCACAACCGTATTCCCCACAAAGATTTGGCAATTAAGCACAAGTTCAAAATAACTCTCCCCCATAATATGTCATTCCCTAAGGAACAACAAGAGCGACCTTAATTTCAAAAGAAAAGAAGGATTTATTTAGACTCAAAAATTAAATACAAGTATAAATTTGGAATCCAACAAGAAATATTCAATCAAATTAACCAAAGCGAACTAGGATTAATTTGACTAAATATGCTCAACACAAGTAAACTTATGGAGACTTAAAAAAATCAATTAAATTAATCACAAGAAAACTTGCAAATAATCTAATTGTCATACTCAACCAAACTAATTACAAGAGTAATCAGTTTAATTGGACACACTCGACATAAGAAAAACTTACGGAGTGCTAACTAAATAACCATACTAGATGATTGATTTAGTTCATTTGGGCTCAACACAAGAGATTATGGAACCCCGACTAAGATTATCATAACATGACAACCTTAACCGTACATGTACTCAACATAAGAAAACTTATGGAATACAAACTAAACAACCACACAAGTTGATTAATTTAGTTCTTAATGCTCAACATATAGCATCTCATGGAACAACCAACCATGCCAATAAGAAATCGACTTAGTTGTATCGTGCTCAACATGAGATACACAATGGAGCCTTCACGGTAATACATAAAAAAATGGATCAATAAGGATCTATACCATGGATAACACAATAATTCATTCTATTTTTCATCACCATTTTCACAATGACACACAATAGACATAATCCTTGAATCACAAAAGATTTTAACCTATCTTACATCAATAATTGACAATATAGGCTTAACTTTTGTGTTTGTCAAAAGTCTGTTCATCCTTTTTATCAATATTTGCATATCAATTCACGAACGAATTTACTTTTGACAAAATATGGGACAATCAAGTTCACGGACGTAAACATACATATCCCATCAAAATATTGCAATATATAAAACCATAAATATTAATACTACAACCATCATCTGCCAAACAATCTTATAAATTTTAAACCAAAAAATAAAAACAAGAAGATGAAAACATTGGATATAGCTATGTGTAATCACAATAATGGCTATTCCAAAACACTAGTTATTCTTCTAAACAAAAGAGAAAAAAAATAAAAGATTTACTAGATAAAAACATTTCACTTACTATGTATACTCTTCTCATATTCTTTGTATTCTTCAAGCTCATCTTCGATCAGATCAATTCTAGATTCTAGATTATCCATCTTTTCTTCAAGTCTCTTGGAAGAAGTTTCTAGCTCACTTTTTAGGGAACGAACTTGTTCCAAGACAAGATTCATAGTCAAGGAGAGCTTATCAAAATGAGAAACATAGATGTTCCCATCTAGGGAAGAATCATGAGAATCGAGAATCACACCATTATCTAAAGAATCAAAGCGTATCTTCTTTGATAGAAAGAGAACAATCCAAACATCACTTTCTTTGCTAGAAAGGCTTGAGGAGGACATGATAGAAGAGATAAATGAAATGTTGAACTGAGAAAACTTTATTTTAAAGGAAACTGAGAAGATAAATTTCCAAACTAACCTTTGACCAAAACCCTAACAAAATTTTGATTATCCTTAAAAAAAGATCTTAAAAACTGGAAAAGAAATGTTTCATCACAACCCTCTCAAAGATTATGATTTCTTTGTCTAAGAGGGACAGACAAAGAGATCCTTAATACAATGTTATAAACCGTACAAATTCCAATTCTTCTCAGAACTAGATAACTCCTTTTGAGGTGATGAAGTTATAGTCTGTTTCTGTCTTGTTTTTAAGAAAGATGAGTGGACATCATCCTTTCCCCTTTTTAGCATAGATTTGAACACCTTGATTGTTGATTTTCGCAAACTATGCATTCTTTTGGAAATCTCTTTTACAAAGGCAGGGGATTTTGTATGAGATTTCTTTTCTTCTTCTGCAACCAACATTTTGTAGAAGAGAGTTTTTTTCTGTTTCTGAGTGCTCCAAACTTTCACATGGTCATGATAATCACAAGTAGAGTCTGTAAGATTAGGAACGTCCTTGTGATTCTATATACCATCCCTATTGTCTGAGTGACTTAAGAAGGGTATAGTCTCAGGAGAATTTTGCTGATAACTTTTTGACGAAAAAATCGAAAAGTTTTGAGAATCATGATTGTGAGTAATCTTCTCTTTTAACCTTGATAGTTCACTTTCCAGATTTTCAATCCTTTTAGATACGACTACTTTATCTAGTTGTAAGACTTATGGAGAAGTAAGATTGTTTATCAAGGAATGATCAGGACTGTTAGGAGGACATTCATGATTATCAGCAAACAGATTGAGTGAACCTTCATAGATGTCATCCTCAGGACAATAGTCAAGAGTGGCCATCCATGCTTTAGTTAGCTCATTTACTTCCTTATTTGGATGCTTAGAAGTATCATGAACACTTCTATAGCACTTGAAACAAGTATAACTTTTCTGAACCTTTTCATTTATTGACTTCTTTTTCTCTTCAGACTTTCTTTTATTTTGTCTAACAGATTTCTTAAGCTGTTGAATAAACAGTGACAAAAATGAATTAAAGTAATTCTCATCCTTTTTGTCAATCAATTTAGGACATCGAGACTTACGATTAGAAGCAACAACATGATTGCTAGATAGAAGTCGTTTCTCTCTTTGTTCCAGTTCAAAATCGAAAATTTTCAACTTTCGTGCTAGAGAATTTCTGGAAAGAGTATCAAGGTTATTTCCCTCAACGATGGCATGCTTCTTAGCATCGTATCTAGATGACAGTGATCTGATAATTTTCATCACAATGTCCTTTTCAGGAATAGTCTTACCCAGTGCAAAAGATGCATTAACAATTTCAGACACTTTGTGATTAAACTCATCAAATGTTTCTTCATCTTCCATACGAAGGTTTTCCCAATCGGAACTAAGGTTTTGAAGCCTAGCTTCATTTTCACTAGTGTTTCTTTCAAATATGGTTGCTAATATATCCAAAGCTCCGTCGGAGTTTTGCTTTGCAGCAAGAATATTTTCAGGAGTGTATTCCGCAATATTCTTTGGAACATTTACATCTCCAACTGCATCAACGGGAGCATTATAGCCATTAACAACATATACCCATGATTGGAAATCACGTGCTTGAAGAAAAGCGCGCATAGGAATTTTCCACCATAAATAATTAGTGCAATCGAAGACTGGTGGTACGTTTATTGAGATAACACCTCTGTCCATAGAGTCAGATCGCTTACAAACACAGACTTATGAGGTATTGAACGTGTTTGCCTGCTCTGATACCAATTGAAATAGCGGGGGTCTAACAACCTCACCCAATATTTCGATTAGCAATCTGTATGGATAACTCCGAGTTGTTTTCTAGAGAATCAACTAGACTCAATCAATAGAAAATAATCAAGGAGTTATTATCTCAATATCTCGATTTGATTTACTTAAGCAAATATGATTCGCGAGTCTAATAAAAAAAAAGATAACTTGGATGGTACCAAAGACCAATATCCAAGTGTCAATCGATTTAAATCAACAACCAAAAGGTCGGATATTCTAATCGATTGAACAACGCACAACCTGTATTATTTCAATTATATAAAAATATAATGCGGAAAAGAAATAACACATACACTAGAATTTTGTTAACGAGGAAAACGCAAATGCAGAAAAACCCCGGGACCTAGTCCAGATTAAATATACACTGTATTAAGCCGCTACAGACACCAGGATACTCCAAATTAACTTCGGTCCGGACTGTAGTTGAACCCCAACCAATCTCACACTGATCCAAGGTACAATTATGCTCCTACGCCTCTGATCCCAGCAGGATACTGCGCACTTGATTCCCTTAGCTGATCTCACCCACAACCAAGAGTTGCTACGACCCAAAGTCGAAGACTTTAGCAAACAAATCTTTCTCACACAGAAAAGTCTACAAGATAGATAAATTCGTCTCCCACGAATAAACATATGAGTTTTTTTTTCGTCTTTTGATAAATCAAGGTGAACAGGAACCAATCAATAAAACCAGACTTATATTCCCGAAGAACATCTCAGTTTTATCAATCACCTAATAATAGTCTTAATCGACGCAGCGAAATAAAATATTGTGGAATCACAAATGATGAGACGAAGATGTTTGTGATTACTTTTATATCTTGCCTATCGGAGATAAAAATCTCAATCCAATTATTATAATTTTACTCGTATGATAGAAATAGCAAGATCAGATCACACAACTACAAGAAAAGTAGTATCGGTCTGGATTCACAATCCCAATGAAGTCTTTAAGTCGTTAACATGGTTTTCGAAGAAGAAAACCAAAGGTTAAAGGAGAATCGACTCTAGCTTAGCAAACTAGTATCACACAGAATGTGTGGGGATTAGGTTTCCCAGTTGCTAGAGTTCTCCCTTATATAGTCTTTCAAATCAGGGTTTGCAATCAATGTTAGCTTATTAACAAAGAATTCAATATTCACCGATAGATGAAAACCTGATTAGATTCAAGCTAATATTTCTCAACCGTTACATCGAAAACTTAGCTTGTCATACACACATGTACTTGACAATTTTGGGTTTATGTAACCGTACCCAAACGTGTACAATGGTTGGTTCAATATTAGTCAACCAAATGGTTAGCCAAATGATAACTTCCATATCAACCATATTCTTCTTCACCATAACTAGTCCAAATGACTCAAATTAACTAGTTAGAGAGTTGTTCAATTGCTATGAGATCTTATGTACTACACAAGACACAATTGAAGCAAAAACAATGTGATTCACTCGAATCGATTCATGAACTATAAAGCCACGGTTTGAAATATCATTCCTTAGATAATTTAAATAAGTTCACGAACATCGTTTTTAGACATAACCACTCAAGTTCGCGGACTTAAGTAACCGGTTGGAGTTCACAAACTCCACTAGAAATTCTCGGGTTCGAGAACTTCCGTCAGTTCGCGGACTGAAACCAAGCTTCAACTCCAGCAAAAATTCTCGGGTTCGAGAACTACGCTCGTTCGCGGACTGGGTTGACTACTCAAGTTTCGGTTTTCACTTGATCAACAAAGTTCGCAAACTTCGGTTCAAGTGCATAAGGATTTATACATATATGTGTTACCACAACAATGTTTATATCCCCCGGTGGTTATATTGTCTAAACTCTTATTTCAATCATTGAAACATTCTCAAAGGACGTCATATAGTTGTTATTCACGAACTAGTTTTCGTCAGAGCAATTTCCAAAGTGATTGAAACATAACATGACTTTCGTCACTAGGCAAAGATGAATTCGGCTAAAGCGAAAGCTTTACCATCACATATTTCGAGAAATAGATAAGCGAGATATACTCATCTCAAAATGTCACATGTGTATATCTTTAGTCTATATAGTAAAACGACTTTTGTCTCAAGATAGGAGATAGAGTAGATAGACTTTTGAGTGATAGATAAGTTCAAGTCTCCACATACCTTTTAGTCGATGAAGATCCACTGGTTCCTTGAGTAGTCCTTCGTATTGTATGATGATTTCCATGGAGTTCTTGATCTCAACTACACTTTATATCCTAGTCCGAGACCTTAGCTATAGTAGACTAGAAATCAAGACTTTATAGTTTTGATCACTAACTGTAGTTGCAGGATCTCCCACAACACACCCCTTGTAATATCTTGATAATAATTTCTTGATCTAAACTCATTTGATATTAAAATGGTGGTTAAAATACTAAAAATTGTAAATAGACACACAAATTTTTACATGGTTCGATCAATATGATCTACATCCATGATTCTTCACTATAATTGTTTAAATTTACATTGATAATCTCCATTAATGGAGTTCTAGATCTAGTTTTAGGGAAGAAGAAGATAAAGAAAAATACATTCTCTCTCTAAAAATATCTCTCTGCAAAATATCTCTCCCTCTCTTACTAAAATTGTCCTCCCCTTTCTCTCTCTCGCTCTTCTCTTTATATAGGTGTTTACATAGTGGATGACAGCTCATATATAACTCATACTTCCCCTATTTTAGGATCCTTTATTACACTTTCGCAAACTCTCTCCATAATCTCGCAGGATCTTTCCCTCTTGCTACATTCTTGCGAGCTGCCGCCTTATTCTTGCGAGCAATAATAAAATCTTCACATCTTCCTTGTGTTTTATGTTGTCGTTGTTTATTATGTCATTTTTGTAATCAATTTGCGACACTCGCAATGTGTCATTTATGAAAACTTCGCAAGTATGTCCTTGCTGCGATATTTTGATCTTACACTAATATTGACAAACATGCTTGATATAGCAACGCATGCGAGTTCGACCAAGCAGTGCTCTAACAAGAGAGTTGTTCAATTGCTTAGATCTCATAGAAGTATATAAGACACAATCGAAACAAATTTTTTTTTTTGATTCACTCGAATCGATTCATGAACTTTATAGCCATGGTTTGCAAATATGCATTCCTTAATTTATATATGTCTAAGTTCACGAATAAAGCGTTTTTAGAAATAACCCACTCAAGTATGCATACCGTTACGCATACTTAAGTACCCGGTTTAAGTTTGTTTTCAGTTCACAAACTCCAGCAGAAATTCACGGGATGTGAAGCTCCGGCAGTACGCGAACTTTGCTTCCGGACATCCTGAAACACTAAAGTACGCATACTTTAGTTCAAGGATTTTATATCCATACAATGTTTATATCCATTCAAGGTTATATATTCTAAACTCTCATTTCAATCATTGAAACATTCTTAGAGGATGTTAAATAGAGGTTATTCACACACTATTTTTCACTAAAGTGATTTTCAAGATACTAAAATAATCAACATGACTTTCGTCACTTGTAAAGATGAACTTGGCCAAAGTGAAAGCTTACCAACACATATTCAAGAAATAGATAAGCGAGATAAACTCGGCTCGAAATAACAAATGTGTATAATCGAAGTCTATATAGCAATACGACTTTTGCCTCAAGATAGGATATAGAGTAGATAGACTTTTGAGTGATAGATAAGTTCAAGTCTCCACATACCTTTTAGTCGATGAAGATCCACCAGTTCCTTAAGTAGTTCTTCATCTTTGCATGATGAACGCCGTGGAGTCTAGATCTCAACTACACTTTCTATCCTAGTTTGAGACTTAGCTATAAGTAGACTAGAAATCAAGACTTATAGTTTTGGAAACTAAACTTGACAAACAAGCTTGAGATAGAAACGCTTGCGAGTTCGACCGAGCATTGCTCTAACATTATATAACAGAGAACTCTAGCAACTGGGAAACCTAATCGCCACACCTCATGTGTGATACTAGATGCGACTAGAGTTGATTCTCCTTTAACATAGGGTTTCCCTAAATCTATTATTATATGTTAACAACTTAAAGACTTCATTGGGATTCTGAAGCCAGTCTCAACTATTTTCTCTGTAGTTGAATGTTCTGATCTTACTTGTTCTATCGTATAGAGTACTATCTTCTCTAAGATTTGTTCTAGATTTATCTCTGATAGGTAACATACAAAAAATAATCATAAATCTCTTCATCTCATTCTTTGTGATTCCATAATAACTTGTTCTACTACCTTATATTTAAGTTATTATGAGGTGATTGATATTTCTATGTTGTTCTCCGGGAATATAAGGCCGGATTACAATTGGTTCATATTCACCTTGATTTATCAAAAGACGGAACAAACTTCATAGGCATTTCCGTCGGAGACATATTTATCTATCATAATAGACTTTTCTGTGGGAGATATATTTTTTTATCAAGTCTTCGACTTTGGGTCGTAACAACTCTTGCTTGTGGGTGAAATCATCTAAGGGAATCAAGTGCGTAGAGTCCTGCTGGGGTTCAGAGGCGTAAGGAACGCGATTGGACCTTAATCAGTGTGAGATTAGTTAGGGCTCAACTACATTCCAGTTTGAAGTTAACTTGTAGTAGGCTAGAGTTTGTAGCCTACACACTGTGGTGTTCAAATCTGAACTAGGTTCTAAGGTTTTTCTACATTTGCGGTTTTCTCGTTAACAAAACTTCTAGTTCTGTGTTATTTCTTTTCTGCATTATATTTTCTTTATAATTAAAATATCACAGGTTGTGCGAAGTTCAATCAATTGGTAAATCCAACCTTTGGTTTTTGATTGAAATTGATTGACACTTGAACATTGGTCTTTGGTACCGTTCAAGTTATTTCTCATAATAATCAGGCTCGCGGATTTCTATCTATTTGATCTGCTGATTACATTGAAAAACAGAAATATAACTCTTGGATATATTTTCCTTGATTGAGTTTGACTGTCTAATTGATTCTCTTAGAATTATATTGGAGTTAGTCCATACAGATTGCCCAAACGAAATATTGGGTGTGGTTGTTAGAACCCCCCTTTCAAAATTGATATTGTACATACAATGGTCATTGAAGATGTTTTAAAAGTGGAAAAAAGTCCACTATTTTACTTCAAGTAATGTGAAATCGAACTATGAGTCAGTACCATCAAACGGAATTTGGAATGCTCGGATTGAAAGCCCCTGCAAAATGAGGAGGTTCATGCTCAATGTTTTTCATGACCCATCCCTAATCGATGAAGATTACTCGGATTGGTTTTTGGAGTTTGGGCATGTATAGGTATCTTAAACACCATGATATTTATCTATTGTTTATGCTTTCTTTGCTAGTTTTCTTGTAAATTATGTATCTTATGTTTGATTTTGAGTTATTAGGTACTTTGGAGTCACTTGGAGAAAAATGAGAAGAAATTGTCCATTCTGAGCATAAAGGGCAGAAGCATCACTTCATGTGCAACTGCTATTGGAAGCATAGTCGACGATAAGGGGAGACCAACTTCCTAATTGAAGTGTCAAATGGGATGTCACTTTGGTGACCCATATCTACTCTTGTGGGTGCTTAGAATTATCTTTGGTGGCATGCATCCAAGTTATGGGTGCATATAGCTTTTCTAGCTATTACATAGCCCTGAAATTCAGATAGGATTTTATCTCTCTCATTGTTTTCTGTACCTAGATGTTAGAGAAGGAGACGCTGCTGCCTGTGTCATTAGAGAATAAATACAGAGAGAAAGATGAGATGTTGTTGTCGCTGATTTCTACTACTGAGAAATAGAATAAGAAACGATGTTGATGCAATGGAGGATTTGTGCTCAGAAATGGTGGTTTGAAATGAGGGTTCTGAACGAGTAGAAAATCAAGGGAGAAATACTGCTAAATAAGATAAATTAAAAGTGGGAAAGAAGAAAAGGTGATATTACGGTGAAGAACTATGAATTTAGGGGTTCAGAAACTGCAAATTAGGATTTGGTAGAACTGAAGATTTGATATTTGTCGCTATGAAGATGATGGTGAAGAAATTGAAATAATCATGAGAAAGGGTTTTGTCTGATAGATGTTTTAACTGAAGAAATGTTGATGTTCTTGGACGGAGTTGAATAATTTGCAAAGACTAATATGTGTGTGCAATGAAGAAGATTAGAAGGAATGGGTTTGAGCTTCTAGTGGTTCGGATTGATTCTAGAAGCAAGATGAGCTCGAGTTTAGTATTGAGCTTAAGATTGAAGAACAGAGTGATAGAAGATAAGGCAAGTTGGGAATGTTGATAAAAAAACTGACTTAGATGAATGTTAGGTTTCACATGTCAAGAATGGCTGTAGTTTCGTATGGTGTTTGTGGTGGATTTGAGAAGATAATGAGTTGAACCTGTGTATTTAGAGAATGAGGTTGGTGGTACTGGATTATGAGTGCAGGGGATGTTGATGTTGTTTGTTTTAAGATAAGAAGTTACAGATGTGTATGTGTTGAGATGCTTTAAAGGTTGCAAGGAGAAGGTCGAAGTGTGCAGTTGAGCTAGTGAAGCAATTGAGCTAAAATGAGGAATAGATGAATGTTTAGGTTGCAGAGAATGATGTGGTGGTTGTGTTGTTGCTTCTGAGATATGGAAATGAATGCTTTGCAGTGAGTTAGCCAGAGTACATGGACTGTTATTGGAATTGCTGGTGTTGGAATGGAGTGAGAATGTATGTTGCTTATCTGCTAAGGGTTTTAAAGCTGCGGAGATGGGTTGGTGCTATTTGTAATGATTGTAGCTGGTTCTGCTGAATTCAAGTGATGCATGTGGTATGACTGAGATGGAGAACCTGGAATTCTGTGATGTTGAGAAGATGGGTTCTGGTAATTATATTTAAATTGCAGGAGAAGTAGGTGTACGTGGAGTTGCAGCTAGGTTATATTGATAGTTAACAGAAGAATGAATGAGAATTGTGGATGTATGCATAAGATATGCTAGTAAAGCGCCAACATGGCGCAACACAAATTATGGCCTTTGCAAGATTACAATGTCTCTGGCGTTGGCCACTCAGCACATCCGGCCGAGTAAAATGCCGACTCAAATGCCGACTCGTCCTTGACTCAAACCTTGACCCTTGGTCCATTAAGTCAACTGTCCACTTTGACGGTTGACCGTTAAGTTTGACCAGCCACCTGAGATGTTTCCCGGTCACCTGAAGTTATTTCTGGCGACTTTTTCGGTGTATTTTCCGCTAAATTCTAGCCATTTTCCTGGGTTTCCGGCAGCATTTTCTGGATAGATTTTCACATAAGTTTTTCTCACATATGGGCTTAATGGACTTCTATGACATGGATGTCAAGTGGACAAGTGATAATGCACAAAAGTTGTGAATTATCAGTGGCTTAGCCAAAATTTGATACGCGGAGTGCATGTCTGAGTTGCACCTAGACAATGGCATGTCCCAAACAGGGTTTGGACATGGCCAATGACGCGAGACTAGCGTCAAGAGATGCCAAATGAGTTTGGCAAGTAAATTGTATGCATGAGGCGTACATGCATGCAAGCAAGACTTGTATTAGCATACTTGCATCATTGGGAGAATGATTGCGCTACTTTGGCTGGCATACGCAATCATTATGCAACAAGGCTGGATGACATGTGTTGGGCACATGGCCTCGACGGTTTCGAGTTAATTACACGGAAGTTGCTTTGCTTTATGTATTTCTGAAGGCTAGGACCTGTTTGTTTAACTTTAGAGTGTAGTGGCGTCAGCTGGCACGGTTGGCTAACTTCCTGGCATAAATCTGTAACTGCCTGACAGTTACTTGTACATAGCTTTTGTAAGGCTATATAAGCCTAATCTTGTGAAGGGATTGGGTAATCCGGAAGAAGAAGAATGTGTAACCCTAAGTATGCAACAAATAAAAGGCTACGGCCTAGTTTAAAGCTAAGTTTTATTGGTGCATTTGTCCTTTGTTTTGGCTTACTGTTTATGCATCAAGCGGAGTGTGTGTATTTGATTGAAGTCTTGGAAAATTTGTGATTAAAACCTTTATTTAGTATGGGATGAATAGAGAATTAGTCAAGAAGTTAAAGTATTGGCTAAGTGCGAGTTGGCTGAAATTGTGATACAGAGCATGATTATTATTGTCAAGTTGGTATTGCATTTGAGTGTTGCATACCTGTGACAATGCGGTCATCAGAGCCCTGGTTAAGGGTCTCCCTGTTCATGTTGGATTATACAAGGATTAACGATTTTGTTGTTGTTCTTGAGTTTGGTCGTGAATTGCATTTGAAGTGAAGGATCTACACGGAAAGTACAAGGTAATGCAAAGGATGGGGCGAAGATCATACCAAAGGTTGGCATTAAAGGTATGTGAAAGCTTAATCCAAGAATCTTCAAGTGATAATCATACACGAAGGATTTCCTCGGAACAACTTGATGAGGATGAAACGAGTTCTTCTACATATCATAACTGCACTAAGGGTACCGGAGACGCTGCAAGTGCCGACGAGAAACAACACGATGCTGGGAGGGCTCAACATTATGTTTGTAGGTACTGAATATCGCAAGATAATAGTTCACGAGTATCGTAATAAATAAAGGAGGAAAGAGTTATAAAATGATACGATGATAGAAGTAGCGCGGAGAAATATGAAGTTTTGCGAGGATGAAATAATTTTGCGAGAATGAATTGCGATACTTCGCAATTCATATACAGATGTATAAGTTTTACTATAAATAGGAGTTCAAATGTAAAATTCGGGAGGTTCTTTTAATGAGTGTAAGAAATTATCTTAGGAAGGAGAATAGAAAAAGTTGTAACTATTCTAGTTCCATTTTGATAATTCTATGTAATTAACTAAGAGAATTAATAAGAAAGTTATCATTCACCATCAAGAACTTCTTGAGTTTTTACTAATTCTATTGAGGGTGTAGTTGTAGGTTATTCTGCAACTACATAATTGGCGCTAGAAACAGGGATTTGAAGAATTCATGTACCGGAAAAATGACAAGAAGAAGAAACACATCAGAACCATTAACTGAAGTAAGAAGAAGTGTAAGACTCGCAGGAGGAGAAGCAAATATAACAGGAGAACCTAGTAGGAGAAGGAGTAATCGAAGAAATCAAGCTCAACAAATAATAGATCATGATCGAGTGAGTATACACACTTGGAGAACTTATACACCATAGGAAGAAGATAGAGAACCACAAATCATAGAAAATGGAAGGTTGATGGGAGGAACAATTCTTGAAAAAGAAAGGGAGATGTTAGAAACATTAAGACAAGGAATCCAAGAAGAACGAATGATCGAAGCTGAAGAACGTGCCAATTTAACAAGACAAAATCAAGAATTGAGGATGGAAAATGAGATGCTACAAAGAAGGAAATCTCAAAGTGTTGCAAGATCAAAAGTTAGAACAGAAAGAGAAGGACAAAATTCACCGATAATCAATAATGAAAATAATATGCAAGAACAAGCGCAGAATCAAGGTGAAAGAAATCAAGAGAATCGTTTCATTTTAATACCAAACCACGAACAAAACATGGAGAATTTACGAACAAGGCCAAATCCTAGAGAAAACAATCAAATCGAGAGGAAGAACAACAACTTATGGAAGAAACTGAGAGACAACAAGCAGTACATCAAAACAATCACGAGAATGGAGTAAGAAGATATGAAGAGGCTCGTAACAAACAAAATGTTGAGTATGAAAGAATTAAGAGAAGAATTGTAAATCAACAAACAGAAGTGGAGAGGAATGAACCAAACTCTCGAATAAGAGTACAAGCAAATCAAGAAGAAATAAATCACATAAGGAGGAGAAATGAAGAAGAAGAAATTCCTAATATTCGCATGAGAAGAATAGAAAGGGAAGAACAAGAATTCCAAGATGCTCTGCGACTGAACAATTATGATAATTTAGAAAGAAGATATTTGCAAAACTATGCAAATGAAAACATTAATGAAGAATATGATAGAATGCGAAGGATCGCAAGGGAGGAAGCGCAAGAACGTAGAAGAAGAGAAGTTGCATTAAAAAGACCAATGGATGAGAATTCTGAGGCAAATGCACGGATCTTTCGAGAATTAGCAGAAATGAGAGGGATGATAAACAATAGAAGATGAGGGGATAGAAGGCAATTAGATGAAGCAATAGAAGAAGCTGAGAGGACTCCATTTGCTAGAGAAGTACAATTGGGAGGAATTCCACCAAAATGCAATTTGCCCACACTTACATCTTTGATGGGACTTCATGTGCTATTCAGCACATTAAAGCATACATAAGATGCATGTTACAATGGGAGAATCATGATGTTGTTTTATGCAAGTACTTCGCATCGAGTTTAACAGGGGAAGCTTTAAAGTGGTTCGAAGGACTCCCTAAGAACACTATTACGTCATTCAATTATTTGCAAGCAACTTTCCTTGGAGCATATATCACAAATCACTCTTCACGGCTTGGTATTGAAGATATATTTGGTTTAAAACAAAGAGTGGGTGAAAGTTTGAAGCATTTGGTAAGACGATGGAAGACTATGTGCAGTGATATGGCAGGGCGCGTGGATGAGATACTTGATTCTGTCCTTCATAAATGCGATGTTCGCAACTGAACAATTATATGTTCAAATCTTCAGAAGAAAGAATTCCATAATGATGACAGAGTTACGAGAATTGCAAGAAGAATACATTACACTAGAGGAAAAACAAAACAGTATGGAGTCATATCCAGTAGCAAAGACTAGCAATCAAGAGGGAGGAGCAAATTTACTTCCCAAAATAATCAATGTAGTAGCAGGTACTTCGCAAACATCCTCACAAACTTCTTCGCAAATTTCAGAAGAGAAGAAAATCAATGATAGCCAGCCAAAAATGGTAGCAATGGGTAGTAGAGATCAAGAAGAGTATGATAGAGAGAGGAATTTCTATAATCGAATAGGAAATAACCAAATTCCAAGATTAGATCAACAACAAGAAAATTATGGGGGACAAAGGCAAAATTATTTTGGACAAGGGAACCAGAGACAAAATTATAACAACGGTCAAGGAGGTCAAAGAATGGTAAGGGAAGAGATAAAGTTGCCACCTTTGAATACAAGTGTAGAAAAGATATGGCAAGCAATTATCCTGGTAGAGCATATACCAACTCCATGGAACATGGGAAAGGAACCACCAATGGGTCCAAGAAGTCATGAATTTTGTTCATATCATCATTTTCATGGACATTCTACAAATAATTGCCATAATATCAAGAGGATAATCTTGCGAATGATTGATCAAGGAAAACTAAATCAATTTTTACTTAAGCAGACACAGTCGCAACAATTACCACACTGCTCCACCATAACTCGCAGGAGAACACAACAAAAGAAAAGGGAGAAGAAATCCTACATATAGAAGTGGGATCAAAAGCAAGGAATGTTTTCTGTAATTCCATTGTTCATTCATATAAAACCATAGAGGATTTTCATGATAATGTGTTAAGCAGGGTATATGCGAGGGATGGTGAAGGAAAGGAAGTAATGAACATCGCAAAAATTTCACGACTTGAAGATTGGCGAAACGTGAAATTTCTTTTGAAGCCACCTGAAATTCGAGAAGGTTGTGAAGCACATGATAATCCATTGGTAGTAAGATTAGCAATCTACATGAATATGGAAGAAAACGAAGATGATATGGAGGAAGAATCAATTGGTCTTAATAGGATTTTGATTGATACGGGAAGTTCTATCAATATCCTCTTCTATTCTGCTTACAAAACTATGGTGGGAAAAGATGCAGATTTAATACCTTCTACTTACAGAATTTATGGTTTTAATGGAACTGCCAACAAGCCCAAAGGAGAAGTGAGCATGCGAATTCCATTAAGTGGAATGCGAACTGAAATTCTATTATGCATTGTTGATGTCGAATCACCATATAATGCTTTGATAGGAAGACCATGGCTTCATGGAATTCTAGGCGTAGCTTCCACTCTACATCAGTGCATAAAGTTTCCTCATATGAAGGGTATTGAAATTATCAAGGGTGATTGGGCTGAGGGAAAGAAATGTTACGATACAGAAGTAGAAGTTTGCGAAGGAAAAACTACTGAGAAGGAAAATTGGAGAAAAAGAGCAAAGGCTGTGAAAAGAAGTGAAAATTTAATGGCGGAGGATTAAGGAAAAAGAGAATAAAATTACGATGATAATCATACAAGAAATTTACGATGATAATAAGGGGTTGTGATTTGCGAAGAAAGAAGAAGGAAAATAATAAAACAAGAAGGTAATCAGTATGTTTGCTCGTGGAAATGAGGTATGTGGCAAAACAAAATTTTTTATTTCGTGATAAATTTTACGAATATTGTTTGCTCGCAGGAAATTGGGAAAAGTTACGAATTTAAAAATCTATATTGCGATTAAACTTTCATTAATTTGCGAATAAAAGACCGCAATCTGTGATCAGCCTCCAAAAAAGAAAGAGAGCCGCAAAAAATTTTATACAGGCAAACCTTTGTGGCGTACACCCTAGTTCGCGAAGCTATATTTCGTAAGAGGCAAAGTCCTAAAGTACGTCATTTAAGGGGGTACCTATAAACGTGGATAAGGGTAACCGGAACACCACCAAGGGCCCTTAGTACATGGTAAAAATTTAGGGGTACAACCCAATAATGGGGTACCTATCCGGTTTAGACACCTTGGATTCTCACCTAATCTAGCGACATTACGCAATATAAAATGCGGTGTAAGAGGATTTAGGTTGGGCGACTAAGGCATACTGTCTTTCCCAAGAAGTGCAGAAAACGATCAAGGCGCCGAGGTACACGGTTGAGTCAAGAGTGCCGGGTGAGGTTGAACCACATCTGCCATTTTTGACAAGTCTTGGCAAATGATGCACTTGGCCCAAATATACCCCATAGGGTGGAACCTCGTAACTATAAGCCCTATAGGCAAAAAGGATAAGAGGTTGCGATCAAAATATGGTTGTTGGCAGAACCGTATGGGAAGAGCTAACCTTGTATGGTCGATGTACGCTTCCTTGAAGGGGCAACCAGGGGGAAGATAAAGGGCAGCACCCTCCATTAGGGAGCTGATACGTGCTATAAGACGCAAATGTCACGAGGCTTCTTGTTTGCGAAAACATAAAGGCTTGTCATATTTGTGCAACAAATGAAGTTATGCGAGCATTCTAAAAAAAAAAAAAAAGAGAAGGAAAACATACAAAAAGAACTCGCAGAATGAAACAAAGAAGTTAAGATGAGATCAATGGGTTATTACATGAAAGTGTAAAACGTCCTGCGATTTCATCGCAAGACGATAATGTCACGAGGTTGTATATTCACAAGAATGTTCAGACTTGTCATATTATCGCAAATACAAAAATTTACTACAAAAGAGGTGGCAAAATAAGACCTTTACTTAGGAAGGCATGATAAGACCACAGAAATTAATGAAATTCATTACATCAAAACCATTGAAGAAATTATACAAGAATATACATTATGAAGATCTGAAAAGAAGACAACTTCGTCGATATCATTGAAGAAATTTTACAAGAATATACATCATGAAGTTTTGAAGAGAAGACAGCTTCGTCAATACCATTGAAGAATTTTTACAAGAAGTCCTATCAAAGAAGATAACATCATTGAAGAATTTTCACGAAGACTTAACAAAAGATGCGATTTTGATAGCAATCAAATACAGATAAGTTCATACTCGTAAAATGTTACGAGAATTAAATACTTCTTATACTTCTCCATATATTGAATATTTCTCCACAAATGCAATACTATTTATACTTCTTCAAGAATATATCATATTTATTATACTTCTTCAACGGATATTTAATTTTGCGAAGGTTAAGTACTTATTATACTTCTTCATACAATGAGTAATAATTCTTATACTTCTTCATATATTGGGCAATTCTTCATGAATTGAATGCTGCTAATACTTCTTCAAAGATATTTTATACTTCTTATACTTCTTAAGGGTATTTCATATTTCGTATACTTCATATTTCCTATACTTCAAGGGGAGATTTATTATTTACTTCGCAACATTCCGCAAAAGGCAAAAGGATTATATTTCTTATACTTCGAAGGGAGGATTTTTTATTCATAATCACAATAAGAAGAAACTTCGTAAGATAAATTGAGAAGGATATTCTAATACTTCCAGCAATAGTTGATCATTTGAAGAGCAATAATAAGGGGAAAGGGAATACTAAGCTAAGTCTTTAAGATATATTATTTCTCTCCACATGATCAAGTTATGCGAATAAGGGAAACAATCAATCAAAGAAAGATTAATTCAAATTAAGCTTTGAAAAAGAAATTGTTGGATTGATTAAAAGTGCAATCAAGAAGAAAGTGTTGTATTGAAAAGAAACATAACAGACATACAAAAAAGAGTGAAGTTACAGAACAGATATACAAAAAAGAGTGAAGTTATTTTTTAGGCGATCTATTCCCATCAAAATGAACTTCTTCTTCAACTTCACTATCATCTTCAACTTCACTTTCAGAGATTTCCAGATATGGAGTATCTTCAGGAATTTCTTCAGAAAGGAGCGTATGGTACTTCTTGAGAGGAATTTCATTATCTTCGCAAATCTTGCGAGTCATCTTAGATCGAAAACGCTTGACATATAAACTATGGTTATGCTGGGAAATTAGAAGCTGAGATCTCAAATCAGAAATTTTCTTATTACGATTAGCAAGGATAGTTTCCAGATCGTTATTCATCTTCGCATAATTTTCTGCAGCAATGAGAGAAATTAAGGAATTGGTTAGCAAATTACGAAGGAAAAGTAATCAAAATAATTACCATCGCAAAGAATTTACCTTCTAATTGCTTCTTATCATTACGAAGAGAAGAATTTTCAAGCTTTAATTGATTATTCTCCTCAAGAAGAGAAGAATTATCAATTGCGATGCTCGCAGATTGTGAATTATCTTCGTGACGGGATATTAATTCTGCGTTATCAATACTTAAATCCTCTACTTTCTGACGGAGATTTGAATTTTCAACCTCTAAATTCTTACAACGATTCAAAGTTTTCTTCTCAACAATAGAATGACGTCTTTCTCAATCAGAAGCAGCTGCACAACTAACTCTTCCAACCTAAACAAGAAAAAAGGGGTTAGAAATCAACAAAACAAGGGAAATAAACAAGGAATAGAGAAGAAACTTACCATGCTACCTAAAGCATATAATGAAGCAGGAGAGATGAATCTTGAAATTCCTTTGAGGGAGTTATTATCAATTACAGTAGGAACTTTACAAGCCTTCGCAATAAGTTTGCGAGAATTCGTTGTAGGAGAATTTCCTAATCCACGAGAAGAATGGAGGAAAGCCTCATAGATGCTAACCATTGCTGAGGCAAAAGTTTCTGGGATACTGCAATCTTCATTTCCACCTTCATCAACATCATTATCATCATCTCCTTCGTCAGAAAGGGTATCGGAATTAGAACTAAAGTCCTTCTCATGAAATTTATCATCTTCATCACCAAGATCTTCCTCAATATTCTCATTAGAAGAAATTACATTGGAATGAGACTTGGTTGAGAGTTTCTTCTTTTTCCTCCTCTCGTAAACAACATCTTGAAGTTTTCTTTTCCCTTTGCGAAGAGCATCATCTTGACTACCAGAAGCTTGGGTAACCTTCACAGAACGAAGAGTTTGTTGTCTTGCAGAAACCTTTTAGAAGAAGTAGAACTCTTATTTTCACTCGCAAAGAATCTCGGAAGAAGTGGAACCTGCAAATTCAAATAAGGATAAGAAACAGAGGCAACAATATATTGTTTAGAAAAATACAAGAGTGTTTCTTACCTCATTTGAAATTAAAGGGTAACAAAAAGATAAGGAGATGGAAGTACATACATTTCTAAAAACCCAAGGTTGATAATGGCGGTTACGAAGTTTCGCAGGAAGTTCTACTATCCCAAAAATATAAGAACCCGATAATATTAAAGGGTACTTATACCAATCTTCATCATTAGAACGACGAGGTGTCTTATTATTTCCTGAAGCATAATCAATATCGTGCATGAGAAGATCATCTCACTGCGATATTAGCTTTACGATGAAGACGAACACCCCAACGATTATCTTCTTTCCTCGCAGAATTAGTGTGTAATTTTTGAAGAAACCCTCAACTGTATAATTCGCAACAACAATTTCCATATTTTCAAATCCAGGTTTCCTAAGATCAACTGAATACAAAGATTTCCCAAAAGCGGCACGATTTGCGAATTTAACTAAGAGGCGAATACAATCACCAGTCAATTGGTAAATGGCACAAGAAAAATTGGGGTGGGAAATAATTTCATAGAATAGAGGAAAGTTAACATCATAAAGAGGAAGAGGAAGACCTGCGAGGATTTGACCTCGTGAGATTAAAATTTTCTGATCATCCCAAACATAGTTGGTAAAGAGCTTCACACATAGAGAAGATTTGTTATCATAACCTTCAATCTCAGAGAGAATGAGGTCCCTATCAGCAAGTTCCGCATTAATCTGTTCAATAGTTTTCTTCTTTGGTGCCATTGAATATAAGAGGGAAAATAGAAAGGAAAAAAGATAAAAGAGATTGCAGATGCAGAAGTGGTGAAGAAGATGAATAAGATAAGAGAATAAAAAGCAAAAACAAAGGATAATATTTATAAATAGAGAGAGTTTGATAAAGATAGAAACTCATTAATACGAGTAAGCGTGAACGGTTGAAAAGAACGGTTACGAAGAAACGTGTCAAAAAGATAAGGGAAAAGTAAAAAGACGTGTTGCGAACTTGATGGGTGGTAATAACTACACTAAATTTACGAGAATAGGGATTCTCATGACATTTCTTCTTCGTAGAATTGACATGAGAAGAGGCAAGATGTAGGTACTGAATATCGCAAGATAATAGTTCACGAGTATCGTAATAAATAAAGGAGGAAAGAGTTATAAAATGATACGATGATAGAAGTAGCGCGGAGAAATATGAAGTTTTGCGAGGATGAAATAATTTTGCGAGAATGAATTGTGATACTTCGCAATTCATATACAACTGTATAAGTTTTACTATAAATAGGAGTTCAAATGTAAAATTCGGGAGGTTCTTTTAATGAGTGTAAGAAATTATCTTAGGAAGGAGAATAGAAAAAGTTGTAAGTATTCTAGTTCCATTTTGATAATTCTATGTAATTAACTAAGAGAATTAATAAGAAAGTTATCCTTCACCATCAAGAACTTCTTGAGTTTTTACTAATTCTATTGAGGGTGTAGTTGTAGGTTATTCTGCAACTACAATGTTGGTATAGACCAACATCGCATATCAGTAATTTTCTAGGGAGCAAAGCACACACCAAGAAGAAGATGTCTACTGTGCTGATGTACATTGATGTGAGAATCAACGGTGAGTGGGTATTAGCGATGGATGATATCGGTGCTACCAAGTCTTTCATTCATCTAGACGTTTCCATGGCATTGAACTTAATAGTCACTATCGCGGCTAGCACCATCAAAATTGTTAATGCAGAACCACAAGCCATTCGAGGGAAAGTTCGCAATGCAAATGTGCAAGTTGGATAATGGAAAGGAAAACTAGATTTTCTAGTGATGGTCATGGATGATTATGACCTGATTTTGGGCATGGATTCTTTTGCGTGGCGAAGGCGTCGCCATTACCTCATAAGAATGGGATATTGATACAACACCCTCAATACCCATATTTTGTCTCTATGGTGAGGCAAAGTAAACCAGTCAAGATACTTAAGCCATATTTTTCTGCGATTCAGGTAAAAGAAGGTATGCGCCAAGGGTTGTTACTTTCCTAGGAGTGTTGGTTGAGATCAAACCAGTAAAGGTAGTAGAATTTGAGGATGGAACAACTGAGGTCTTAGAAGATTTTGCAAACACGATGCCTACAGAACTGCCTAAGACAATACCACCGTGACGTAGGATCAATCATATGATTGAGTTGGTGCCAGGGGGGAGGCCGCCTGCACAAGCACCATATTGTATGTCGCTGCTAAAACTTTAGGAGATGCGCAAGCAGATTTCTGAACTACTAGAGGCAGGCTATATACAATCGTCTAAAGATCCATTTGGTGCTCCGATTCTGTTCCAAAAGAAGCAAGATGGATCGCTTCGTATGAGTGTATACTATAGGGCTTTGAACAAGATAACTGTGAAGAACAAGTACCCAATTCCGCTAGTGGCAGACTTGTTTGATAGATTAGCTAAGTCCAAGTTTTTCACCAAGTTGGATTTGCGCTTAGGTTATTACTAAGTGCGCATAGCAGAAGGAGATGAACCAAAGACCGCAATGGTAATAAGGTATGGATCGTTTGAGTACCGTGTGATGCCAATCGTCTTGACGAATGCACCTGTAACATTTTGCAATCTGATGAATGATGTGTTTGCTTAGTACATCGACCGCTTTGTTGTGGTATACTTGGATGACATAGTCATTTACAGTGAGACTTTGGAAGAGCATGCGATGCATCTTCGCAAAGTGTTTGCAAAGCTTAGGGAAGCAAGTTTGTATATGAAGAAGGAAAAGTGTGAGTTTTCCCAAACCCCGATTACTTTCCTTGTGGAGGCCATTATGGATTGTCCTAAGCCAAAGAAGCTTGGAGACCTTCGTTCTTTCTTGGGTTTATCTAACTATTCCAGGCGTTTTATAGTTATATATTCAAAGAAAGTAGCCCCATTGACAGATTTGTTGAGGAAGGACAAATCGTGGGCATGGAATGACGAGTGTCAGTGGTCATTCGATGCATTGAAGGAAGAGGTCTCGACAGAACCAGTTTTTCGCCTGCCTAGCTTCGATGTACCATTTGAAGTGCACACTGATGCTTCAGACATGGCTTTAGGGGGAGTTTTGGTGCAAGAAGGCCATTCAGTGGCTTACGAGAGTCGTAAGCTTAACAATGTTGAAGGGAGATACACTGTGCATGAGAAAGAGATGTTGGCAGTGATGCATTACCTAAGAACGTGGCGCCATTATTTGTTGGGAACTTATTTCCTCATAAGGATAGTTAATGTGGCCATTGCGTTCTTTTCCATCCAGAAGAAACTATCGCCAAAACAAGTAAGGTGGCTTGACTTTTTGAGCGAGTTCGACTACAAGTTCAAGCATAAGCCAGAAAGGCTTAATTCTGTGCCAGATGCATTAAGCAGAAAGTTGGTGGCAGAATATGTGGCGGCACTGACCATGATTGAGGTAGAGTTGTTGCCTCGAATCAAAGAAGAGACGAAGAATGATCAGGCATGTGTGTGCCTGACTAAACATATATGTGATGGGATTGTTCGTCGATATTGGCTAAATGATGGGTCATTTATTCCAAAGAAGGAAGAATTTATATACCTAATTCAGGTGGACTGAGAAGGGAACTCTTGCGAGAGACGCATGATTCCATTTGGGATGGTCATCCAGGCATGGAACGAACGCATGCTTTGATGGTTCGTTTCTATTACTGGACTAAGATGGAAGATATGTTGAGTTGTATGTGAAGACATTATTAGTGTGTCAATTGGATAAGACGGAAAGGAGAATCGTAGTAGGATTTTTACAACCTTTGACGATTCCAGACAAGCCATGGCAGTGTATCTTCTTGAGTACTGACCTCATCAAACTACAGTTTAAGCACTTCATGATTCAGTGTATCTTCTTAAGCTTTGCAAATCGGCGATTGACTCAGTCGAATTTTCTTCATTTTTTCTTCACTTTCAGATTAACAGAAGCATTAATTCAGGTATTGATTACTTAAATTCCAATGATTGAAGCTCAAATTTTATTTTGATTTAGTTAGTAGTTGTTACTTTATAGTTTTCGAAGTATAATTTGTTGTAGATGAAGTTCTCTGGTGGATCTGGTTTTCTTCAAGTTCAATTGTAAAAAGAATCAATTATAGTTACCAATCAATTATAGTTAAAACAAGTGCAAATAGTAAAAAGAATCAATTATAGTTTAAACAAGTGCAAATAGTAAAAAGAATCAATTATAGTTACCAATCAATTGTGAAACATGGCTTCCTCCATTGTCCCAGTGTTGGGGTTTAGCTCCTCATGCTCAATACGCACCCAAAAGATAGAAACATGGCTCAAAAGGTGTTTTTATTGAGAAATAATACTATGAAGGGTCTTTATACTTAGGGGCTGTTTGGTTCAGAAGGATTGAACTTACTTGACCAGCTAAAAAGGCTTTCTTATGGACATTAAGCTTACGCTTTCGTGTACAAAGATCCTTAAGGAATTTGGCATACGCAGGCATTTTCCTAATTGCTTCTAATAAAGTGATGTTAATGTTTACCTGCTTAAAAATCTCCATAATTTCGTTGAAAGTCGACTCTCTCTTGGTTGGAACTAACAACTGTGGATATGGGGCTCTAGGCACAAAATGAGACCTATCGGGAACCGTGTTGGCATCACTAGAAATTTTATCGGTCTCTTCAGCTAGTGGCTCCTTATGGGTCTCATCTTGGTAACTAGAATGGGAACTAGAAGGTGGATCTAAAGTATGTCAACTATTAGGCATGGCTACCTTATTGTCTACCGTTTTACCACTCCTAAGGGTTGTTACAGAGTTCACATGATTGAACTCTTTCTCTCTAGAGGATATTTTATGAATTCCTATGGGATTGGGTAGTGGTTGATTGGGGGACTTTTCCTTTTCTCTTTCGCTCAAAAGTTTTGCAATCATACTAACATGATTTTTTAGCTCTAAAATAACCTGAGAGTTTTCGTTTAAACCTTTCTCAAACGTTTCCTTAAACTCTGCATTATTATGAGATAAGATGGATAAAGACACTTCTAAACTCATGATCATCATATATGACAGGTTCTGATACTGATCTGGCCCTAAATGGTTCTTAGTATACCCAAAACTTGGGAGAGTCTGAGAAATACTAGACTGACCCTGACTTTGGCCCTTAGACCAAGAGAAATTTGGGTGGTTTCTCCAACCAGGGTTATAGGTATCAGAATATGGATCAAATATTTGATGGTTTTCAAACCTAGAGTTGTTATAAAGAGCATTGGATTGCTCTTCGTATCTACCATGGTGTGACCCTTGATTCATTTCTAAGGCCTCTAGACGCCTAAGAATATCTATCTAACCCATAATCAACTCTATCGATCATATGGATAGGATTTCTAAGTATTTCTGGTTCTCTCATTGAAGCCCATTGCCTAGTTTTCTCAGCTAACTCGATGAACTCATCAAAACAATCATCTGGGTCTTGATGGGTAAATTCTCCACCACTAATTGTTTCTACCTGCATATGGGTTTCACTATCAAGGCCCTCATATAAAATTTGGGCAATGTGGGCTTTTTCAAAGCCGTGATGTGGACACTGGTATAACAATTCACTAAACCTTTCTACTTAATCATGAAGTTTTTCACCTAATTTCTGCTTAAATGTTTGGATAGACTGCCGAACAGCTGCAGTCTTATGGTGTGGGTAGAATTTCTTAACAAATGCCTCTACAAGACCATCACAGGTGGTAATTATTTTAGAAGGAATAAAATGATACCACTCTTTGGCTTTCTCATAGAGAGATAAGTGAAACAAATGTAACCTAAGCACATCCTTGGAGACATTCGGATAGTTCATTGTGTCACAAATCATTTCAAAGTCTCTTAGGTGGGTATATGGGTTTTCATTCTCTAACCCCCTAAACTTACGAAGCATGCCAATAATCTCAGGTCTAATATCAAACTGGACTGTAGAAGATGGTAGAACTACACCTGGCTCATGCAATACTTTAGACGGGTTCAAACGATCCATAAGGGTTTTTACTAGGACCTCATTATCATTTTCCTTAACCATTTCGGCAAAAATAGAAGTATTAAGGATATTTTCCTCACCGTGAGAAGAACTTCCAAAAATAGGACTTTCTAGATTAAGGTAGTCAAGATTCTTGTTTCCTAAAATATCACTTCTAGGTTTTTCACGCATAAACCATCCTAGAGCGTCTCTCTTACGTTTTGGCATACAAGAATTCAACCAAAAATTATGCACATGCAATGCCGGGCTCACTAATTTAGGTAAGCTTGGGTTACCTACAGCAAAATCGGTGCCGTACTAAACCTATAACGCCCAGAGGGTTCACCAAACTAAACCACTTGTTTTCCTAAAATCGGTGCTGGACGAAAATGCAATTGGTGTGTGCAGTGTTTTTTTATAAATAAAGTACTAAAAATAAACATAAAAAAATAAAAGAAAAATTACAAGTCCAAAAATAAATAAAAACTACCAAAAATAAAAGTCCTTAAAAATAAAACTTCGGCTTTCTCCTCTTATGGCAAGTCCACTTTTCACCTTTCGTTTCAAGCAAAACCTGCACAACAAAAACAAAAATACCGAAGAAGTAAAATAGAAAAAAAAATAAAATAAATAAAATAAAATAAAATAAATATAAAACCTATAAAAAAATGCAAAACCTAAAACCTAAACCTAAATACAAGTCCGCGTCGACGGCGCCAAAAACTGATGTAGTTTTAATTGTGGTAAGTAAAGGGTTTGATTCTCGGACTTGGAAGATATTGATTTTAGACTTAATAAAATAAAAATATTAAAACTAGAAAATAAACGAAGATGATTTCAATATTACGAGAGACTGGGACTTAGGATTCCACCAAACTTCACAATCAATTGGTTCATGCAATGATTCATAACAATTTTAGCTCTTTTATCGACTCTATTTCTTTGCCAAAAGTAGATTTTATAAAGCATTAGATGTAAATCATAAGCATAGTGCATCAAAAGTTCTTAGACTAAGCATACACTATCAAACAAAATCACAAATAATCAATAAAAATCATAAATCGATTAAAACAAGTGCAAATAGTAAAAAGAATCAATTATAGTTACCAATCAATTGTGAAACATGGCTTCCTCCATTGTCCCAGTGTTGGGGTTTAGCTCCTCATGCTCAATACGCACCCAAAAGATAGAAACATGGCTCAAAAGGTGTTTTTATTGAGAAATAATACTATGCATCGAGTTTGTAACAGGTATATGTGTTACGTTCTCATCACTCACTAAGAAAGATAAGAATAAATAAATAATTGTTGCTTTGACTGTTACAAAGCTTTTATCGCAGACACTGTTCAACATCGACACTTCTTTTGTGCTGTTTAAATAAGACTGCCTATGCTAGTTTGTTCTTTGTGTTCTTCAGAACGACAGTTCTGAAGCGTCAGTTCTTTGTCTTCTTCACCTGCTGCTTCTATCTTCTCTGCAGCTTCGTTCCAAAGCCTCTGAAACCTCCCCAAACTCTCGACCCAGTTTCCTAGACCTTCCTGAAGCTTATATATACACAACAGGGTCGATTAATCTTCACGAAATCTTTAGTTTCCTTCCTTGCAAGTTACGATATTCTTTTCTTATTTTTCTTTATTTCTTATGCGACTTCTGAGATTCCATGTATACTCAAACTTCCCTCAGATAGATCCCGGTCTTGCAGAAAATATATTCTTTTCTTAACTCCCACGCAACTTCCATAATACACGTAGATTTTCGTGCCTTGTTTTGCCGAGAATATTTTGCAGAGAATAATTGTGGAACTTGTTCTTTCCCGATTTAAACTCGCATACCATTCTTGTTTCATCAAACCAGGCCCAAACCAATTAATACCCGAGATAAACTCCATGAAATTCTCTCCCAAATCCATTCCAGCAAAGTTGCATGTAACTAAAATTTCAAACAAACTTTCCCCCCCAAAAGCCAAGGAAGAAAGTGGATTCCCCTTATCCAAAAAGGGTGTGCCCTTAGCAACTGGGGTGGAAATAACAATTAGAGTGCCCCTTAGTAATTTCGGGGCCCCTTATCCATTTCGAGGGGTGCCTTTAGTAATTTCCTCCCGCGAGCATAAAAACACTTTTCGAGCCAATTTCGCCGCAAAAGCTTATTTCTCCAAAAATACCTACAAATACACAAAACACCATAATAAGTACGAAAACGGGTACTGACCTTATAGAGAATTGAGACTAATATAGACACATAAATGCGTCTATCAAATACCCCCAAACTTATTATTTGCTAGTCCCGAGCAAATCAAATAAAATAAAAATCCTAACTCACTGTCGTAGGCATCGTCGATTGCATTTAGCGTTTGCAATAAGCCTTTAAACCCCTAGGTGTCCCTAGTGGCCGAGTTATAGTCTCGGGAGGGCTTAGTAGAGATATACCCACAAAACCTTTACTTCATACCCTAGCTATCTACGCAGAACCTTGGAATGCACTAAAAAATCTCCTTGGTTGGCATACTTATTGATTACAGGAGGAAGTACCCTGATGCGAAATTCCAATTGTTGTACATGAGTTTGCACTCAAGCATACTAAAATACATATATAAGTGACAGAGCTCTACTTAGATAGTCGCACTATGGACATCAATATCCGGAGTCAACAAATCACATGGAAAGATTAAGAGATGGATATATAAAAAAAGATTGATGGTTTTGATGTTGACTAGGTGAACGGTGTTTCTCATATCTGTCTGAAGTCCACTGCCAAAATGAACCTATCCTAATGGACTGAGATACTGGTCTGACTAATATCAACACAACTGGCATATACAATGGAACCACTGGTCGATAATCCTAATACTAGATCAACTCGTCTGGCATATACAAGGGAACCACTGGTCGATAATCCTAATACTAGATCAACTCGTCTGGCATATACAAGGGAACCAACGGTCGATTTATTCACTGAACATTAACATTTAACCTTTTTTTTAACTGCATGATTTGATCTTTTGGATCTAAGCGCATGCTTCTTGTCAGCAGATTACATGATAGTTCCCATGGATCCTGCCTTACACGCTTGTTTAGGCGACGGAGACAGGGAAAACACACACATATTTCTATTCCCAAGTGTTAATTTAATTTTTAAAATTTATTCCGTTTGGTCTAATTGGTCTGGTTTTTTTTTTTTTTTTTAGTAACTCAATCACTCTATTTCATCCTAGCAGTGGTAACAACTTGAATCGTGAGCCCCACCTAATCACTTAGTGAAACATATTTTAAAGAAAACAAAATAAAAATAGAAGTGAAAAGGACTCAACGAGATATGGTGAAACTACCATGTTATTTCTAACACCTGAGCTCTGTGCTTTAATGAATAGACTCTTTAGACGTTTCCATCTAATCAAATTGGTTCCTCAACTCATACAACCAAAATGCTTCCATCCACTTAGATTGGTTAGTGCCATCCTTAATAAGCATAAATTTCTAGGCTCTGAAGTTTATTTATTGCAACTAACAAAAAGGCAACACAATGTTTCTCCCATACCCCCAAACTTAAATCTAACATTGTCCTCAATGTTCTAAAGATAAAATTAAAAGCATGAACAAGGAGAAACTGTTACCATTTGAAGCAAAAGAGTTAAGGAAAGATATTACCGTGTTGCATGAGCATGGGTTACCTCCCAAGAAGTGCTAAGTTTAACATCTTCAGCCAGACATAAAAAATAATAATTAATCACCTCGAATCATATAGCAACAGCTGGAACAACTGTGGATCAACAAAACCAAATAAAACTGCCACAATTAGAAGACAAATGCATCGGATTAGATAAATAAGCATATATAGCACAACCTGATTTAAAAATTCTTCCAAGACAACTGGATTTATCTGCGGCGCCCACTTGGGCTTCGTATGGGTGTCTTGATAAATAGATTTATCCGAACAACAGGTCTCTAATAGTTTGATTTCCTCCTGGACAGTATCAAGAGGGTCAGGTTGTGGAGTCGGAAGTGACTCAAGTAATACCTCAGGTACACTAGGCTTGAGTCCCAAGTTAGGGACTTCTAATGGGGATACTTGACCATCGCTACCCCCAAACTTAGGGTAATCAGTATTCTCAGACAAACCTCTAACTATTGCTTGAATTTCTGGATCCTCGGAGTCTTTAAAATACTCAAGAGCTTCTTCTAGATCATTACCACCAAACTTAGGGTCAACACTACTCTCCGTAAGGCCTAGAACTATGGCTTGAATTTCAGGGTCTGTAGAGTCTTTAAAGTACTCGAGAACTTCTTCTTGTTCAACATTTTGGTCACCTAACTGACTTAAGAGAATCTCATCAAATTCATCCAAAGAAACATCTAATAAAGTGTCGTCCGAATTATCCTGAACTAAAGTGATAATCATATTCACTTCCTCTAAACCATCATAAGGTTGTCTATTAACATTAAATACATTTAGCTCAGTGGTCATATTACCAAAGGATATGTTCATAAGCCCGGTCCTACAGTTGATGATAGCATTAGACGTGGCTAAAAATGGGCGACCTAAAATCACCGGTATTTGGGCACTAGGATCCTGAACAGGTTGAGTGTCTAGAACAACAAAATCCACTGGATAAATAAATTTATCAACCTCAATTAGTACATCCTCTATGACACCACGAGGTACTTTGATAGACCTATTATCTAACTGTAGGGTCATTTTAGTCGGTTTAAACTCACCAAGACCTAGCTGGGTGTACACATGGTACGGGAATAAGTTAACACTAGCTCCTAAGTCAAGTAATGCCTTATCAATCATGTGATTACCAATTGTACAAGATATGGTGGGGCATCCAGGGTATTTATACTTAGGGGCTGTTTGGTTCAGAAGGATTGAACTTAACTGACCAGCTAAAAAGGCTTTCTTATGGACATTAAGCTTACGCTTTCTTGTACAAAGATCCTTAAGGAATTTGGCATACGCAGGCATTTTCCTAATTGCTTCTAATAAAGGGATGTTAATGTTTACCTGCTTAAAAATCTCCATTATTTAGTTGAAAGTCGACTCTCTCTTGGTTGGAACTAACAACTGTGGATATGGGGCTCTAGGCACAA
Source organism: Papaver bracteatum (assembly GCA_023529315.1). Classification (NCBI taxonomy): domain Eukaryota; kingdom Viridiplantae; phylum Streptophyta; class Magnoliopsida; order Ranunculales; family Papaveraceae; genus Papaver; species Papaver bracteatum. The sequence continues at coordinate 215,746 of JAJJWX010005038.1, read as the reverse complement.
AATGAGACCTATCGGGAACCGTATTGGCATCACTAGAAATTTTATTGGCCTCTTCAGCTAGTGGCTCCTTCTGGGTCTCATCTTGGGAACTAGAATGGGAACTAGAAGGTGGATCTACAGTATGTCCACTATTAGGCATGGATACCTTATTGTCTACCGTTTTACCACTCCTAAGGGTTGTTACAGATTTCACATGATTGAACTCTTTCTCTCTAGAGGATACTTCATGAATTCCTATGGGATTGGGTAGTGGTTGATTGGGGGACTTTTCCTTTTCTCTTTCGCTCAAAAGTTTTGCAATCATACTAACATGATATTTTAGCTCTAAAATAGCCTGAGAGTTTTCGTTTAAACCTTTCTCAACTGTTTCCTTAAACTCTGCATTGTTATGAGATAAGATGGATAGAGACTCTTCTAAACTCATGATCTTCTTATCCGACAGGTTCTGATACTGATCTGGCCCTAAATGGTTCTTAGTATACCCAAAACATGGGAGAGTCTGATAAATACTCTGAGAAATACTAGACTAACCCTGACTTTGGCCCTTAGACCAAGAGAAATTCGGGTGGTTTCTCCAACCAAGGTTATAGGTATCGGAATATGGATCAAATCTTTGATGGTTTTCAAACCTAGAGTTGTTATAAAGAGCATTGGCTTGCTCTTCGTATCTACCATGGTGTGACCCTTGATTCATTTCTAAGGCCTCTAGACGCCTAAGAATATCTGACCCATAATAAACTCTATCGATCATATGGATATGATTTCTAAGTATTTCTGGTTCTCTCATTGAAGCCCATTGCCTAGTTTTCTCAGCTAACTCGATGAACTCATCAAAACAATCATCTGGGTCTTAATGGGTAAATTCTCCACCACTAATTGTTTCTACCTGCATACAGGTTTCACTATCAAGGCCCTTATATAAAATTTGGGCCATGTGGGATTTTTCAAAGCCGTGATGTGGACACTGGTATAACAATTCACTAAACCTTTCTACATAATCATGAAGTTTTTCACCTAATTTATGCTTAAAGGTTTGGATAGACTGTCGAACAGATGCAGTCTTATGGTGTGGGTTGAATTTCTTAACAAATGCCTCTACAAGACCATCCCAGATGGCAATTGTTTTATAAGGAATAAAATGATACCACTTTTTGGCTTTCTCATAGAGAGAGAAGTGAAATAGACGTAACCTAAGCACATCCTTCGAGACATTCGGATAGTTCATTGTGTCACAAATCACTTCAAAATCTCTTATGTGGGTATATGGGTTTTCATTCTCTAACCCCCTAAACTTACGAAGCATGCCAATAGTCTCAGGTCTAATATCAAACTGGACTGTAGAAGATGGTTGAACTACACCTGGCTCATGCAATACTTTATACGGGTTCAAACGATCCCTAAGGGTTTTTACTGGGACCTCATTATCATTTTCCTTAACCATTTCGGCAAAAATAGAAGTATTAAGGATATTTTCCTCACCGTGAAAAGAACGTCCAAAAATAGGACTTTCTAGATTAAGGTAGTCAAGATTCTTGTTTCCTAAAATATCACTTCTAGGTTTTTCACGCATAAACCATCCTAGAGCGTCACTCTTACGTTCTGGCATACAAGAATTCAACCAAAAATTGTGCACATGCAAATGCTGGGCTCACTAATTTAGGTAAGCTTGGGTTACCGACAACAAAATATACCCAAAGGTACGAGGCTGAGGTTTGTGGTGTTTCGGATGATAACGCCCAGAGGGTTCACCGTACTAAACCACTTGTTTTCCTAAAATCGATGCCGGACGAAAATGCAATTGGTATGTGCAGTGTTTTTTATAAATAAAGTACTAAAAATAAACACAAACAAATAAAAGAAAAATTACAAGTCTAAAAATAAATAAAAACTACCAAAAATAAAAGTCCTTCAAAATAAAACTTCGGCTTTCTCCTCTTATGGCAAGTCCACTTTTCACCTTCCGTTTCAAGCAAAACCTGCACAACAAAAACAAAAATACCGAAGACGTAAAATAGAACAAAAAATAATAAAAATAAATACAATATATACAAAACCTAAAAAAAAAATGCAAAACCTAAAACCTAAACCTAAATACAAGTCTGCGTCGACGGCGCCAGAAACTGATGTAGTTTTAATTGTGGTAAGTAAAGGGTTTGATTCTCGGACTTGGAAGATATTGATTTTAGACTTAATAAAAGAAAAGTATTAAAACTTGTAGTAGCAGGATTTCCCACACTACACCCCTATTAAGATCCTATAAAAATCTAAGTGAAACTAGTTGAAGATTAAAGAATTAAACGACACTTTTATTATTTAGATCTCAGAAATGTTTACAGAAAATATTCAAACTCAGAATTACAACTTTCTTTTCTGGAGTTTCTCTCTCCTCAAGGTTTTCTCAACTCTAAAAAATACATCATCATCATCTGGACTTACTTGAACCCTTTATATAGGAAATTACATTGTGGGTGACAACTAAGTTTTCCCCTTCTTTCGGATATATTCTGCGATCTCATCGTGGTATTTACAATATTAATCTTCGCCAACTTTTGTAATCCTCGTGAAATAACACTCTCATAGCATGTCTCTTCAATCGTCAGTTATTATGATGCTTCCTCGTGACGCTCGCCAAATGTTGCTGAAGAATCCTCACGACACTCTCGTGAATAATGTCATTTATACTTATAGGAATATTTGACCTTATCGTGAAACCATTGTTCTTATCATGAGAATATCGTTGTGGTGATATTCTGGTACTACATCTTTCCTCTTCTCATGTATTTTCTGCGAAGAAGAAACGATCATGAGAATCTTTAATTATCGCAAGAATATCTGAACTTTTTCTCCTGATATTCCGCTAATTCAGCTTTCTTTGTTAACACGTGTTGTAAATCTGTCCTTTTGTATTGACACGTCTCACATAATTTACTCCCTTCTTTGCCTATAAAAGGAAGAGTCGAATTTCATTTCTAGTTTTCTTCTCTTAACTCTCTTTCTTCTTTACTTAGTTTCTTTGCTTTTTGTTCTGCAACTTCTTCTCCTTCTCATTCTTCTCATCGTAATAACGGAGTCCTCGAGGTATATTTTTGATAATGGTATTTTCTTAGATCAATTTTTTTATTTATATTCTTCGATCTTCTCTTACTTAATTCTTTATATCCTTATATTATGTATTCTTCAGCGGAGCTGCATCTATTTCCCAATCCTCGACTCAAAAACCTATTTATTTTTATTTTTTTAAACACTAAATTTATTAAACAAGAAAAAGAGAAAGAGGGGGGCTAGGCCTTACCTCCAAACAGAGCGAAGAGAAAAAAGGGAACAAAAGAAAAAAAAACGAAGAAGGAGCACACTCATACATCAAACTAACAAAAAGCAAAAGAAACAGAACAAGATTAAGAGGTTTCCCCATCTTTCCCAGTATTTTCCATTTGATCTTTGCTTTCCTTGATATACTCTAAGCGATAAGTACTATCTTCCTGGAATTTATACATAGTATCATTGCACTTGAGTGCACGCAAAAATTCTGTCTCTTCAGTTGTGAACTGACTTATTTCCATAAAATCTGCCACGTCCAACCGACGAGCAGGCCCACCATTTTTCTTGATATCCGCACGTATCTCCATAGTTCTGTACATCCGTATCCTTTTGTCCTGCTCTTCCAGCTCTTTTTGACTCATAATAACCGGTGCTCTTCTTTTATTAGCAGCTTTAGTATGATTATTAACAACCGGAGGTTTCACTTTATCACGTCCAGCAGGAGGTATAAGTTTTACCTTATTAGCCACCTCTTCTTCATGAATTCTCATTCTAGACCTAATATGTTCGCCTATATTCTCATTAGTATCAGACTCCTCTTGTAATACCCCAAATTTGTTTGGAGACAAAATATCAACCTTTCCCCCACTAGACTGACCCGCATAATTAGCTTTTACTTTTGCCCCCTTCTTAGTCAAAAGGGAATCTTGAGCTGTCCCATTGTCTTGCTTTGCTTTATTTAATTTTACCCTTTCTTCACGTTGCATACCATCATTTGATGTTTGTAAATTCCCACATTCATCAGCATTCAACATCGCATGTTCACCATCATTATTGCCTCCCCCCTTGGAAACTTCCAAATTCTTTATGTTTGTTGCCACTCCTTCACGCCTACCCACTTTCTCTGTGTTGTTTTGCATTTCTTTGTTCAAGGTGGAGTCGTGCACTGTCCCCTTATCTTTATTCTTTACTTTATTTAATTTACCCGTATCCTCACATTGCATCACATGTTTGCCATCATTTGATGTTTTGAACTGCCCACGCTCTTCCTCCGGACCATGATCATCCATCCCGTCTCTGCCCATAGCAGGTGTTACTTCCCTCGTTACTTCCCTCGAATCACGTCCCAAAAGCCGTTGATCCTCTTCCGCCGTTAAAGGAGATTCCAATGGCACCTCCCCCCATTTTAGACCTTTAATTCCTTCAACCTCGTTATTATCCATAGAGGGAATTGCTGAACGAGCGACCATATCTGCACGTGCTGCAATAGCATTTTTGCTCCTAATCAATTTCATCTGGGCTTCACGGAACTCTATCTCTGAATTAGCCAGATTGTTTGCTAGTTGCTCCTCCACATTAACTTGAACATTTACTGCAGCCTCCAAATCATCAGATTCTTCATCTGTTTCTATAGAATCCACTATTGCAGCAACTGTCTCAACATCTTTAGCATTCTTCTTACCACCTCTTACTTCTTTCCAATCATATTTGGAATGCTTATTGTCACTCCTGAATGTATCACTCTCCTTAACTGGTTTACCATGAGCATTCCCAGCCTCATAAGATGCTAATAGTTTGCCACCCAAAATCTTGCGAGCTGCAATACAATTCTCAAATTTGTGTCCCATATGCTTGCAATGACTACAAAATTTAATTTTTTCCACATCCTGAATTTCAACATACTGCCAAAATTCATTTCCATTGGCTTTTAGCCTAATTCTCTTCGGAATCAATTTTGCGAAATCGATCTCAATCAGCACAGCAGCATAATTGCCCACATCATGGTCTAGAGTTTTCTGATCAATGGCAATTGGTTTACCAAGAACTTTTGCAATAGATATAAGAATTTTTTTTGTCCACAGTTCAATGAATAATCCAGGAAAACTCACCCAAACAGCAGCATGAGACGTTGATTGTCTTTCTGGATCGAAGTTGGGGAAAAAATTGATAACCCTTAGAGTTTGTTGGTTAACCACCCATGAATCTCCATGCCAAACACGTTCCTTGTCTTCAGCAGTAGTTAGTTTGATGAAGAAAAAACCCTTTGTCATAGGAACCAGCTTGCATCTTCCATTTCCAAGTTTCCATTGCTCCTCTAAAGATCTTTGTACTTCATTAAATTTTAATCCTCTGAAATTTAATCTCCCAATCAGACTAAATTGAAACAAATCCCGTCCTTCTTGTGTAAACACAAGTGGAATTTCTAACACAGGTTCATCACGAAAGATAGTAGCATCAGGAAGCGATGTGAGATCTGAATCTGTTAACCTATATGGTTTTTTACCCTTAACCAATTCAGCGAAAGATGCTGCTTTGGTCTCACGAACTGTAGCATTTGAATCCGAATTTTTCTCTTGAACTAATGGTTGATTTTTCTGCATCTTCAAAGAAAAAATATAAAACCCAAAAAAATCGCCTAAGAACGACTCTCTCTCTCTCTCTCTCTTCCTGCATCTTTTCCCAAGAACATTCAAAAATCGCCTAAGAACGACGCTCTCTCTCTCTCTCTCTCTCTCGACTCAAAAACCTATTATTCATAAGAGGCCGACTGGAAAAAGGAAAGAAAATTCTGCGAGCAATAAGGTAGTAAGAAACACATTCTATTTCTTAATAACAATATTGTTGCCTCTGTTTCTTATCTAGATTATTGTTTGCAGAATAACGAGGGTAATGCTAATCCTCTTAAAAGATCTCGCCAATTAAATAAGACCTTTGGAAGTAATTTAGTCATTCCTCCCTTAATATCTGCGAAAGCTTCACCTACACCTGTGCAATCTGATCTTCCTCCTTCTTCTGGCGAGAAGCTCGATTTCACTACCACTGCCTCTACTGGTCCTTCACCAATTCAAATTGCAGAACCCATCATACCTGAAATTCCCTCTAGCCCTTTACTTCCTTCAAATGTTACTTTCCCAAAAACTCCTCCTTCTGATGATACAACCATTGCTAATGACTCAAATCATCAACTTGTCCCCACTTCCTCTATTTCACCTTCTACATCCCTTCCTTCATCAAATGAGACCATCGCAGGAATTGATGTTGCTTTCAAAATTTTATCTAACATTCTAAATAATGCTAGAGATTCTACTGATTCTCTCCAAAGCGGAGTTTGCGAAACTTTGCTCAAATATTTTGGCTCAGACAATTATGTTTCACGAGCTTCTCTAGAGAATGAAAATGCTGCTTTGAGAAAAAGTCTTCAAGATAAGATTTCTGAATGTGAAACTCTAAACCACAAGCTCAATAACTCTGTACTGGATCGCGAGAATCTCGCTAAAAAGATTGATGAGCTAAAAAGTAAGTTTATTTTTGCCCCTATCCTTTTATCTTTTTATTCTATTTCCATATTCTTCGTACTTAATCCTCCCTTTAAATTCTTGGTTTATATATTAGTTTCCAACCGAAATCGTTTCATCGAAAAACTTAAATCTGAAACCATAGCTGATGAAGCTCGCATTGAAAGAGATTCTTGGATGGACCAGCATAGTAGATTAGATAATCTTTATACGTATTCAGTTGATCAAATAAGAAATCTCACGAATGAGAATAATCAATTATTGCAAAATCACAGTTTTCTAAACAACGAGGTTACTCGCCTCTCATATTCGTTATCCAAGACTAATTTGTCTATAGAATCTTTGTCAAACAAGAATAGAATTTATCTCAAGAGAAACACAAATTATCAAGCTTGTTGGAGATCTCCTCGCAGAAAGTAAACAATCTTTAAGGGATATGTGATGACCAAAAGCAGTCTCTCCGCTCTCTTAAAAATAAACTTGACGAAGTAACTGAATCATCTGCACATTATTGAAATAGACAAACTTATCAAGGGTAGACTAACTCTTAGTTTGAATGCCAACAAGCTTCGAGATGAATATTCCCAATTAAAGGAATCTCATTCCTCATTGTCAAAAGAAAATTCATATTTACGCACCAAAGAAGAGAACATGAAATCTCGTATAAAAGGCATGGTTGGCGACAAATTTGATGATGATATGAATCAATGAGAGAACTGCCTCTTTTCATTAATCCAAAACTTAACTTCGCAAAAAGAAGGTAGTCAATTATGACTGCCTCACTTGTTGATTTCCCTTGTCACAATTTATGTTATATTTCTATAACCTTTCATTATTTTGTTGCTCGCAGAATCTGAAAAAGGCCTTCATTCTATTGTCACCAATATTACTAAGGAGCTGGATAGTGTTCGCAAAGAAAACAAGACTCTTCTTCTCAACCTTTTAGAAACTCATGCTAAAGCAGAAAGAAGACTTGATTATCTTGAGTATTTCAAGAATATAGAGATCAGAAATCGTGACAAAGGTTTCCTTCTCCAAGTTCATCTTAGTGCTGAAGTTCTTGTGAACGGAATTTTGATCTCCAACTCTCTTTCTCCTGTATCCGTTCCACCTCTGAAAGTTGACGATGATGAAGTCCCTCTTCCTATGGACAAAGATTTAGAATATCCGTCTTCTGAAGGAGATGTTGAAGAAGACGCTGAAGAAGAAGATGATCAAGGAAAAGAAGAAAACCTTCTAAAAGAAGGAGAAGATCGTAACAAAAAGAACTCTGGCGATGATGTTCGCAATGAAGGAAATATTGGTGATGATAACAATCCTGACAATTCCAAATCTGGTGAGACTACCGCTTGAAGTTTGAGTGATATTTTTAATTTCTTTTTTCTTCTTCTTTCTCGCAAATGATATAACCCTTTTTGAACTATAATATTCTCAAGAAACTTAATGAAATCCTACATATTTATTCCCTTGCTTGCCTCCTCATTAAATTTCTTGAGACTTGTTGAATTTCAACTTGTTTCTTGTGATAAAGAAATCTTCCCTGCATGCTTAACAAAGAAGAATTAATTTTTGAGATTATTCTATTGGTCTTATTTTGCCTTCCTAATTAAAGGTCTTATTTTGCCAATTTTTTCTTTTTGCGACAAAATCGCAGGACGTCTTTACACTTTCATGTATTGACCCATTGATCTTGCCTTATCTGTAGTTCTTTATTATATTGCGACAATATGACGATTCTAAGTTTTCTCGCAAAAATAAAGCCTCGTGACATTGCCGTCTTGCGATGAAATCGCAGGACGTCTTCACATTTGCATGTAAAAACCCCTTGATCTTATCTTAACTTTTTTCTCTTTTGGCTTTTTGCCTCTGTATAATTTACGTGACAATATGACAGGCCTAAATGATCTTGCGATCTTAGAGCCCCATGACATTGCCGTCTTAAGACACTTATCAGCTCCCTAATGGAGGGTGCCGCCCTTATCTTCCCCCTGGTTGCCCCTTCAAGGAGGGCACATCAGCCATACAAGACTAGCTCCTCCCATCCAGATTTACCAACAACCAGTTGTTTTCGCAGCCTCTTGTCCTTTATGCCTATATGGCTTATAGTTACAAGACTTCACCCTAGGTGGGGTTTTCTTCAAGCCAAGTGCATTGTATCCTAATTAAAGGTCTTATTTTGCCAATTTTTTCTTTTTGCGACAAAATCGCAGGACGTCTTTACACTTTCATGTATTGACCCATTGATCTTGCCTTATCTGTATTTCTTTATTATATTGCGACAATATGACGATTCTAAGTTTTCTCGCAAGAATAAAGCCTCGTGACATTGCCGTCTTGCGATGAAATCGCAGGACGTCTTCACATTTGCATGTAAAAACCCCTTGATCTTATCTTAACTTTTTTCTCTTTTGGATTTTTGCCTCTGTATAATTTACGCGACAATATGACAGGCCTAAATGATCTTGCGATCTTAGAGCCCCATGACATTGCCGTCTTAAGACACTTATCAGCTCCCTAATGGAGGGTGCCGCCCTTATCTTCCCCCTAGTTGCCCCTTCAAGGAGGGAACATCAGCCATACAAGACTAGCTCCTCCCATCCAGATTTACCAACAACCAGTTGTTTTCGCAGCCTCTTGTCCTTTATGCCTATATGGCTTATAGTTACAAGACTTCACCCTAGGTGGGGTTTTCTTCAAGCCAAGTGCATTGTATCCAAGACTTACCAAAGATGGCCAGGGTAGGTTCGTCCGTCCCGGGCACCCTTGGCTAAACCGTGTACCTCGGCGCCTTGGTCATACTCTGCACTTCTTGGAAGAGACTCTAAGTCGTCCAACCAGGGTATAACCTTATAAAGTTGGAAATCCAAGATCTCTCTCCCGGATAGGTTTTCTTTAACCCCTCCATCTGTATGACTCAGGTTCCAGTAGCGGTATAACCTTATCCCTGAATCATATAAAGAGATACCCCCTTTATGACGTGTTTGTAGGTCTTACATTTTCCTCTTACGAAATTGTATTCGCGAACTAAGGTGCACGCCATAAAGGTTTATCCCATTCTCTTAATCTCTGCGAAATTATATTCGCGTTTCTTAAAATTTCTTGCGAGCTTCGAATCTCAATAATTTCTTTTCTTTAGCTTTTCAATTTCATTTTCTTCACTCAAACAGAAAAAACAACTTTACCTTTCTACTTCTAGCGATCTGCTCGTCATATTTCATCTTTCTATCACTTTATTTTTCTCATCTTCCTTATCATCTGTTCTTTTATTTAGTGTTTTCCCGCAAGTTTCTTGTCATTTCCTCATTTTATGCTTTTTATACCTGTACCTTTGCTGCGTTTTATTTTTTGCTTGATTTCTGCGAGAGGCTCGTTAGTTATTTATTCATGCTTTTCTATTGAATCAACCATTAATTTGTCACTTCTCTGTTGTTGCTTAATTATGTATTTCCAATTGTTGTTCTTCCCTGATCTTTCCTCACAAGACTTGATATATATCTCATAACATTTCTTACTTTCTCCCCAATCTCCTTTAATTACTCCAACACTATTTGGATGAGGGAATTTAATGCACTGATGAAAGGTAGATGCAACACCCAATATACTGTGTAGCCAAGGTTGACCAATTAAGGCGTTATATGGTGATTCAATATCGAAAACACAGAATAAAATCTTGGAAGTCATTCCTCGTAATGGAATTCTCATTGTGATCTCCCTTTAGGCTTGTTGGCAGTTCCATTAAAACCATAGATTCTGTATGTCGATGGTATCAAATCTTCATCTTTCCCACCCATGGTTCTCAGAGGTGTGGTAGAACAGGATATCTACGAACTTCCCAGTATCAATTAGGATTCTATCAATGGCCCAAGACTCCTCCATTTTGTTATTGTTTTCTTTACCTTCTTCTTCTTCTTCTCGCTTGTTCTGGTTTTATTTCCAATCTTACCACCAATGGGTTATCATGCAGCTCGCCAGGCTCGTACTTCTTGTCTTTGTAAAAGAAAGGACTTGTTTCTGCCACTCTTCTAATGGCGAGATTCTCGCTATATTCATTATTTCTTTTCCATCCATATCTCTGGCGAAGACTCTACTTAAGACATTATCGTGGAAATCTTCGATGGTTCTGAAAGAATGCACAATAGAATTACAAAATAAATTCTTTGCTTTAGTTCCAACCTCTATAAAAAAAGTTTCTGCTCCTTTTACATTAGTCATTCTGCGATCGTCTGGTGGTGGTGGAAATTGTTGCGATTGTTGATGCCCTTTTAGAAAATGATTTAGCTTCCCCTGATCGATCATTCTTAAGATTATTCTTTTTACATTTCTGCAATTATTTATCAAATGCCCATGAAAATGATGATAAGATGGAATTCTTGATTACGAGTGTTAGGATGTGGTTCCTTCCCCATGTTCCACGGCGAGGGTATATCTTCCATTAAAATGATAGCTTCCCAGATTTTTTCTACACTAGCATTCAAGGGTGGTATCTTAATCTCCTCCCATATGGTTCTCATGTTCCCCTGATTTCTGAAATTATTTTGCTTTTGTCCATCATAAGTTTCTTGAGGTTGGTCAAGCCTTTGGATTTGACTATTTCCTCCACGATTGTAATAATTCTTCTCTCCTTCAAATTCTTCTTGATCACGACTTCCCATAGCCACTAGTTTTTGTTTGTCATTATTCGCCACTTTCTCTGCTTGAACTTGCGAGGTGCTCGCCACGTTATTAATCATTTTGGGAAGCAAACTTCCATTAGCCATTACAGAACTGGTATTTTCAATTGGGTATGACTCCATTTCGTTTTGCTTTTCTTCCAAAGCAATGTACTCTTCTTGTAGTTCTCTTAGTTCAGTCATTGTGATGGTGTTTTTGATTCTGAAAATTTGTATGTAGAGAAAATTGGTCGCAAACATTGCATTAATAAAGGATAAAATAAAATATCTCTCATCTACTTTTCCCGCCATCTCACTACACATTGTCTTCCATCTTATGGTTAGATGTTTTAGACTCTCGCCAATTCTCTGTTTTAATCCAAACACATCTTCGATACCTGGTCGTGAAGAGTTGTTGCTTATGTACGCACCCAAAAATGTAGCTTGTAAGTGATCAAAAGAAGTAATAGTATTTTTTTCGCAATCCCTCAAACCATTTTAGCGCCTACTTGATCAAACTGGATGCAAAGTACTTGCATAAAACAGCATCATGATTCTCCCACTGCAGCATACACCTAACATAAGATTTAACATGTTGAATATCACAGGTAGTCCCATCGAAAATACTGTTTAGTTCTGGCAAATTGCATTTTGGAGGAATTCCTCTTAGTTGTACTTCCTGTGTGAAGGGAGTTCTAGCTGCTTCTTTGATTGCTTCATCAAGTTGCCTTCTTCCACCTTCTCTTCTATTATTTATCATCCCTCTCATTTCTGCTAATTCCCTCAAAATTTGCTCATTTGCAGTTGGGCTTTGTTCTATTGGTCTTTTTAATGCACTTTCTCTTCTCCTGCGATTTTCCTCTTCATTTCTATCCGAAATTCGCAATTGATTTTGTCTCCTAATTTCTTCTCCACCGACTTCTTCATTTCTCGCCAACTCTCTTTGTTGTCTTTATATCCTTATCTGTATTCTGTCATATTCTTCCCGAATATTTCCATTTTCGCGATTTTGTGTACGTCTTCTTTCTCGATTATCATGATTGTTTTGCCTTATTGCTTCTTGAAACTCATGTTCTTCCATTTCTGCCCTTAGTATTTCTCTCTCGCAAGCTAGGCGTGCCTGTTCAGCATAATTCCTCTCTATTTCATTCTCAATAATTCTTTGATTTCTGACGTGCTCTCGGCCATGTAATACTCTTCTTCCTTCTTCGTGATTTTCTTCACCATCTTGATTACCTTCATTTCTTTGATTTTCAATATTTCGTCTTCCATTTAGAATTTCTCCTTGTGGATCGTTACAATCATTATTTACTCTCTCTTCTCCCTGACGTTGTCCTCTATTTGGATTTTCAGTTTCTACTTGTGCATTTTCTCCATTATTTCTTATGGGAGAATTTCTCCTTGGTATTTCTCTAAATGATCTTGAACTTGATCTAGTAGTACTTCTTGATCTTTTTCTTTGTAACCTTAAATTCTCCATTCTCAACTCATGATTTTGTCTTGTTAAATTTGCACGTTCCACCGCCTCTAACCTTCTTTCTTCCTGTATTCTTTGCCCTAATTCCTCTACTGTTTCATCTTCATCTTGATGAATCGACCCTTCTTCTACCTCCTGATTTCTTCCTACTCCATTTTCTTCTCTTAATTGTCGATTTGTTTCTTCTCTCATGGAATTTGATCTCCATGTATGCACGCTTACTCTATCATAATCCACTCTTCCATTTTGTATCGATGTTGATTGGTTTGGTTGTTGAATTGAATTTTCCCTTTCATTCCTTGTTCTATTCCTCCTAGTTCTCATCCTTGAAGACTCTCCTAATACACTTGTTTCTTCACCTGCAAGTCTTTTACTTCTTCTCACTGTTTTTGGTGGTTCTGATGTATTTCTTCCTCTTCTTCCAGCCATTTCTTCAATTTCTCCAAATCTTCAAATTGTAATTAGAGATTTTGGATCTTCGATTCCCCTTAGTCGGCGCCAAAATGTAGTAGCAGGATTTCCCATACTACACCCCTATTAAGATCCTATAAAAATCTAAGTGAAACTAGTTGAAGATTAAAGAATTAAACGACACTTTTATTATTTAGATCTCAGAAATGTTTACTGGAAAATATTCAAACTCAGAATTACAACTTTCTTTTCTGGAGTTTCTCTCTCCTCAAGGTTTTCTCAACTCTAAAAAATACATCATCATCATCTGGACTTACTTGAACCCTTTATATAGGAAATTACATTGTGGGTGACAACTAAGTTTTCCCCTTCTTTCGGATATATTCTGCGATCTCATCGTGGTATTTACAATATTAATCTTCGCCAACTTTTGTAATCCTCGTGAAATAACACTCTCATAGCATGTCTCTTCAATCGTCAGTTATTATGATGCTTCCTCGTGACGCTCGCCAAATGTTGCTGAAGAATCCTCACGACACTCTCGTGAATAATGTCATTTATACTTAAGGGTTTTTACTGGGACCTCATTATCATTTTCCTTAACCATTTCGGCAAAAATAGAAGTATTAAGGATATTTTCCTCACCGTGAAAAGAACGTCCAAAAATAGGACTTTCTAGATTAAGGTAGTCAAGATTCTTATTTCCAAAAATAACACTTCTAGGTTTTCACGCATAAACTGTCCTAGAGCGTCTCTCTTACGTTCTGGCATACAAGAATTCAACCAAACACTGTGCACATGCAAATGCTGGGCTAACTAATATAGGTAAGCTTGGAGTTACGACAAAAAATATACCCAAAGGTACGAGGCTGAGGTTTGTGGTGTTTCGGATGATAACGCCCGTAGGGTTCACCGTACTAAACCACTTGTTTTCCTAAAATCGATGCCTGGACGAAAATGCAATTGGTATGTGCAGTGTTTTTTATAAATAAAGTACTAAAAATAAACACAAACAAATAAAAGAAAAATTACAAGTCTAAAAATAAATAAAAACTACCAAAAATAAAAGTCCTTAAAAATAAAACTTCGGCTTTCTCCTCTTATGGCAAGTCCACTTTTCACCTTCCGTTTCAAGCAAAACCTGCACAACAAAAACAAAAATACCAAGACGTAAAATAGAACAAAAAATAATAAAAATAAATACAATATATACAAAACCTAAAAAAAATGCAAAACCTAAAACCTAAACCCTAAATACAAGTCTGCGTCGATGGCGCCAGAAACTGATGTAGTTTTAATTGTGGTAAGTAAAGGGTTTGATTCTCGGACTTGGAAGATATTGATTTTAGACTTAATAAAAGAAAAGTATTAAAACTTGTAGTAGTGGATTTCCCACACTACACCCCTATTAAGATCCTATAAAAATCTAAGTGAAACTAGTTGAAGATTAAAGAATTAAACGACACTTTTATTATTTAGATCTCGAAATGTTTACTGAAAATATTCAAACTCGAATTACAACTTTCTTTTAAGGAGTTTCTCTCTCCTCAAGGTTTTCTCAACTCTAAAAAATACATCATCATCATCTGGACTTACTTGAACCCTTTATATAGGAAATTACATTGTGGGTGACAACTAAGATTTCCCCTTCTTTCGGATATATTCTGCGATCTCATCGTGGTATTTACAATATTAATCTTCGCCAACTTTTGTAATCCTCGTGAAATAACACTCTCATAGCATGTCTCTTCAATCGTCAGTTATTATGATGCTTCCTCGTGACGCTCGCCAAATGTTGCTGAAGAATCCTCACGACACTCTCGTGAATAATGTCATTTATACTTATAGGAATATTTGACCTTCTCGTGAAAGCGTTGTTCTTATCATGAGAATATCGTTGTGGTGATATTCTGGTACTACAAAACTAGCAAATAAACGAAGATGATTTCAATATTATGAGAGACTGGGACTTAGGATTCCACCAAACTTCACAATCAATTGGTTCATGCAATGATTCATAACAATTTTAGCTCTTTTCTCGACTCTATTTCTTTGCCAAAAGTAGATTTTATAAAGAATTAGATGTAAATCATAAGCATAGTGCATCAAGAGTTCTTAGACTAAGCATACACAATCAAACAAAATCACAAATAATCAATAAAAATCATAAATCGATTAAAACAAGTGCAAATAGTAAAAAGAATCAATTATAGTTACCAATAAATTGTGAAACATGGCTTCCTCCATTGTCCCAGTGTTTGGGTTTAGATCCTCATGCTCAATACGCACCCAAAAGATAGAAACATGGCTCAAAAGGTGTTTTTATTGAGAAATAATACTATGTAGCGAGTTTGTAACAGGTATATGTGTTACAGAACTCACTGTTACAGAGATTACTGTTAAAGAGATAAGAATAACAAAAATAATTGTTGCTGAACTGTTACAAAGCTTTTATCGCAGACACTGTTCAACATCGACACTTCTTTTGTGCTGTTTAAATAAGACTGCATATGCTAGTCAGTTCTTCGTGTTCTTCAGAACGACAGTTCTGAAGCGTCAGTTCTTCGTCTTCTTCACCTGCTGCTGCTATCTTCTCTGCAGCTTCGTTCCAAAGCCTCTGCAACCTCTAAAACCTCCCCAAACTCTCGACCCAATTTTCTAGACTTTCCAGAAGCTTATATATACACAACAGGGTCGATTAATCTTCACGAAATCTTTAGTTTCCTTCCTTGCAAGTTACGGTATTCTTTTCTTATTTTTCTTTATTTCTTATGAGACTTCTGAGATTCCATGTATACTCAAACTTCCTTCAGATAGATCCCAGTCTTGCAGAAAATATATTCTTTTCTTAACTCCCACGCAACTTCCATAATACACGTAGATTGTCGTGCCTTGTTTTGCCGAGAATATTTTGCAGAGAATAATTGTGGAACTTGTTCTTTCCCGATTTAAACTCGCATACCATTCCTGTTTCATCAAACCAGGCCCAAACCAATTAATACCCGAGATAAACTCCATGAAATTCTCTCCCAAATCCGTTCCAGCAAAGTTGCATGTAACTAAAATTTCAAACAAACTTTTCCCGCCAAAAGCCAAGGAAGAAAGTGGATTCCCCTTATCCAAAAAGGGTGTGCCCTTAGCAACTGGGGTGGAAATAACAATTAGAGTGCCCCTTAGTAATTTCGGTGCCACTTATCCATTCGAGGGGTGCCTTTAGTAATTTCCTCCCGCGAGCATAAAAACACTTTTCGAGCCAATTTCACCGCAAAAGCTTATTTCTCCAAAATTACCTACAAATACACAAAACACCATAATAAGTACGAAAATAGGTACTAACCTTACAGAGAATTGAGACTAATATAGACACATAAATGCGTCTATCAATTGGCTAAGTACGAGTTGGCTGAAATTGTGCTGCGGAGCATGATTGCCATTGTTAAGTTGGTATTGCATTTGAGTGTTGCATACATGTGACAACTACCTAGATATGGACTTTTGACCTAATTGTGGAACCAAAAAGAGATATAAAAGGGAAAGAATTATATAACTTGAAGGGGATATTCTACTACTTAGGGCTTTTGGAGAGAGCCAGATACATTCCTAGGGTTTGCTTCGGTTATTTCATCTTCTTTATTCTATTTATTATTTACTAGTAATACCCCATGTGCGATGCACATGCTTGAATTGAATTCTTTTAACAACACCAAATTTGATAATAATGGAATATTTTTGATTGTACTCATTATGTAGATAATTTAAAGAGTTTTCCAAATATACTCTTTGGGGGTATTGTTGTCATGTAAAAAGGCTTCACCAAACAATTAACTATTTTCTTTATATTAGTAAGATGATGAACTACATAGATATGAGTATCTAAATCTTATTATTAGTTGAGGAATAAGTTAAAATTCCAAACATGGTTTTTGTGCAATGAATTAGTTTTATCTCAGTACTTTGTCGTTTATGATTCACTATTTATATTGTTGTATGATTTGAATGCTTGTTTGGTCGATCCGGAATCGATTGAGTTTGTTTTTATCTTTATTGCTAGATTAGGGTTTTCAATCCGTAAACGTTGAATAATTCTGATTATAGGTGGCATAATTGTGAATAGTTCTTGTAATGATATATCTAGTAGTCACAAGTGAATCACAACCTTTGTTATATCTAATTAGTGTTTTTACATGTTCGATCACTTTGATTATCCTGATTTCATAAAACCTAATGTATATAGGGAATTAAACGTGATTAGTGCACTTTCCACGTTAGGTTATTTTCTAGATAGAATTCACACTTATGTCATTTTATGTAAGTGTGTTGAAATTATCAATTCTAGTTATTGTTACAAATACATGTTTGTGAATGGAAACGAATCCTTGAAAAATATCTTTATCTTAATGATTACTTTCAACTATTTACTTTGCTTAATATTTAGTTTTATTTTTTTTTATAAAATCTAAAAATCCCCCTTGGTTACCTAAAGAAACTGAAATTGCTTAACAACAATAGCCTCTTGTGGAACGATCATTTCTTACCACATACTTAATTTATATCTTATTGAAGTGAGAAAGTGAATTTATATTTGGCGCACACGAAAACGATCAAATTTTGGCACCACTGCCGGGGAAGGGATGCAGCAGTTGTTATTTTGATTTGATTTCTCATTTTTATTTTTGTTTTGAGAATAGTGTTTTAGGTACTTTACTGAAATACAAACCGAAAGAAGCGATGAGTGATGCAAATTGTACACTCAAGGAGCTAGTTTCTCTCAAGTTTGACCATCAACAATGGTGTATTGAAGCAACTTTAATGTTTGATATTAAGCCAGGGTTGCTCACTCGGATACCAAAGTTCCATGGATTTGCGTCGGAAGATCCCAACAAGCATCTTATGGATTTTCAATGGTCAATCACAAACATGATACTTAAAGCTGCTGATGTGGATGAATGATTGTTTCATGCTTTTCCTTTATCTTTGTAAACGCAGCTAAAGACTGGTTATATTACTTACCACCTGGTAGTGTTATGACATGGGACGTTT
Source organism: Papaver bracteatum (assembly GCA_023529315.1). Classification (NCBI taxonomy): domain Eukaryota; kingdom Viridiplantae; phylum Streptophyta; class Magnoliopsida; order Ranunculales; family Papaveraceae; genus Papaver; species Papaver bracteatum. Next base: position 197,615 of record JAJJWX010005038.1, on the reverse strand, counting down.
TGAACAAACCTTTCCTAGAGAGGTATTTTCCTGCATCCAAAGCGTCTCAAATTCACAAAAATATAAGTGAATGAGTTATAGTCTCTTGAGGGTTTACAAGAGGTATACCCACAAAACCTTCTCGAACTTCAAAGCATTTCAGCATCCAAATAGCTAGTTAGACATAGGGTTCTCAACCTATTGTCAATAAGTCGGAAGTACAAGATAAAATTATCATGTAAAATGCGATTAATCGAAGAAAGTGTGACCGGTCAACCTATGGCATAATGAGAGAATGCATGTTCGAGTTTGATCGAATGTTTCGAATTCTACCTCACCAATTAGGTTTTATAATAATTACACTCAAAAGACCATTTTTTTAGTCTCACACATGTGTGCAGGTAGGAATAAAGATATAAATCCTGCACACGTTAAATGGTGGGAAGGAAAATCTTCCAAAATAATTTCTGGAGACTCCACAAGACCGTGGAAAATAAAAATATTTTTCTGATGATCTCTAAGAAAAGAAATCACCAATACTACAAGAATGGGAGTACTCACTCACCTTCACATCCGATCAGCAGTAATGATGGCACCACTCTCACAACATCCAATAGAAATATCTTCGGCTCTTCTTCTTCATCTTCTTGGTCTTCGGATTCGACTTCAACTGTTGATGATAAAATCTTGAACTTTGTACAACTTCGACAATTTGTAACTATTTTCCTCTATTTCTTTGTTGCTTGAAACTTCTTTATAGATTTTTCTTTCTCATGGCCTTATTGAACAAATAACAACCTAAATGCAAATCTTTTTGATTTTTTTTTCTTTTGATTAATTTTTTTTTTTCTTTTGAAAAGATTGCAACTACAATAATAAAAATGAAACAAAAGTTAACATGGACATGAAAGAAAGACTTTACCACTTGAATATTCACAACTTGTATTGTCTTTGTATCCTAAACTTCAATAACTCTCATCTTTTAATTTTCTTCACTCTTGTACATAACTCTTCAACTTGTATATAAAAATTTTCTCATTGTATGTTGCTTTACTTGAATATAAAAAAAATTCTTACTTGTATTGTTGCTAAACCTTAAACGTCTTCAACTTTCCTTGTATATTTTGATGTTGCTCCACTTATTGAAGATGATGGTGTATTTATGTGGGCGAGAGAGAGAATGGTGCTAACTGTAAATCAAACTACAAGAATGTGGTTTTCATCTATAGATGTCACCCTCATGATTTCCAAAGCTAGCACTCAAGAGATCAAAAATAGTGCCGAAATGGTGCGAAGTTGGGTACCTCACCATTCTACCCGGAATTAACATACGGTGACACACACTCAAAAAATAAAGCTTTTATAGTCACCTACAAAGAATTGAAGGTCTGGTGCGTTTGTTGATGTAAAAATGTGTAGTCTCCACTAAGGTTGATCAACTCTCTAACAATGCATTTCCCTCTGCACCTAATTCTCCACCGGCATGGTTAAGTTGATCCACAAACTGTAAATGACTTCTCTCAAAGATTAATAACACCTAATGTGTATTATTCTCTAGCAACTCTAAGTTCCATTATTTCGGCGAGAAATTTGTATGTAAACATAGCTAGAAGTATACTAGTGACTCTAAAATCTCTACAAGTTTGAGGTTTTATGAAAATATATACGAAGTTTTGGAAAATTCTAGTGGAAAAGCTAAAAACTCTATATGCAAAATACTCTCCCACACTTAAACCTCACATTGTCCTCAATGTGCAAAACCAAAAATTTTGAATTCTGACGTAACAACAGATAAAACACAAAACTGTACAAATTGGTAAGTAATTTGGAAAAATACCATTCAAAAAAAGTTGTTAGCCTATGTCTTTTCTACAGAGTATCAAAAAGGAATAATGTTTTGACAAACTTTATGACATTTATGGTCTCTGGACTGAACTACGTGCAATCTGTATTTTTTGAAGAAAAGGTATTCGTCAGAATTTTCTTCAACATAGATTCCAGACTCTATGAAATTAAACATGGGGATAAAAATATTATATGAAAACTGTAAAAATATATAAATAAAATAAAGGTATTAAGATACAAAACCTATGGGTTGCCTCCAATTTATTTCTTAGTTTAACATCGTCATCCCGACTGTAGACTCTTTGACTACTCCTTAGACTGCGTCCAATGCATTAGCATGAAAACTCGATTCAACATTAATTTGGAATCTCATTGCTTCAAAAATACTGAAGCTTATGACTTCTCCAACGAACTCCATAGTCAGGGTTCTGTCGTGGACATCAATCTTTGTTTTAGAAGTGCTCAAAAATGGTCTACCCAACAGTAAAGGTGTAGATGAGGATGAGTTATCTTCACTCATATATAGAACGTAGAAGTCCACTTGAAATATTAAGCCATTTACCTGCACCAAAACATCCCCAATAACCCCTTTTAGGTAAATATTAGATATATTGGCAAGTTGAATAACTATACCGGTCTCTTTGAGAGTTCCCATATGTAAAGCATTATAAATTGAAGAAGGCATAACATTAATAGATGCTTCTAGATCTATCAAAGCTTTGGTAAACCTATTTTTACCAATTGTGCATGAAATTGTAAAGCTACCGTGATCTTTCAATTTAGGCGGAAGTTTTCTTTGAAGAAATACCGAAGCATACTCCCCCACACTCATAACTTTATTACTAGTTAACTTGTGTTTATTAATGCATAACTTATTCAAGAACTTCACACAATGAGGAACTTGCTTGATTGCTTCACTAAGGGGAATGTTCACTTCGACTTTCTTAAGAACCTCAAAAATATTTTTATCTTGTTCTGCCTTCTTATTAGCTTTACCAAACCTGTATGGAAAAGGTAGAGGAGGAACATAAGTAGAAACAATATGTTTAGAGTTTATCTTAGGTACCTCCTCAGTTTGGGGAAAGTATTCAATTATTTTTTCTAAAACCGGTCTCTTATGGTTTTTATTTTTCTCTGCATCTTCTAGTTGCACAGTTTGTGTCCCACTTCTCAATGTAGTTTCATTAACATTCTCTCTTGATTTAACAAGTGTCTGAGAAGGGAGTTTATCACCATCTTGTGCCTTCAATTAACTAATTTCACTTGTCATAGTACCCATCTGCGTATGCAACTCATTAATTACATTATCAGCTTTCTGTTGATTTAGCTCTGCTAGTTGTTGGTTCTGTTGTACCACAGACATAAAGTATGCATCAAAGTAAGCATCTCAGCTAATTCTGACTTCTAAATTGTTTGTGGTTGCGCGCTTGTTGTTCAAATTCACTAGGACGATTATAAATAGGATATGTAACTATAGCTTGCTTGATAGCATAACTAGAGTGTGGTTGGTCTCTCCATCCTTGATCGTAGGTGTTGGAGTAAGGATCACATTGTTGTGTCTGTTGGCTTGAGAAAATAACATTGACTTGTTCCGCATGCTCATAATTTTGACGCAATGGTTGTACCACCACATATGCAATTTGTTGCACCATTGTTTCCAGGTTACATACTGGTTGACGTAGCTCAGTCATCTCGTCAACTTGATTAACTCTCTTGGTAAGTGGCTCTAAATAAAAACTTGAGAATTATCGAGAATTTGCTACCATGTTCTCGATCAACTCTTTATCTTGTGATACTATTTTGTTCATTAAGGAACCACCACTTGTAGCGTCAAGGAGATTTATGTCTCCTGGTAGTAAACCATCGTAAAAATACTGGATAATTAACGAGTCACTGAATTAATGATGCGGGCAGCTGGCCGCTAATCTCTTATAACGTTCCCAACATATTCATACAATATTTCTCATGCTATCTGCTTAATGCCACAAATATCTTTCCGAATTTGAATTGCTTTAGATGCAGGAAAATACCTCTCTAACAAGAGTTTCTTCAAACCATTCCATGTTGTAATACTTCCAGAAGGTAGATAGTATAACTATTCTGTAGTTGCAGGAAATCCTACACTACACCCTTGTTAAGAATTTATGATAATCAACTCAAGTTTGAATATTAAAAACGACACTTTACTATTTAATTTTCATAAATGTTTACAAGAAATATAAGAACTCAAGAATATAACTTTTCTCTTGTTGTTTCTCTCTCCTCAAGACTTTCTCAACTCTCAAAAATATATCATCCTTTTCTGAATCTAGTGGAACCCTTTATATAGGAATTTACATAATAGGTGACAGCTAAGCTGTCCTTTATTTTCGGATTTGTCCTGCGATCTTCTCGCAACAGCTATAATGTCAAATCTCGCAAGCGTTGTAGTCATCGCATATTAGTCATGCTCTTCCCGTGTTTCTTCAATCGTCAGTTATTATGTCGTTCTTTGAACTATTCCGTGATACTCGCAAAGTGTTGTTAAAAGCTTGCGGTGATGCTCGCAGGGAAGTGTTGTTAATCTCGCAGAGAAGTGTTGTAGCATATTCTGGTCCTACATCTTGCCTCTTCTCATGTATTTTCTGCGAAGAAGAGAAGATTATGAGAACTTAAAATGCCACAACTACTTATCATTTCTGATTTCTCTATTCTGACACGTTTCTGTATCCTTCGCCAGCTGTTTTCACGTATTCTCTCTTCCAATAAATTTTAGACACGTCCTCTCTAACCGCTGCGATTTGACCGCTCATGTCTTTTCTTTTCATTTATTGCATTCATCTTCTCGAGAAATCTCTTCTTCTATAAATACTCCTTTCATTCTTTTCTTTTCCTCTTTTTACTTTCTTCTTCTTTTTCTTCGTAACTTCTCTGCAAGTTTAATGTTTTTCCGTAAATTACACGTCTGTTATCGCTTGTGATTTCTTTCTTATTTATCAACCTTTTTCTTCATTCCCATACTCAAAAAATGGTTGCCGCTGGTGCTAAAATTTGGCTTCTTTTGGTGAGATGCGAGAAAAACTCAAAAGTAAAGGTTTTACTTTGTCTACAATTCCAGATCAAAACCCCAAATCCGAACTTTCCATCAAATTATTTTCTGATCATCAACTTTCTCGTGATAAAGTTATAGTTCGCTAGGTCAGCTTGGAGCTGGTCTTATTCCCATTCCTCTCTATAACCCAGAACTTCCATTATTCTATGAAATAATTTCTCACGAGAAGTTCTCGTGAGCAGTATATCAATTGGGTGGAGATTGTATTCGATTACTACTTGAATATGCTTCTCGCGGTGCCGATAAAGGATCTCGCTACCCTGCTACTGCGAAGAATCCTCAATTCAAGGATGTTCCAATCATTCCCGCGATGTATACTGTGGATAATTTCTTCATCAACTATGACATAATCCCCATGAAGAGAGATCGCACTTGCTGGGGTGTCCTCTTGAAAAAGAAAGATAAGATTGCTGATAATAAAGCTCTTATGTTAGATATTGATTGGAATACAAATAACAATCAAGGTCCTCGCCATTCCAACGATGACAAGTGGTTTATTTTTCCTATAATTTTAGAGGGTCCGTATATTTCTGGCACCCATTCTTTGCCTGCGAATCTCGTGAAATACCAACCATGGGTGTTCTATTGGCCTGAGAAAGATAAAGAAGTATGTTCTCCTTAGTTCTTTGCATAACAAGTTATTTTTATTATCTCTCTTTGATTTTCGTATCTTTAAACTCTCGCTGATTATGCCTTTTTATTAGATTGAGAAATTGAAGGCCAACTATGAGAAGTTTAGGAAACCTGCTACTCATTCAGCTCTTCAATTACTCACAGATGAAGTAATAAATACTTCTTTATAAATCTTAACAATATATTGTTGCCCCTATTTCTTATCTTTATCTGTGCTCGCAGGTAATCGAAGAATTAGAACCAATAGAACCAAGAACCAAGGTGAAATATTCAATTGATTGCAAGGGGAAATCTACTGCTCCTCCCAAAGGGAAGCCTACTACCCCTCGCAGTGAGGAATTTGATGATCCTCCCTTAAAAAAAAGAAAAATCAATTCTCTTCTTCTTCAACTCCTCAATCTATTCCAGAGAATTCAAGTGTTGATTTTGATAAGGACAACAATGATGATGATTTTGATGATGACAATGACATTCCTTCCATGAAAGATTCTTCCTCTTCTAAGTCTTCAATGCCTCAATTATCCAATATTTTTGGCGATATTACTCATGGTATCGCTAATAATTATGAAGATGAGGTTCTTAATGGGACATCCCAGGCTCTCGCCAAGGTCTGCGATGCTCCCATATTGGTAGATAATGATTCTCTCCAAGGAATCTCAAGATCGCTGACTCCCAGTCTCTTAAATTCTCTTGGTATCCTGGTATGTTTTCATTTCTTCAACCTATTTATGTATTTATTCCATCGCTAAGCCTTAACTTATATCATTCTCTCGCAGGTTGGAAGAGCTTCCTTTGCTGTTGCCTCTAATTTGGACAAAAGGCGTGCATTCTCTCAAAAGAATAACGTTGTTCTTCGCCAAAAGAATGAAGAACTAAAATATGAATTCACTAATCTTCACGAGAAGAATGAACAAATGGAATCTGAACTTGCTAATTTTCGCGAGAAGAATAAGCAGTTGGAGACTTAAGCTTCAGTTGATAAAAAAAAAATCTCTGATCTTGACAAAGCTAATCAACAACTCTATGGTATGATTTATTTCGTTTCTCTTTTAATTCTTCTTACCCTATCGCAGCTTATTCAAGCATCCATTCTTAATTTGCAGAAATTTATAGTCTTACTGATGAGGCTACATTCCTCCAATATTTTCCTGAACCTATAAATGAGAATACCTTTCTTGCTCACCTTAGTAGTTCTTTACATAATTTCTCAGACGATCAAATTAGGTCACTTTCTTTAGATGAACTTAAATCCAAACTTAATCTCTTAAAGATTGAGCACAGATTCAATTTAAGTTTAGCCAATAAGTTTAAGCACCTTTATCTTAATTCAAAGGAAGAAGTCAATAGATTAAGAAAAAAGAATAGTGAACTTATTGACGAGAAAGATCTTGCTGTTAAAAATGGCACCAAGGCCCTATCAGACTTTCATAAAACTCTTCTTAATATTCAAATGTAAAGAGATAAACTTATCTGCGAGAATAAAGATCTTCTTGGGAGGGAAACTCAAGTTCGCTCTCGTCTTCTTATTAATATCAATGATGAGTTTGCTTGGGCTGCGAAGGTTCTTGACAATGCCAGAAATAACTTAGGTGTAGATGTTAGTCTTCATGTTGAACAAGCGGCTTTAATTAAAGACATGATTTCTGAAAGAGAAGGTTGTTAGTCATCCTTCCTTATTAATTTCTTGTTCTTATTGTTCTTCCTTGTAGAATTTTCAACTTGTTGTTATATACTTGTAGGAGATGAAAAGAGATATCTTGAAAGAATTGGGGAACTTGAAACTGACAAGAGTCAACTCGCAAGTATTCTTGCTGCTCGCAATGAGAAGTATTCACGACTAAAAGATCAATTAAGGATTACTACCGCGAACTTTAGTACCACTCTTATTGATGTTCGCAATAAATCTATTAAACTGGTTTGAGATGATCACAACATTCCTCATTCTACATATCCTGATCTTGCAAAGGAAATTCCAGCAAAAACTCCAAACCTTGTTATTTCCAATAGTGAAGCTAGGGAATCTGACGAGGATGAAGATAATAATGACAATGAATAAAAATCTGGCGAGGGGGAGAAAAATGATGAAGAAAATGGTGATGGATCTAATTAGTTCTGTTTCTTCTTTTTGTCTTCCTTGTAATTTTTGCATATTTATTTCCTTCTTCCTGCAATATTGATGCGAGTTTCTCCAATCTTGTATAAATTTCTTTTGCTTCCATCTGTATGAATTAGGAAACAACTCTTTTTCTGCAATATAATTAATCAACATAATTATTACCCTTTAACTATCTGCATAAATGTGTCATAATAATGTCTATGCAATTTTGTCATATGATGATGAATAATAATTTCATCGTTCTGTGCATTCCCATACTTGCCTCTATTATTCATCTGCAATATGAAAAAATTGAGTAGAGATTAGATAGATGTTGCCTCAATATCTGCGATAATATCGCTAGCAACAGTTGCATATTTTTTTGATTTCTGCGTAAATATCGCAAACCTCATAATTTCTGCGTCACTATCGCAATTATTTAATCTTGTGGTCTTATTATGCCTTCCTAGTTAAAGGTCTTATTTTGTCACATTTATCTTTTTACGACAAAATCGCAGGACGTCTGTACATTTGCATGTATTGACCCATTGATTTTGTCTTATCCATATTTTTTCAACATCTCTGCGACAATATGATAAGTTTAAACTCTCTTGCGAGAATTAAACCTTATGACATTGTCGTCTTGCGATGAAATCACAGGACGTCTGTACATTTTCATGTAAAAACCCATTGATCTCATCTTAACTTTTCTCTTATGGCTTGTTGCCTCTGTATAATTTTTGTCACGCGACAATATGACAGGCCTAAATATTCTTGCGAACATAAAGCCCCATGACATTTTCGTCTTTAGACACTTATCAGCTCCCTAATGGAGGGTGCCGCCCTTATCTCCCTCCTGGTTTCCCCTTCAAGGAGGGCACATCAGCCATACAAGACTAGCTCCTCCCATCCGGATTTACCAACAACCAGTTGTTTTTGCATCCTCTTGTCCTTTATGCCTATATGGCTTATAGTTACAAGACTGCACCCTAAGTGGGTTTTTTTTTCAGGATAAGTGCATCATAGCCAAGACTTACCAAGAATGGTCAGGGTAGTTTCGTACGCCACGGACACCCTTGGCTCAACCGTGTACCTCGGCGCCTTGGTCATACTCTGCACTTCTTAGAAGAGATTCTCAGTCGTCCAACCAGGGTATAACCTTATATAGTTGGAAATCCAAGATCTCTCTCCTGGATAGGTTTTCTTTAACCCCAACATCTGCATGACTCAGGTTCCAGCAGCGGTATAACCTTATCCCTGAGTCATGTAAAGAGATACCCCCTTATATGACGTACCATTATGTCTTACATTTGCCTCTTGCGAAATTGTATCTGCGAACTAGGGTGTATGCCATAAAGGTTCGTCCCATTCTATTAATCTCTGCGTAATTTTATTAGCGCTTCTCACGAGTATTGTAACTCTGATAAAATTTCACTTCTTTGATCTTCTTTCTTCTTGTAAAATTTTACAATTCTTTCAAATAGAGTACTCTTTTCAATTACATTTTCTTTAAACAAATCATTCATAAGCTTCTCTAAATTTCATCATTTTACCTTTCCACTTACTACTTTCTATTGCTGCCTTCTTCTTGCGCTTTTCTATTTTCTCTTCATTTGCGAGCCGCTCGCCTCCAACCATTAATTTGTCACTTCTTTGATCTCGCAGCATTTCATCTTCTCGCTGTTCTATTGCATCAACCATTAATTTGTCACCTCTTTGTTTATGTTTGATGTTTTGTGTCCAACTTCTATTCCTCACGGATCTTTCCTCACAAGTTTCCATGTCAATTTCATATCATTTCTTTCTTTCTCCCCAATCTCCTTTAATGACTCCAACTCCCTTTAGATGTGGAAACTTGATGCATTGATGATAGGTTGATGCCACACCTAATATCTCATGTAACCACGGTCTTCCAATCAAAGCATTATAAGGTGATTCAATGTCAACAACACAGAATAAGATTGTAGAAGATATTCCCTTTAATGGAATTCGCATTGTAATCTCCCCTTTGGGCTTGTTAGCAGTACCATTAAAACCATAGATTTTATACGTTGATGGTATTAGATCTTCGTCTCTTCCACCCATGGTTTTGTAGGTATGATAGAATAAGATGTCGACTGAACTCCTTGTGTCTATTAGAACTCTATTGATGGCCCAAAAATCTTCATTTTCATCATCATTTTCTTCATCTCCTTCTTCCATCTGCTTTGGATTTATTTCTAACCTTACCACCAATGGGTTATTGTGCTGCTCGCCAGGATCTGGTACTTCTTGTGCAGTGAAAGATATAGTTTACTTTTGCCATTCTTCTAATGGCGAGGCTCTCGCTATATTCATTATTTCTCTTCCATCTGTGTGTCTCTCGCGAAGACTCTGCTTAGAACATTGTCATGGAAATCCCCAATAGTTCTGTATGAATGTACAATGGAATTACAAAACAAATTCTTTTCTTTGGTCCCAACTTCTATTACGAATGTTTCTGCTCCTTTTACAGTATTCACTCTGCGAATTTCTGGTGCTGGTGGTAACTTCTGGGATTGTGGATGTCCTACTAGAAAGTGATTTAACTTCCACTGATCAATCATCCTTAAAATTATCCTCTTTACATTCCTGCAATCATTTATTGAGTGACCATGAAAGTGATGGTAAGGACAAAATTCTTGACTTCGATTATTTGGATGTGGCTCTTTTCCCATATTCCATGGTGATGGTATGTTTTCCATCAAAATGATAGCTTCCCAAATTTTTTCTATACTAGCATTTAGAGGTGCCATCTTAATTTCTTCCCATATTATCTTCTGATTACCTTGATCTCTAAAATTGTTTTGCCTCTGACCACCATATGGTTCTTGTGGTTGATCAAGTCTTTGGATTTTGTTATTTCCTCCGCGATTGTAATAATTCTTCTCCCTTTCATACTCTTCTTGATCTCGACTGCCCATCGCTACTAAATTCTGCTAGTTATCAATCACCACTTTCTCTTGTTGTGCCTGGAGGTTCTCGCCACATTGTTAATCATCTTAGGAAGTAAACTTCCATTTGGCAATATCGAACTGGTGTTTGCGATTGGATATGATTCCATCTCATTTTGTTTCTCCTCCAAAGCAATGTATTCTTCTTCTAGTTCTCGTAGCTCAGTCATTGTGATAGTATTTTTGATTCTGAAAATTTGTATGTACATCAGATTGGTTGCGAACATTGCATTAATGAAAGACAAAATGAGGTATCTTTCATCCACTCTCCCAGCCATCTCACTTCACATTGACTTCCATCTTATGGTTAAGTGTTTCAATCTCTCGACAATCCTCTGTATTAATCCAAATACATCTTCAATACCTGGCCGCGATGAATTATTGCTTATATATGCTCCTAGAAATATAGCTTTCAAATGATCAAAAGAAGTTATAGTATATTTTTGGCAATCCCTCGAACCATTTTAGCGCCTCGCCAGTTAAGCTAGACGCAAAATACTTGCACAATACAACATCATGATTCTCCCATTGTAGCATACACCTAACATAAGCCTTAACATGCTGAACAACACAAGTAGTTCCATCAAAGATACTGGTTAATATTGGTAAATTGCATTTAGGGGGTATTCCTCTTAGATGTACTCCCTGAGCGAAAGGGGTTCTCGAAGCTTCTTCAATTGCTTCATCAAGTTTCCTTCTGCCTCCTTCTCTTCTACTGTTTATCATTCCTCGCATTTATGCTAACTATCTCAATATTTACTCATTCTCAGCTGAATTTTGCTCAATTGGTCTCTTTAATGAAATTTCTCTTCTTCCGCGTTCTTGTCTTGCGAGATTTTGTGCATCTTCTTTTTCATCTTCATCCTGTCTTTCTCTGCGATTTTCTCTTTCACCTTCTTCTTGAAATCGCAGCTTATTATGTTGTCTATTTTCTTCTCTGCGAATTTCTTCATTTCTCATCATTTCTCTTCGCTGTCTTTCTATTCTCCTCTGTATTCTATCATACTCTTCCTGAATATTATCATTATAGCGATTTTTCATACGTCTCCTTTCTCGATTTTCATGGTTATTATATTGTACTTCCTCTTGAAATTCTTGTTCTTCTACTTCTTCCCTTAATCTTTCTCTCTCGCAAGCTAGACGTGCTTGTTCAGCATAATGTCTCTCAATTTCTTCTTCAATTATTTTTCGATTTCTTTGAATCTCTCACCCATGTAATATTCTCCTACCTTCTTCTCGATTTTCTTCACCATTCTGGTTGTTTCCTCCCTCTTGATTTCTATTGTTACGTATATCATCCAAAATTTCGCCACGCAGATCATGGCGATCATCAATTATTTTTTCTTCCCTATGATGTTGCTCTTCATTTGGATTTTGCATTCCTTCTCGAATATTTTCTCTAACATTTCTCATAGGGGAATTTCGCCTTGGTCCTTCTCGAAATGACCTTGAACTTGATCTAACAATACTTCTTGATCTCCTTCTCTGTAATCTTAAATTTTCCATTCTTAACTCATGATTCTGTCTTGTTAAATTTGCACGTTCTTCCGCTTCTAATCTCCTTTCCTCTTGTACTCTTTGTCTTAAATCATCTGCTATTTCATTTTCACCTTCTCCATGAATTAATCCTTCAACTAATGCTTGATCTCTTTCCTCCCCTCTTTCATTTCTTAATTGCCGATCTTCTGCTTCTTCCATCGAATCCGATCTCCAAGTATGCACACCCACTCTATCATAATCCACAACTCTATCTTGTATTGGTGTTTGTTGATTCGGCTATTGAATTTGATTTTCTCCTTCATTTCTTATTGTATTTATTATTGTTCTTACTCTTGAAGATTCTTCCATTTCATTTGTTCTTCCTCCTGCAAGTCTTTTACTTCTCCTTACGGTTGTTGGTGGTTCTGATGTATTTCTTCTTCTTCCAGCCATTAATTCTTATTAAACTATTGAAGATTGCGTAAGATATTTTTACTAATTGTTCCAAATTCCTTCTAATCACAATGTCAATTTTTACCTTTTTCTTCAAATATTCCTCAATTCATCCCTGTTTCGGGGGCCAAAATGTAGTTGCAGGAAATCCTACACTACACCCTTGTTAAGAATTTATGATAATCAACTCAAATTTGAAGATTAAAAACGACACTTTACTATTTAATTTTCAGAAATGTTTACAAGAAATATAAGAACTCAAGAATACAACTTTTCTCTTGTTGTTTCTCTCTCCTCAAGACTTTCTCAACTCTCAAAAATACATCATCCTTTTCTGAATCTAGTGGAACCCTTTATATAGGAATTTACATAATGGGTGACAACTAAGTTGTCCTTTATTTTTGGATTTGTCCTGCGATCTTCTCGCAACAGCTATAATGTCAAATCTCGCAAGCGTTGTAGTCATCGCAGATTAGTCATGCTCTTCTCGTGTTTCTTCAATCGTCATCTATTACGTCGTTCTTTGAACTATTCTGTGATACTCGCAAAGTGTTGTTAAAAGCTTGCGGTGATGCTCGCAGGGAAGTGTTGTTAATCTCGCAGAAAAGTGTTGTAGCGATATTCTGGTCCTACATATTCCTTAGCAATTTCTACTAAAAATAATGGAAAATCCCGTATCATAGCCCCATCTGCATTAGTCTTTGACGGTAGCATGGCTATGACCTTGTTATGGAAATCCGTTAAATGCTTTTTCAGATCTTCATTAGCCAATCCATTGAATTTTGGAAGCTCTCTAATCAACCCTGATTTGATTTCGAATGTAGACGCAGTTTGAATACACCATTCCTGTGTATCCAGCTTGTGAGAAGCTAGTTCTTTGAGTGTGCGATTTGCATCGCTCGTTGCTTCTTTCGATTTGTCTTTCATAAAAGTACCCGAAACACAATTCTCAACACAAAAATAAGAAATCAAAAACAAATAACAATCCGCTATGCCTCCACAGAACCGGAGCCAAATTTTGATCGGTTGTCAGCCAAGCAAAATTAATTTAAGTTATTTCACTTCACTATTATAATAATAGTATAGTTATAAGAACATATTCGATCCACAAGAAGATATGGGTTGTTATTCGTAGTTGAAAACTTAAGTAAATTGGGGGGATTTTGTTGTTCAAAATTAATTTAAACTAAAAGTGAAGCAATCAAATGTGAAAATATCAGAGGAGAAAATTGGTTAAGAATTTCTTCGTCCATCACTATACGTGTTACTCAATCAAGTAATCAATATCATTATTTAATCACTCGTTACCAATAACTCTAAAGTATACTCGGTGTAATACTTCGTTACGCCTCCTAATATCAACATATATTGCAATCGCCAATACATGAATTATTTTCCACCAAATAACCTAATTCTCATTGCTAATATATTCAACTTGAGGAAATCATTAAGGTCTATGAGACGAGTTAATCATAGGCAATACAAACACAATCTTGGCATGTTCAACCTAGGCCAGATTCTGCATGTGATATCCTTCACAATTCACACCCCTAGTAATCACAAATTACTACTAGTTATTAGGGTTCCTGATAAAAATACCTAAGACTCCTAATTAGCTATAGATAAGTAATTAAGATATTTAATTCGCAACTTAAACATTCATAACACCTAATCATATTATTTGAACACAATCAAATAATTATTATGCGTAGTAAAACTTGAACGATATTTGAGAGAATGGATAATGAAATCAATGCATTATATGAATAACATGTTCATGACTTAAGTTACATCCTTAACTGATTTAAGGTTTAGTTACCCATGGATTTCTTAAAACCCATGGAAAAATATAGAGGAAAACAAATAAACCATACCCTGGTAATTGTGACTATTAATCGCAACTCCAAACCCTAACTCTTTTCTTTTATTCCAAAGTATGATCAAAGATTGTGAATAAACCTCTTTTAAATAGGTTTTTAATTGTAGAAGATCCCATGTAAATCCCGGTCAAACTGTTTCACCAAACTTTCCAAAATTCCCAAAAGAATGCAGGTCTAAAGTGTGGTCATGAGAAATATAACCACAAATAATCAAGTGGACCGCGTCAAATGCTGAACTGGCCCAGCCCATACTTTTACTGACTTGCCGGTTATGTGGAACTAATAGCACAATTCCTTTATTTTAACATACGGCCAGGTTTTTACAGACGTAAGTTTTCCGGTAAGTACTTCAGTTTTCTTCTTCTAAATTACTTCCAAGACTTTCGAGTCGTAACTTCTCCTGGGACTATTTTTCTTTCTTTTTAACGCGGCTACAACGTTCTTGCGTAAACTCCAGTGTATATTTTCTCCAAAACCAGGGACGGGCCTATGAAGGGGTTAAGCCGGGCTATTGCCCGTCCTGATTCTGGCCCATTTTTTTTCAAGTATAGGTAAACTCATATAATTTGGATATTAGCCCATTCATAATCATAATTATCCCATGTGATTTCTAGGCCACGCTATGGAAGAGATAAAATTTTAAGTAAAACAAGTAGAGAGCACGTGCGTTGCACGTCTATAAACTATAATTTTATGACACTTGCCTTTTATTTTTGCAGAAATACGACGCTACAACATAATGCATCATAGCACCAGTAAAACAAACATTTTTTTTTCTTTCTCATTCAAAAGTTAATAATTCAGTAATAATATCACTTAAGTTGAGACATCAGGATAAACAACATTTATGGTACTCGTTCTAGCACCGACCCATTATAGTTGAACCCCGATTGCATCGACTCAACTGATGAGTGACAGCCTTCAGCATGGAACTTCTTCTTTCATAATTTCCAGGCCCTTAACATCTCATGAACATTCGACAAACCCATTCCCTACTAATTATGCTTTGTAGATTAACCCTACCAAACATACAAATCCAAGAACCATATACAATAATTAACCAAGCATACACTAAATTACCATACAACAAAAATACACATTCCAAAATCTATACATAGATACACAAATCTAAAGACATCGCAAAGTGAGAATGAAACTAAAATTTGTTCAAAGATGATGTAAATTGAAACTGGAAATGGAAGGCATCTATATATATATATATATATACTATTCACTTTATGACTAATCTCTTTATGAAGCGAACTATTTCACCAAGCATTTGATTAACCTTTCATTATTAGTTTTTACCTATTCTAGGGTACTTAACCATAGACACATAGGTAGTAATATTGTTGTTTGCCTTCTTATGATGTGCGAAATTCATTATAGACCTGAATTAAAAGAAATAATTTATACATGTTATGCAGTAAAGAACTGAAATTGGCAAATAAATTAACATATACATGGTACCCTGAAATAAAAAATTAAAAAACCCCAATTTCACATTGTTAGTTCAATCAATCCAATCCTAGAATGATTTGGGTGGTGATCAAAATCATCAATTGATTTGTTGCTGACCTAGAATAATTTTGGGGAGAAAATGAAATCAAATGAAAGTCTATTTGGGGGAGAAGATGAAATCAAAATCAAGTTAAACTAATCATTAACATTGTTTAGATGTGCTTTTGTCGATTTGGTGGAGAAGATAAATGAAATCAAAAGAGGAGATACGGATGGAAGAGAAAGAACATAAACGGATTTGTTTCTATGCAGATAAGATGCACTTTTGTTTATTTTTGTATCGACGTCTGGAGGTCGAGATGAAAATAATCCAACGGTAGATGTTAAAATCGTATTTTTGGAAAATACGGCTGGCGTACGAAAAGTACGGTGGTACACGAAAAATACATGCGTGAGGCGAAAAAAAGCTAAGCGTTTTTCACTTTACACTGTTGGAATTGGGGGGAGATATGAACTCCTGCACAAACTTATCAATTTTATACATGAAAACCTTCTCATTTATGTATAATATTCTCATTGGAAAAAGGAAACCTTCTTGGTTTACAACCCCAAATTTTTTTTGCGACCTTCGGCCACAAAGATCACAGCTTTAGCCAGCCTTACCCAAGATCGATCTTTAGCCAGCCTTACCCAAGATCATTTCTTGGGTCCGTCCAAAACTATAGCGAGCAAACCCCTCCACTGTCATACTACACTGAAAATGTTTCATATTTGAACTCGAGTTGAGCTCTCCTTCTCAAAATCTTCTTTAACTTCATCCGAACATCTCTATCTCCCTGACTTACTTCATCATTACACAACACCAACATCCAGACACCATCTCCGATCACACCAAACTCGACTTCCCTGTTTTCCCTCGAGCTTCATGGCAACAAAATATATCCTCCATTATCTGCCATCAATCACCAACAGCTCAATATATGTGTCATCACTGCCATCACCTGAGATATTCATCAACATCTATGTTTTCTATCGACATCATCTCAAACCTTTTTTTATCTCACCGAGCATCTTTATCACTAGTCTCGAGATCCATTACATACCCATCCATATAACTCCTGGATAATAACAGTATCCATCGATCTAATTCCCCATCTCCGATAATCACCAGCATTACTACCATTTACTCGTTCTCCAAAATCTGTGTATTTCCACCATCTATGACCGAGATACATAATAACATCTTCAATTAATCAATGTCAATAGCACAACTGCTGTGTTTGTCAGAATATGGGCATCCAACTCAAAACCAATTGTAAATGAGTGGAGTGGCCCATAGAGTTATAAATCGCAAGATCTTAGATTGCCCAGATAGTGTGGGACTAATAATCTCAATACGCCCCCTCACGTGTAGCATCGTTGGATCTAACACATGGACAATTAAATCGGGTGATGCGGAGTAAAGGCGTGGTCAAATGACTCGTCGCAAATAGATTGCTTTGTTAAAATGGTAGAATATAGGCATCCAACCCAAAACTAATTGGAAATAAGTGGAGTGGCCCATAGAGTTAAAAACCGTAGGATCTTAGATTTTCCAGACAGTGTGGAACTAATAATCTCAACATGGTAGAAGAAAGTGAACTGCCGAAAAAGAGCATTAATTCATGCATGAAACTTGTAAAACACTTATGGTTAAGCGAATCGAAGAATAGAAATCCCGTGTTCTCTTTTTTCTCGATAGACACTGCTCTTGGTTTATTTCTTATGGAGCAAGTGGTGATACCTTAAAACATTTACTAGAGTTCCTCAATTGTGAAAGCCTCGACACTCTAAATTATAGTCATTCTCAACTTATTGATACGTTGAGAGAAACACAAATAGACCATAAACTGTCTTTCGTTGGCGGTGTTTGGGTCATCACCTTTCTAAAACCTTCATTCCAGGAGGTTGCGCATTCTGTCTACAAAGCAGAAGCCGAAACTGTGGATTTCGCAAATAAGAGCATGAAAGTACCGAAGGAGGTGAACACATGGGATGAAAAAGTAACCAATGGATCAATTCATGATCTCTTACCTGCCAATGCGGTCGACAAAATACCAAGTTTATACTGGCCAATGCACTCTATTTCAAAGGATCAAGGTGGTAGAATCAATTTGAACCATCACTAACAAAAGTGTCAAAGTTCTATATCCTCGGGAAAAAAATATCAGTACATGTTCCCTTCATGTCATCACGAAATGTTCAATATATTAGTTGCTATAATAGCTTCAAAATACTCAAACTCCCTTATTACCAAATGGACTGCAAAATCCTTTCAGATTTTTCCATGTACATAGTTTTACCCGAGAAACAACGCAATGGGCTTTGTGAACTTATTAAAAAGGTGAGAACTTATCATGCTGCTTTTCTGGATAAATATCTCCGCGTCACCCGTTTTATTATCTACGTGTTAGGCCCAATAAGGCTACATGTGAGGGGGCGTGTTGAGATTATTACTCCCAAATTTTATGGGCAATCTAAGATCCTGCGGTTTATAATCCTTTGAGCCTCTCCACTCATTTCCAATTGGTTTTGAGTTGGATGCCCGTATTCTAACATGGTATCAGAGAAAGATATTTGACGAGTCATTTGACCGCGCCCTTTACTCTGCGTCACCCGATTTAATTGGCCATGTGTTCGACCCAACGAGGCTACACGTGAGGGGCGTGTTGAGATTATTAGTCCCATACTGTCTGGGCAATCTAAGATCCTGCGGTTTATAACTCTATGGGCTACTCCACTCATTGCCAATTGGTTTTTAGTTGGACTCCCATATTCTAACAGTGTTAAAATCCCTTTCAATCACGACCCAAATCTCTGCCAACCAAGTAGTTAATATCGCGTATCGGTCTCGTATCGGCCGGGTCCTATACACCTATACAAAAGATAATATCGGTTTTTATCGGTGATACATCATTTAATATAGAATTTCAAATAATTGTAAAACCATAATAAAAAATAATAAGAATCATACACATATCTCAAATTTCCAAAATACAAGGTGGTTTATTAGCCAACGTTGTGATTGTTATCCCATTATGCCGGTAAATCTTTTTTATTATCCTTCATATTTATTTTTTATATTTCTCTGTTTTGCAATCGAAATATGGTTTCCATCTTATATCCTACCATATAGTCATTGATTTTATATTATAAATATATTAGATATTTTTACCTTCTCCAATTGACATTGTACTTGTCTGTAAAGACTAGATGCATGTTGATGAAAAAATTATTCACCAAACCGATATTATCGGTGTACCAGTAAAACTGATATATCAGCCTGTATTGGCCCGTATAACCGATAATATCATTCTGTCTTTGTATCGCTGATATTTTCGATATCGTATAGGTATTTTCCTATATCCGATAAAAACCTGTAATATCAGCCTGTACAACCGATATTGACTACCTTGCCGCCAACAACCATGATCAATCATGATTTCAGGAACCCTTGTTTTGCTTGAATTCCATGTATATGGTAGTTGCAGTCGCCGGAGAAAGGTAATGAGCCTAACTATCATAGAAATGAATAAGAAGAAGATGCAACAATTGTCTTGTGTCATTATACGTTGTGGAGGCTTCCCCTGATTAGAAACAGAAGTGCCTTTATTCTCTTTCAACTGTCAGTCTTGGGGACTGAAAATTCAGTTTCCTTTGAAGCTTGTCTGCCGCCGAGTATTTACATGGGTGCCTTTAGAAATTTCTTCCTTTGACACCTTTTTCCACTTTGACTCGCTTCAACTGTTCGTAACTTCTTCATACGAGGTCGGAATGACCTCATTCTTTCACCAATTACTTTATCTTTTCATCCTCTTCAATATGATGTGAATACATTCCATATTTACATGAGTTCCAATTACTTTTAGTTAAGATAGCCACAAACACCTAAGAAACTCAAAACAAACAAAATCAAAGCATAATGATATGAAAACTAGCAAGAAACCAAAGCACTTAAGTACCAAACTAGTGGAAATAATGCACCTATCAGTCTATTATCGAATGATAGAAATTTCCTTGATGCTGCAAGTGGTGGTGCTTTAATGAAAAAGATAGTGTCACAATCTAAATAATTAATTGAGATCATGGCAACAAATTCTCAACAATTCTCAAGCCGTAGATCGGAGCCACCTATCAAGGGAGTTAATCAAGTTGACAAGATCACTAAGTTATGTCAACCAATAAGCGATATGACAACAAGATGCAACAAACTGCGGTCGTGGTTGTAAAACATCACGCCCAGCTTATGAAAACGTCGAACAAGTCAATGTTATTTTCTCAACTCAACGATATGATAACACTTACGATCAAGGATGAGGAGACAACCCCAACTTTGGATATGGTAACGAGCAAGTTGCAAGTATAAGTTCTGTTTACAACCTTTCGAGTGAGTTCCAACAACAAATGAATCAACCAAAAAAAGCTCAAAACCCAGAATTGGCAAATATGACTACTTTGGTGGTGACTCAAATTTCTGTGGTACAACAAAATCAACAACTGAAAACGCGGGGGTATAACAACCACACCTAATATTTCGTTCGAAAATCTATATGGACTAAACTCCAATATAATTCCGAGAGCACCAACTTAAAAGTGAGACTCAATCAAGATGTATATCAAAGAGCTTTATCTCTTTCTTAATACAATCAGCAAATCGAATAGATAGAAATCCGTGAGCCTGATTGAAGTAAGAATAACTTGGACAGTACCAAAGACCAATGCCCAAGTGTCAATCAAGTTTTATCCAACAAACAAGGTCGGATTTATCAACTATGATTGAACTATGCACAACCTGTGATATTTCAATTATATAAACAAATATGATGCGAAAAAGAAATAACACAGACACCATAAATTTTGTTAACGAGGAAACCGCAAATGCAGAAAAACTCGGGACCTAATTCAGATATGAACACCACATTGTATTAAGCCGTTACAGACTCTAGCCCACTACAGGTTAACTTCGTACTGGAGTGTAGTTGAGCCCTAACCAAGTCTCACACTGACTAAGAAACAGTCGCGTTCCTAACGCCTCTAGAACCATGCCGGATTCTGCGCACTTGATTCCCTTAGCTGATCTCTGCTACAACTAAGAGTTACTATGACCCAAAGTCGAAGACTTATAAACAAATCTATCTCCCAAAGATATGTCTATCCTCTATTCTTTTTATTCCGTGTTTTGATACAAATATCAAGGGGAACAGGAATCAACTAATAATTCGGTCTTATACTCCTGAAAAGCAGCCTAAAAATATTAGTCACCTCATAATAACCTAACTGATTAATAGAAGAAGTTATTGCGGAATCACAAGAGTCTGAGACAAAGAAACATTGTGATTACTTTTTATATCTTACCTATTGTAGTTGCAGGAAATCCCACACTACACCCTTGTTATGATTTTGCTATATTTAACTCACAATTGAAGATTAAAAATGACACTTTATTATTTTGTTCTCAGAAATGTTTACAGAAATGGAAGAATTCAAGATTACAACTATTCTCTTGAAGTTTCTCTCTCCTCAAGACTTTCTTAACTCTCAAAAAAATACATCATCCTTTTCTGGACATATTGGGTCTATATTTATAGGGTAGTTAAATAATGGATGACAGCTAAGTTTTCCTCTTATTTCGGATTGGTTCTGCGATTGTACCGCGATAGTTACGATGTTCATTCTCGCAAGCTTTGTAACCATCGCGGGAAAACATGCTTTTCTTATGTTTTCTTCAATCGTCAGCTATTACGTCACTCTTTTGACTGCTTTTGTGACATTCACCAGGTGTTGTTAAAAGCTTGCGGTATTGCTCGCTGGGAAGCGTTGTTAATCTCGCATAAAGGTATTGTAGCGATATTCTGGTCCTGCATCTTGCCTCTTCTCATGTCTTTTCTGCGAAGAAGAGAAGATATGAGAATCTTCAATTCTTCAAAGTGCTCGTAACCTCTTTTCTTTCCATATTTTCTTCTCGACATTGTTCCGTTAATTTAGCCTAACTGCCTACACGTGTTGTAAATTTATCTTTTTATTGACACGTCTCTACTCAATAGGTTATTCCCCTTTGCCTATAAAAGGTAGAGTTAGACTTCAAAACTAATTTTCTTCTTTTATTTCTCTATCTTCTTCATCTGTTCATTTTATCTTCCGTTTGCAACTCTTCTTCTTTTTCATATTCTCCTGCTACTGTTCTAATAAAGTCATCAAGGTATGTTTTTTTATTATAATCTCTATTTGATTCAATTTTTACTCATATTCTTCGATTTTCTCTATTTGATCCTTCATAACTCTCATATTATGTCTTTTCTTAAGTGGAACTATCCCTAACACCCAATCCTCAGTTCAAACCCCTAATGCTCGCAAAAGGCCAACTGATAAGAATAAGAGAAGTTCTACGAATGATAAGGTGGTAAGAAACACATTATATTTCTTAATAACAATATTGTTGCCTCTGTTTCTTATCTAAGTTATTATTCGCAGAATGTCGAGAACATAGCTAATCCTCCCAAAAGACCTCGTCAATTTAAAGTTCTTGAGGATGATTTCACCATCCCCACATTAACATCTGCAAGAGTTACTCATACACCCTCGCGATTGGATCCTCTTTCTTTTATCTGCGAGAATACCGCTGCCAACACCTCTATTTCTTTTGATTCTTTGACAAATCAGGCTCCTGAAATTGCTGTGACTGAAATTCCTTCTAGCCCTTTATTGCCTTCAACTGTTGTGTTTCCCAATACTCCTCCTTCTGATAATACAACCATCGCAAATGACTCAAATTGTCAACTTGTCCTCGTTACTACTTCACCCTCTGTATCTCTTCCTCCATCAAATGAAAACTCTGCATCAACCTTAGCAGGAGTTGATGTTGCTTTTAAAATTTTATCTAATATTTTAGATGATGCTAGAAAATCTTCTACTGACTCTCTCCAATATGAAGTTTGCGAGACCTTACTCAAATATTTTGGCTCTGATAATACTGCTTCACGAGCATCTTTAGAAAATGAAGTTGAAGCTCTAAGAAAAAGCCTTCAAGTCAAAATTTCTGAATGTGATACGCTGAACCATATGCTTCGCAATTCTTCACTTAACTGCGAGAACCTTCGCAGAAGAAATGATGAGCTAAAAGGTACAATTTACTTGCCTCTACTCTTTTATCTTTCTATTTTTTTCTTTCATATCCTCTATACTCAAGTCTCCTTCTTAAATTCTTGGTTCATATATTAGTTTCAAATCGGACTCGTTTCATGGAAAGACTTAAATTTGAATCTATTGCTGAAGAAGCTCGTGTTGAAAGAGATTCTTGGATGGACAAGTATAATAGACTAGATAATCTCTACACATATTCTATCGATCAAATAGATAATCTTACTAATGAGAATAATCAACTATCGCAAAGTCAAAATTTATTAAGTAATGAGGTTACTCGTCTCTCATATTTGTTAATCAAGTCTAACTTGGCGATAAAATCTTTATCAGATGAAAATAGAACTTTATCCCAAGACAAACATAGATTTTCAAGCTTGATGACGATTTCTTCACAGCAATTGAGTAATCTACAAAGAATATGTGATAATCAAGAGCGATCTCTTCGCTCCCTTAAAGATGAACTCAAGGAAGTAGCTGAATCATCTACCGCTGAGAAGGATAAACTTATTAAGGGTAGATTAACTCTTAGTTTAAAGGCCAGGGAGCTTTAAGACTAGTACTCCCAATTAAAGAAATCTCATTCTTTATTAGCAAAGGAAAATTCGTATCTATACTCCAAAGAAGAAAACATGAAATCTCGTCTGAAGGGTATGGTTGGAGATAAATTTGATGACGCTATGAATCAATGGGAGAACTGTTTCTTTACATTAATCCAAAACTTAACCTCCTCTCAAAAAGAAGGTAGTCAATTGACTTCCTTATTTGTTGATCTTTTTGTCAAATTTTACGTTATGTTTCTTGCGAGATCTTTGTCTGAATAATATTTAATCATTTTTGTTGCTCGCAGAATCTGAAAGAAATCTTCATTCCACCATCGATGATCTTACTGATAAATTGGATAAAGTTCGCAAAGAAAACAAGATTCTCACTTCTGATCTTGTAGAAGTTCGCGATAAGGCAGAGAGAAGACTTTATTATCTCGAGTACTTCAAAAATATAGAAATTAGAAATCGTGACAGAGGTTTCCTTCGCAAGGTTCACCTTAGTGCTGAAGTTCATGTGAATGATATTCTGATATCACATTCTCTCCCTCCTGCATCTGTTCTTCCTTTAGAAGTTGATGATGATGAAGTCCCTCTCCCCATGGACAAGGATTTAGAATATGCATCTGTTGAAGAAGATGTTGAAGAAAATAATCCAGAAGAAGAAAAAGATTCTCCCAGAGAAGGAGAAACTCGAAATGAGAAAAATGTTGGTAATGCTGACAATAATGGCAAAAACCCTGAGTCTAGCGAGACCATCGCTGAAACTTGAATTTCATTCTTGCTTTCTTTTCCTTTTCCTTTCTTGCGTGTAATGTAATTTTTTCAACTTTTAGAATTCAACCTTTAATTTTGTTTACATTGAACATTCTCAAGGAAGATAATGATATCTTATTTATTCATTCCCCTACTTTCCCTTCATTAACTTTCTTGAGATGTGGAATTATTTCCCATATCTTATTTTTGCGATCTGCGATGTAATGAATTCCTGCGATATTCCTAAAAATTCTGACAAAGGGTGCCTTCTCATATATCCCCTGCGATGAACAAATATTTCCAAATCCCCTGCGATGAACAAATATATCCCCTGTAATGAAATAGTTAATGTTTAATATTATTATGTTGGTCTTATTTTGCCTTCCTAGTTAAAGGTCTTATTTTTCCAAATTTTTCCTTTTGCGACAAAATCGCAGGACATCTCTACATTTGCATGTAAAACTCCATTGATCTTTCCTTATCCATTTTTCTTTGAACTTTCTGCGACAATATGACAGATCTAAATCCTCTAGCGAGAATAAAGTTCCATGACATTGCCGTCTTACGATGAAATCGCAGGACGTCCTTACATTTTCATGTAAAAACCCATTGATCTCATCTAAACATATCCCTTTTGGCTTGTTGCCTCTGTATAATTTACGTCACGCAAAAAAATGACATGCCTAAATGTTCTTACGATCACAAAGCCCCATGACATTGTCGTCTTAAGACACTTATCAGCTCCCTAATGGAGGGCGCCGCCCTTATCTTTCCCCTGGTTGCCCCTTCAAGCAGGGCACATCGGCCATACAAGACTAGCTCCTCCCATCCAGATTTGCCAACAACCAGTTGTTTTCGCAGCCTCTTGTCCTTTATGCCTATATGGATTATAGTTACAAGACTGCACCCTAAGTGGGGTTTTCTTCGGGCCGAGTGTATCATATCCAAGACTTGCCAAGGATGGCCAGGGTAGTTTCGTACGCCCCGGGCACCCTTGAATCAACTGTGTACCTCGGAGCCTTGGCCATACTCTGCACTCCTTAGAAGAGGTTCTTAGTCGTCTAACCAGGGTATAACCTTATATAGTTATAAATCCAAGATCCCTCTCCTGGATAGGTTTTCTTTAACCCCAACATCTTCATGACTCAGATTCCATCAGCGGTATAACCTTATCCATGAGTCATGTAAAGAGATACCCCCTTATATGACGCACTATTAGGTCTTACATTTGCCTCTTGCGAAATTTTATTCGCAAACTAGGGTGCACGCCATAAAGTTTCGTCCCATTCTATTAATCTCTGCGAAATTTTATTCCCCTTTCTTGCGATTATGCTCGCAGATCTTGTTTTTCTTTGTTATCAGAAGAATTTCTCAGTTGTAGTAGAGAAAGAAAAATTTATTATTTGTTTCATCATTCAACGTACCAGTATCTCTTATCTTGCAGAAGTTGTCATTGATAATATTTTTTCAGAAATAGTCTATTCCATGGCCTGTCAAGTCTTTGACCAACATCTCTCCCTTTAGGGTCCATTAGTTTGTATGCCCCAGTTCCAACTATCTCTTTAATGATGTACGGTCCATCCCATTTTCTCGCCAATTTTCCACCATTCTCTCGCTGATAACTTGGTGTTTCTCGCAGCACTAAATCACCAGGTTGAAACTCATGTTTCTTAAAGCGTTTGTTGTACTCGCGAGCTAATCTTCGCTGGTAATTTTCCATATGTTGTAAAGTCTTTTCTCTTTTTTCTTCTAATTCGTCTAATTTATTTAAAATCATTCCAGCACTTAGATTTCTTTACCAAGCCTCTCTTTTTGTTGTAGGAATAGCTACTTCCGTTGGTAACACAGCTTCAACTCCATATGTCAAACAAAAAGGTGACATTACAGTAGCTTCTCGTCTAGTTGTATTGTAAGCCCATATTGCATTATGCACTTGCTCGCGCCATGTTCTGTGATACCCTTCTAGCTTCTTTTTTAGGATGTCTGCGATTGTCTTATTGGTTGCTTCAGCTTGACCATTTGCTTGTGGATATAAAGGAGTAGACTTTCCACATTTTATCTTAAATGCATTGATGAGTAATTCTATATTCTGCCCTTCAAATTGCTTTCCATTATCAGACACCAACTGTGCTGGAATCCCAAATCTACAAATTATATTCTCAAATATGAATGTAAAAATATCTTTATCGCGGATATGTTGTACTGCCTTTACTTCTCCCCATTTTGTGAAATAATCTGTTGCGATAATTAAATATCTTCTTTGTCCAGATCCAGGCACAAATGGTCCCACGATATCTAACCCCCATTTCCCAAAAGGCCATACACTTGTTGAAGATGATAATGGTGCTCCTGGTGCATGTATCTTCTTTCCATATCGCTGGCAATCTTCGCAACGCCTTGAGAGTTTTTTTGCATCTTCATGCATATATGGCCAGTAATAGCCTTGCATTTTTGTTTTATATTCCAAAGATCTTCCCCCACTATGATTACCAGCATAACCACTATGCAACATCTTCAATATTTTTTGTCCTTCTTCCCTCGTCAAACATCTTAGCGATGGTCCACTAAAAGATCTGCGATATAATACTCCATCTCTTAATTCATAATTGGTTGCCTTACTTTTTAATTTATGTGTCTCCAGTAGATTTCTTGGGATTTCTCCTCTTGCCAAGTATGCATGAAGCTCTGCTCGCCAATCTGTAATGTTGCTGTTTAATTCTTCTTCGCCAATTTCTACCATCATCACATCTTCCTCTTCTTCTTCCTTGTTTATCGCTGGTAATAAAAGTGTTTTAATTTTTATGCACCTCGCAGCTGGATTTGTCATCATACTGGATATGAAAGAAAAAGCATCTATGAGCCTATTATCTTTCCTTGATATGTGTCTCCATTTTATTTTTGGAATTCTCGCAGATAATTCTTCGACTAATCTTTTATACTTTCTTAAAGATGGTTCGTTTGTTGTGTATTCTTCTTTTATCTAGCGAATAACCAACTGTGAATCGCTGGTGATTCTAGCATTTTCCAACTTCATTTCTATCGTAAATTTTAAAGCATGAATCACGGCCTCATATTCTGTCTCATTATTAGTGGATGCAAATTCCAATCTAAATGAAAAAATTATTTCTCTCCTTCTGGCGAAATAAAAACAACTCCAATCCCATTTCCTTCACCATTTGATGATCCATCCACCAATATCTCCCATCTGTCGGGTTCTGTTAATAGTTTTTTTGGATCTCCATGTTCTTCTTCTACATCCATCATCTCTTCCACAGCTTCATCATCTTCTAAAGGAAATTCAGCTAAGAAGTCTGCAATAACTTGTGACTTTGGCGAGGATAAAACTTCATATTGAATATCAAAGTGTCCTACTTATGCATTCCATCTCTCAACTCTTCCTGATCTTTTTGAATTTTTCATTACTGACTCAATTGGCACTTTTGTTAACACTTTGACCTTATGTGCTTGAAAGTAGATGCGAAGCTTAAAAGTTGCATGCACCAATGTTATAATTAGTTTCTCAATCTTTGAATAATTTATCTCTGCAGAATTGAACATTTTGCTGATGTAATAAATTGGTTTTTCTACCCCTGCATCTACTCGCAGCAACACAACACTTAACGCATATGTGGTTGTTGCGAGATAAATCAATAGTTCTTCTCCCGGTTCAGCTTTCTGTAAGATAGTTATGTTCATTAAATGTTCTTTTATTCCTTGAAAAGCCTTTTCACATTCATCTGTCCACTTGAATTTTGTTCCCTTCTTGAGTATATCGAAAAAATGTTTGCATTTGTCTGAAGATCGCGAGATGAATCTTCCTAGCGAGGCTAAGAGTCCATTCAAGTTTTGCACATCTTTTACCGTCGCAGGCGTGGGCATATAGCGAATTTCTTGTACTTTTTCCGGATCAACTTGTATTCCTTATTTTGATACAATATACCCCAAAAATTTCCCTGAAGTTACTCCAAAAGTACACTTATCGGGATTCACTTTAATATTAAATTGTTGCATCTGATCAAAAATCTCCTTCAGATCTTGTACGTGATTTTCAGCTTCTTTGCTTTTAATCAGCATATCATCTACATACACTTCTAATGTTTTGTGGATCCACTTTGCAAACACCTTCTCCACCATTCTTTGATACGTTGCACCAGCATTTCGTAAGCCAAATGACATCTTTGTATAACAATATAATCCTCTTGGAGAAAAAAATGCGGTATGTTCTTGATCTTCTTAAGCGAGAGGGATTTGATTATATCCTTTATATCCATCCAACGATGATATTCTTGCATTTCCCGCTGCTGATTCAACCATCTATGGGATATCTGGCAACGGAAAACTATCTTTAGGACAAGCTTTGTTTAAATCAGTGAAATCTATGCAAATTCTTATCCCCTTGTTCTTCTTTGGGACCACCACCATATTTGCAATCCACTCTGGATATTTTGCTTGCCTTATAATTCCTGCGTCGAGCTTTTTGTGTAATTCTTCTTCTATTTGAGAATGATATGTTGTTGCGATTTTCCTTATTCTCTGCTTAAATGGTCTTATGTTTTTGTTGATTTCTAATTTATGACATGCTACTGATGGATCTATCCCTGGTATCTCATCCATTCTCCATGCGAAGATATCTTTATATTCTCGCAAGAGATTTATAGTTCTTTCTTCCTCATCTGCCTCCATTCTAGTTCCAATTTTCAGTATTTTAGGTTCTTCTTCACTCCCAATATTTTTTTCCTTTGTTGGTTCTGCTGCAACATAACTGGCTTCAGGTTCTCCCATTGGTGTTGGTGTTTTCATAACTCTCGCGAGTTCATCTCATTCTCGCAAGATTTCGCTAGGTATTACTTTTCCTTCTTTTTCCCTTATCACGTAAACTTTAAATTCTTCTTCCTTCTTTGTTTCTCTCGCCAATTTCATGCGAGTCTTTCGCAGCTTTGGACGTTCTTCATAATTTCTTATTTCTATTTGGTAACACAATTTTGCAAAATCTGTGTCTCCTCTAATTTTTCCAATTCCACTGGGTATAAGAAATTTGATGCATTAATGCAATGTTAATGCTACAGCCTTGATTGTGTGTATCCACGGTCTTCCTAATATCATGTTATACGGTGATTCCACGTCTACCACACATAACGTTACTTGTGTTTCAATATCCCCTAGTGGAATTCGTACCATTATCTCGCCTTTAGGTTTTGTTATAGATTTTCAAAAGCCATGAACATGATATGTTGAATAAGACATTTCTTCATCCTTATATCCCATTTTCTTGAAAGTATAATAAAATATTATATCTACAGAACTTCCTGCGTCCACCAAAGTTCTATTCATAGCCCATTCTTCTACAGGTTTTATTGATTCCTCCTTTCTCATTGGTATAGTGGATACTGTGATTACCAATGGAGATGTATGACTTAGATTTTCTTCTGGTATTTCTGCTGCTGTAAATGTGATCTCCTGCTTTTCCCAATCTTTCAATGGTGATATTTTTTCCACCGTCATAATTTTCCTTCCTTCAAAATCCCGTTTGTGTATCTTCCCCTTAATATTTTCATGAAATCTATCAATCATTGTTCTTGTTACCATACCACACTCCAATTTTCTACAATCCTCTTTGATTCTAATCATGCTTCCTTCAAATATGTCACTGATTTGTTTTATTATTTTCTTAATCTTGATCAATTCTTATCTTCTTCTTCACACTTTTCTACGATTTTGCTAATTCATTCCCTGCTTCAGGCGCCAAAATGTAGTTGCAGGAAATCCCACACTACACCCTTGTTATGATTTTGTTATATTTAACTCACAATTGAAGATTAAAAACGACACTTTATTATTTTGCTCTCAGAAATGTTTACAGAAATGGAAGAATTCAAGATTACAACTATTCTCTTGAAGTTTCTCCCTCCTCAAGACTTTCTTAACTCTCAAAAAAATACATCATCCTTTTCTGGACATATTGGGTCTATATTTATAGGGTAGTTACATAGTGGATAACAGCTAAGTTTTCCTCTTATTTCGGATTGGTTCTGCGATTGTACCGTGATAGTTACGATGTTCATTCTCGCAAGCTTTGTAACCATCGCGGGACAAACATGCTTTTCTTATGTTTTCTTCAATCGTCAGCTATTACGTCACTCTTTTGACTGCTTTTGTGACATTCGCCAGGTGTTGTTGAAAGCTTGGGGTATTGCTCGCTGGGAAGCGTTGTTAATCTCACAGAAAGGTATTGTAGCGATATTTTGGTCCTACACCTATCGGAGATGAATCTCGAGTAAATATTAGAGAAGATAAAACTTAATACGATAGAACAAGTAAGATCAGAATCCGTAACTACATAGAAAATAGTAGGATCTGGCTTCACGAATCCCAAATGAAGTATTCAAGTCGTTAACCTAATAATGGTTTTGGAAAACCTAGGTTAAAGGAGAATCGACTCTAGTTTGCAACTAGGACACACAAAAGTGTCAGGATTAGGTTTCCCTGATGTTATAGTTCTCCCTTATACATTCTTTCAAATCATGGTTGCTTACAATAAAAGCTAACATAGCTTAGTAACAAAGCATTCAATATTCACCGTTATATGAACTCCTGATTTAAGATTCAATCTAAGTTTGCTTAGATATTAAGCAATCAATCTCCACCGTTAGATGGTATTAGCTTGATACACACAAATGAAATATACCTATATTTAGATGTGGATGAACCGTACCCAAACGTGTATACTCTGTTGTCTCAATAATAGTTAACCGAAGTTAGCCATATTAACACTTATAACTTAGCCATATTCATCTAACACTTCCAGATAAAATATGATGATCAATCAATCATGATAGATAATCAAACGAATCTAAATGTATTTCAAGAGAGTTGTTCAAATGTTCATCATTTCATAGAAATATATATATGAACCATTTGAAACAAAATCGGTTTGGTTTGTAATTGTACAATGTACTTAAACAAGAACCAATTCACGAACATAATGCTACGGTTTGTAAAACTAGTTTACATTCCTTAATACATTAAAGTTCCAGGGACTTTAGTTCGCAAACGAACCTGATTCATGAGTATGAAAATCCATACTTGCTGATTTTAGAACTTGACCACTTTGTTCATAAACTGAGTACGCGAACAAGAGTTCTGGACTTTGGATTTTCTTAGACATTCGCAAACAAGGTACGCGAATAATTATTCCGGAAATGGCCTTGTTTAGCCCGTTCGCAAACAAGGTATGCGAAAAAAAAGCTCCGAACCTTTACAGGTAAACTAGTTCGCAAATAATAGTTCCGGTCTGAACTAGACTTACGCAGTTAGTATATAAGGTATACAGTCTGCATTATATCCAGACATAGTAGTTGTTCCAAAACTCTCATTTAATCATTGAAACATCCTTGGAAGACAACAATGGTAATCTTACATACACCACTAGCTTCAAGTAATTTTCAAGTGATTAATCGATCAATAAGAATTTCCCAAGTTGATATCAAATGATTGTCTCACACAAATCATGTAAGATGTTCAAGGTAATTTTTACATGATCATCTTTGAATTAATATTTAGTTTACAATAAGTAAATTGTCTCCAACTAAACTCATCAGATCACAAGGTACTTGTACGAATAACTAGTTGAAATCTTGTTTTAGCAGTTAATAAGTTTTTGATCGGATTAAAAGTGGGCTTCTACAAACAAATTTCGAACGTAGAAATTGGATTTTCAGCTCTCTTTCTTCAATTAATTCAGGCGTAATCGGGTGAAAATCTTAATTTCTTCAACTATTATTGTTTCAAATGTTTTCTGGTGATTAGGTGTTTAGATTCATGGATTTTAATCCGAAATCTAACACCGATATGACTGGAATTCATGGTTCTGATTTTGTTAAGCGAGTTCCTTCAGTTAACCTGCCTGATGATCTTTTTGATGAGGGTTTGAATACCTGGAAGTTTTCTTTGATCGGTAGATTAGAATTGCAGAAAGTTAAATTTGTAGATGCGGTTGCTATTTTGAAAAATCAATGGAAGTTAATTGGTAGTTGTAAACTTATTCCTTTGGGTAAAGGTTTCTTCACCATTAAACTTGATAATGAAGTTGATCGTAAATACATTAGATATGGAGTATGGGAAGTTCAGAATCAAATTTACGAATTAGGAATTGGGTATCAAATTTTCATCCTACTTATCAAAGAACTTCCAAAGCTACAGTTTGGATTAGATTGCCTGGGTTAGGTCTGGAATTTTGGAAGGAAAAGATACTATTTAAAATATGCAGTGAACTTGGAACTCCATTAAATATTGATGCATCAACTGAAAGATGTGAGGTGGGTTACTATGCAAATGTGCTTGTAGAGGTGGATTTTGCTGAACATATTCCTAACAAAGTATGGATTAATACAAAATTTGTTGGTTTTTTTCAAGATATTCTAATACCAGATTGTCCAAAATTTTGTCCTTCTTGTAAAATTGTGGGGCATTTACTCTCTGAGTGCATAGTGAATAGAGCAAAAGAGAATGGCAGTAGCCCTCAGCAAAATCCATCTTCAGTATTTGATATATGTGATAGGACTGAAGTAGAAACTGATAAAGATGTTGTTCAAGAATTCAGCAATACGCAAACTGAAATAAATTCAGTTGTTAGTATTATTACTCCCACTCCAAGCCTTTTAATTAACTCGGATCTTATTTCTTTAAATGGTGGAAGATTTAATGCTTTGGTTCAAGACAATGAGGTTGAAGTTAAGGAGTCTTTAAGTCAGCCAGCAGATACTTCTGAATTGGAAAATAGTGTCATCAAGTTTGTTGACTCAGGTTCAGGCTTAGTTGCATCACAGTAAGTCCCATTTACTACTTGGTCATCAGTTACTTCTACATCTACTTCTAATTCTAAAGGTAAGCAAACAGACTCTACAACGCCAGCTAAAGTTATTGCTTATGCTTCATCAAATAAGGTGGATACTGTAGCTGCTAAAAAAGCTAGTAGTAATAATGTCAGAATACAAACAAGTATAATTTTATAAAGAATGTTGGTAAGGGGGTACCTAAAAACCCCGAATCACCTCCATGAAAATTATATTCTGGAATTTGAGGGGTCTTAGGATAGCCAGGGCCCAACAAAAACTTAGAAATTTAGTTAAGCAATTTTCCCCTTCTTTAGTTTGGGTAGCAGAACCTCATGTGTTTTGTACAACATATTTTTGTAGTAAATTAAATTTGCCTGGGATGCAATCCATGGCAATTCATAATTCAGTAGATCATCATAAGTGTAGTATTTGGCTTTTCTGGAGTAGTTCAATTGCAGTTCCATCTGTTATTTCAATGTCTAATCAAATGATCACTGTGGAGGTTGGTGATTTTCTGGTATCTGGTGTTCATGCTAGTGTTAACATGGTGCAAAGAATATATTTATGGTCAGAAATGCAACTATTTAGTGATCTTAAAAGGCCTTGGTTAGTGCTGGGTGATTTCAATGTAATTCTTGCTAGTCATGAAAAAATGGGTGGGAGAATTCCTTCTAGGAGAGCAATGCTGGATTTCAATGAGTGTGTGGATCAATGTCAGCTTATTCAAGCTCCAAAGATAGGTTTGGATTTTTCTTGGTCCAACTGTCAACATGGTAATAGGAGAATTTTATGTAATCTAGACAGAGCTTTTCTTAACATTGAATGGTTGAATAAATTTCAAGATTGGGGTTACAAAGTTAGTTTAAGGGTTGTTTCAGATCATTCACCATTATTTGGTGGATGTATAAATGTTCCTAAACCAAAAAATACCCCATGGAGATTTCAGAAGATATGGATTGAGCATGAAGGCTTTTTACAGGTTGTTGATCAAAGTTGGGAAACTCCAGTGGTTGGTAATCTAGCTTTAATTTTTATGCAGAAGCAAAAGAGATTGAAACAAATTTTAAAGGACTGGAACTGGAATGTGTTTGGTAATATTCAACAAAAGATTAAAGAAGCAGAAGAAAGAGTAAAAAGTAATATGATTATCTCAGACATAGAACCTCATAACACTCAACTTTTACATGATTTGGTGCATGCTCAAAATGATTATAACTCAAGAGAAGTTCAATTAAACACCATGTTGAAACAAAAATCAAGAATAAAATGGATAAAAGAAGGTTCTGCCAATACTCAGTTCTTCCATGTTAACATCAAGGTTAGGCACTCTCATAACCTTATAACTGAGATGGAGGATGACAATGGGAATATAATTGCTGATCAGAAGCAGATAGACAATTTGCTTGTTACCTTTTTTGAGCAGAAATTTCAACAACATGACACTGTTATTAATAATGCTTTGCTGGAAGTTATTCCTTCTATCATTAAAAATGAAGACCAAGTTTTGCTTGAAGCTTTACCTAATGCTAAAGAGATTAAACAAGTTGTTTTTGGTATAGATGCTGATAGTGCCCCTGGTCCTGATGGATTTTCAGGTGTCTTCTATAGAAAATGTTGGAGCATTATTCATCAAGATTTTATCAGTTTTGTTCAGTACTGCTGGGAACGAAAATTTATGCCAAAGGGTTTGAATTCAAAAATTTTAGTGCTATTACCAAAAGTACAAGGTGCAAAAAAGCCTAATCAGTTCAGACCTATTGGTTTAAGTAATGTGTGCTTCAACATCTTCACCAAAATCATTGCTTCTAGAATGAGTCTGTTACTTACCAAGTTAATATCTCCTCAGCAAGTTGCCTATGTCAAAGGAAGGAGTATTCATGAACAGATTCTTCTTGCCTCAGAGCTTGTAAATGAAATGAAGGCCAAAAGGAGGGGAGGTAATGTTGGTTTAAAATTAGATATTTCTCATGCCCATGATACAGTAAATTGGAATTTTCTATTCTTAATGTTGCAACAATTTAGTTTTTCTTCAGCTTGGTTCCACTGGTTACATGTTCTATTTGCTTCTGCAAGAATTTCTATCATGGTCAATGGGGGTCCTAAGGGTTTTTTCTCAATGTGTAGAGGTTTAAAGAAGGAAGATCCCTTGTCTCCAATTCTTTTCATTTTAATGGAAGAAGTGTTAAGCAGAGGAATTACTCAATTATCTCTATCTGGTAAGCTGCAACCAATGGTGACTATGAAAAGGGTTCAACCTACACATTTGATTTTTGTTGATGATGTACTGATATTCACTAATGGTACTAAAAGGAGTCTGGATAATATACTCAAGTTTCTACAGCAGTATCAAGATAGTTCTGGTCAGATTATAAACAAAGGAAAAAGCAAGTGCTTTATTGATGGCTGCACACCTCAAAGAAAGTAACAAATTTCAAGTTTTCTGCACATGGAGTGCTCAACTTTTCCAGAACACTTTAGCAAGGAGGAAGGGTAAGCTATTATCTTTTCATGATAGATTGATTTTACTCAAGTCTATTCTTTCTAGTTATCCTCTTTATTCTATGTCAGTGTATAAATGGCCAATGTCAATTATTAAGGAATGTGAATCTATTATGAGGAACTTTCTTTGGTCTGGTGATGGTGAGACTAGAAATTATACTACCTTGTCTTGGAATAAAGTATATACTCCTATTGAGGAAGGAGGTTTGGGAATTAGAAGGCTTGCAGTGATTAACAAGGCTCTATTAATGAAGATGATGTTCAGATTGCATACTTCAGATGCAGAGTGGGAAAATTTCTTTGCAGCTAAATATAAAGATAGAATGGGTCAATGGTGAAATAAATGGAAATATTCTTCAGTTTGTACTGGCTTGAAATGGGCTTTGCAGCAACTAAGAACTTCTATTTCATGGCACATAGGCACTGGTGATAAGATTTCTGTCTGGTTTGATATATGGTGTGGAGATCAACCTTTAATTGAAATCATTGGGTATACTGATTATGTGAAGGCTAATATGCTTATGAAGGTTCAACATTTACTTCTTCAACATAACTGGAACATTCCAGTTGAAATCCAGAATGACATACCAGCTTCCTTACCATCTGTTAGAGGAGGATTAGATTTTGTTGTTTGGATTGGTGATACTGCAGGTAAATTTTCCACTTCTTCCATTGTCAAATTAATAAGACATAGCGAACCTATCTTATCCTAGCCTTTGAAAATCTGGAAATCTTATCTGCATCCTCACATATCTAGTAATATGTGGAAAATTATGCATGGAATTTATGTGGATGATGTTAAAAGAGTAAGCATGGTTATTCCATTGCTTCAAGATGCTGCATTTGCAAGAATCATCAAGACAGCATGGAACACATTTTGTGGAGTTGTGAATTTAGTGTTAATATCTGGAAATGGCTTGGTTCTGTATTCAACTATCAAAATCCAGTTGCTTTTGAGGATATTTTCATTATGGAAAAGCATAAGAGTTCACTTCTCAAGGAGGTTTGGATAACTGCTGCCTTATCAATAATAAGGGAGCTTTGGTTTCTGAAAAATAAGGTAATGTTTGAGAACTTTAAACCCAATGCAATTCAATTCAAGAGCAAGATTATGACATTAGTATTTGAAGGCAGCTACAGAATGAAGGGCACTAATTGGAATCATGAATATGATAAGCAAGTCCTTAACTTCTTTGGCACAGCAGAGGACTTTCCCATACTAATTAGCTTGTTTTCTTTGATTAGCTCTTTTTTGAGTTGTTTTTTTTTAGTTCTGTGCTTTTGTAGGGACAGAATATCGCAAGATATAAGGTTACGAACATAGTAACAAATACAAGAGAAAAGTGTCGCAAGATAATGCGATAATAGAAGAAACACGAGAGAAGTGTGAAGGGTTTGCGAATATAGAATAAATTTACGATCAGAGGTTGCGATGCTTCGCAGGTTATATACAGTTGTACAGATTTCACTATAAATAGTAGTTCAAATGTTAAATTGGGGGGTTCTTTAAGTGAGTATTAGAAATAGTCTTAGGAGAGAGAACAGAGAAAGTTGTAACTGTTCTAATTTCCATTAATATATTTCTTTGTAATCAGTTGAGAATATTAATCAAAATTGTCATTCTTCATCAAGAACTTCTTAAAGTTTTACAAATTCTACTGAGGGTGTAGTTGTAGGATTTCCTGCAACTACATAATTGGCGCTAGAAACAGGGAAAGAAAAAAAAAAGAAGCAAACGTAACAGAGATAATTAAAGAATTTTGCATCAGAGAAATGGCTAGAAGAAGAAATATATCAGAACCATTGACTGCAGTAAGAAGAAGTATAAGACTCGCAGGTGGAGAAGTAAACGTAACAGGGGAACCTAGTAGGGGAAGGAGCAATCGAAGAAATCAAACTCAACAAACAGTAGCACAAGGAGGAGCAATAGATCAAGATCAAGATCGAGTGAGTGTACACACTTGGAGAACGGATACACCAGTAGAAGCATATAGAGAACCGCAAATCAGAGAAAATGGGAGATTGATGGGAGGAACAATTCATGAAAGAGAAATGGAGGCATTAGAAACATTGAGACAAGGAGTTCAGGAAGAACGAAGGTTTGAGGCTGAAGAACGTGCAAATCTAACAAGACAGAATCAATAATTGAGGAGGGAAAATGAGATGTTACAAAGGAGGAGATCTCAAAGTTCTGCGAGATCAAGTGTTAGACCAGAGAGAGAAGAACGAAATTCACCAACAATCAATAGTGAAAGTGTTATGCAAGGACAAACACGGAATCTGGTTGAAAGAAATCGAGAGAATCGCTTCATTTTAGTACCGAACAACGAACAAAATGTGGAAAATTTACGAACAAAACCATTTCCAAGGGAAAATAACCAGAATGGCGAAGAAAATCGAGAGGAAGAACAACAACTTGTGGAAGAAATTGAGAGGCAATAAGCAATGCATCAAAACAATTACGAGGATGGAGTAAGAAGACATGAACAGGCTCGCAACAATCAAGATCTTGAGTATGGTAGAATTCATAGGAGAGTTGGAAATCAACGAACAGAAATAGTAAGGAATGAACCAAATCTTCAAAATAGAATTCAGGCAAATCAGGGAGAGGTAAATCGCAGAAGGAGGAGAAATGAAGAAGAAGAAATTCCTGATATTCACATGAGAAGGATGAGGAGAATAGAAATGGAAGAACAAGAATTTCAAGATGCTCTGCAACAAAACAATTGTGACAATCTGGAAAGAAGATATTTGCAAAATTGTGCAAATGGAAACATTAATGAAGAGTATGATAGAATGCGAAGAATCGCAAGAGAAGAAATGCAAGAACGTAGAAGAAGAGAGGCTGCGTTGAAGAGACCAATGGATGAGAATTCTGAGGCAAATGAACGGATCTTTTGAGAATTAGCGGAAATGAGAGGGATGATAAACAATAGAGGAGGAGGAGATAGAAGGAAATTAGATGAAGCAATAGAAGAAGCTGCGAGGACTCCTTTCTCTAGAGAAGTACAATTGGGAGGGATCCCACCAAAATGCAATCTGCCTATATTGACCAGCATCTTTGACGGGACTTCATGTGCTATACAACACATTAAAGCGTATATAAGATGCATGTTACAATGGGAGAATCACGATGATGTATTATGCAAGTATTTCGCATCAATCTTAATAGGAGAAGCTCTAAAATGGTTTGAAGGACTTCCAAAGAACACTATTACATCATTTAATCATCTACAAGTAACTTTCTTAGGAGCATATATCACGAATCATTCCTCGCGACTTGGTATTGAAGATGTGTTTGGTTTAAAACAAAGAATTGGCGAAAGTTTGAAGCATTTGGTAAGAAGATGGAAAACTATGTGAAGTGATATGGCAGGGCGTGTGGACGAGAGGTACCTGATTTTGTCTTTCGTAAATGCGATGTTTGCAACTGAGAAATTATATGTTCAAATCATCATAAGAAAGAATTCCATTATGATGACAGAGTTGCGAGAATTGCAAGAGGAGTACATTACAATTGAGGAAAATCAAAACAATATGGAGTCATATCCAGTGAAAAACACCAACACTCAAGATACAGGAGCAAACTTACTTCCTAAAATAGTCAATATCGTAGCAGGTACCTCGCAGACATCCTCGCAAACATCTTCGCAGATATCAGAAGAGAAGAAAATTGGCAATGGTCAACCAAAAATGGTATCAATGAGTAGCAAGGATCAAGAAGAGTATGATAGAGAAAGGAATTTCTATATCCGAGGAGGAAATAACCAGATCCCAAGATTAGATCAGCAACAGGAAAATTATGGAGGACAAAGGCAGAACTATTTTGGACAAGGGAATCATAGACAAAACTATAACAATGGACAGGGAGGTCAAAGAATGATAAGAGAAGAAATAAAGATGCCACCTTTGAATACAAGTGTAGAAAAGATATGGCAAGCAATCATCTTGATGGAAACACCATGGAATATGGGAAAAGAACCACCAATGGGTCCAAGAAGTCATGAATTTTGCTTGTACCATCACTTTCATGGACATTCTACAAATAATTGCAATAATATCAAAAGGATTATCTTGCGAATGATCGATCAAGGTAAACTGGACCACTTTTTACTCAAGCAAGCACAGTCGCAACAATTACCACATGCTCCAGTGATAACTCGCATGGTGAACATAATACAAGAAAAGGGAAAGGAAACCTTACACATAGAAGTGGCACCAAAATCAAGGACTGTTTTCTGTAATTCTATTGTTCACTCATACAAAACCATAGAAGATTTTCATGATAATGTGTTAAGCAGGGTATATGCGAGAGATGGTGAAGGAAGGGAAATAATGAACATCGCAAAAATTTCACGACTTGAAGATTGGCAGAAGCGTGAAATTTATTTTGAAGCCACAGAAATTCCAGAAGGTTGTGAAATACATGATAATCCATTGGTAGTGAGATTAGAAATTTGTCTGAATATGGGAGAAAGCGAAGATGATACAGACGAAGAATCATTTGGTCTTAATAGAATCTTAATTGATACGGGAAGTTATGTCAATATTCTCTTCTATCCTGCTTACAAAACCATGGGGGGAAAGACGTAGATCTAATACCTTCTACCTATAGGATTTATGGCTTTAATGGAACTTCTAATAAACCTAAAGGATAAGTAAGCATGCAAATTCCCTTAAGTGGAATGCGAACTGAAATTCTATTTTGCGTTGTTGATGTCGAATCACCATACAATGCTTTGATAGGGAGACCTTGGCTTCATGGGATTCTAGGCGTAGATTCAACTCTTCATCAATGCATAAAATTTCCTCATCCAAAGGGTATTGGAGTTATCAAGGGTGATTGGGCAGAAGGGAAGAAATGTTATGATACAGAAGTAGAAGTTTGCGAAGGAAAAGCTGTTGAAAAGGAAAGTTGGAGAAAAAGGCAAAGGTTGCGAAAAGAAGCGAAAATTTAATGACTGAGGACTAAGGCATGAAGGAATAAAGTTACAATGTTAAGCGTATAAGAAGTTTACGATGATAGAAAAGGGATATGGTTTGCGAAGAAAGGGAATGAAGAAAAAAGGTAATGAAACAAAAAGGTAATCAGTATATTTGTTCGCAACGTATAACAAAATGTTCGCAACGTATAACAAAATATATTTTGAAAAACAAGAAAATAAAATGAGGTATTTCGCAACATGAAAAATTTGTGATGAGTTTTTACGAATAAAAACGATTTATTGCGATCAGCTTTCATTAAAGAAAGACACAAAAAATTATTTGCGATCAGCTTTCATAAAAGAAAGCCGCAAACTGTGATCATCTTTCAAAAAAGAAAGAAAGCCGCAGAAATTTTACACAGGCAAACCTTTGTGACGTACACCCTAGTTCGCGAAGCAACATTTCGCAAGAGGCAAAGTCCTAAAGTACGTAATTTAAGGGGGTACCTATAAGCATGGCTCAGGGGAAACAGAACACTACCACGGAACCTGAGTACATGGACATTACGGGGTACATAACCCAAAAACGGAGTACCTATCCGGGTAAGACACCTTGGATTCTCAATCTAATCTTGCGATGTAACATGATTTAGGTTGGGCGACTAAGGAATACTGTCTTTCCCAAGAAGTGCAGAAAATGATCAAGGCGCCGAGGTACACGGTTGAGTCAAGAGTGCCGGATGGGTTTGAAGCACATCTGCCATTCTTGACAAGTCTTGGCAAATGATGCACTTGGCCCAAAGATACCCCATATGGTGCAACATCGTAACTATAAGCCCTATAGGCAAAAAGGATAAGAGGTTGCGAACAAAAGCTGGTTGTTGGCAAAACCGGATGGGAAGAGCTAACCTTGTATGGTCGATGTACGCTTCCTTGAAGGGGCAACCAAGGGGAAGATAAAGGGCAGCACCCTCCATTAGGGAGCTGATACGTGCTATAAGACGCAAATGTCACGAGGCTTTTTGTTCGCAAGAACATAAAGGCTTGTCATATTTGTGCAACAATCGTATTTCTGCGAGTAAAAAAAATAATATATATATATATACTTGCAGAATTAAATACAAAGAAGTTAAGATGAGATCAATGGGTTATTACATGAAAGTGTGATAACGTCCTGCGATTTCATCGCAAGACGATAATGTCACAAGGATGTATATTCGCAAGTATATTCAGACTTTTCATATTATCGCAAACACAAAAATATTGTTAAGATAAAGTCAAGGGGTTGAGGCATGCGAGTGCACCAACGTCCTACGACTTTATCGCAAAAGAGGTAGCAAAGTAAGACCTTTACTTAGGAAGGCATGATAAGACCACAGAAACTAATGAAGTCAATTCCGTCAATGTCATTGGAGATTCTTTATATTCTCAACAAGAATATGTATCAAGAATTCCTACCAAAAGAGGCAATTTTATTCGCAATCAAGGACGGATATTTCATACTCATTAAAATTTTCAAGGATTGAATACTTCTTATACTTCTTCAAGGATGTCTTATAATTTTCATACTTCTTCAAGGGTGTTTCATTATTCTTATACTTCTTCAATGATGTCTTATAATTTTCATACTTCTTCAAGGGTGTTTCATAATTCTGATACTTCTTCAAGGATGTTTCATAATTCTTATACTTCTTCAAGGATGTTTCATAATTTTCATCCTTCTTCAAGGATGTTTCATAATTCTTCAAGGACGTTTCATACTTCTTATACTTCAAGGGGGAGATTTCTTATTTACTTCGCAACAACCTAAAACCTTGCAACTTAAACTGAGGCAGATATTCTAATTCTTATACCAACAATTGATCACCTGAAGAGCAATAATAAGGGGAAAAGGAGTACTAAGCTAGGTCTTCAAAATATATTATTTCTCTTCATATGATCAAGTTATGCAAGTAAGGAAAGCATTCAATTAAAGAAAGATCAACTCATCATCTCAAAATTAAGACATTGGTACTAATTAAGTTGCGAAAAGAAAATTGCTAGTCGATTAAAAGTGCAGGAAACAAGAAAATATTGTACTCAAACAGACAAGACGAAAAGAACTGAAGCAAATATACAGGAAGGAATAAAGCTACTCTGTGGAAGATTTAAAGGAGTACTAAGCTAGGTCTTCAAAATATATTATTTCTCTTCATATGATCAAGTTATGCAAGTAAGGAAAGCATTCAATTAAAGAAAGATCAACTCATCATCGCAAAATTAAGACATTGGTACTAATTAAGTTGCGAAAAGAAAATTGCTGGTCGATTAAAAGTGCAGGAAAGAAGAAAATATTGTACTCAAACAGACAAGACGAAAAGAACTGAAGCAAATATACAGGAAGGAATAAAGCTACTCCGTGGGAGATTTATCTTCATCAAAATGATCTTCTTTTTCTTCTTCGGAGATATTATCTTTAGCTTCACTATCAGAGATATCCAAATATGGGGTATCGTCATGGATTTCTTCAGAAAGGAGCGTTTGATACTTAGTGAGAGGAATTTGATTGTCTTCACAAATCCTGCGAGTCATCATAGCTCGGAAGCGTTTGATGTTTAAGCCATGGTTGTTCTTAGAAATTTGATGTTGAGACTTTAAATAAGAAATCTTCTGATTACGCGCAGAAAGAGTAGCTTCTAGCTCTTCAATCCT
The DNA here is from genome assembly GCA_023529315.1 of Papaver bracteatum. Taxonomy (NCBI): domain Eukaryota; kingdom Viridiplantae; phylum Streptophyta; class Magnoliopsida; order Ranunculales; family Papaveraceae; genus Papaver; species Papaver bracteatum. The sequence goes on along the minus strand of JAJJWX010005038.1, from coordinate 154,301 downwards.
CTTCGTATAATTTTCTTAAGCATTTACAAAGAAAAAGGATAAGTAAGAAATAAGGGAATAAAGAGTAAAGGAATAAATTAAGGAATTGATTAGTAAATTGTGGAGTTAAAGTGATCAAGATTTGCGAACTTACCTTCTAATTGCTTCTTATCATTACGAAGAAAAGTGACTTCAAGCTCCAGTTGATTATTCTTCTCAAGGAGAGAAGAATTTCCAGTTGCGACATTCGCAGATTGCGCATTATCTTCGCAGCGGGATTTTAATTCGGCATTATCAATATTCAAATCCTCTATCTTCTGGAGAAGTTTTGCATTCTCAACCTCCAGCTTGTTACAACGACTTAAAGTTTTCTTCTCAGCAATTGCATGACTTCTTTCCCAATCTGAAGCAGCTGCACATCTAACCCTCCCAACCTGAGAAAATAAAAGGTATTAGAAATCAATGAAGTAGGGGAAATTAACAAGGAATAAGAGAGAAACTTACCATACTCCCCAAAGAATATAATACAACAGGAGAGATAAATCTCGAAATTCTATTAAGATAATTATTGTTGATTACAGTGGGAACTTTGCAAGCCTTCGCAATATTCCTATGAGCATTCACAGTAGAAGAGTTTCCTAATCCACGAGAAGAGTTGAGAAAAGCCTCAGACAATCGAGTCATTGCAGACTCAAAAGTTTCCACATTGATGTAGTCTTCATCTTCATCATCATCATCATCATCATCATCATCATCATTCCTCCTATTAGAGTCGGTATCAGAATTAGAACTAAGATCCTTTTCAAAAAGTCTATCATCTTTATCATTTTGTTCTTCGTCAACATCCTTGCTAGAGGAGATCACATTGGAGTAAGCACTGGGTGGGAGTCTCTTCCTCTTCCTCACAAAAACAATATCCTCAAGTTTCCCTTTTTCTTTGCGAAGAACATCTTCTTTATTACCAGAAATCTTGGTGTTCTTCGCAGAGCGAAGTGTTTTTTGTCTTGAAGTTAGCGCTTCAGAAGAAGTTGAATTCTTATTCTCACTCACAACAGCCCCAGGGAAGTCAGGAAGAACCTACAAATTCAAATAAGGATAAGAAACAGAGGCAACAATATATTGTTTAAAACACATATAAGAATGTTTCTTACCTCATTTGAAAACAATTGGAAAGCCTCGCGAGTACTGGATTTCCCAGTTTTAAGGTAACTTTCCTTAAGTTCATTCACCTGAAAAATATTTCAAAAGGATTAGTAAAAGAAGAAAAATAACAAGAAGATAAGAAGATGGAGATACATACATCTTTATCTCTATTAGGCCAAGAAAAGACCCAAGGTTGATAGTTACGATCATGAAGATTCGCAGGAAGATCTACTATCCCAGAGATGTAAGAACCCGATAATGCTAGAGGATAATTGTACCAATCTTTATCATGAGAATGGCGAGGGGTTAGATTATTTCCAAAAGCATAATCAATATCATGCATAAGAAGATCAGCTTCTGCGACATCAGTTTTACGATGAAGACGAACACCCCAACGCTTATCTTCCCTCTTCGCAGGAATTAATGTGTAATTTTTAAATAAATTCTCGACTGTATAATTTGCAGCAATAATCTCTACATCTCTAAATACAGGTCTCCTAAGTTCAATTGGGTATAAAGATTTTCCAGTAGCAGCACGGTTTGCGAACTCAACCAGAATGCGAATGCAATCCCCAGTTATTTGATAAATGGCTCGTGAAAAATTTGGGTGATAAATAATCTCATAGAATAAAGGAAGATTGACATCATAAACAGGAAGAGGAAGACCTGCGAGGATTTGTCCTCGTGAGACTAAAACTATCTGATCATCCCAATGGAGATCAGTAAAGAGTTCCATACAGAGATGGGATTTATTGATATGACCATCAATCTCAGAAAGAACGAGATCTCTATCAGCAAGCTCTGCATTAAGTTGTTCCATAGTTTTCTTCTTCGGAGACATTAGATGAAGGATACAAAACAGAGAAGAAAAGAAATAAAAAAGACAAGAAATAATAGTAGAAGAAAGAAGGAAAAAATTGCATAAGTAGACGTAATGAGGAAGATGAAAAGATAAAAGAATAAAAGGAGGAATTAAAGATAGTATTATAAAAAGAAAGTTTGATGAAGATAGAAATTCATCAATGCAATTAGACGTGAGCGGTTGAGAAGGACGGTTACGAAATCACGTGTCGAAGATGCGAATATAAGAGGTGATGATAACTATATTAAATTTGCGAGAATAATGATTCTCATGACATTTCTTCTTCGCGGAACTGACATGAGAAGAGGCAAGATGTAGGGACAGAATATCGCAAGATATAAGGTTACGAACATAGTAACAAATACAAGAGAAAAGTGTCGCAAGATAATGCGATAATAGAAGAAACACGGGAGAAGTGTGAAGGGTTTGCGAATATAGAATAAATTTACGATCAGAGGTTGCGATGCTTCGCAGTTTATATACAGTTGTACAGATTTCACTATAAATAGTAGTTCAAATGTTAAATTGGGGGGGTTCTTTAAGTGAGTATTAGAAAAAGTGTTAGGAGAGAGAACAAAGAAAGTTGTAACTATTCTAATTTCCATTAATATATTTCTTTGTAATCAGTTGAGAATATTAATCAAAATTGTCATTCTTCATCAAGAACTTCTTAAAGTTTTACAAATTCTACTGAGGGTGTAGTTGTAGGATTTCCTGCAACTACAACTTTCTTCTTTGTTGGTTCTTTTGTTTTTCTTTTCTTGTGTAAAACTTTTTAGCTCTTCTTGTTAATAAAAGTTTCCAACACGTATCTCGAGAAATAGATAAACGAGGTAAACTCGGCTCAAAATATCAAATGTGTATAATGCAAAAATCTATATATCTATATGACTTAGTCTCATTAGAAGATAGAGTAGAATAGAATTCTGAGTGATAGATAAGTTTTGGTCTCCACATACCTTTTGTCGATGAAGTTCCTCCAAGCTCCTCAGTAGATCTTTTTCTTCAATTATTGAACGCCGTGAAGTCTAAAGCTGAACCACACACTTGTATCCCAATCCGAGACATAGCTATAAGTAGACTAGAAATCAAGTATACAGTTTTGATCAACTAAACTTGACAAACAAGCTTGAGATAGCAACGCTTGCCAGTTCGACCGAGCAGTTCTCTAACAATCTCCCCATTTGTCAATTTTAGTGATAAAACTATCAACACATATGGATTACAAAATAAATAGACTTTGTAGCTTCTCATCCATCATGCTTGATTTCCTTGGCTCTTCAACTTCCTTGAATTCTTCGTTTCTTCAAGTTCTCCATCGATTATGAATGTGTCAACTCAGCATCATTGTTGTTGAGGATCTGCATCCATAACAATATGAAAACGAAAGTTCTCAAACATTGTTATATAGTGTCATAGTATTATTATATAAAATCAAAGTCCAATTGCATCACAACTTTGAAATTATACTATGGCGATATGTATCACTCCCCCTTAGTCAATACTTCCATCTTACAATGAAAACCACTCCTCTTACATAATGATCGTAAACCATATGCCTGTAGTGTGAACTACCAAATAATTCTCCCCCTTTTTGTTAATATGAATTGGCAAAGGAACGAAAACTATGGGATCATAATGAATTCTTAAGAAATAGTTCATGACTTGTATTTCTCTATAGCTTTATTTTTGCAATGTTAAGCCAACAGCTAGCTCATACAGCTCCTTGAACCTTCTTAGCTTTACCATCTCAAACAAACCAGTTCTCGAGCTATACACTGCAGCTCCTTCTTTATGTACTCCTGCAACAGTTCAACACCACCAGACCTATCACCAAACTGCAGCTATCGCCAGCTCCATAAGCCATATTTCCCAGGGAAGCATATGGCAGCAGCTCCAGTCCTGATTCCTCCACGACGTGAGCAATCCCTTCTCAGCACAAACCAATTGCAACTCAGTTGCATCCACTGCTCAAACTTGAAACCCACTACTCAGTTTAACAACTCTAACCACATAACTGCAACAACATCATCACTTGGTTCTTTCTCAGCTGCACGCCAACTGCATCATCTTCACAACATTGAAACCACCATATTCTTTTATAGATTCTTGCCTGCAGCACCAACACATCAACCAGGACCATCTCTGCCAATCATCTGCTAGTTCATTGCACTAGCTCTGTAGCTTCAACTACTGTTTCTTTACCTAGGCACAGAACAACAACCATCAGTATCATCATCTCTTTCCTCCCCGTACATAAATCACCACTAGGATGTAACCCATTTTATCAGCTCCATCTTCATCTCAGGTTCAATTCTTCCACAATCAACAACATAATAGTACTTCAATTAACCTATTTTCTTAACCACCTTCTGTTTCATATCCATCTGTTTCCATTATATTAACATCAACAGAAACCCATCTTATTTATAGCTTTTGCAATGTCTCCAGCTGATCTCAAACACAGATTCATACCAAACCTCAAGAGCTCTAGCTAATTCTTCTTAAAATTCCACCAGATTCAATCAACAACAACATGAAATTCTCTACATCAAACACCAGATCGAGAATCAATCCTATTAATACTATTATTTTACCCAGTATGATAAGAATACTCGTTTTTTCCATAACTCTGTGTAGCTTAGAAACATGTATAAAATACTATGCATACTATTAAAGATGAGCAGGGGAATTGGATGGATAGTAGGGAACAAGTTGTATCATTTTTTTCAAATCATTTAAAATATATATATACTTCTTCCAATCCTAGTAACTTTGACATCGAAGCTGCTTTGATTAATCTGAATCTGATTGTTATAGATGATATGAATATTTCTTTAGTTGCCATTCCTATTGTAGATGAGATTTATAATATAATGAAGAATATGGCTCCTTGGAAATCACCGGGACCTGATAGCTTCCCTGCTGGTTTATTTAGGGACAATTGGGATGAAACTTCGCAAGATGTTATATCTCATGTTCAAAAAAAAATTCAAGACTAAATTTCCTCTTAAGAAGATGAATCATTCTTTAGAGGTATGATTTGTGTTCCATAGAGGGTAAAGGGATACCATCCCTATATAGAGTTTAGAGTTCCAACGGCTCTACTTTGTTGGGGAAACTCTATAATCGGTATACATATAAGGTTTTTAACTTCCGATTATACAGTTGCCCCAAATTTTGTTTTGGAGAAATCTGAAATTTTCGAATTTGAGAACTACAATAATCGGTAGTTAATATTACTACCGATTATAAAGTTTCCCCAAATTTCTTCTTTGACTAAATCACCAATAATCGGTAGTATATTTAGGTTATTTTTTCTACCGGTTGTTATAGGACCAAGATACGCGTTTGGCACAAAATATATATTAATCGGTAGCACAAAGGTGTTACAAACCTTCCGATTATGTGTTAACAATCGGGCAAAAAATAGTTTCTGATTATGTAAGGGCATTAATGTATTTTCCGCATCTTTTATCTTTTTGTGTTGCCCCTAATTCTATTCTAGTCGCCCCTAAAAATCCAAGGAAAATAATGGGGGATTTTGTATTTTCCCCATAAAAATAAATAGCTAATTTGTAATACCCCCTTTCTAAATTGATAATAGGTGAAACCCCCCTCTCTGTTATAACTGCCATTACTGTCCTGTTAAGTGTGCACGTGCAGTTCACGTGGGTGTGTCATTAAACGTGTTGCCATTTGATCGATTTGATTTCACAGACAGAACTGACTGGATAATATGAGTGATTAGGAAATGATGTGGTTTTAGATATTAAGGCCTATTCCTATGCACATGCCAAAAAAATGGTGTTTGGCATTCCAGGTGGCATGGAAAACCATTTGTGCCACTATGGGGAAACCAATTAGCAACTGACTTGCTATCGAGTGATATTCACAATATCTCTGGCGTTAAATACTTTAACGCTACCGATATTGTTAAAATCGCTCGCTTTAAATAATAACGCTGGCGATACAATGGTTATCGCCCAATAGTTATTCTCCAATGGATATTTCCCCTTATGGTTCCTATATATATGCCCTTTTACCTCTCTAGATAACTCACACATGCTTCTACAGATATTTCACCTATATTCTCAATTTTAAGTTTCATTAATCATCTCAATGTCGAGATCCAATGAAGAAAGGGATATTATTATGAATCGGTTCAGGTTACAGCAAGAAAAGTATCGTATGAGGCTGTAAGAAATTAACAAAGAGGAAGCTGAAGATAATAAACTAATCGAAATTTTGATACTTGTACATACGGGTCAAATACCAAGAGTTCCAGAGCCCAAAGAAGTATTATCAAGAAGATATACTTATCGAGGGGGGGAATTTTACCATAAGAAGCTCATGCCCGATTATTTTCTTCCCAATTGTGTGTACTCTGATCGAGATTTTCAAGGTCGATTCTGCATGCCTCGTCATCCGGTGAAAAAGATTATTGAAGAGATTTGTCAAGTAGAACTTCAATTTAATTATCATTTTGATGCACTATATATTAGAGGTCATAGTCCTGAACAAAAAGTTACTACGGCTTTAAGGATTCTAGGTTATGGCACTCCAGCGGATGCAAACGATGAGTAATTTCGTATGGGTAAAACAACTTGTTACACTTACCTTTCATTGTTCTGTGAAGTAATGATTAATCATTTTGGCCCAACATATTTACGAAAACCAACCGACGAAGATGTTAGACAAATATTAAGGGAGAATAAGGAAAGGGGATTCCCAGGAATGCTAGGTAGTCTCGATTGTATGCATTGGGTATGTCATGGATGCCCTGTTTATTGGGCTAGTCAATATAAAGGTCATTATCCAAGACCAGCAGTTATCTTTGAAGATGTTGCTTCTTATGATTGTTGGATATGGCATGCTTTTTTTGGTCTTCCGGGTTCACAAAATGATATTAATGTTTTGCACAAGTCGCCTTTGTTTGAAGATTTGAAGTATGGAATTTCTCCATCTGTCCGTTTCATGATCAACGGACATTAGTACACTCATGGATATTATCTTGCGGATGGTATCTACCCAAAATGGTCCACCTTGGTTCAATGCTACCGTCAGCCTCCTACTGTTCCATTAGGCCTTTCATACCGATATTTTAACGATGCCCAAATGGCACTGAGGAAGGATGTGGAACGCGCTTTTGAAATTTTGAAGAGGAAGTTCGCTATCATTTATGGTCCATATCGTGGGTTGAGTCCTAGTGAAATGCACAAGACTATGCTCACTTGCATAATTCTTCATAACATGGTAATTTAGGAAACCAGTCATGATTCAAATTGGATTAACTATGATGATGAAGATTTGAGGCCGGAGATTCGACTTGAAAGAGGCCTCCCTGCAAGGAATTATGGTCAAATGACTAACTACATTCAGAACCGTAATTTGTATGACCAGTTAAGAGATGATCTGAGATTGAATATTTGGGCAGAGCATGGAAGATGATTTTATGGTGACTTTTCAGGTACTATTTGATTATTTTCTAAGTAATCTAGATTATATTTGTTCAAACCCTTCAAAATATGATAACAACTTTCGAAAGAGAATTGTTTACCATGTTTTCGTTGCCAATCTGTACGAACCTCTATTTCAAAATCAACATCAGTCTGACAACTGTCCTTGCCTTTTCTCTTGGCTTGCATTATCAATGCAACATAAGCGGCTACTTCCCGGTTGATTACAATGAAGTGTTCTGACAATCCTTTTGCATCACGACTATTGATGTTCATGTTTTGTTCTTCATATTTTTGAAATATATTATACCACATGGTGTTACCATGTTGTTGTGCACCACCGATACAATCTTGGGTAAAAAAACATAATTACGACAAATACATTCATCTTCTATCATGTTGTATTTTGCACCACGGACTCGGTTCTTATTACCTTTGCCTTTTGCTTGTGCTTGTGAATCCATTTTACAAGAAAATATATAATTGTAGAGGAGGTGTGATAGTTTTAGATTTGAAAAAGATTGAGAGATTAAGAAATTCTAGAGAGATTTAGAATTTCTAGTGTGAGTTGATATGAGTTTGAAAATAGGTATTTATAGAGGGGGGAAATTATATCCGTTGGATGACTGATAAGCGTTGATATTACTATCGATCGACAGCTTGACTAACGCTGTCGATTTCAAGACCATCGAGCGACTGAGACTCTATCGCTCGCTGGTAACTCTGTCGTGTATGCCTATATGCCAGGAAAAACATATTGGCATATGAGTTTGGCAGTTTGGCATACCCATAGTGGGTGCATATATGCCAAATATCATGTTTTGGCATGTGCATAGGAATAGGCCTAACACTGCCCTAAATTTCATTATCTCAAAAACTCGTTCTCTCGACTACCGCCATTAAAAGTTTCTGCAAGCTTTACTTTTTATTTTATCATAGCAAGAACAAGTAACTACTTAAAAAACAAAATCGATCAAATTAAATGGCATAAGAAAAGGAAATTGTGTTAAAAAATGGAGAAAGCACCCCAACGAATAAAAAATGATGGATAGTACACACTAATAAACGGGAACAATCCAGTGACATGAATTTGATCAGCTAATAATCGTGAAAACTAATAAGAAACCATGGACAAACAACAACCATTAGAAGATGGGATTCGAAGTGCTAAAGTTGTAATAAGAGTTATTTTGGTTTTAATTTGGGGAAGTCCAAAACGGAAAAAATCAATAGAAGATGAAACTGATCCTGTTGATAATGGTGATGGATGGAAGGAATTAAATGGTTATTTAAGAGTTTGAGAAGAATCAAGAGTTGGGTTCTACTCGGAATGGGGTTAGGATTGGTAAATTACATGAAGATCTTGATGTCGTCGCAGGTACTGTCTCTATAAAGATACCTTGTATATGATTTTCATATTCCTTGGAATTGGAATTTGTGGGTATTGTGTCAATCACAATTTCTGGTCGAGGGTTTGTATAAAAAAAAATGAGAAATTGAGATTAATGTTGCTTTCGGGTTGCGAGGAATTGAAGTTTAGGGTTCTTTAGCCCCAATATTGGTTGATGAAGAAGATGGAGACGATGTGGGTCACACGTGAATTTGTAAAAATCATTATTTATTTATTGTACACATGTGAACTTCACGTGCATAGTTAACATGACAGTTACGACAGTTATAACAAAGAGGGGGTTTCACCTATTATCATTTTAAAAAGGGAGTATTGCAAATTAGCTATTTATTTTGAGGGGAAATACAAAATCTCCCCAAAATAATTGTCAACAAGTCATTCATCAATGATTCAACACATTTATTCACGTATTAATATAGTCACAGAGAAACCATGAGTTTACAATACCAAAATAATTGTCAACAAGTCATTCATCAATGATTCAACACATCTATTAACGTATTAATATAGTCACAGAGAAACCATGAGTTTATAATACCAAATAATTGTCAACAAGTCATTCATCAATGATTCAACACATCTATTTACGTATTAATATAGTCACAGAGAAACTACGAGTTCACGGTACGAAAACCTTGGTTCGTACACCCACCTATTGTTTATCGGCACATACAGCCTCCATCGATGGTTAGGAACAAAAGTTCCTATGGGGATCATTACCCATTTCATTCATGGTACAAAAACCTTGGTTCGTACATCAACCTATCGTTTACCGGCACGGAAAGCCGCCATCGATGGCCGGGAAACATAAGTCCCCATGGGGATCATTACCCATTTATCTCTTGGAGATCATTACCCGCCGTTAGCATGAAACATGTTCCATATAACGGTAAACATGAAATCATTTCCTTTTATATATCATTTTCACTAACAACACAAGCAATCAATGCTTAACAACATGAATTTCTTTTAAGCATTTATGCAAACAAGTTAACTGCAACCATATACCATTATATGTTCCATGGTGATAACATTATCTGATCATCTTAAAACTTTACAAGGGCATACATGAATAAATAATATACAACATATCAAAAATTCACAGTAAACCAATGGTTCAAACAAAAGATATTGAATTTTAATTACAACCTAAAAACTGGGCAGATTACATGTTATGACCAAACAATTCACCATAAATTCATATTAGTCTCAAATTAATCAAATCCAAAGCACAAAGAAAGATAAGACATTTATATACAACCTTTGCTTAGACCACAAATCATTTTAACATCATTAAGACTGCCTAAGAACATCAAAAACACATCAAAACGAAACTGTCCAGAATTTCAGAAATCATAATCCAAATTACAAGGAACATTCAACGGTGAATTTGTGTAGGAAAATTCTCAAATTTTAATAAGAGATACCTAATGATGCTTTCTATCAAACAAGGTAGTCTGATCATCAATAAGAGATATATATTTATTCAATTAAATTGCAGAAACCTAACCTTTTTTTTTTGACGGCAAATAGCAAATTTAATTAAAAATGGTTCAACCTCACAATTCAAAGGCATACGAAATAAACACCAAAGATAAACACCAAAATAGAAAGGTTACGTTTACATTCTACCTCAATTCAATTGATCATATGCTGATTTTAGCCAATAAATCTTTCCTCTCAAGAATCCTAACTTCATCTCCTTCTTATTCTCATTCTCTCTAGTTGTTATTTCCTTTCTCTCTTTCCTTAAAAAACATACAACATTATTATTTGATTTAATATATATTATTTAACTTAATTTTTTTATTTATCTTTTCATTTTTCCTTAATTTATTTAATTATTATAATTAATTAGGTGACTCTATTTCTACCCATATTTCCTAGTTCAAGAAACCTGCATAGGAGAAGACAAAAGAAACAACCTAAACAAAAGGTTAGCTAAGTCGATAAATCCAAACCGAAACAGTAAATAAAAATATAGGGTATTGCATCCAGACTCGTCTTCTTGGATATGGAAAGGTATGGTTAAGAGCTTAATTTTCCTTGGAGCTAACATAGTTTATAAAATTAATGATGGGGCAACAACTAATATTTGGTTTACCAACTGGTTACCTTTTGCTACCTCTCCTACGGTCTCTAGTAACTCTAATTATAAAGACTTTAATTTAGTGAAGGACCTTATGGATGTGTAGAATAATTGTTGGAATGCAAACTTGCTAAACGATTTATTTTCTCCTGAAGATATTCTTAGAATACGATCAATTAGGATCAATCTGCATCAAAGTGATAGAATTATGTGGGCTAGCTCATACTAAGAATGGTATGTTTACGATTAAATCTGCTTATAAAGCTTATATATGAATGAAAGTTGTACAATTGAAGAATCTTCGTTTTGGAGAAAGGTTTGGTCTTTAGAATGTCTTCCCAAGATTAAGTTTTTCATGTGGAAAGACTTTTCTCAAATGCTGCTTGTTAATTCTCTTCTTAAGTATTATAATCATTATATAGAAGGTATGTGTCCTTTTTGTAAAAATAAAGTGGAATCTGCTTTACATTTACTCTTACGATGTCCTATTGCTTCACATGTCAGGTTTGGTTTATCCTTTCAACATTTAGTTTCGGCTGACTTGCAAGGGATAAATGATTATTTTCTATATTTGTTTGATAATTATTTGGGTGTCCCTCCATATGAGGTTAACTGGCCAAGTATTGTTATTGTTATATTGTGGTGTATTTGGAAACTATCGCTTAGAGTTTATGAGACAAACCAAAGAACATTTGGAATTTTAGTAGTGGAAGCACTTTGTTGTTTCCCTTTTGTTTTTGTGCGGGTGGGCCTATGCCTCCCTTTTCGTTTTTCTTTGCTGGTTTTCTTTTGTTTCCCTTTTCCTCTTCGTTGTCTGTTTGGAGGTAAGGCCTATTCCCCCTCTTTCTATTTTTTTGGTTTGCTTCAATATATTTTAGTGTTTAGAAAAAAAAAAAGTATTTGGAAACTAAGGTGTTATTTGGTTTTCAGAAAAATTTCTATAGACTTGAATATGGTAATTCTAGATGTGAAAATAATGATAAATTCCTATATTAAGCCTATTATTCCTATGCAAGTTATTAAGATGGAAAATAAGATTTCCATAAATGGGACATAACATCTTGCGAAGTTTCATCCCAATTTTCCCTAAATAAACCAGCAGGGAAGCCATCAGGTCCTGGTGATTTCCAAGGATCCATATTCTTCACTGTATTATAAATCCCATCCACAATACGAATGGTGATATGGTGTAGAATACATCTTGTTTATTATTTATTGTTTATGTTTTCTCTGCTATTTTTCTTGTAAATTATTACTTTACGCGTGTTTTGAGTTTTATAGTTACTTTGGAGTCGCACTGAAGAAAAGAAAAAGAAACTGTCCAAATCGAGTTAAAAAGGGCAGAATGGTCATTTCTTAGCGTTCGCTAGTGGCAGTCGAGCCAAGGATAAAGGGAAACCATAATTGAAGAAATACTATATACAAATCAGCTAAGGATACGGGGCTGGAAACTTTGCTATCCCTTATCAGAAGTGACTACCTATTATAAGCACCCAGTCTGGGGTGGCTGCTATCTCTGGGGTGTACCCATCCTACCTTAATACCCCAAGGTCCCCAACCCTAAAATAGAGAAGTAATCTTCTCTCAATCATTTGCATCTCGTTCCACATGAAATGGAGGCAGCTACTTCTGCTATTTGTCCAAGAGATCGAGAATAAATTCGGAAGAAGAAATTGATGGTTGAATTGGTATGGGTTTGTTGGAAAAGGTGGAGATTGGGTTTGAATCAAAGAGTTTCTGTGATAAAATCAACATAAAGAAGAACAAAAAGGAGGATGCTTTGGATCTGAGAAATTGAGATAAATTGGAAGCAGTTCAGATGAAGAGATGGAACTCAGGGAGAAGAACTCAGAGATGGCGATGAACTATAGAAGATGAATCAAAGATAAAGAAACTAGGGTTTGCTATGGGATGTTTCTACCTACAGAGAATTGGGTTTTGTTCAGAGCTGATGGAGATGGTATTGTGTTAAGAATGGTGGTTTGAAGTGATAAGGGAAGTGGGTTTGTCTCAGAAACTGCAGTTGAGGGTGTTGATGATCAGGGTTAGTGTTGTTGATGTACATGAATGGAGGAGAATTGAGCTGATATGGGTTACAATGGTGGAGTTTGTGCTTCAGTTAATCAAGAACAGGTAATTGGGATATGAAGGTAGTACTGTGTTGCAAATGTTGAATGATTAGATGTATGTTAGGATTGTCACATGAGAAGACCAAAAATAAGCCTAAAAGATGGTCGGAAATCATTCAAAAAACAGAGGAGACTCTGTCTAATTATCTTCTCCAACGATTCGACTCGGTGATGGCGATGATCGATCCAGACGAGTCTGATGACCGATCCTTATGAATGACTCAGTGAGTAAGCCGAATCAGCCTAACTCAAAAGCTGATTAGAAGATACTCTCTGCCTTAACCCATTGACTGACCGTCTGACCGTAACGACCGTTAACTTTAACAGAACAGTGATAGAATATTCCTTATGTGGTGAAGAATCTCAGGTTACCTGGGGTGTCTTTGCTGGAAGAATTCAGTGATCCTGAGAACTTTTCAAGCGACCCAAAGTTGCAGAATTTTGTGTGAACTTCTCTCATGGGTGTGAAGACTTGGATTTGGGAATTAGATGAAAACTTGGAAGCTTTGGAGAATTTGACTTAAAATTGGAATTAAGCTCAAATTAGGAAAGTGGTGTTATTTTGAGAAAGGGATTCTTTTCCTACAAGGATTGGAGAGCATTGAAGCCTATAAATAAAGAAGTTCTCTACAACTTTTTTACACACATTTACTTTGGAGAAGGAGTTAAAGAGAACAAGGATTGGAGGAAGGAGCAACCAACATCTTTTCAATAAGTTTTTCTTTCTTCTTTAATTATTATTATTATTGTGTGAACTCCAAACTATGAGTAGCTAATTTTCTTATTGATTGAGGATGAATTCCTAGTTCTTAACATAAGATTTGAGTTTTGTTTTAAACCTACTTTGAAGTTTTTCACGTGATTATCGATTGTTTTTGCTAATAAGAATGTTTATGCTTGATTGATAGGTCGTTTAGGTGGCCAACTAAATTGATTTGTTAATTGATATAAAGCTAGTGAAAGTTAGGGGATAAGTAATCGTTTCTTGACTCTTTACATAAGTAGAAAACACGAGACCTTGCGGAGGGATTCCGTGGAGCAATTGTGTGTAAAAACAACGTTAGCAAGTGGACCTTGATCTAAGAGTCTAACTACTAATATCAACCTAATAAATTCATAAATCTTAATGCGTTTAACGAAATTACATCTTGAGTGATCTACTACTAGGTGGTTTGGTTAATGGAATCCGGTAGTCGAGAACTTTTGTATCTGGTGATACAAGGGATTTAGGGGTTAGCACTGATCTAGTCGCTATACTTACGGTTGGTGATAATCTGTGACTAATAAAATGTGGAAAAGAACATAACTTGAATCATTTTTTTGCAACGAACATAACTTGAATCATTGTGGAAAAGAACATAACTTAAAGTTAACGGTGTTAAGAATGGTGGTTTGAAGTGATAAGGGAAGTGGGTTTGTCTCAGAAACTGCAGTTGAGGGTGTTGATGATCAGGGTTAGTGTTGTTGATGTACATGAATGGAGGAAAATTGAGCTGATATGGGTTACAATGGTGGAGTTTGTGCTTCAGTTAATCAAGAACATGTAATTGGGAGATGAAGGTAGTACTGTGTTGCAAATGTTGAATGATTAGATGTATGTTAGGATTGTCACAGGGGAAGACCAAAAATAAGCCTGAAAGATGGTCGGAAATCATTCAAAAAACAGAGGAGACTCTGTCTAATTATCTTCTCCAACGATTCGACTCGGTGACGACGATGATCGATCAAGACGAGTCTGATGACCGATCTTTCTGAATGACTCAGTGAGTAAGCCTAATCAGCCTAACTCAAAAGCTGATTAGAAGATACTCTCTGCCTTGACCCATTGACTGACCGTCTGACCGTAACGACCGTTAACTTTAACAGAACAGTGATAGAATATTCCTTATGCGGTGAAGAATCTCAGGTTACCTGGGGTGTCTTTGCTGGCAGAATTCAGTGATCCTGAGAACTTTTCAAGCGACCCAAAGTTGCAGAATTTTGTGTGAACTTCTCTCATGGGTGTGAAGACTTGGATTTGGGAATTAGATGAAAACTTGGAAGCTTTGTAGAATTTGACTTAAAATTGGAATTAAGCTCAAATTAGGAAAGTGGTGTTATTTTGAGAAAGGGATTCTTTTCCTACAAGGATTGGAGAGCATTGAAGCCTATAGATAAAGAAGTTCTCTACAACTTTTTTACACACATCTACTTTGGAGAAGGAGTTAAAGAGAACAAGGATTGGAGGAAGGAGCAACCAACATCTTTTCAATAAGTTTTTCTTTCTTCTTTAATTATTATTATTATTATGTGAACTCCAAACTATGAGTAGCTAATTTTCTTATTGATTGAGGATGAATTCCTAGTTCTTAACATATGATTTGAGTTTTGTTTTAAACCTAATTTGAAGTTTTTCACATGATTATCGATTGTTTTTGCTAATGAGAATGTTTATGCTTGATTGATAGGTCATTTAGGTGGCCAACTAAATTGATTTGTTAATTGATCTAAAGCTAGTGAAAGTTAGGGGATAAGTAATCGTTTCTTGACTCTTTACATAAGTAGAAAACACGAGACCTTGCGGAGGGATTCCGTGGAGCAATTGTGTGTAAAAACAACGTTAGCAAGTGGACCTTGATCTAAGAGTCTAACTACTAATATCAACCTAATAAATTCATAAATCTTAATGCGTTTAACGAAATTACATCTTGAGTGATATACTACTAGGTGGTTTGGTTAATGGAATCCGGTAGTCGAGAACTTTTGTATCTGGTGATACAAGGGATTTAGGGGTTAGCACTGATCTAGTCGCTATACTTACGGTTGGTGATAATCTGTGACTAATAAAATGTGGAAAAGAACATAACTTGAATCATTGTTTTGCAACGAAGAAGGATTCCTTGATCTAACTTCTCTTATTGATTTCAACTTACACTTTTGATTGCTTTATTTACTTTCTTTTGCTTTTAAAATCTAACCCCCCCCCCCCTCGTGACAATTTTACAACTAAAAATCTCTTGCTTCTCGTGGGAATGAACTTGACTACCCTATATTACTTGTTAATTTGGTAAAAAAATATTAATTAATTTGTTGTGGTTACGACACACATCAAATTTTGGCGCCCCTGCAGGGGAGCAGCGGACTATTTTAGTTGTTTTCATTTTTCTTTTTGCTTTATTATTGCTTTGTTAGATTCTGTATCGTATCTAACTTAGTTTTCGATATTCGTATTTCAGGTACTATATCTTTGGTGAATGCTTAAATAGGGTTGACCAAGTCCAATACGTCTTTTATCCGGCACTCAACTAATGGATTTCATTCGAGAGGTTAACACTCCGCTTCCTCGTTCTACATCAAGTGAGTTCGCAGATTCAGACTTAGAAGAAGAAGCAATGGGTGATCTTACACTCAAGGACCTAGCTTCTCACAAGCTCGATACACAACAATGGTGTATCCAAACTAACTCAACCTTCGAGATCAAGTCAGGGTTGATTAGAGAGTTACCAAAGTTTCATGGCATGGTAAATGAAGACCCAAATAAACATCTTATGGACTTCAATACCATAGTCATGGCCATGCTTCCACCGGATAGAGCGATGTTGAAAGATTTTTCGTTCTCTTTGACATGCAATGCTAAGGAATGGTTATATTATTTGCCTTCCGGAAGTATCACAACATGGAATGGGGTGAAGAAAATTTTCCCCGAGCGATATTTTCCCGCATCAAAAGCTACTCAAATTCGCAAGGAGATTTGTGGGATAAGGCAACATGTGGGAGAGTCATTGTATGAATGTTGGGATCGATACAAGAGATTGATAGAAAGTTATTTCCACCATCAATTTAGTGACGCCATGATAATTCAATACTTCTATGAAGGTCTCCAAACAAATGATAGATATCTTCTTGACACCGCCGGTGGTGGTGCACTAGTGAACAAGACGGTGGCCGAAGCTACCGAGTTGATTGAAAGTATGGCGGAAAACTCGCAACAATTCTATGCAAGAGGTAAACCAATGGTTAAGTTGGTGCATGAAGTTAGTGAGTCATATTCACAATCCGCTCAACGGTTAAACAACATAGAGAGGGTAGTGCAATGAATGGTCGCGGTAATTATTCCGGATGATGAAACCGAACAAGTAAATGCTTTATATCCAAATCAAAGGCCACGGTACGATCCATACTCAAATACTTACAATCCTAGTTGGAAGGATCATCCTAACTTTAGTTATGCAAACAAGTAAGTGGCGGTTCCCAATCCCTATGAGCAACAAGGTGGTTTCCAACAATCACGCTTTCAACCTCAACAACAATTCCAACCACAAGTGAAGGAACAAGGATCTTCGATTAATGATAATATTAATGTCAAGATGCAAGGTATTATGTCATTGTTTCAACAAAACCAACAAAAGACCGATTCATCAATCAAGGCTTTGGAACAAAAGACTGGTTCGGAAATCAAGGATTTACAAACTCAAATGGGATAATTGAAGACCGATATGAACTTAATGAAATCTCAAGCATCCACAAAGATTCCTTCACAACCCTTTGTGAATCCAAGAAAGAATATTAATGCGGTTACTTTAAGAAGTGGGAGACAAGTGGAGAGTCCAAGTCATCATGAAGAAGCTAGTGAAGAGGTAGTCAAAGACAAGGAGGAAGCCGAACCAATGGAGGATTCAACACCAACCAACCAATCCAAGGAACCGGTTCCTACTTTCACTACTCCACCTCCCTTTCCTAGTCGTTTTGCTAAGTCCAAGAAGGAAGCTCAATACAAGGCACTCATGGATATCTTCAAGAAGATAGAAATCAACATCCCATTCATTGAGGCCATCAAGACAATACCGAGATATGCCAAGTTCATGAAAGAATTATGCACAAAAAAGGATAGGTTGCTTGATAGTGAAATTACTAAAGTTGGCGAGAGTGCATCAGCTATGCTATTGAAGAAGATGCCTTCAAAGTGCACGGATCCCGGTGGTTTCACAGTGCCAATTACTATTGGTAAGAAAAGGTTTGAACATGCTTTACTTGACTTGGGAGCTTCCATTAGTGTGATATCGGCCGATATATATGACTCCTTGAATCTTGGACCGTTAAAAGAGACAAGAGTTATTATCCAATTAGCAAACAAGTCTAACATATATCCAAGGGGACTTATAGAAGACGTTCTAGTGAAATTGAATGAGCTAATTTTTTCGGTTGATTTCTTTGTGGTGGATATGGACAACAATGAGAATTGATCGTCTACTTCTTTACTTCTCGGGAGGCCATTTATGAAGACCACAAAGACGAAGATTGACTTTGACAAGGGTAAACTCACTATGGAATTCGACAAGGAAATAATACACTTCAACATATTTGAAGCCATGCGCTACCCAAGTGATGTGCATTCCGCTTACTCCATTGATGTGGTTGGTTCATTTGCGCAACAAATGGTGGGATTGAATCAAGAGGACGAACTTGGTGTGGTATTGCAAAATAGTATTGAATTGGATGTCCACGTATTGTCTAACTTGGATGTTGAAATTTCCAAGGAATTGGTGGGGATGTGTGGTGCCTTGACGGTATTACAAGAAGCTAAAAAAAGGGTAATGTTTCATATATATTTCTTTACCCGTGAATGATGAATTACTTGTACCATCTATTGTGAAGGCGCCTAAACTAGAGTTGAAGCCACTTCCGGACCATTTGAAATATGCATTCTTGGGAGATGAAGATGAGCTTCCAGTGATTATTGCAAAGAACCTCATACAGGTACTAGAAGACCGTTTGCTTAGAGTCTTGAAAGAGCACAAAACGGCTAGTGGGTGGACAATTGCGAACATCAAAGTCATTAGTCCATACATGTGCATGCATAGGATTATAATGGAAGAGAACGTGAAGCCGGTATGTGATGCTCAACGTAGGCTTAATCCTCCCATGATGGAGGTTGTGAAGAAAGAGATACTCAAATTGCTAAGTACGGTGGTAATCTACCCAATTTTCGATAGCAAGTGGGTTAGTCCGGTACAAGTGGTACCAAAGAAGTTTGGTGTTACGGTTGTTCGAAAACAAGATGATGAACTTGTTCCTACAAGAGTTCAAACCAGTTGGAGAGTGTGCATTGACTATAGAAAGATTAATTCTGCAACCCGGAAGGATCACTTTCCTTTACCTTTCATTGATCAAATGTTGGAGCGGTTAGCGGGGCATTCTTATTATTGTTTCTTGGATGGTTATTCGGGATACAACCAAATTGTGATTGCACCGGAGGACCAAGAGAAGACCACTTTCACTTGTCCGTTTGGAACGTTTACCTATAGACGGATGTCGTTTGGTTTTTGCAATGCACCGGCTACTTTCCAAAGATGCATGGTAAGTATATTCTCGGATTACGTGGAGCGCATTATTGAGGTATTTATGGATGATTTTAGTGTTTATGGAAATTATTTTGATAGTTGTTTAGAAAACCTTGAACTAGTTCTTAAATGATGCATATACACAAAATGTCACTTTATGGTAAACCATGGCATAGTATTTGGTCACATTGTGTCCTCTCGAGGGCTCGAAGTGGACAAGTCAAAGATAGATTTAATAAGAAACTTACAATATCCCACTTCGGTGAGGGAGATCCGTTCATTTCTTGGTCATGCAGTTTTCTATAGGTGGTTTATCAAGGATTTCTCCAAAATCTCCATGCCGATGTGCAAGTTATTACAAAAGGAGGTACCTTTTGACTTCAACAAGGAATGCAACGATGCCTTTGACAAATTAAAGGCAATGTTGACAAGTGCGCTGATTATCAAGTCACCGGATTGGAATCTTCCATTTGAATTAATGTGTGATGCTAGTGATTATGCGGTTGGCGCCGTTTTGGGTAAAAGAGTGGACAAGTTGTCCCTTGTTATCTATTATGCATCTAGGAACCTTAATGATGCACAAATCAACTATTCTACCACGGAAAATGAGTTATTGGCTATAGTTTTTGCATTGGAAAAATTTCGATCATACTTGGTGGATACAAAGATTATTGTGTATTCTGATCATGCTGCACTTAGATACTTAATAAAGAAGAAAGAATCTAAGCCAAGACAAATCCGGTGGATCCTATTACTACAAGAGTTCGACATAGAAATTCGAGATAAGAAAGGTGTAGAGAATACCGTTGCGGATCATCTTAGTAGACTTGTTATGTCTCAAGAAGAATTTCCATTACAAGACCGCTTTCCGGATGAACAACTTTTCTCCTTGGAAGAATCTACACCTTGGTACGCGGATATAGTGAATTACTTGGTGACAAGGAAGGTACCTAGTACAATGTCCAACTTCCCAAAAATGAAACTTAAGAATATAACCAAGCAATATGTGTGGGATGAACCATACTTATGGAAATATGGCGTTGATCAAATAATACTAAGGTGCATACCTAACTACGAATTTCAATCAATTCTCTCATTTTGTCATACTCTTGCTTGCGGTGGCCACTTTGGTTCTAAATGGACCGCTCTCAAAGTTCTCGAGAGTGGATTTTATTGGCCCACCTTGTTTGAATATTCATATGTTTTTTTTAAAATCGTGTGATAGATGTCAAAGAACGGGCAATCTAGGTGCTCGAAATCAAATGCCACTCACACCAATTCTCGCCGTTGAGATTTTTGATGTATGGGGAATCGATTTTATGGGCCCTTTTGTCAATTCAAATGGAAATTTTTATATACTTCTTGTTGTGGATTATGTTTCAAAATGGGTGGAAGCTAGAGCCACCAAAACTAATGATTCTCAAGTTGTTTGTGATTTTGTAAGAGAAAACATATTCACTAGGCACGGTATACCAAGAGTGGTGACAAGCGATGGAGGTTCACATTTCAAGAAGTCTTTCCACGCTCTCCTCAAGAAGTACAACATTATACACAAGATCGGTACGCCTTACCATCCACAAACTAGTGGACAAGCGGAAATTTCAAACCGTGAGATCAAGTCCATTCTTGAGAAAACGGTGAATACAACAAGGAAAGATTGGAGCTTTAAGCTCAATGATGCACTTTGGGGGTATAGAACGACGTACAAGATACCAATTGGTATGTCTCCATATCGATTGGTTTATGGAAAGTCTTGTCATCTTCCGGTTGAACTTGAACATAAGGCTTATTGGGAAATAAAGAAGTACAACTTGGAGTATGATGAAGCGGGGAAGCAAAGGAAGTTACAACTCAATGAGCTAGAGGAGATACGTAATGATGCTTATGAGAGTGCCCGAATATACAAGGAGAAGACTAAGCTTTTCCATGACAAGATGATTTCTCGTAAAAGCTTCATCGTGGGACAAAAAGTTATTTTGTATCATTCTCGCCTTAAACTATTTCCTGGAAAGTTAAGGTCCCGTTGGATTGGACCATATGTTGTTACTAATGTTTTCCCTTATGGTGCAGTTGAAATTACTAGTCTTAGAGACAACTCGGTTTCCAAGGTCAACGGCCATAGATTGAAGACATATTATGAGAACATCGCTTATGTGAATGAGGATGAACTTCCATTTGAAGATTTACTCCCTCTGGAGGAGTAGTACGAAGCAAGAGCTAAGTCGGGCCGAGGACGTTAAACTAAGCGCTAAATGGGAGGCAACACATCGGTTTTGTATCTCTTATCCTTTTGATTTTTATTTTCTTTTTGTTTCGATTATTTATTTTGTGTTCCATATCATGTTAGAATTTCCCACCTTGACTTACTAGGACGATTCAATTACATTGAGGACAATGTAAGGTTTAGGTGTGGGGGAGTGGCTAAGCATATTTAAAAAAAAAAAATTGCACAAAACCTCCAACTTTTAGAGATTTTAGAGTCACTAGCATACTTCTAGGTATGTTTACATAGAGAATTCTGACCGACATAACTGAACTTGGAAGTCTTAGGGAACTATGTTCGGATTTATTACTTGTTAGAGTGTTAAACAATGGATTTAATCATGCCGGTGGCAAATGAGGTGTAGAGGGAAATGCATTATTAGAGTAGTTGATCAATCATTAGTGGAGACTACCCATTTTTATATCATGTGATGCACCGACCAGAAATTCTTCCGTATGACTAAAAAGCTTTCTTTTGAGTGCGTGTCACCGTACGTTAATTCCGGGTAGAATGGTGAGCTACCCAACTTCACACCAATTTCAACACTATTTTTGATCTCTTGAGTGCTAATTTTTGTCAATCATGAGAGTGACATCCATGGATGAAAACCTCCTTCTTGCAGTTCGATTTGCAGTTAGCACCATTCTCTCAACAACAACGGGTCCATAGAAACACCATATCAACAACAAATGAGCGACAACAAAATTTACAAGGAAAGTTGAAGACGTTTGAGGTTTACAATCAACGGAACAAGAAAAGAGCAAATTTCAAATCCAAGTAAAGCAACATACAATGAGAGGATTTTTGTATACATGTTGAAGACTTACATATAAGGAGTGAAATTTTATATCCAAGTAGAAGACTAATTTTCAAGAGCAAAGAGAATCAAAAGGTGAAAATTATCGAAGATTATGATTTCGAGACGATACAAGTTGTGAAGAATCAAGCAGTAAAGTACTCTTCCCACTGCCATGGTTTGTTTTATTTTTCACTTTGTTTTGTATCTTATTTCTCTTGTTTCTCAATTCTAAAAAAAAAATGAAAAAATGAAGAAAAAAAATGAGACAATAGAAATTTTGTTTTTGTTTTTTAATAAGCCGTGGGGAAGGAAAATCTATAAGGAAGTTTCAAGTGACAAGGATTTTAAGGAAAAAAGTTACAAATTGTCAAGGATTTACGAAGTTCAAGAGTTTATCATCAAATAGTTAAAACCGAAAACGAGGATCGATAAGATGGAGACGAGAAGCCGAAGAAGTTTCTATTAGATGTCGTGAGAGTGGTGTTATCATAATTGGCAATCAGATGTGAAGGTAAGTAAGTAATCTCATCCTCAATAATAATGGTTGATTTCCTTTCTTAGAAATCGTAAGAAAAATGGTTTTTCAAAATATTAAAAGATGTGGGTTTTTAAAATATTTCGGAAGTTGTCCTTCCTACCATTGAACGTGTTGAAGGAATTCTCTCTTCATTCTTACTTGGACACATGTGAGATCCATATAAAAGTCATCTTATTGAGTGTAATTATTATAAAATCCTTTTAAGTGAGGCAGAAGTCGAGGCGAAATGCTTATTGGTCGCTCTCAAACACGCGTTCTCTCATGATGGTGTGGTTCTTTCTCACTCAACATTTAAGAATGAGAATATGTTCTTTAGTATTTCTAACTTCTTATTACTAGCATGAAGAAACTCTTTGTCCTCATAGCTCTTTGGATGCCTGGGACGCTGGAAAGCTTTGAAGTTGTAAGTTTTAGTTTGATTTGCTCGAGGACTAGCAAAGTCTAAGTGTGGGGGAATTTGATAGGGTGTAGAATACATCCTGTTTATTATCTATTGTTTATGCTTTCTCTGCTATTTTTCTTGTAAATTATGTATTTTACGCGTGTTTTGAGTTTTATAGTTACTTTGGAGTTGCACGGAAGAAAAGAAGAAAAAACTGTCCAAATCGAGTTAAAAAGGGCAGAATGGTCATTTCTCAGCGTTCGTTAGTGGCAGTCGAGCCAAGGATAAAGGGCAACCATATTTGAAGAAATATTATATACAAATCAGTTGAGGATACGGGGCTGGAAACTTTTCTAGCCCTTATCAGAAGTGACTACATATTATAAGCACCCAGTCTAGGGTGGCTGCTATCTCTGGGGTGTACCCATCCTATCTTAATACCCCAAGGTCCCCAACTCTAAAATTGAGAAGTAATCTTCTCTCAATCATTTGCATCTCGTTCCACCTAAAATAGAGGCAGCTGCTGCTGCTATTTGTACAAGAGATCGAGAAGAAATTTGGAAGAAAAAATTGATGGTGGAATTGGTATGGGTTTGTTGGAAAAGGTGGAGATTGGGTTCGAATCAAAGAGTTTCTGTGATAAAATCAGCATAAAGAAGAACAAAAGGGAGGCTAATGTGGATCCGAGAAATTGAGAGAAATTGAAAAAAGTTCAGATGAAGATATGGAACTCAGGGAGAAGAACTCAGAGATGGTGATGAACTGTAGAAGATGAATCAGAGATAAAGAAACTAGGGTTTTCTATGGGATGCTGCTACTTACAGAGAATTGGGTTTTGTTCATAGCTGATGGAGATGTTGTTGTGTTAATAATGATGGTTTGAAGTTATAAGAGAAGTGGGTTTGACTCAGAAACTGCAGTTGAGGGTGTTGATGATCAAGGTTGGTGTTGTTGTTGTACAGGAATGAAGGAGAATTGAGTTGATATGGGTTACAATGGTGGAGTTTGTGCTTCAGTGAATCAAGAACAGGAAATTGGGAGATGAAGGTAGTACTGTGTTGCAAATGTTGAATGATTAGATGTATGTTAGGATTGTCACAGGGGAAGACCAAAAATAAGCCTGAAAGATGGTCGGAAATCATTCAAAAAACAAAGGAGACTCTGTCTAATTATCTTCTCCAACGATTCGACTCGGTGACGGCGATGATCAATCCAGACGAGTCCGATGACCGATCCTTCTGAATGACTCAGTGAGTAAGCCGAATCAGCCTGACTCAGGAGCTGATTAGAAGCTACTCTCTGCCTTGACCCATTGATTGACGGTCTGACCGAAATGACCGTTAACTTTAACAGAACAGTGATAGAATATTCCTTATGCGGTGAAGAATCTCAGGTTACTAGCGGTGTCTTTGACGACAGAATTCAGGTGATCCTGAGAACTTTTCAAGCGACCCAAAGTTGCAAAATTTTGTGTGAACTTCTCTCATGGGTGTGAAGACTTAGATTTGGGAATTAGATGAAAACTTGGAAGCTTTGGAGAATTTGACTTAAAATTGGAATTAGGCTCAAATTGGGAAAGTGGTGTTATTTTGAGAAAGGGATTCTTTTCCTACAAGGATTGGAGAGCATTGAATCCTATAAATAAAGAAGTTCTCTACAACTTTTTACACACATCTACTTTGGATAAGGAGTTAAAGAGCTCAAGGATTGGAGGAAGGAGCAACCAACATCTTTTCAATAAGTTTTTCTTTCTTCTTTAATTATTATTATTATTATTGTGTGAATTCCAAACTATGAGTAGATAATTTTCTTATTGATTGAGGATGAATTCCTAGTTCTTAACATATGATTTGAGTTTTGTTTTAAACCTACTTTGAAGTTTTTCACGTGATTATCGATTGTTTTTGCTAATAAGAATGTTTATGCTTGATTGATAGGTCATTTAGGTGGACAACTAAATTGATTTGTTAATTGATCTAAAGCTAGTGAAAGTTAGGGGATAAGTAATCGTTTCTTGACTTTTTACAAAAGTAGAAAACACGAGACCTTGCGGAGGGATTCCGTGGAGAAATTGTGTGTAAAAACAACGTTAGCAAGTGGACCTTGATCTAAGAGTCTAACTACTAATATCAACCTAATAAATTCATAAATCTTAATGCGTTTAACTAAATTACATCTTGAGTGATATACTACTAGGTAGTTTGGTAAATAGAATTCTTTAGTCGAGAATTTCCGTATCCGGTGATACAATGGATTTAGGGGTTAGCACTGATCTAGCTGCTATACTTACGGTTGGTGATAATCTGTGACTAATAAAAAGTGGAAAAGAACATAACTTGAATCATTGTTTTGCAACGAAGAAGGATTCCTTGATCTAACTTCTCCTATTGATTTCAACTTACACTTTTGATTGCTTTATTTACTTTCTTTTTCTTTTAAAATCTAAAACCAAACCCCCCCCCCCCCTTTTTGTGACAATTTTACAACTAAAAATCTCTTTCTCATCGTGGGAACGAACTTAGAAAAATATTAATTAATTTGTTGTGGTTACGACACGCATCAAATGGCAACTAAAGAAATATTCATATCATCTGTAAAAATCGGAATCAGATTAATCAAAGCAGCTTCTACGTCAGAGTTACTATTCCTGCGCAAGTTAATACTATTATTTTCAATAGAAGGAGAGTAAGGAAAACTCTGCAGCTTTTCAATTTCAGAGTTTAACTTACTAATACGGTATTTTTAATATGACCAAAGGAGAAAATATTCCATCGTCTAAGATCATATTTCAGGTTCTTGAGTTTACCATCCACAATGAAACTCAGGGAACCTTAAACATACTTTGACCAGGAATTTGTAAGAACACCCTTAAACTCGGGATTTAATTACCAACACTTAATTTTTTTTTATAAGGAATATTAAGATGTTGTTCAAAATGAAAACAATTAAGCAGAATAGGACTATGATCCGAATAAACTCTTGCAAGGTTAGTAACACGAGTATGCGGCAACACAGAGAACCATTCATCATTAACAAAACCTCTGTCCAATTTTTCAAAGATCAATTCAGAAGGGTTTTTAAATCTCCTATTGCACCATGTAAACGGATTACCAAAAGCAAAAACTTCATTCATTTTCATATCAACCAGTTTTGACCTAATGAAATCCGGGGGGAAAGAACTGTCGATATTACCACCTTTTTTTCAGAAGCATTTAAGATGAAGTTAAAATCTTCTAATAATAACCAAGGACGAGAATTGGTTTCATTCATATGACTAAGAAAGTTTCATTGGTTTCTCATTCCGTTAATATAAAGGGCTCCATAAACAAAAGAAACAACATAATTCTTAATCACAAGAATTATATCACACATTATATAAATCATATTAAGTGAGCTACTAATAACTCTATATTAGACTTAGTAAAATAACCAAGCGTAATACCACCCGATTTACCCACAACAGGAATAATAAACCAAGAATCATATGGAAGGTGATGATTATATTTCTTAACAGTGTCTATATCCACCACAGTTTCTATAAGAAAAATAACACCAGGATTATTCTTCCTGGCTTGATTGGGGTATACCCAGATTAATTGGGGTATACCCAAATTTAAATGGATATATGCCCTTACTAAGGGGAGGTCAAAAATGAGTGAATTTACTTTAATACCCTCACACTAATTAACATAAAATTAAATCCTAAACTTAAAAACTAAAAACGTTTAATATTTCTCTTAATGCATCTTCTCTAATCCCTCTCCTCTTCTCCTTCCTTCATCTTATTCCATCAACCAAAATTTTCAATTTTGATTTTCTACAAAAAATGGTAGATTCTAAATGATCCGGTAGCAAGAGAGATTTAACAGGTAACATGAGAAGATCCAAATCAGAAGGAAAAGGTAAGGAAAAGGTTGGAAGTAGCAAACCCGAAAATCCACTCCGTGAGAATGTTGAAAAAACCCTCCGCCGGTGAAAAGAAGACTGTAAGTGATTTCTAAAATCAACCCATTATCCTGATGTGTTATATTATTGTATGTTAGGTCAGAAATCCAAATATATGATGTTCAGGGTATTTGGTCGGCAAGATCGATAAGTAAAAACCATGCCGACGGTTGTTGTTTTGTAATGGTCGGTATGGTATTAAGATGAATAACTTTCCGACTTTTCATAGTATCCATGGCGACTGTTAGATAATAACCAGGGCCGGCATGGTATATTAACACACCATGCTTACTTAAGTATAGCCGACATTGTCTTAGGCTTGTAACATGCCGACTTTAGGTCACAGAAACTTGATTTTCATTAGTTAATTGTCGGTATTTTTATTTAATAATAGCATGCCGACTATGTGATTTTCATTAGTTAATTGTCGGCATTTTTATTTAATAATAGCATGCTGACTATGTGTCGGTTGGCGGGGTATGAGATTATAACCCCTCAGACCATTGTTTGGTCGGCAGTGTTAAGGTTCTAGGCCATGCAGACTTTATTACCAGAACCATGTTTCAATGTTTAGAATTTTCATATCTCTTATTTGTGTATTGTTTAGGTTCCCAGAGGAAAAAAAAAAAGATCTACCTTATTCGGTTACTGCAGAAGAGCTATTAGAATATTGACGCAATTTATCCCAATGTAGAAGATCCTAAAGATGAAACTGAAAAGGATTGCCCTGTAAGAAAGTTACTTCTCATGGGTAAGGAAGATCCTGAATATTTTCTAAGGTTTATGAACAGTCCTAGCAATCCCCTCAACTATGAAGTGTGCACATCATCAGAGGAGGAAGAAGAGGAGGTTGATCCAAGGACTTTTTTTCAGGGCATGTGACTTTTCTGGAGTGAACCCCTATTAAAATGAGGCCGGTGACTACATAGGTCCAGATAAGGGAAAACCAAAAGTTGATGCTGCTGAAAAAGCTAGTGATGGTGAAACAACTAGTGATGTGGAGGAAGATAATAAGAACGAGAAGGATCCATTTAGAAACTTAGATTGTTGTTTGAACTCTTTCATTATGTTTTGAACTATTAGATTGTGGTTTTAGTCTTGTTAAACTTATGGTAATTTTCGGTTTCAATTGCTTTATAAGTTATTCCTTTTTTTTCATTTTTAGACAATATTGGGGTTGCAGTAAGTCGGCATGGTTTGTAAGGTAGATCTTGCCGACCATACCATGTTATATGCTATAGTGATGTCAGGGTTAGGAAGTCGGCATGATTTTAAATCTCAATACTGCCGGCCTACAAAGTACAATCCATTGAATGCTCAACGGCTTTAAATTTCAAAATCAAGATATTAGGTGTGTTGTTATTATAAAAGCATTCTCAACTTCATCTTCAACCTTGCATAAAGAATGGAAGTTTCAAGTGCAACACAACCAAATATTTGTAGTCTTTGTACACTAAGTGGTCATTTGGCAAACGTTTGTCCCTTTGAAGGAAGCAAATGCACTATTGAAGGTTGTAAGGGATTCTTACTTCTCATGAAATCTGCAGTAGGTAATATATATCAGCCGTATGCTTCAAAGTGCACTTGTTGTGGGTTTTCCTATTGGATATATATGAGCGGCTAGCTCCGTATGATGATGAAGTTGCTAAAATCAACCTTCTACCATGCATAGATCCATGTTGCGACGGTAAGATGAAGCTAATTACCTCTCATAAGAAATTGTGTACCAGAAAAAGATATTATCTATGTCCCAAATGTGTTAGGGTTAAGTTTTTAACGTTTGTATGCTTTAATTAAGGTTTGTATGCTCTAATTAAGTTTTTAAGGTTTGTATCCGATGTGTGGTCAGCATTGTACTAAGTTAAAAGCGTTCCGGCTCCTTAACAGTCGGCACTTAAAATTTAAAAAATCATGTCGTCCAATATTTAGTCGGCAGCGTTATCCTAATATACCATGCCGACTATTATGTATGAGAACATCCAGGAACCACTTTTTATTGCCTGTTATGGTCGGCATTGTTATCCTCATAAACCATGCCAACCATCAAAAAGCCGGCAACATGATGCAAACATAACCATGCCGACCATACCAGGCTTTTTTTCCTGTATTATCATGCAGTGCCGCCGGCAGTCTGACGAATATATAACATGCCAACCCGGGTGAAGTCGGCAGGGTCGTGAAAAGAATACGATGCCGGACAAATGAGTATATACCAAAAAATACACATCCATTTCATTCATTTGTAGTACTCCAAGGTACATTACACAAAACACAAATGCGATTACAAAAGTACTCCAAAAATATTCCTTATTCCCTAATCATAATCACTCATCACTCAAATGTATCGGAGGGAGTTCATTCAAATCCCTAGACTCATCTAAATTATTCCAAAGGTGCATGTTATCCTTATAAAGTTTTATCCATTCCCTGCTATTGTTGACTATAAACTTTTACCAAAAACTAAACCTACAAATAGGAGGTAATGGACATTCCTTGTTGAGTTGTATACCAATAAAATGATTACCATCAACCAAAGCCATAACAATCCTTTTATGCTTGAGCTGCTCCACACAAACCGCATGCTATGGTGCAAATGCTACACTTAGTCCTTTACTAAAAAAATGTAGCACGCACGAACACGTATCCACGAATATATTTCCACACTCCGGCATTCTCAACCAATGCTCTCATTTAATCGGTGCATTTCCCTACGGGCCTTTAACACTAGTAAGCAATTCTTTAAAAGTTGCTTGTTTGTCCTCCATGGAACCTTCTAGCATCATTGAGAAATGAAACTCCTTATCCATTTCTGGTCGGGCTGCCATCTTTTTTCTTATGTATTGACATTGGGTGAGATTCTCCTCAACCGCTCCACTTAGGTGTCCCAATTATTGGGATGCAACCTGAAACCCACAATTTCCATCCTTTGGGACGTCATCGGTACCAATAATGAACTCTTGAATAATTTGAGGTAGTTGTACGCGATACTCTTCCAATACCAGTTTTGCTACCTTCCTCGGACGACCTCTTTTCTTCACAATATCTCATTGACTTGCTTGACTCTCAATAAGTGGAGTTCACTCAAGTTTGAAATGGTTGGAGTAGTTTTTTCTTTGCTCGGCCGACCCCTTTTCTTTACAACACTTTCTTGACTCTCAAGAGGTGGGGTGTCAAGTGGGTTCAAGTTTGAAATCGTTGGTGTAGTTGTTTCTTTCCTCGGCCGACCTCTTTTCTTTTTAGCCGGCTCCTCTTTGTATTACGCCTCGGTATACTCATGTCCGAATGGATCGCATTTTGTACTCAAATACTATTTAATTTGTTCCCTTTCTTCCTCCCTCATCTTTGTGGTTGGTGGTCTACCCGTTGGATCTTATTTCCCCGGTTCTTCAAGTTCTTCCATAAAAGGGTAAATAATCGACATCAACTTGTGCTTCATAGTTTTTTTGTCCAACCTATTCATCTTGGGGTACTTGTCGAGGATTATTCTCCCAAGTTCCATGTCGCCAAACTCTTCACCGGGATCTTCTCTTGGAGATGGTTTGAAATATAGTTGCTTCCAATAAGGATCGATATCTTCAATCGGATTGAGAGTTTTATAACTACCAAGCATATGGCGACATGGAAGTCCGATAGCCTTCATTATCCTACACTTACAAGGAGTGTCCGGCTTGTCATACTTTTTATACAATGCGAGATGTTTCATCATGAAACGTATTTCCCAATGCGAGACATTTATATGTATACTTACAAGCAACCAATCATCCTCCTTAAACTCCTTCAACTTTCGGAAGCTACTTTCTTCGAATTGCTTTTTTATCTTGTTGATATCATTATTAGTGTACTCGTGGATAGCATGTTGCACCGTCACAATCCCATTTTGACTCATGAAAAGTAGACCTTTTAGTCTCCCATGAGCTTGCTCTACCATACTTATGGACTCAAGTTTTAAATATTTATAGACGTAGGTAAAAGCATACTAAAACCTCTCTTTGTGTGGCATCAACCATTATCTCTTGCAATATTCCACCACTTTTGGGTAATTAGTGCCCCAATCATCCTCTAACTCCTTCAAGTTTATCTCATATCTTGCCACACTCATCGACCAAACCAACTTATCCCACGCTTTCATGAATAACCCAAACTTGATCTCACATTCTTTCCATTATTCGTCTTCTTTCTTCTTCTCTTTCTCTCTCTCATCTTTAGTTAGTTTACTAAGACGTTCATCTTCCTCCTTTTCACGTTTAGTACCTTTCTTTGCCTTCGGTTTTTGGATATGATTCCTATAATTCTTTTTAAGATTGCATTGTATATGCCAAGTGCAAAGCAAATTTTGTGCACTGGGAAAGACAATCCTCACGACGTTCATTATTGCTTGCTCATTGTTGGTCACCATAACCCCGGGAGTCCCGTCTTCGTTGTAGAGAAGGTTTAGAGTTTCCAATACCCAAATATAGCTATCATCCTTCTCACGATCCATAAAATACCATGCCACCGTGAACGATTGCTTATCCAAGGTTTATCCTACAATGTTCAACAAAGGCATGTTGTACCTATTCGTCTTATAAGTGTTAGAGCATTGCTTGGTCGAACTCGCATGCGTTGATATATCAAGCATGTTTGTCAAATTTAGTGATCAAAACTATAAAGTCTTGATTTCTAGTCTACTATAGATAAGGTATCATACTAGGATAGAAAGTGTAGTTGATCTCAAGAACTCCATGGAAATCATCATACAACACGAAGGACTACTCAAGGAACCAGTGGATCTTCATCGACTAAAAGGTATGTGGATACTTGAACTTATCTATCACTCAAAAGTATATCTACTCTATCTCCTATATTGAGACAAAATTCGTTTTACTATATAGAATAAGGATATATAAGTGTGACATTTCGAGCTGAGTATATCTCGCTTATCTATTTCTCGAAATGTGTGTTGGTAAAGCTTTCACTTTATCCAAGTTCATCTTTGCCTAGTGACGAAAGTCATGTTATGTTTCAATCACTTTGGAAATTGCTCTGACGAAAACTAGTTTGTGAATAACAATTATATGACGTCCTCTGAGAATGTTTCAATGATTGAAATAAGAGTTTAGACAATATAACCACTGGTGATATAAATATTATTGTGGTAACACATAGATGTATAAGACCTTAGCACTTGAACTGAAGTTTGCGAACTTTGTTGATCAAGTGAAAACCGGAACTTGAGTAGTCAACTCAGTCCGCGAACTCAGTCCATGAATGTGCGTAATTCTCGAACCCGAGATTTTCTGCTGGAGTTTGTGAACTCCAACTGGTTACTTGAGTTATGTCTAAAAACGATGTTCATGAACTTATTTAAATTATCTAAGGAATGCTATTGCAAACCGTGGCTTTATAGTTCATGAATTGATTCGAGTGAATCACATCGTTTTTGCTTCCATTGTGTCTTGTGTAGTACATATGATCTCATAGCAATTGAACAACTCTCTAACTAGTTCATTTGAGTCATTTGGACTAGTTATGGTGAAGAAGAATATGGTTGATATAAAAGTTGTCATTTGGCTAACCATTTGGTTGACTAATATTAAACCAACTATTGCACACATTTGGGTACGGTTACACAAACCCAAAATCGTCAAGTACATGTGTGTATGGCAAGCTCAGTTTTCGATCTAACGTTTGAAAGATATTAGCTTGTATCTAATCAGGTTTTCATCTAACGGTGAATATTTAATGCTTTGTTACTAAGCTAAAATTGATTGCAAACCCTGATTTGAAAGACTATATAAGGGAGAACTCTAGCAACTGGGAAACCTAATCCCCACATATTCTGTGTGATACTAGTTTGCTAAGCTAGAGTCGATTCTCCTTTAACCTTTGGTTTTCTTCTTCTAAAACCAGGTTAACGACTTAAAGACTTCATTGGGATTGTGAAGCCAGACCGACACTACTTTTCTTGTAGTTGTGTAATCTGATCTTGTTGTTTCTATCGTACGAGTACAATTATAATAATTGTCTTGAGATTTCTATATCCGATAGGCAAGATATAAAAGTAATCACAAACATCTCCGTCTCATCGTTTGTGATTCCACAATATATTTTTTCGCTGCGTCGATTAAGACTATTGTGAGGTGATTGATAAAACTGAGTTGTTCTTCAGGAATATAAGTATGGTTTTATTGATTGGTTCATGTTAACCTTAATTTATCAAAAGACGGAACAAAACTCATAGGTTTATTCGTGGGAGACGAATTTATCTATCTTGTAGACTTTTCTGTGTGAGACAGATTTTTTTGCTAAAGTCTTCAACTTTGGGTCGTAGCAACTCTTGGTTATGGGTGAGATCAACTAAGGGAATCAAGTGCGCAGTATCCTGCTGGAATCAGAGGCGTAGGATCATAATTGTACCTTCGATCAGTGTGAGATTGATTTGGGTTCAACTACAGTCCAGACCGAAGTTAATTTGGAGTAGGCTAGTGTATGTAGCTACTTAATACAGTGTATGTTTAATCTGGACTAGGTCCCGGGGTTTTTCTGCATTTGCGGTTTCTGCGTTAACAAAATTCTAGTGTTTGTGTTATTTCTTTTCCGTATTATATTTTTTTATGCAATTGAAATAATACAGGTTGTGTGTTGTTCAACCAATTAGAATATCCGACCTTATTGGTTGTTGATTTAAATTGATTGACACTTGGATATTGGTCTTTGGTACGTTCCAAGTTATCTCTCTTTGATTATAACTCGCGAATCATATTTTATTGAGTAAATCAAATCGAGAGATTGAGATAATAACTCCTTGAGATATTTTATATTGATTGAGTCTAGTTGATTCTCTAGAAAACAACTCGGAGTTTTCCATACAGATTGCAAATCGAAATATTAGGTGAGGTTGTTAGACCCCCGCTTTTTCAATTAGTATCAGAGTAGGAAAACACATTCAAGACCTCATAAGTATGTGTTTGTAGCAATCTGACTCTATGGGCGGTAATGCTATCTCAATTAACGTACCACCAGTCTTCGATGGTTCAAATTACCCATGGTGGAAAATTTCTATGAACACGTATCTTTTAGATCGTGATTTTCAAATATGGGTAGATGTTGTTGATGGCTATGATCCCCCGGTAAATACAAAAGACGATGTATATATACCAAAGGATGTTGACAGTTATAGTCCGGAAGAAATTCTTACTGCAAAGCATAATTCTGAAGGTCTACATGCTATCAGACAGGCCATTACCCCAGACTTTCAGCACTATGTGTCTTCTTGCACTAAGTTTAAAGATGCCAGGGATATCTTAGAAACTAATTTTGAAGTCAACAAACATGATTCTAAGATATGTACCATCGATGGAGGATATAACCTCACTACTCTTTCTGAAAAATCATCTTTCGGAAAGATGAGATTCTCTGATCAAGACACTGTTCAAACCATTGCATTCAATGGTGTATCTACCACAAGAAAACCCTCTATTTTGTCTTGGGATGATGAATGTTGTACGGATAATGTCTGGTTTGAAAAACCATTAATGACAAAAAAATATCAAAGAACTCATAAAAAGGAGCATTAGGCGTGATAAACGTCCCTTGTCTGTCCTCTCTACCAATAATTATGTGAAAGAAAAACCTTTAAGTGTCAACGGATTGAATACGTCCAATAGATACAATGAAGTCTCAGCTTTTACAGTAAAAACATCTACATACTCAAGTTCTGATTCAGAATATGAGACAGACACAGAGGTTTTCAATTTCTTGAATAAGGAATTCCTTCAAGAGAATCTTCAATTAAAGGCTTCATTGAAGAAACTAGAATCATTAATCCAGGTGAAAAATCTTGAGATAGACTGTCTTAGTGATAAACTCACCAGAACCACTGTTCTAAAGGAAAAAGAGATTACTACTCTTAAGAATGATCTACAAAGATTATCTGGAAGTTCTGATAAAATTTTAGCTATATTATTTGGTCAGAAGCCCTTTGGAAATACTAGTGGTTTAGGATGCAAAAGCAAGTGTGCAGACGTTGTGAATCCTGTTGCTTCTATTAACCAGGGAAAGATGAAAAGTGGCAGCCACGATAAGCAGAAGATACCTCAACAAAACCAGGAATATTTGGGTTGTTCGTTTTGTGGAAATGCAAGGCATGTTCAGAGTACGTGTTGGAGATTCAAGAAGAAAATGGAAAGAATTTCCAAACTACAGAAGAACATGCAAAAGATGAATATGGATAATCTGCGCAGTCCTCTGAAAAATAATGCTTCAAGAATCAGAAGAGGTAAGAAACTTTCTTACACAAAAAACCTTGAAAAATCACTATGCGATAAACAGGGAGAACGTTTGGATCATAATGCTCCTATCTAACATCAGGAGCGTTCGCATCCTCATTTTAACTTGAGAAAGTGAGGCTCTGCGTATTTGTGTGGCTCAAGTTTGTATCTATTTCTGTTAAGAAAATATTCTCCTAACAATATAGATAATGGATCATTAAACTTCAGAAGACTTTTTCTTCTAGGGTTCTTCATAAGTCTATTTAAACTATTGATAGACTTCCTCCTTCCTTGAAAAGATACAATCTTATGGCTCCTGTAACCAGAAGCATCACAAGCAAGGATGCAATTGAAGCAGCTAATGTGTATCTGTGTAAATGGATTTCTTCCTCAAGGGTGAAGAAAGTGAAGACTACAATTAATGGAGAAGGTTCTTCCTCTAACTGCCTCGTTTCTATTTGTCCTTTTGATGTTAATTTTAGAGGCATAGTAAAAGAGTTTATCAATAAGAGAAAGGGTTTAAAATCTCAAATCATTTCCTCTTTGGAAAGAATAACTCACTATGAACAAATGTTGTCTCTATCCAAGAATACTCTACGAGACTTGAGAAGAGAACTCAGTGAGTTAACTGATATTTCTGAAGACTTGGAGGAATTGAACGATCCCATAATCAATGGGTTTTCCAATAATGAGAAGGAATTTTCATTAGATGCTCTGAGAAAGATCTACGACAACTGGTAAGTCTTCTGATGAGAATTTTATTGTTTCTTTTTTTTGGAACAATAACTAGTGTTTTGGAATAGCCATTATTGTGATTACACATAGCTATATCCAATGTTTTTCATCTTCTTGTTTTTAGATTTTTTGGTTTAAAAAATTTTAAGTTTGTTTGGAAGATGATGGTTGCAATATTAATCTTTTGATTCTATATATTGCAATATTGTGATGGGATATGTATGTTTACGTCAGTGAACTTGATTGTCCCATATTTTGTCAAAAGTAAAGTCGTTCGTGAATTGATATGCAAATATTGATAAAAGGATGAATAGACTTTTGACAAACACAAAAGTTAAGCCTATATTGTCAATTATTGATGTAAGATAGGTTAAAATCTTTTGTGATTCAAGGATTATGTCTATTGTATGTCATTGTGAAAATGGTGATATAAATATAGAATGAATCCTTGTGTTATCCATGGTATAGATCCTTATTGATCCATTTTTTATGTATTACCGTGAAGGCTCCATTGTGAATCTTATGTTGAGCACGATACGACTAAGTCGATTCCTTATTGGCACGGTTGGTTATTCCATGAGATGTTGAATATTGAGCATTAAGAACTAAATTAATCAACTTGTGTGGTTATTTAGTTTGTGTTCCATAAGTTTTCTTATATTGAGTACATGTACGGTTAAGTTTGTCATATCTTATGATAATATTAGTCGGGGTTCCATAATCTCTTATATTGAGCCCAAATGAACTAAATCAATCAATCATCTAGTATGGTTATTTAGTTAGCACTCCGTAAGTTATTCTCATGTTGAGCATAATTGACTAGGATGGTTATTTTTATGACTAACATAGTCATTGCTCCATAGATATTATTATGTCGAGAATGGACAATTAAATTGATTACTCTTGTAATTAGTTTGGTTGAGTATGACAATTAGATTATTTGCAAGTTTTCTTGTGACTAATCTAATTGATTTTTTTAAGTCTCCATAAGTTTACTTGTGTTGAGCATATTTAGTCAAATTAATCTTGGTTCGCTTTGGTTAATTTGATTGAATATTTCTTGTTGGATTCCAAATTCATACTTGTATGTAATTTTTTGAGTCTAAAGAAATCCTTCTTTTCTTTTGAAATTAAGGTCGCTCTTGTTGTTCCCTTGGGAATGACATAATATGGGGGAGAGTTCTTTCGAACTTGAGCTTAATTGCCAAATCTTTGTGAGGAGTGCGGATGTGGAACATTATAGGGGTTATCTTGCGTCTTTATAAACTCCTTGATTAATGCATATAGCTTCGGCTTCATGATTGCATTTAAACAAGATGATATACATTTACCTTTGGTCATGAAATGTCTCTTACGAAAATTTCATCAGGATCCCGTTCTTGTACCTTTGCCAATTTTATTGACAAAAAGGGGGAGAATTAATATGTAGTTCACACTAGAAATACATATGGTTTTCGGATCATTATGTAAGGGGGAGTGGTTTCCATGTGAGATGGAGTATTGACTAAGGGGGAGTGAAGTATCACCATAGTATTGTTGTTGAAGTTGTGATGCAATTGGACTTTGATGCTGTGTAATAATACTATGACACTGTATAACAATGATTGAGAACCGATGCTTTTCTTATTGTTATAGCTACGGATTTTCAACAACGATGATGCTAAACTTACAACCTTTGGGATCATTGGACTACTTGGAAGTGACAAAGATTTCGAGTATTGTTGAAGATTATACATGTGGAATAGGAGCTACAAAGTTTATTTATATATTTTTTGTATTCCATATGTATTAATAGTTTTACCAATAAAATTGACAAAGGGGGAGATTGTTAGAGCATTTCTCGGTCGAACTCGCATGCGTTGCTATATCAAGCATGTTTGTCAATGTTAGTGATCAAAACTATAAAGTATTGATTTCTAGTCTACTATAGCTAAGGTCTCGGGATAGGATAGAAAGTGTAGTTGAGCTCAAGAACTCCATGACAATCATCATACAAGACGAAGGAGTACTCAAGGAACCAGTGGATCTCCATCGACTAAAAGGTATGTGGAGACTTGAACTTATCTATCACCCAAAAGTTTATCTACTCTATCTCATATCTTGAGACAAAAGTCATTTTTACTATATAGACTAAAGATATACACATGTGACATTTCGATCTTAGTATATCTCGATTATCTATTTCTCGAAATGTGTGTTGGTAAAGCTTTCGCTTTAGCCAAGTTCATCTTTGCCTAGTGACGAAAGTCATGTTATGTTTCAATCACTTTGGAAATTTCTCTGACGAAAACTAGTTTGTGAATAACAACTATATGACGTCCTATGAGAATGTTTCAATGATTGAAATGAGAGTTTAGATAATATAACCACTGGGGGATATAAACATTGTTGTGGTAACACATATATGTATAAGTCCTTTGCACTTGAACCGTAGTTTGCGAACTTTGTTGATCAAGTGAAAACCGGAACTTGAGCAGTCAACTCAGTCCGCGAACGTGCGTAGTTCTTGAACCCGAGAATTTATGCTGGAGTTGTAGATCGGTTTCAGTCCGCGAACTGAAGGAAGTTCTCGAACCCGAGAATTTATGCTGGAGTTTGTGAACTCCAACCGGTTACTTGAGTCTGCGAACCCAGTCCGCGAACTTGAGTGGTTATGTCTAAAAATGATGTTCGTGAACTTATTTAAATTATCTAAGGAATGCTATTACAAACCGTGGCTTTATAGTTCATGAATGGATTCGAGTGAATCACATCGTTTTTTCTTCCATTGTGTCTTGTGTAGTACATAAGATCTCATAGCAATTGAACAACTCTCTAACTAGTTCATTTGAGTCATTTGGACTAGTTATGGTGAAGAAGAATATGGTTGATATAAAAGTTGTCATTTGGATAACCATTTGGTTGACTAATATTGAACCAACTATTGCACACGTTTGGGTACGGTTACACAAACCCAAAATCGTCAAGTACATGTGTGTATGGCAAGCTCAGTTTTCGATCTAACGGTTGAGAGATATTAGCTTGTATCTAATCAGGTTTTCATCTAACGATGAATATTTAATGCTTTGTTACTAAGCTAACATTGATTACAAACCCTGATTTGAAAGACTATATAAGGGAGAACTCTAGCAACTGGGAAACCTAATCCCCATATATTATGTGTAATACTAGTTTGCTAAGCTAGAGTCGATTCTCCTTTAACCTTTGGTTTTATTCTTCTAAAACCAGGTTAACGACTTAAAGACTTCATTGGGATTGTGAAGCCATACCGACACTACTTTTTTTGTAGTTGTGTGATCTGATCTTGTTGTTTCTATCGTACGAGTACAATTGTAATAATTGTATTGATATTTCTATCTCTGATAGGCAAGATATAAAAGTAATCACCAACATTTCGTCTCATCGTTTGTGATTCCACAATATCTTTTTTCGCTGCGTCGATTAAGACTATTGTGAGGTGATTGATAAAACTGAGCTGTTCTTCAGGAATATAAGTATGGTTTTATTGATTGGTTCATGTTCACCTTGATTTATCAAAAGAAATAACAAAACTCATAGGTTTATTCGTGGGAGACAAATTTATCTATCTTGTAGACTTTTCTGTGTGAGACAGATTTGTTTGCTAAAGTCTTCGACTTTGGGTCGTAGCAATTCTAGGTCGTGGGTGAGATCAGCTAAGGGAATCACTAAGGGAATCAAGTACGCAGTATCCTTCTGGGATCATAGGCGTAGGAGCATAACTGTACCTTGGATCAGTGTGAGATTTATTGGGGTTCAACTATAGTCCAGACCAAAGTTAATTTGGAGTAGGCTAGTATCTGTAGCGGCTTAATACAATGTATGTTTAATCTGGACTAGGTCCCGGGGTTTTTCTGCATTTGCGGTTTTCTCGTTAACAAAATTCTGGTGTCTGTGTTATTTCTTTTCCGCATTATATTTTGTTATATAATTGAAATAATACAGGTTGTGCGTTGTTCAATCAATTAGAATATCCAACCTTATTAGTTGTTGATTTAAATTGATTGACACTTGGATATTGGTCTTTGGTACCTTCCAAGTTACCTCTCTTTGATTATAACTCACGAATCATATTTGCTTGAGTAAATCAAATGGAGAGATTGAAATAATAACTCCTTGAGATATTTTCTATTGATTGAGTCTAGTTGATTCTATAGAAAATAACTCGTAATTGTCCATACAAATTGCTAATCGAAATATTGGGTGAGGTTGTTAGACCCCCGCTTTTTAAATAATTACAATCCATGAAGAAAACTTGGTAAAAGCATCGCGCCAATTGAATTATATCGGTATGCGCAAGAAAAATACGATCCACCTTCCCCTCCGATGACTCATGGTAT
Organism: Papaver bracteatum; assembly: GCA_023529315.1. Classification (NCBI taxonomy): domain Eukaryota; kingdom Viridiplantae; phylum Streptophyta; class Magnoliopsida; order Ranunculales; family Papaveraceae; genus Papaver; species Papaver bracteatum. The sequence continues at coordinate 113,640 of JAJJWX010005038.1, read as the reverse complement.
CTCACCGTGTAGTTGTATTTGTGTGTCAACCATTGTGATTCTTCCATTACCTTTCTTCCATCCCATTCAATTCTTTTGATAGTTGCCCGGGCCGCATAAATTGTAGACAATGAAGAGAGGTTATGCGGGTCGTCCCTCTTGAACTTACTGAGGAGCTTGCTTGGTTTAATTCCCCAACTTGTTCTTACTTGTTCGAACTCGTGCGGTTTCAACTTGGCATCTTGGCAATGCCCAACAAGACTTTGCGGATCTTTATGGTTATGCCAACCAACATCAACTCTACTCATTCTCCACATGTTATCGATTTTTTTTGTTCCTCCCAAAAATAATCTTGAATGGGAATCCATACTTCTTTGACTTCGTCTTGTACACCCTCATCGTCTTATTATCATACACATAACCCTTTCTCTTATGACTTGCATCTGGCGACCCACTACACTCACATACCATTTCAAACCGCGAATATTTTTGTTTGGTGTTTTTCAATAGAACGCACATATTCTATTTTGTTTTCTCAATAACCCACTTGACTGCATCGTTTTTATCCACCCTTTCCAAATTATTAGCATAATGTGCGAAAGTATCAGGACCCCTAACATTGTGAGCTTCAGGCTGATCCGTCATCAGTACCAATGCAATCTACAAAGCAACACAAGTTAGTTGATATGTACTACAAACGTCGGCATGGTCGATATATAAATCATTGCCGGCTAAATAACTGCCGTCTTTTTCTAAGAAAACAACATCGCCTACCAAAACACAGTCGGCAGGGTATACGAACCAGAACAATGCCGACTTAACCATTTTTCAAAATTGTTTCCTGTGCTGCAAACAATCTTATTGTCGGCATGGTCTATAAATAAAACCACGCCGGGTAAGATACAGCCGGCTTGGTTGGAAAATAAAACATTTCCGACTATAATATAGTCGACAGGGTCTAGGTACCACTACAATGCCGGCTTGAACATTTTTCAAATCACGTCTCCTGTATTGCTAAAATTCTTGTAGTAAGCGGGGTTCAAATTTTATACCTTGCCGACCATAATACTGCTCATGAAAAGTCGGAGCATTGGGTAATATATACCATGCCGGCATTTATGGTCGGCATGATCGACAATCGTCGACCTTGCCTAACCTGTATAATAGAAGTAAAAAAAAGAGAGGCTAAATCGATCATTTGCATGGTAAAATCACAATCCTCACCACCTAAGTTGTCTACCTGATTAATTGCAGCTCCATTATCTTCTTCTTGGTCATTGGACTATACGTTTGGCTCAAGACATTCATCACTTCCATACCCATCTTGAGTTTGAGGAAAATAAAAGTGAGGATCATGCAAATAATCCATTCGATCATGTTATGGTAGGTCATCATACAAGTACTCATCTTTAGGTCAATCTAAGTTTTTGATCTAACGGTTGAGAGATATTAGCTTGTATCTAATCAGGTTTTCATCTAACAGTGAATATTTAATGCTTTGTTACTAAGCTAACATTGATTGCAAACCCTGATTTGAAAGACTATATAAGGGAGAACTCTAGAAATTGGGAAACCTAATCCCCACATATTCTGTGTGATACTAGTTTGCTAAGCTAGAGTCGATTCTCCTTTAACCTTTGGTTTTCTTCTTCTAAAACCAGGTTAACGACTTAAAGACTTCATTGGGATTCTGAAGCCAGAACGACACTACTTTTCTTGTAGTTGTGTGATCTGATATTGTTGTTTCTATCGTACGAGTACAATTGTAATAATTGTCTTGAGATTTCTTTCTCCGATAGGCAAGATATAAAAGTAATCACCAACATTTCGTCTCATCGTTTGTGATTCCACAATATCTTTTTTCGCTGCGTCGATTAAGACTATTGTGAGGTGATTGATAAAACTGAGATGTTCTTCGGGAATATAAGTATGGTTTTATTGATTGGTTCCTGTTCACCTTGATTTATCAAAAGAAATAACAAAACTCATAGGTTTATTCGTGGGAGACAAATTTATCTATCTGGTAGACTTTTCTGTGTGAGACAGATTTGTTTGCTAAAGTCTTCGACTTTAGGTCGTAGCAACTCTAGGTCATGGGTGAGATTAGCTAAGGGAATCAAGTACGCAGTATCCTGCTGGGATCAGAGGCGTAGGATCATAACTGTACCTTGGATCAGTGTGAGATTGATTGGGGTTCAACTATAGTTCAGACCGAAGTTAATTTGGAGTAGCTAGTGTCTGTAGCGGCTTAATACAGTGTATGTTTAATCTGGACTAGGTCCCGGGGTTTTTCTGCATTTGCGGTTTTCTCGTTAACAAAATTCTGGTGTCTGTGTTATTTCTTTTCCGCATTATATTTTGTTATATAATTGAAATAATACAGGTTGTGCGTTGTTCAATCAATTAGAATATCCAACCTTATTGGTTGTTGATTTAAATTGATTGACACTTGGATATTGGTCTTTGGTACCTTCCAAGTTACCTCTCTTTGATTATAACTCACGAATCATATTTGCTTGAGTAAATCAAATCGAGAGATTGAAATAATAACTCCTTGAGATATTTTCTATTGATTGAGACTAGTTGATTCTCTAGAAAATAACTCGTAGTTGTCCATACAAATTGCTAATCGAAATATTGGGTGAGGTTGTTAGACCCCCGCTTTTTCAATAAGTACGATCCATGAATAAAACTTGGTAAAAGCACCGCGCCAATTGAATCATATCGGGATGCGCAAGAAAAATACGATCCACCTTCCCCTACGATGACTCATGGTATCTCACCGTGTAGTTGTATTTGTGTGTCAACCATTGTGATTCTTCCATTACCTTTCTTCCATCCCATTCAATTCTTTTGATAGTTGCCCGGGCCGCATAAATTGTAGACAATGAAGAGAGTTTATGCGGGTCGTCCCTCTTGAACTTACTAAGGAGCTTGCTTGGTTTAATTCCCCAACTTGTTCTTACTTGTTCGAACTCGTGCGGTTTCAACTTGGCATCTTGGCAATGCCCAACAAGACTTTTCGGATATTTATGGTTATTCCAACCAACATCAACTCTACTCATTCTCCACATGTTATCGATTTTTTTGTTCCTCCCAAAAATAATCTTGAATGGGCATCCACACTTCTTTGACTTCGTCGTGTACACCCTTGTCATATTCTTATCATACACATAACCCTTTCTCTTATGACTTGCGTCTGGCGACCCACTACACTCGCATACCATTTCAAACCGCGAATCTTTTTGTTGGGTGTTTTTCAATATAACGCACATATTCTCTTTTGTTTTCTCAATAACCCACTTGACTGCATCGTTTTTATCCACCCATTCCAAATTATTAGCATAATGTGCGAAAGTATCAGGACCCCTAACATTGTGAGCTTCAGGCTGATCCGTCATCAGTACCAATGCAATCTACAAAGCAACACAAGTTAGTTGATATGTACTACAAATGTCGGCATGGTCGATATATAAATCATTTCCGGCTAAATAACTGCCGTCTTTTTCTAAGAAAACAACATCGCCTACCAAAACACAGTCGGCAGGGTATATGAACTGGAACAATTACGACTTAACCATGTTTCAAATTGTTTCCTGTGCTGCAAACAATCTTATTGTCGGCATGGTCTATAAATAAAACCACGCCGGGTAAGATACAGCCGGCTTGGTTGGAAAATAAAAAATTTCCGACTATAATATAGTCGACAGGGTCTAGGTACCACTACAATGTCGGCTTGGACATTTTTCAAATCACGTCTCCTGTGTTGCTAAAATTCTTGTAGTAAGCGAGGATCAAATTTTATACCTTGCCGACCATAATACTGCCCATGAAAAGTCGGAGCATTGGGTAATATATACTATGCCGGCTTTTATGGTCGTCATGATCGACAATCGTCGACCTTTCCGAACCTGTACAACAGAAGTAAAAAAAAAAAGAAGCTAAATCGATCATTTGCATGGAAAAATCAAAATCTTCGCCACCTAAGTTGTCTACCTGATTAATTGCAGCTCCATTAGCTTCTTCTTGGTCATTGGACTATACGTTTGGCTCAAGACATTCATCACTTCCATACCCATCTTAAGTTTGAGGAAAATAAAAGTGAGGATCATGCAAATAATCCATTCGATCATGTTATGGTATATCATCATACAAGTACTCATCTGTAGGAGGAAAGTTATAAGACTCCTCCACTTCAAAATCAGTATTAGAATCACTCATCTCACTCATATCACAAATTTCACAAAAACCCTAACTCCCCCCCCCCCAAAAAAAAAAAAAAAAAAAACCTCCTCTACTACTTCATTCTACTTCTCTTTCTCAATTATTTCTAAAACCCAAATTATAACAACTAACTAATCTAATTAATTAAACTAATCTAATCATTTTAATTAAATTAGTGTTAATCATTGTGGGGGGATTTTTGCCATTTTGAAAATATTTGGTTAAGGGGTGACCACTTTTACTTCAAAATGACCCTATTTCGTCTCATTTGGTATACCCCAATTAATTTGGGTATACCCTAATAAATCTAGGCTATTATTTCTAAAAATATTCAATAAATGTAACCATTTATTATCAAGGCAACACCCATTCATGTTCCAACAAAGAAATTTCATGATTCAAAACAAAAATTAACTAAAAAGTGATCAAAGAAATTAAAATGAATAAAAAAGAGATTAAGTTCAAAGAAGAATTACAAGGTCATGAGCAGAAGGAGGATCTGCATCCATAGAGTCCATATTATCCACCATCATGAGATTTACTTCCTTTTCAAAAATTTCTTCAAAGATCAGAGGTTTCTGGAGGTAAAATAGCTACTGGAGCAGGTTCAAGCACAACTGCTTTATCAAAATAGTCTCCAACATCTGAATTGCCTATGTCAATATTCTCAGAAATTGGAGATAAAAACATATATGAAGTATAAAGCATTTTAGTTGAAGTATTAAAAACAACCCCATCATTTGTAAAGACAGACTAAGAGACAGAAGTAACGAAGCTGACCAGAAAACATTTGATTATATATTATTTGAAAAGGACACACCACTTTTTTCTTGACTAAACGGCAAACCAACTGGTGGAGTAAAAGGCGACAGAGTATCCATAAGAGGCTACTGAGGAGTTGGAACCATAAAAGAAGATGCAGAACCAGAGTTATTACAAAAAAAAAAATTTTAAAAAGAAGTCCTAGACCTTTTTCCTTTTCTATCATGCACTAGAGAAGAAGGATCAAAAGTAAAGCAATGCTCAACAGGAGCAGAAACAACATGAGGCATAACCAAAGGATTTGAGGAATCCATAAAATTAGCGTTTACCGAAGAAGATCCAGACTCTCTAAAAGTTAAGGATGAAACAGAAGGAATAATAGGTATAAAAGAAGACACCACAAGAAGAGAAGTAGAACATGAACATCTTTGAGCACAGTAGACTGCAAACTAACTGAGAAGGATGATGGCACCTTTGTAAGAGCAACATGAGTAGCTTTAGGTGAAGGAGCAGGTAAAGCTCTAACAAAAATCCTCATATGAAATTCCTTACACTTGACTTCATCATGAATGAGAACAAAATACTTGGTACAAGCATATGAAAAGGAAACTTATGATAAAAAGCATACATGTAAAAAGTTTTCCCAGAAGTATTGTAAACAACTTTCTTGGCCATCGGAGTTTTCAATGGTACCATAACTTTTGCTTCATAAAAATTACCTAAGGGTGTATCAACTGCCTCTATAGTACCTATCTGCTCTATAATCTCCCTAGCCTTGCCCTTATTAATAAGAACAGTTAGAATAGTGATATGCACATGCATTAATATAGTATTTCATTCCAAATCAAAGACTGACTCTAGATCACCCAGTGGATGATCAACAAACAATTGACCAAAAAGAAGAGTTGGCCTTGCTGCTATTGCCAAATCTAAATCTTTCTTCCTTTTGAACATTATAAAAAAGAGATTAAGAAAGCCTTCCATTCCTTGAATAAATGGTTTAGCTAGCTTAAAATTAACAGAGTTAATAGTCCAGACCCTATTCAAATGATGTTTGACAGAAGTTTTGTGGTAGTTACGATAATTATCACATATAAAACCAGCTAACCTAAAAGGAAACTCTTCAACATCTTCATCTAAATCTAGAAATCTCACATGCTCCTCAAAAACAACCATATTCAAACAGATAAAAGAGAGAAATATGAGAAAAGAGGAACCTATACAGTAAAGGATGGTTAAACCAGTCAGGGAACAAATGAGATACACTGAACTACTACAATTTTAGAATATAAAGAAGTTGAGAAGATAAAAAATAGGGAACATTATCTATATACCCCTATTATGAGACCCCTTGCAAAAATATCCTTATGAACTTTACAAATACCCCTAAGCCTAATACATTACTAAAATACCCTCATTTATATAGTGTACATACAAAACCACTAACCACTATTTGAAAGCAAAGAAAAAAAAAGACTACATTATTGTCCACCGCCAACCACCGCCGCCGCCGCCACCCACCACCGCAGACGACCACCTTCGCCAACCACCACCACTTTCTACCATCGCCAACCACCACCACTGTCCACCAACACCTCCAACCACCACCACTGTCCACCACTGCCACTGCCAACCACCACCACTGTCCACCACTAACCACCGCCGCCGCCAACCACCACCACCGAAAACCAACACCAATGCACACCACCGACAACCACCACCAATACCCACCACCGCCACCAACCACCACCACTTTTATCTACCGCCACCAATCACTACCAGCAACCACCACCATGATCGAGAGGTAACTTACTGAAAGTTGTCTCCAAATCTGGAGGCAACTTGCTGAAGTTGTCTTCAATAATGGAGGCAACTAACTCAAGTTGTCTCCACATATGGAAGCAACTAGGACAAGTTTTCTCCAACTTATGAAAAGTATACACAGAAAATAAACCCTGCGTGAGTCGAACTCGCATCATCTGACATGGAGTCAGTCGTGCTACCGTTGCATCATAGGTTTGTTAATGCAAAATGACATACAAAATCACATCCAAATAGATATACTACAACTAATGATGTATAAAACTAAACAGATGTTCATGGTCTGTAACATATATATACCTAGTAGTTTGCGCGCATCCAACACAAGTTCATATTGTCTCTCGCAATTACCCCCACCACAGCTCAAACCACCACCAGACAACACCGTTTCCTCCATATCTTCTACTGCAACTCATATCGAGTTCCTGCTGAACTTCCTAAGCATTCATTTATCCTCTTGACTTTAAAACATGAGCATCAGCAGCACAACCATTATCAGCAACTCAACCCAACAACTACTCTAAGATATATGTATAAGATAATTTCATATGAATGAATGGACCCAAAAACATAACCAAGTTGCCTTCAACCTGGAATTAACTAGCTCAAGTTGCCTCCAATAAGGAATCAATTAGCTCAAGTTGCCTCCAAAAGTGAAAGCAACTTTCTAAAGTTGTCTCCAGAAAAAGGAAGCAACTAGCACAAATTGTCTCCAATAGTGGAAGCAACTTGGTCAAGTTGTCTCCAAAGTTGGAAGCAACTTGATGAGGTTTTCCAGAGTTACAATTACTTTACCTTCCGGACGGAGCTCATTCATTCTACAATAAGGTAACTTGCAGCTTTCATGATCTGAACTTTCCAGTACAAACTGATTAATCCACACAAAGATCCAAGTGCTAACCAGAACTACATCACATATAGTTTGAATTCTATAAAAATCATGGCAGATGGAATCTTCTACTCTGACATACTAAAGAATCTCAGCATAACTATACTAATAAAAACCAACACAATCCTTATTAAAGATACAAACGTGGCATACACATTAACTACCTACAAGCATATGGAAGAGAATCCAAAACCGAAATTCAATACAGAAATAACAGATACAAGTTATCTCCAGAAAATGAAGCAACTAGCACAAGTTGTCCCCAATAGTGGAAACAACTTGGTCAAGTTATTTTGAAAGTTGGAGGCAACTTGATGAGGTTATTTCCAAAAATATAAAGCTTAGTAGTAAAAGGGCAAGCTAAAAATACAGCAAGAAAAAGTACCAATCACTGCAATTCCATCTCATTCCATGGATTCAAACACCATCTGCATCTTACAATCCAAATATAAATTGGTTGGCCATCCTTATCAATTCCATGATGCTCTTATATAACTGCGATAAACACTGAAAACAATAAGAATCAAAACAATAACACGAGTCCAATTATTTTTATAAAATGTGTAAAAATATGCTATAAAGAAACTTGAATAAACTAAAATAATATGCCATGACATAGGGACCCTAGAAATTTGTCAGCCATATTACTGCATCAAAATGCAAAAAAATCCGAAACAACTCTCATAAGCAAGAGATGGTACATTAATATATTAATGGTTTTTACACAAACCATGTCATGTACATGTCAGTTCATTATCCCATCCAAAACCCACTACTCAAATACACTATCTATATACTCCTACTCAAAACCCACTACTCAAAGTAATATTTGACAAAAACCCACTCAGGTCTTACTTTCTTGTCATTGATAAACAGCCAGCACCACCCAACCATTGGCTTTAGTTAATAAATACTTCACTCAAGCTACATACATCGAAGACACTAATCATGTAAAATCTTAATATTATGATTATGATACAACACAATCTGGTCAGTTTATACAGCCCAACTGACTGGTTAAATAAAAGTTGAGTACCAAAACCTCATTTTTTTCACAACTGGATATAGTTAAAGGACATACAAAATTATCAAAGTTCACTGATCACATTTGCTGATCATAGGGGAAAAAAATAGACGTATTTGATTATTCAACCTAACAGAGATCTGCCAAGCTATCCACATAACTTTTCCTGAATCATAATAACCAAATTACGGGAAGGAAATATAATCACCTGAGAGGAAGAAGAACTACTTGAATGCTTAGGATCTGCCCACTTTACAGTCGGAGCATATTTTGACTAGCTTAAATTTAAACTTCGACATCTTCTCCCTTGAATACTCAACACATGCATTGTTATAATACTCAATAAACGCAAAGCCACGGTTGAGGCGGGAGTTGTATGGGTCCTGAGAGAACAAAAAATGAAAACCATGAATATAGTATAGTCACAGCTACAAATATGTGAAGCACAGTGGTAAAGCTGGTTATAATCACCTCATAAATTACTAAAACGATAAAAAAAATCATAACTAAAGTACCTTTATTGTGAATCTTAGGTTGCTGCCTTAACCTGTGCAAATGCTGCATATATTTGACAAATTAAACATTTGAATCCTTACCTTATTCCATCAACTTTACTAATCCCACCAACTTCAGACTCCACCAATTCCACCTCTTCCATCACCAACTAAATCAAAAATAAGTAATAAGTTGACACCAAACCCAAAATCATAACCATTGTAAAATATAACCTAATGAATATTATTATTTCAACAAAATCCAAGAAATGAATAACATTAACATTCAATAAAACCACTGTAATCAACAACTCACTGAAACGAAGAGCATCAAAGCTTTTTAATATGCTTACTGAATCAAAACTCGTATTACAAATCCCACGAAACTCAATATCCAACTCCATACATCTACAATTAAGATAAACTTAGTTCAAATCTGCTTTTAGAAATTTTAATTGAGTTGCAAATCAATCTTCGTTGAATTTGATATTGAAATCGTTTATTATTGGAAATTTATTTTAAAATGATATCAATACCAGAAATCAAAAACCTAAAATTGGGATCTCACCTGAATCTTCAACGAAGAAGAAGATGGACTGCTGCTCCAAATAATTTTTATATTCAGATTTTGGGATTTGATTCACAAATAGGTGACAGAAAAGGAGAATAGTTGATGGATCTGGTGAAAGAATTGGTGGATTTTGAGGAGGTGGTGGAATTGGAGGTGGATCTATGGGTTTGTTTTTGTTGGTAGTGGTGATTGCAGGAGAAAAATAAAGGAAAGATAGTGATAACTCTCTGAGATGACAATGATGGCGATGGAGACGATGTTGGTGGTGGTGGCGTTGGTTGTGGTGGCGATAAAGATGGAGATGGTGGTGGCGACGCCGCTGCAGATGAGTGAGAGAGTTCCATCAGTTTTTCTCGAGTGATGAGAAATAAAGAAGAAGCCGAATAATAAGATGTAAAGGTTAAAGTTGGAATTATGAGAATTATTTTCTGTCCCTAATTTCAATTATGCCATTAGGGGTATATATAAAGACTCATAAGGGTATTTATGCAGAATCCATGGATAGTAGGGGTATATATAACATTCCCACTAAAAAAATAAGATAACTTAAGCAATGTATTTTTTTTTTTATAAAGCAGAGAACGAAAACATCAGTTCAGGGGGAGATCCTCCCACCGAGAATTACAAACATTAAAAGGATAATTCCCATCCATCAAAGTGTTTCCGTTCGCCCCCAGATTGTGAGTTTCTAGGAACTTTTGAGCACTTTTTGGGATGTGTTGTCTAACCGTACTATTAGATAGTTTACATATAATTTTATCAAAGTACATAATTAAATTTGAAAACGAGGAGAAATAGATGTTTCCCGCATCTTTGGTGTTGCTTTGCATGTGATTGTTGAAGTTCTTTCTTACTTCATTGTCCTCCACTGAAATCTGGATCTCCTTCCAGTTCTTTCTCCTTGCCTTGTGAAGAGCCTCCACCACTCCTATCACTTGTGTTGTGCTTCGACTGCCGGTGTAGCTGATGATTCCTGTGACACCCAAAATTACATTTCCTTCATTAGTAAAGACAGTAACCGTTGTCGCAGTTCTTGTCTGTTTGTTAATGTTTGATTGAACTGAGATATAGCACTTGTCGTCCAGAAGGCATAGCTGCATTGCTTTTCTTTGTTCTTCATTCGGGTCTCTCACAGGTTTCCGGTTTGCCATTGTGTTTTCCTAAGCTTGTAAGAATCTGTTTATTTCTAGGATTGTTGTTGTTGGGTTTAGAGTAGCTCCTTCAAAGCAGTTTTCACATCTGCTTTTCCAAATATGCCAACATATGGTCGCACATTTATCCGGAAAATTACTTTCAGTCCTATTTTCGTACCAAGAGAGGACGCAATCCTTAATGCTTTAACTAGCTGTATGGTAGATTGTGATATTGATTCCTAATCCAAACCAAACTGCCCTACTAAAGCTACACTCGAACAGGGTATGTTTAATCGATTCTATTTCAGCTTTACACATTAAACAGATTGTGTCAATATCCTTGATTATTACACTGAGAGTTTTAAAGACAGGGATGATATCGTGAATTACCTTCCACACAAAAATTTGGATTCTAGGGGCCGTTTTTAGTTTCCACAATTTTCCCCAGATGCGACGATCTGTAGAAGTGCAAACTCTATTTTCAGAGCTATTAACTAACAAATTGTAGATTATTTTTACTGAGATCTCCCCTCTCGTATTATTTAACCAGACAAGTTTATCACTGACATCCCTTCCATCCTCCAGGTGTATGTTTTTAACATTTTCCGCCACATCGGGTTCAAAGACCTGGTCAATAAAGCCAGTATTCCATTTTCCCGTTTCCGCATAAATAAGGTCACTGACTTTTGTCAAGGTGTTTTGGATTAGTGGTTTTATACCTCCTGTAGTTATGTTGTTTTGGGTTATTGCTAGGTATCCAGTTGTGGGACCAAATGTTAATAGATTCACCATTCCCTATTCTCCAGACTGCGTGTTTTTGAATTAGCTTGAGGCCTTTCCACAGACATTTCCAAAGCCAAGAGATGTTTGATTGAGGTTTTTCCCGTTTCAAGAGAAGAGGAGATAAGTTTTTGAAGTACTTGGACTTCATTACTTTTCCCCACAAACAGTCTTGGTTGTGGATTAACCTCCAAACTGTTTTAGAGATCATTGCAAGGTTAAATTTTGCATATTTTTTAAATCCCAGTCCCCCCAAATCTTTCGAGATGCAAAGGTCAGACCAGTTTTTAGGACACAATCCTCTAGTCTTACCCTCTTTGTGGCACCAAAAGAAAGCCATGTTTAGGGCATCCATTTTCTTGGTTATGTTTTTAGGTATGACAAAGCATGTCATATGATAAATTGAAAGAGAGTCTGAGACATGTTTTATCATGAATGCCTTTCCTTCCGGAGAAAGATGTTGACCTCTCCAGCCAGGTAATCTTCCTTTCAGATTATCCAGAGTAGATCCAAAGCATTGAATTTTAGATCTTTGTGTGAACAACGGCAGACCCAGGTACTTGTCCTCTAATTTAATTCTACCAATTGTTAGGATATCAATAATTTCTCTAGCCTCCTTATTCCTCACACTCTTTCCAAAAAATATACCCGATTTTTGATAGTTTATCAGTTGCCCCGATCCATTGCTGAAGGCTTCTAGAATAGTGATCAACTTCTTGCATTCTTTCTTAGATGCCTCAGCGAAAATAAGGCAGTCATCCGCAAAGAGAAGGCGAGTGATAGAGGGGGCTCCTCTAGCCACCTTAATCCCGTGAATATTTCCTTTATCTTCTTCACTTTTTAACAATCTAGAGAGACCTTCCATGCAAAGGATGAAAAGGTATGGGGAGATGGGGTCCCCCTGTCGGATTCCTCTAGAGGGTTTGAAGAAAGCGGTTGGTGATCCATTCAGGAGCACATCTGCTAAAGAGGAACTTAAGCATTGGTTTATCAGGGAGCACCAGTGCTCACTGAACCCCAATTTTTTTAGAGTTTGATCTAGAAACTTCCATTCTACCATGTCGAAAGCTTTTGACATGTCTATTTTTAACCCCATGTAACCTTTTTTAAGTTTCTTCCTACTCCTCATAGTATGGATTATTTCATGGGCGATAATAACATTATCCGAGATTTGTCTTCCCGGCACAAAAGCCGATTGGAACGAGCAAATCAACTTTTGAAGAGGTGGTTTCAATCTGTTAGCTAGAAATTTTGAGATGATCTTATAGACAGTGTTGCACAATGAAATTGGCCTGAAATCCGCCGGGCAAGTCGGGAATTTAATTTTCGGAATTAGGGTAATGAAAGTAGCATTCATTGCACACAGCATAGATTTATTTTCGAAGAAGTCTCTGATAGTTGTGATTAGATCATTTTTTATGAGATTCCAGTTATTTTGAAAGAAGATAGCTGGGAAGCCATCAAGGCCCGGGGCTTTATTAGGGTGCATTCCGAAAATGACAAATTTAATCTCCTCCTCAGAAGGAGGGGCTATCAGAGTTTCATTTTCTTCCCTAGAAATGCTGGGTGAAATGAGATCAAGGATATGATGTGGAATAGGTTTGCCCTCAGAAGACGCCATGGAGGAGAAATGGGAGAAAAGGTTATCCGATATGGATTTCCTATCGGTACACCAATTATCATTCTTATCTTTTAAGGCATCAATCCTTAATCTTCTATAATTTTGTTTAGCCGCAGAGTGAAAAAAACCCGTATTTCGATCCCCTAATTTCAATGAATTCTCTGTAGCCTTTAATTTCCACATAGCTTCCTCGAAATGACACCAATTTTCGAGGTCAGCGTTTAAGATGATGACCGTTTTAGAATTTTCTGGTAATTTCCTAACATTTTTTGCATACTCTATTTCCTTTATTGTTTTCTTAATATTATGTTGGATATTACCAAAGTAATCCCTATTCCATATTTTTATCATCTTTTTTACATTTTTTAGCTCAGAGACAAAAGAGAAAGCTGGCGTCCCCCGAATTTCTAATTGCCAGGCTTGATTAATGATTTCTGGTAGCTTGTTGTTTCTGGCCATGGGACAATGTTGAAAGGAGCAGAGATGAAAATAGGTGGGACGAAGATCTGTTTAGGATTTTGGTTCTGGCCATGGTAGTAGGAGATAGCACTGTTGTCGGCGATAGCTTGAGTTTTGAAATTGAAAACAGGTTGCGTCGCCGAGTTGTTAGCCAGTTGAGATGCATTGTTTTCCAGCAGACCATAGAACTGGTGGGGGAGCTTAATGTCAGTCATTTGTGGGTTCTTAACCATCTGAGCTATAGCTTTTCCTTTACCCACCACTTGTTTTCCTTTTTTTGATTTTTTAGGACCCATCAAACTTTTCACCGTCTTCCTGAGCAGCATAGATTCCAGTCGATTTTTCCTTGCCTTAGTGTAGATCGACTTTCCTTTTCCCCCTTGATTTTTTGGGTTTTCTCCATCTGATTGATCACCACTCCCTTTGAATTTATGACTGATATTTGGTTAGCGATTTCTTCCGTCACCAAGATAGGGGCCATATTTAGATCTACTCCAAGACTTGTAAGATCTTCCTCCCTCAACAGCTTCATAATCTTCTCTTTATTTAGCTGAAGTTTCAGACGCCCTTCCATATTGAACTCTTTGTTTTGATTCTCTGTTGAGGTTGAATCGTTCTCCAATTGCTTCTCCACCGTGCTTCTTTTCATCATATTAGTCTCCTCCATTTCGTGAGCCAAAGACAGTTCCGCTACTTCTTTCTGATAGGTTGCTGTGTTGTATCTCTTGGTATCAGTAGTTATATCCCGGCTAGTTGATAAGGGCACCTGGTGGTATTGGCCTTCAGTCTGGGCTAGAGCTAATTGGTTGGTTTCCCAACCCATCGACGAAAATTGCGGCTGTGTAGTAGCATCAGGGGACCAGGTTATATTATCATTTGATGGTGGACCATGTAGGAAATTGTATGAGCCATCCGAACCGCCGTATTGATTAAGAGGCATGTCCCACCTCTTGTGCTTGTTTGTTGAGAACTCTAAATTTTCCTCCCACAGCCTCTTGGATGAGTTTGAGCTGTTCATAGAAGCATCACTGTGTATAGCCTTTGTGAATACCGCCATCGAGTCTTCATCCGAGATATTCATACTGAACCCTGGTGGGATTAACGGCGCCACCAGATTAGGAGGAGACAGGAATTCCTGGCTGATTAAATCCCTAGCTTCATAAACTCTCTGAGGAGGTAGATTAGTCGAGGTAGAAGCCACAGCAATAAAACTTCGCTGTGGATCCCCATGTGCTGATATTGATGACTCAGCTTCGAAATCATTATAATGCATTTTTTCAATGGCATTATTAGAGGTCCCTTGGTCCGGCTCATCGTGATCCAAGAAAATATTGGGTAGATCTTCATGACTAGTTTCACGGCATTTTTCCGGTGGATGATTTATCTTCCTACATATTCTACAGAAGGACTTCGGAAGGGGATCATAGTACAACATTACTTCTAGAACATCATTTTCCCCCAGAACCAAGTCGAAAGTTCTATTAAATCGTACATTCAGGTCCATCTGTACCAGGCACCTGACGAAAGGGCGAGCGTGGTTGCAATCCTGTGGCAGCTCTTTTTTGATGAATCTCCCAATTCTGTTGGCTATCATTTCCGGAATTCCTTCACCAAAGAATTCGACAGGGAGGTTTAGTAAGCTAACCCAAAAGTTTGCTAGGTCATATCTATCATGGCTGGCGGGATGGAAAACTGGTATGGCTTGACCACTAGAAGCCAAGATGCGTACTGTGAAGGCGAATATGAGATAGCTCTTTGTATGTCAGACCGAGATTGGAATTCTATTGTGAATTTGTTAGCTTCAGAAGAACCACTAACCAAAGTCGCAATCGGTTTGTAAGTTAAGACCCATAAGAGCTGTAGCATTTCCATCATCTTCATAATTTTGAGCTTGAAAGGGCAGAAGATTCTCATGACTACCATGAAGTCCGTGTTATTTCTACACTTTGAGACGGTAGCTTGATTTAGAACTAGGGAATTAGTCATGGATAGTTGTGTGGTCATTCTATCCACTAACTCAGATTCTCCATTTGGGGATGATTGACTGCCAGTGATATTGATCATATTTCCGTTTCGGCGGATCGTCGGACGATGATGGCTTGGTTTGAAGGTATTGATTAATTTTATCCACCAATTAGACATGATTTCATAGAGCCAAAGTTTGGTTAACCAATTTTTTTACCTTTTCACTATGTAACTCAGTTATTACAGTGGTTGGGTGCATTGAAGTGTGATGGTTGTTTTTGCAGGTCAACATGGAAGCAGATAGGGTTGAGTAAAATGCGGGCTAAACGGAGCGAAGCAAAAGGGATAAGAGGATAATAAGAAAATGACACGACTACTTTGGCAGACAGAGCTGACAGAAGAAGGTCAATGAAGCGATAAGATAGAACATTGGAGAGATAGGGGGTGCCGATAGTAATACCTACAAACAAAGCCAGAGAAAGATTAGTTGAGAAAAACGGATTGAAGAGATTGAATTCTTACCAGTAGGGGATACTCCGGTGAACGGTTGCTTCCGGGGGTGGATCAGAAAGGGGTTAGTTCATGAAGGGGAAATCAAGAAAAGGTTTGAAGAAGGGGTAGTGATTTAAATCAGGGTTTTGAAATTGTTTAGACTTTACTTTGCGGTGACGTCAGAAGACGGTCGCAGAGCCTTTTAAAGTTTTTTTACTATGTTGAGATTAATTGAATGTATTTTCAAAACTGCTCTGATTAACTAGTCTATAATGGTGAAGCAAGTTCGGCATACCACCGGGCATGGCAAAATTAAATGTTTGCCGTACCCGTGGGAACCGGCCTAGGAAGCCCAAACCCGAACCGACAACCCCACCAATTTCGCCAGATATTTTTCTTACAGAGAATAAGAACCCATTTTCTCTCTCAATACCCGAAGAAAAATGAACTTGAAAAATGTTGAAAATTTGAAAATAAAATTTTCAAAAACATCAAATTCATTGCCTCACTAATGTATCCTACTAAAATCAACAATCTTTTTCTCTGATCATCATTAAAATAAATTGATCTTCCTCTGGGGTTATGATAAAAATTTGATCTCTGGGGTTGTGATTTTTGGGGGGAGTTGTTAAGAATATGTCTACCATTGAGATTAGTAGTATACTTGAGAACTCAAAGGAACTTGATCGATTAAGAAAAGAACAAGAAGATGTTCTTCTTGAAATCAATAAGATTCATAAAAAGCTTCAATCTAGTAAGTATGAAATTTGAATTTGAGTGATTTTAAGTTGAGTTTGGATGATTATATGATCTTCATTTTGTTAACCTAGAAAATTTTAATTTTTGATGTAGAAGTTGTTAATTTTTATTAATTTTGTACTTTTATTTATGTTGAGATGTTTGCTTAAGTGGGTTTCCATAGAGTTCAGCTGGATTTCATTGGGTTAGTTATTATTATTTTAGTAAAATAGGAAGTTGAGAGTTTTAACTGAGAAAATTTGGATGATGAATTTTGATTAGGTTATGATGAGATCAATGATTGTGTCAATGATGCATTGGAGCTAATTATATATTGCTGTATTATCTTTGATTCGGATTTGCGGAGTTTAATTTCGCAATAAATGTCTAAAACAATCTCAGTAATTGGATGAGGAAAATTTAATGCGTCTTGTTCTTAACATCGTATTCCTATTTGTGGGTGAAAATCTAAATGTACTTTATTTCAAATACATTGATCGGTTCAGGTGCTGCCATGCAGTAGTGAAAGCTTGTGTATAGAACAAATGTTCAGCTCTGGAAAAGAAATCGCTGCTGATGAGTGTTATAGTATAACGTGCGTATAAAAGAGAGGGAATTTGAAGCAATGGTACAGCATTGTAAATTATCTGAATGAGTATGTCGCTTAAAGTTACACGGGCATAGTTTCTAATCACGACAGTTTTTATACGAATTAGGATGATCGTTTTACTCCCAGGCGATAAAAAGCATGTTTTCCCGTGTTTGTACGTGTTACAAGCAATTGGAGAAAGATGGTTACTTGGTTTTGTCAAGCTCTGCCAACTCGATAGGATATCAGTTCTTATGTTCTCATTATTGATGCTAATAGGTTTACTCCAAATTAGTGTTTGCATGTCCATAATGGTATATATAATTAGTGTGCCTCATCTACTTTGATGATCTGCAGTTCATGTTTCCATTAACGTAGTTCGTATATTGCCTCACTAGGATCATTATTGACAACTGATTTTGTCGTTCTCTTGCGTGTAATCCTGCCATTCCGTTTGATATCTGATGATCTTCTAATATGTTTACCATGTTTTATGAACTAATTTAGTTTTGTTTGTTATTGTCAATACAGCCCCCGAGATGGTCGAGAAGTCGGGTGATAATGTGTTGTTGAAGCTCCGGGCATTGTATGTACAAGCCAAAGAGCTTTCAGAAAATGAAGTCAGGTGGGTATGAAACTTCAGTTTGAGTTTGTTATTAAGTAATTTTGAAGGATATAAATGATGCGAAATCAGTCGTTGATTCGGTAATGGAGTCAACAAAGAGGTTGTAGCAAAGACCAGCTCAGCATCAGAGATTCAAAAAACCTACTTTCACCTTCTGCAGTGGCGTTAGTTTTATTGAACGTTTTTCAGCATTTGCCAGTACCTGAAGCAGACAAGACCTACTGCAACGTTAACTTCTGTCCCACATCTACTTATTAATATATTGCTTATCTTCGTCTTATTCAAAGTGGCCTAGATCATTGGGATTGTACCAAAATAGTGTCTTAAGCCCTATGATGATCCCTATTGGCTGTTTGAGAATTCTTTTGTTGCTTATAGGCAGATAACTGTTGATGCTAATCGTGAAATTGTATTTCATGTTGCAGTATCTCGAATGCACTTATAAATCAACTGGATACCTTATTACAATCAGGACTTTCTGCAGCGCAGAGGAAAAAGATAGGTGTGACCTCTTAAGCTGTTTATACAAGCTTTTACTAGGAGACTGCTTCTTTGTGCTTAATATGGATTAAAACTTCCAAACATCTGCTTTGTGCTTTCATTCTTGTTATTTCAGTATAAATGGTTGATGGAATCCAAGAAATAATTTCAAACTAAATAAGGAAACTCAAGTATATCTGGCTTATGGTACATTTACAATACCTTATTACTAAGGTTTCATTTGAATGTCTTTGGGTGATTGCAGAAGTTACTGAGCAGAAAAAGAAACGAATGAAAACTGAGACGGATATATCAAAGTATCCACCTGTTGTTTCCATGCGAAACCAGCTGGAGCTTGCGGCTGGTCTCAAGGGTGAACAGGTTGTCATGTTTATTTATCCATGCATCCATAAAATCATGTTAATTGTGTAGTTTGTTTTGCTTTTGCTTATTTACTCCTTTCCATTTATATTTTTAGGTGGCAGCTAGAGTCACACCCGATGATGCTGAGAAGGATGAGTGGTTTGTTGTAAAAGTAACTTACTTCGATAGAGAAGCAAAAGAGTAAGATCACTTCTATCAACTGAGGTATTATGTAGGTTATCTGGAAAAAGACTACTTATTAGGTTGATTTGAGGAAAAACTTTTAAGAAAATGGCATTGATTGTGCAGTGTTCTTCTATTTCTATTTTGCTGAAAACGTTTTCCAGATATATGTTATGTCATAAATCGGTATATTGAGACTTAATATTTATGAGATCGGATTGAATTTTTCATGCAGATGTCAGCTTTGGTCCAGTTTGTGTACCTTTCTAAGAAATAAGTTTAATGGCATTATCACCTTGATGACTTCATTTCTCTATTTAGTTTTCTTGTCTTTTTGTCAAAATTAAGACCCTCTTTTCTTGCAACTACCAGTATTATAACTGAACACCATCTTTAATTCCCACTGTTTGTAGCACCTTGAAGGATCTGGCCTTACAGTTCCCATCTATTTCAATTTAACCATTTTCCCTTCTCCGAAACCCTTATTTGATGTGTGTCGGTTAACCTATACGTTGCACTAGCACAATGTGTTTGCCATCTTTTTCTTAGTTCGTAAGATGATAGAGTAAAATCTTTTGCAGATTTGAAGTATTTGATGAGGAACCAGGTGATGATGAAGATGGAGGCGGCCAGAGGTAACTGTTTTTCGCCCTTACTATATACTGCTGTTTTTTGGTATATCTGCATGATTTGGATTTGGCTGGTTCGAAGGAGGAAGAAAGAGTAGGAACTCATCTGTTACAGGGGGACATGCATAGAGGGAAGGTCTTCATCTTCTGTTAATAGACTTAGGATCTGCTAGCTTTATACATAACCCTGACAAGCAACATGTATCCTTCACCTTCTCAGCAGTCATATATATTTTAACTTGAAGCATGGCTACGTGACTGCGAGTGGTTTGAATATTATAAGTCTACAATTTTTGTTAAACGACATCATTTCATTTACAACAGTGTAGCAGAAGTGACCTAGTGTATTTTCACTTATGCATCGTAACAATGTATTCACAAGTATCTATGAGATAGTGTCAGATGGTTTTTTTTTTTCTTTCTGTAAATGTTATACCAACAAATGAGTCGGTAGAATTGATATTTGTTTGCTATTTTCAGAACGTACAAGCTACCTATGTCACGCATTATTCCTTTCCCAAAGCGAAATGACCCTTCTAGCGCACCTGATTACCCAACTGGGAAATGTGTTTTGGCAGTCTATCCTGGAACCACTGCATTATATAAAGCAACTGTGGTTAATCCTCATCGCAAGGTTGTGTGATAATATCTTTTGGAGTTTTTAACCAAATACTGGTGTGCTAGCATGCTATACAGCATTGTTCATATTACATGTGTGTTTTTACTAAAATAATGTATTGGGGCTGACTGTTTGTACTTTCATGTGGTGTCACTTTCAACATTCTTGCAATTTTCAGAGGAAAAGCGACGAGTAAGTTCATTTCCTCCCTGTCTTATATTATCTCGTCCAACTCTCCTGAAACCTTGTGGACTATGATCCCTGGTCTGCAATTGGAATTATTTCTCTAATTATTAACTCCAAAACTGATATCTAATCTAATATATGTTGCTTGTATGGTGCAGTTATTTACTCGAGTTTGATGATGATGAAGAAGATGGTTCGATGCCCCAAAGAACGGTACCCTTCCATAAGGTGGTTCCATTGCCAGAGGGACATCGCCAGTAGCTGATCCTACAAGTCATGAGAAGCGTGTCGATAATTATGTTGTGGAAGTTGTCTTCCAGTATGACGAATATGACCTTTTCAATGCCTTATGTATGTTATTATGTTTACCAGGCATGAGTAGGTCTCTGAACTGGATTATCTTGTTGTCCTATAATGTGCCTACACCACGATCCCACACTAGATAAATATGTACCCTATCTTATCACTGTATCCATGTTGTTGTTAATAAAGTACGATTCTTTATTAAGAAAGGGATGATTCAGTATGAAATTTCATGTTCAAAGGAGCATTTCAAATTCAAGTTGATGTCTGGTCCTATCAAAATTTAACGAATTGCGTACAGTTTCATTGGGATGATTCAGTATGAAATTTCATGTTCGAAGGAGCGTTTCAAATTCAAGTATCAGCGTTTGTGCTTTACACATGAGTTGGACCATTCAGAATCAGATGTCTGGTCCTATCAAAATTTAACGAATTGCGTACAGTTTCATTGGAATTACAAGTGGTGAAAACATTGAGAAACTCTAAAGTCTAAACAAACGTTTTCGATCTATTCATGCCATGCTTGCAACAATATGGTTGCATCAGAAGTTCTGAACCTGGTATATACAAATTTTAAGCAACACGAACAGAGTAATGATCTGGAGGATTACAGTGTGACAATTTCCACATTTGTACATCTGTTTCCTATACGACTTTCCTGGTTTTCATCACCAGCTCATTCATGATCACATGAAGATGTCAAAATTGACCCCCATAGCAGTTCAATCAAGAAATAATAGACAAGATGACAAAAATAATCTAAAAGGGCCAAATAATTCTGGTCGTAGATCTGGGGGCAAAATCTTGGCTCTTGATGCAGAGCCTCAGTCATAGAGTTCCAATGCATTCAAGACCTGTTATAAAACCAATTGTACTGAAAAGTATAAATAAAGAAGCTACAAGCAGGTGAAGATACAAAAAGTTTACACAGGTAAGCATCCTTGAATCGAAATACATTGCCAATTCCCTTCCAACACCAGCTCAAAACAAGCCAAGAGAAGCTTAGAGACCATGTCACTTATGGACTGTGTTGCAACGATACGATACGGTATCGGATACAAGATACCAATACGCTACTATGATACACCGACTTGAAAAACTAAAATACGGCGATACGGCATACTCAATATTGATCAGTAGTTTAACATAAATAAATTATATATAAGATAGAAACTTAACAAAATACATACATGTGTATGTGTTTGCATGATTAAAATATAATATGTATGATTAACCTCATTGGAGAGACAAAAAGTCACGATAAGAAGGAAAAACGGGGAATGTCTTCCACTCTCCTCCTTCTTGAGTACATAAACAATGGCAGTGAATTTCGTGTGTGGTGTGATAGTACCAGGTTTAGCAATAACCATTCCTCTTTGTATATCAGCCTTTTGAATACCACTAAGTAATATACCTACATTGTCACCAGCAAGAGCTTCATCCAAAATCTTCTGAAACATTTCAACACCAGTTACAGTAGTACTCCTCGTCTCCCAAAGTCCAACAATCTCAACAGTCTCACCACTCCTAACAGTTCCTCTCTCTACACGACCAGTGGCAACTGTACCACGGCCAGTAATAGAAAATACATCTTCAACAGCCAACAAAAACGGTAATTCAGTTTGACGTTGTGGTATAGGTATATAATCATCCACATTATCCATAAGTTGATAATAGGTTGGTTTTATGTACAAATTTACACATGAAACTAGCCTATTATTTAAGAACGGAGGGATTATATCCTATCAACCCATTCATTTTCACCTCTTTTAATTTTTGGATTAGCCATCAAGGCCTCCAAAGCTAAAACGGCAGAACCACAAACGATAGGTATATCATCACCAGGAAACTCATACAAACTTAAGAGTTCCCTCACCTCTAACTCAACCAACTCGAGTAACTCCTCATCATCAACTTGATCCTGTTTATCCAAGAAAACAACCATATACCCCCACTTGTTTAGCAAGTAAAATGTGTTCCTTAATTTGTGGCATTGGTCCATCAGCACCAGAGACAAATAATATGGCCCCATCCATTTGTGCAGCACCAGTAATCATATTCTTAACATAATCAGCATGCCCCGGACAATCAACGTGCGCATAATGCCGATTTTCAGTTTCGTATTCTACAGTAGCAGTATTAATAGTAATACCTCTAGCTCTTTCTTCAGGTGCAGCATCAATTTCGTCATATTTTTTTAGTGCACTATTACCAAATGAAGCTAAAGCCATACTTAATGCAGTAGTCAAAGTATTATAATTACCCATAATAAAAACAACTCATACCCATTAGAATCATCACCTCTCTACCTCTTTATTTCAATTTTAGCTTCTCCATAATTATAAATCCTGATGATCCCCGATCATAAAAAAAAATTAAAAAAAAATCTATCCCTGAATATTGCAGAGAAAAAAAAAGGATTGTAGCTTCGTTTTCTTCAGCAGCAACTACATTGGTAGTCATACCAAATATCGGCTTAAACACCAACTCCCAAGCTAATGATACTGGCTCAAAATGGTGAGCCTCGACTTCCATCCAGTTCACCTTTACTGGCATCTTCTCGAGTGAAATTTTAACGGTGTTTGCTGCTCGCATAATCATATGCGATGTATTATGTGATGGCCCTTGATTCGAAGAGCTTCAAATCCCCATCTTCAAAAGCTGGAAATTCACCAAATGGCTACAAAATTTAAAAAAAAATTAGTGAAATAATCCTGTGATCCATCAATCAAAATTGAAAAAAGAAGAAGATCGGAGTTTGATCCGTGATCAGCTTACGTTGAGAGAGATGAAGGGTTAACGATGAGAGAAAACAGTATCAATAGATATGTTTTTTTGTTTTTCTTGTTGAAGAAATACAGATGGATAGTTAACGTGAATAGATATTTAGTTTAGGGTTTTACGGTGTCATTAAACTTGAGAAGAAAATTACAAGTAAAGAGGAAGATGAAAAGGAAAGAAGAGTGAATTAAGGAGGAAGGAACTTCCTGACGTTTGACTACCTTCATTTTACAGTAGGGTACTGTTATCCTATGTATCCGTGCACAGAATATGACCTAATTATAAATTATACTTTACATAGAGTCCCGTGGGGTTTGTATTGGAATTTTAACAAAACACGTTTTGGTATACTTTGTAAAAAAAATAAAATCTTTTATATCCCATTTAATTTGTATATGGTTATATAAGTTAACATGGCCCTTATGTTATTAAAGGCAAAGAGTGAAAAGACTTTCGATTATTTCGAGAATAATACGTTTTTGTTTTCGTTTGTATGTCGCTTTAAGGTTAGAAGATATCGCTTTCAAAACAGAAAAAACTTTTCGGTTTATGAGAAACCGAAATATATCTTCGGTTCAAATTATTTGATTGCTCCTATTGACAGTGCCGTCATCTATTTTTTTTTTTTTTTTGGTACAGAGGGACGTAAACTTTTTGCTTTTTCTACTTTTTGCAAATGAACCGTAGTTGAAATAAGATCCACCACCACAGGGACAATTTAGTCTTAATTATTATTTATTTTTTTATTTTTTTAGGTACAGAGGGACATATATTTTTTGCTTTTTCTACTTTTTACAAATAAACAATACTGTTTTATACTTTTGTTTAGGTTCCAATCTTTATTCTTGGGCTCCCCCCTCTCTCCTCTCTCCCTTCCCTAATTTCTCCCTCTTGCAGGCAAAAACTAGTCGTTTTTTCTTGTCCACTTCCCACAAAGGCTAGTTTCAACGGTCACCTTTAACCGGATTTCCCACCGGAATGCTAATTTTGTCCACCAAATGCTAAGTTTCTTCATCTCCTGAACTATAATGGCTATCTCAAATCACTCGCGACAGTGTCTTTGTAACTGCATTAATCACTCAAATCACATTCATCACGAAATCACAGTAAAAACCGAGATGAGACCTGTCTCACAAATTACACACATCACACATAAAATAATTTTCACCCAAATCACTAATTACTCTAGTCTGGAATCTATAATTTCCCCTTCCAAGAAGAATTCTCAGCACAATTCCTTTACCAAGGAAGAATTCTCAGCAGTTGTCCCTAATAAAGAAAGATTAAGAACCTACCCTAACTATAAGGAGCCTAAGAGATTTCTCCTTCAACAAATCAAACACTAGCCTTCAAATGTCTATTTCAATTTCAATATCTAAAACACAAAACTCCCTAGTACTGTTCTGAATGAAGAAGGCTTACTCACAAGTAATGAATCTCAGAAGCAATCTTTCAGCATCAACAGCAACTATCACAACATTTCATTGGCACTCTGCACAACCCATGGACATCAATTTCACTACAATTGCAGTCTACTTCAATTCCTCCAGTGCTTATTGAGGAATTTAGGCCACAAGCTTGAAGGTACTATCTACAATGACATTACTCTACAAGTTTTTCAATCCTATTTGAGGAAGTTAGGCTACCATATTACATGGGTGAGTCTCTTGGATATTTATCTTATCAGTTCTGGTATGTCCTTCTCTATAATCCTACCTTATCTCTATTGTTCTTCTTAGTCTTGGTATGTTATTCTCTATTGATATTATGTGATCACGCTAAGGACCAATGTTTCCCTTAATTTCACTTTATGTCATCTAAAAAACCTTCATTCTATTACCACTATTCATCTCAGTCATATTAGATTGGACATGTATTCTTACAGGATTATTTGCATTACTAATCTAAACAATCTACGAATGCAGTACAATGTTCCCTTAAGCATTCCTAATTTCAACATTAGCAAATTTAACATGATTAAACACAGGAAACCACAATATGATCTCAAAACCATAACCTTGTTTAACACCAAAAAAGAAAACATTATCCTAATCCATAAGTTAAACCAAAATAAATAAATAATTAGTTCTATGCATTCAATTTAACCATCTTATCCCTCAGAGCTATGCCTTGAATTCTACCTTGTTAGACATAGTTTGCATATCCAGATGCACTTGTAGCTCCTTTTGCAGGCACTAGTGCAGCGAATCCTGGTACTGGTATAGGCAAAGACTCATCTTCTGGTACATCTTGAGGAGGAGTCACCTCTCCCAGACTTGCATTAGTTATACAACAACATATGCAACCATCTATCTTATTTTAGGTTCCAGCATAAACAAATTCGGGGAGATAACTTCATCAATAGGGAGAGGGATGGCATCATTTTCATGAATTTGGGATTTCACACTCTCAGGAACGGGTGCTGCAAAGAATCCATGTCATGCACCTCCACAAACAACACGCTGATC
This sequence comes from Papaver bracteatum, assembly GCA_023529315.1. Classification (NCBI taxonomy): domain Eukaryota; kingdom Viridiplantae; phylum Streptophyta; class Magnoliopsida; order Ranunculales; family Papaveraceae; genus Papaver; species Papaver bracteatum. The sequence goes on along the minus strand of JAJJWX010005038.1, from coordinate 87,462 downwards.
TCCTACCAGAACCACTCCCTCATTGACAATGAATCAGCCTCGTCGGGGATGCAGTGCATACAAAAACCATCCATCTTTAACTCCCCAAAACCGATCTCCAATAGGATTAGAAGGATCTATATGTTAAGTCTGGCCTCCATCCAGTCTCTGTATGCATATACTCATCATTCCCAGACCCACCACTGGTAACTTCATCTCCAGTTCCAATACCACTTCCACCCTGATGCATGCTTCTCTGCAACTTTCCACCAACCCCATCTGGAGAAGTTCTACTTCTACCATCTGTATCTTCCTAGCAAATTGGTGGGGAAAAACATTATTATTATTACTCTACACCAATCTATTATTAGTAAATAACAAAGCTTACTTATGCATTCCTACCTATCAAACACCTATAATTAACATTTTAATCTCTAATTCTATCGTTCATTACGTGACATTTGGGAAGACACAAGCTAGGCTCATTCTCTCCTTGAATATCTTCAGGAGATTGTTGTTCCTTCGAATTCTTATTGGAATCCAATTCCTGATTCATTGTTTGAAGTTCTCTAGACATCAAAAAACTATATTCTTGTTTGATTTTGATTGGGAAAACCTGACTGAGAAACCAAAAGAACTGCTTCCTATTTTGCTTTTAACCTTCCTGGGAAGAGCAACAGTCTTCTCATCACAACCGTTAATCACATCTTGTGGTATAATGATCCATTGTTCTAGAGATTGGTATTACTTGATTTTACAAAGTGGCAAGCCTACTGGCTATTTACAATGGGCTAGTAAAAGTAACTACATCTTATTGGCTTATGCGAAGCGGCATGAAACACTTGGCAGTTACAAAACTCCCACAATATCGGGTCGGATTTTAGATACTCCTAAATGGTCTATTCTCTTGAGATTTGACCCACTTGGGGTTCATTTAAATTTAGCAAAGTGCTATATACAACTCTGACTCAGCTACTTACCTCCCACATACCTCCTCAGACGCAAGCTGAGTCATTCTCCGCTTGGGCTTTAAATTCCTGCACTTTGGTCGAGCCCATAAATCTTTAGTGGCAGCCACACAATATATCAATTTTTAGCATGGTAAGGGAAAGCATAAACGAGGTAGATTTTCAACCATCACACTTGGTTACAACCATCAAATACAACAAACGGGTAACTAATCTTCAATCTCTCTTAAATTTAGAATTCCTTAATGCTCTGGTGCACAATGGTGTTACATTTGACAGGTCAAGATACAAAATGACTTTAGCAAGAGTCGACCAAGTCAACAAGTCCTTAGAAGACCGAAATAACCACAAGTAAAACTACTATAGTATTTCCACTGCAATGGTTATCCATCTCAGTTACGACAAGGCACAATGCCAACCCGTGAAAAACTTTCAAATTAAAGTTAGTCACATCAACATTACCCTCACTGTCTTGTTTCTTTCCTATACTACCCCAAGTGAACATAACCTTCACACCTCCTTCCTTCTCTGGTACCTTAAACTCAGCTTAATGGATTCCTCCTCCAATTCCAACCCGCCATCCATTGAGAATTTGGTGAAGAAAATGAATACAGCCTTAATCATTCCTGAGGATTTGTTTCCAAAATTCTTCATCAACTCTGAGAATACCAAAACCAAGCAACCCCAAGATTGGAAAGGATATTTCTTTGGTAAACTTTGCAGCAATATCTGTTTCCAAACATCCAAAGTTAGTAAGTTCATCAACGCTAACTAGGAAATGATCAACAAAATAGAGGTTGAAGCTTAGAACAGAAGAAGAAATTTCTACATTATCATAACTACTCATGAAGAAGACTACTCAACCCTGAGAAATGGAGGCACCAGAGGGTTTTTTGACAAGATGATGGTTCTAGTAGGAGTCCCTACTAATAGTCCTGAGCTCATTGATGAAGGACTATTCTCTAAAGTTATGATCTTGACCCTAGTAAAGAGAATCCCAACCCACATAATTCCAGATATACCAAACATCATAAGACCAGGCGTTTATCAGGGATCCAAAAAACCTTATGGTAGAGACAGGTTTGAAAAAAATGTGGAAGTTAAAGTTACAATCAATGTAACTAAATCTCTCAAATTTGGAATAGAAACCTTTGAAACTCCTACCTTGTATCACTGGTTGGAGTGTGCCTATGCTCTCAATGGCATCAAATTTTGTAAAGTTTGTAGAATTCTTGATCATCCAAGTCCCCCTTGCCCTTCATCTCCAAATCAAAACAATCCTGGATATCACCACCTCCCAAACCCTCACCCCCCCCCCACCTATAACTCCTAGACAAAAAATAGTTCAAGATGGGAAGGATATCATTCACATACACTATTTAGACTCAGATGCAGCAGCTGAGTTTGAAGTAAAAATGAAGATTGCCAAAATATTAAAGCTTGAAAAGTCAATTGCAAATATTGCTTCCACTTTAAATAACTATATCACCTTTGCAGCACAACCATCTTTTTCTGAAGATAATGACTCTCCATACCCAGATGTCTTAGCATGCCAAATCAGAAACAAAAGGTTGGATATAGCAAAAAAAGATAGCTAGCTCCTACAAGAAAAAACTCCCAAAGTGTAAAGCAGCTGCAAGAACAATATCCAACAACAACAACTCACAAAGCAAGAATGATGAGGAATCTGCTGCTGACCTGGCTACTGCTGCTGAACAAATTTTCCCAGCCAACAATACTCCAAAACATTTCCCTTTTAATTCTCTTCCCACTTTGGCTCAAATCAAAGCAAACATGGAAGCTGAAGCAAAACAGAAAAAGAAAGCTTCATGGAAGGCTAAGAAAAAAGATCATAACTTTGAGAAGCTAGATGACACTTCATTAAATTCCTCCTCTAGTTATTATTTGGATACCAAAAGAAATAAGACCATTCTCAATGAAGAAAATGCTACTTCCAATAGCATGGAAATGGCAAGCACCAAGAGATACAAAGAACTGAATGATACAACTTAGGAGCAGAAGGACACCCCCTACTCCTCTGGCTAATGGCATTTTAGATTGATATACTGCTGGAACAATGGTATATATCCTCAACTCTTCTACTTACTTCCCTTTAAATACTCACATTATGGTTTACATGGTAATTTCCCTACTCTTCAAGCATTATGATAATATCACAAGAAGACCTACCTCCAAGTATCCAGCAGTGTCCTACTTTTGGAAATTCTTTACTTCTTTAGCATGGAATTGCCAAGGATTGGGCACTAGGGATGCTATAAGATATCTTAATGATATTCTCAATAAGCTAAACCCTGACATTATTTTCTTATCTAAAACTAGATTAAAGAGTGATAAACTCAAGAAAACCATGATTGCTTTAGGAATCATCAATTGCTGATATGTAAATCCAGGTGGAGCAAGTGGCACTGTAGGTGGATTAACATTAATCTGGAAAAGCAATGTCTCTCTAGAGATTTTAGATTGCTCCATTAACCACATTAATGCTAAAATCAGCATTGCCAATAGCCCTATTTGGTTATTTACATGTTACTATGGTAACTCTTATAACACCACTTCCAAGCTCCACTCTTGGAAAAAGCTTGAAACCACTGCTGACTCCAATAAGTTACCTTGGTTGGTTATTGGGGACCTTAGTTTGGTTCTTCATGATACTGAAAAATTTAGCACATATCCCATAGATGCTAATGAAGCCTCCATATTCAATGAAAAGATTCTTAGTTTAGATATTATTGATCTTGGCTTCACTGGCTGTCCTTTCACTTGGTAAAATAAAAGAAAGGGCTTTGCTCTTACTGAAAAAAGATTGGACAGAGGCCTCGCTAATGATGATTGGCTTGCTATTTTTCCAAACACCATTGTTACTAATTTGTTGGCTATTGGGTCTGATCACCATCCAATATTACTTAACTCAAATCCTCACTGGAAAAATGGTAAGATTCCTTTCAAAAAAATTGGCCCATGGTTAGATCATGAAGACTGCAGGAAAATTATTGCTGAATGATGTAAAAAATATACCCCTCGATCAAGTGATTTCTCTATAGCTAGAAAGCTTAAAGACATAAAGCTATAAATTAGAGTCTGGAACAAGGAGGTTTATGGCAACATCAAAACCAACATAGATTAATGCAAGCAACACTTAACCTGGCTTCATACTTACTACTTCAGGGAATACAGAGGTCAGGCTCTAGCTGATGCAAGAGAATAACTTAAGAAATGGCAAGACATAGAAGGGAAATTCTGGAAAACCAAGAGTAGAGATCAACTTATCAAGCTAGGAGATCAGAACACAAGTTATTTTCACAGAGACACTAAGAGTAGAACTAGAAGAAATAAAATTGACATTATTCAAGATGGGGATGGCAACTGGATTACTAACTATCAAGATCTCAAGAACTGCTTTACCAACCAATTTTCTCATATGGAAACTGCTGAAACCACAAACATTTATTCAGAAATTCTCAACCTCATTCCCCGAGCCATAACCACTGAGGACAACCTAATGCTCAACAGAAACCTTGAGCCTGCTGAAATTCAAGTTATCTTATTCAGTATGGCAAATGACAAGGCTCCTGGACCAGATGGTTTCCCACCAAACTTCTTCAAAATTAATTGGGATATCATTGGCAATGATATTGTCAAAATGGTTCAATACTTCTTCTCTTCAGGTCACTTGCTTAAGGAGATGAATGCCACTTTCATAGTTCTCATTCCCAAAATTGACACCCCAACCTATCCTAGCCATTTCAGGCCTATCAGTCTATGCAACAACAATTATAAAATCATCTCCAAACTTCTAGACCAAAGAATGAAACCTTACATGAACAAACTCATATATCCTTATCAGTCTGCTTTTATCCCTGAAAGGTAAATGTCTGACAACATAGCTATTGCTCATGAAATTATTCACTCTATGAGATCAAAAAATGGGAAAAAAAGGAATGCTGGTTCCATGGGAATCAAAATAGATATGGCAAAATCTTTTGATAGAGTGGACTGGACATTTCTTATATCTATCATGAAGAAAATGGGATTTAATGATAAATGGAGCAACAAAATCTTGCAGTGTATCTCAACCTACACCTCTGCTGTTCTCATTAATGGTTCTCCTGAAAAATTCTTCAAACATTCAAGAGGGCTAAGACAAGGGGACCCTCTATCTCCTTATTTGTTTCTATTTTGCATGGAAGATATGTCAAGAACCCTTCTTCAAGCTGAGGAGCTAGGAATCATAACTGGCATCAAGATATACAAAGCTGCTCCATCTATCAGCCATCTCCTTTTTGTTGATGACTGTATGATGTTTTGCAAATCCAATTTGATGGAAGCTCAAAATTTAATAAAAATACTCCAAATCTTTGGTAGCACATCTGGGCAATTAATCAATTTCAACAAGTTTGGAGTTTTCTTCAACAATAAAACCAACCCAGACCTCATCCCCCATGTCAGTGGTTCCATGGGAGTTCAAATACTTCAACTGGATGATAAATATCTAGGCTCACCCCTCTTCACCCACAGAAGTAAAATCAACTCTTTCAAGCCTGGAGTGGAAAAACTTAATCTGAGACTTACTAGATGGAAAAATACTCCTCTAAACCCTGCTGGAAGAGAAATCCTCATCAAGTCTGTCATTTCTTCAGCTTGCATTTATCAGATGAATTATTTCAAGGTGCCTAAGAAAACTTGCAAAGACATCAACAATCTTCAAAGAGATTTTTTTCTGGGGAAAAAAATATAGAAAACCCTTATGTCTACTATCCTAAAGCTTGGACTGCAGTTTGCAAACCCAAAGACTTGGGGGGGGGGGGGGATAGGATTCATGAATATGGAACTTTTCAACAGCTCTATGATAACAAAAATAGGGTAGAAGCTTGAGCAGGATAAAGATTATTTATGGTATAAGCTCATGGATGCCAAATATCTCTTAGGCAGGAATGTTCTCAACATGGATACAAAACCTAAGGATGGTAACTCATGGGTTTGGAAAGGAATTCTGGAAGGAATCAACAACATATAACATCATTGCTTCTGGAAAATTGGCAATGGGAAGACATTTGGATTCCAGACACCTCTCTAAAACAGCCCAACCCACAGAATTTCCCTCATCATATTGAAATGCTAGATTCCTTACTTCTACCAGATGAAACATGGGATACTTCTATAATTCTTACCTATTTTAGCAATGACATGGATACAGTGATTGTCAACCTGCAGACACATCCAAATGAAGAGGATAGAATAATTTGGGATCTCAATGACAAAGGTGTTTTCACTCTCAAGGAATTATACAAGGTTAAAATTGAAAACCTCTACAGAAATGATACCATTACAAGGATCTGGGCAGCAATCTGGAATATGGAAGTGGCACCAGTTATCAGAACTTTTATATGGAAATGTGCTCATGGAATACTTCCCACCAATGCTAAAACATCTAGCATCCTTCATTACATCAACCCTACACGCACTGTTTGCAATAATGGTGAAGCAGAAACCATGTCACACATGTTCTCAAACTGTCCAGCGGCTATTCTGGTCTGGAAAGAGGTTTTGGGCTCCATAAATACCCACTTTGACAGCAATACCATTTTCATCGAATGGTTGAATTCCTGGTTCTACTAGTTCTAAATGCAACATATATGTCACTACCTGTTGGTATATCTGGAAAGCGAGATGTGATCTCATCTTCCAACAAATTCAGCCTAATGCGGGAATAACTTCTCTACGTATTAAGCATCACTTGTGCAATCATAACAGAATTCATCATATTCATGGGCATATTATGAACAATTTTCCTCTCTTGCCTAAGGAAACTGATACAACATCTAAACATAATATTACTTCCTATACTCTGAATACTACAATGAAGTTTGGAAATAATATCAACATATGCACACTACAAGACCCTGTAACCTTATTATACTACACTGCTCTGATAATGACAGATTTTGCAGGAAATATCATTGGCACCCGAGGACATCCAGGATACTATGGACCAGAGGGATAAACAGAAGGGGAAGACCTAGCTTTCTAATGGGCCAAAGAATTGCAGTACACGAACATTACCATATCTGCTGAGACAATGGAGGTTCTAGTTCGCTTCAAAATACTCTACCATGAAGTGGTTACAGGAAGATTTCATATTAGCTACCATGAAAGTAGAAACTGTCCTGATGAAGAAGAAGAAAATAGCCCAAGTTTGGGTATTCAACCAATATCTTTTGTTTTATTTACTCTTAACACCATCCAAAGACAACAAAACATGGATGCTTTCAACTTAGATTTCTTTTGTAAAAACAATGCTGATAGGTTAAGTGGCACTTATGCCACCAATACCATCAAAAGAACTATATATGGGTCTTAAGTGCTTTTCAGGCTTAAGCTTTTTCTATAAAAAAAACAATAGCCACCACCACTTCCATAATTCATTCTTAATTACACGGTTACTAGGTATCTGTAGGTACTGAATATCGCAAGATTATTGGGTTGCGAATATAGCAACAAAATAATAGAGAAAAGTGTTATGAGATAGTGCGATAATAGAAGAAGCACAGAGAAGTATGAAGGGTTTGCGAACATAAAATAGATTTACGAATATAAGTTACGAAACTTCGCAAGCTAAATACAGTTGTACAAATTTCACTATAAATAGTAGTTCAAATGTTAAATTTGAGAGGTTCCTTTAAGGAGTGTAAGGAAAAATCTTAGGAGAGAGAACAAAGAAAGTTGTAACTGTTCCAATCCATTGATATATTTCCTTGTAACTATTTGAGAGCATTAATAAAAATTGTCATTCTTCATCAAGAACATCTTAGAGTTTTATGAATTTTATTGAGGGTGTAGTTGTAAGATTTCTTGCAACTACATAATTGGCGCTAGAAACAGGGAACTGAAGATTGTTATAGCAAAAATTTTAAGGAGTTTTGAAAACATGAAATGGCTAGAAGAAGAAATACATCAGAACCATTGACTGCAGTAATAAGAAGTGTAAGACTCGCAGGTGGAGAAGCAAACATAACAGGAGAATCTAGTAGGAGAGGGAGCAATCGAAGAAATCAAGTTCAGCAAACATCATTAACACAAGGTAGAGCAATAGATCATGATCGAGTAAGTATACACACTTGGAGAACTGATACACCAGCAGAAACATATATAGAACCGCAAATTAGAGAAAATAGGAGATTGATGGGAGGAATAATTCATGAAAGAGAGATGGAGATAGTAGAAACATTGAGACAAGAAGTTCAAGAAGAACGAAGGCTAGAAGCTGAAGAACGTGCCAATCTAATAAGATAGAATCAAGAATTAAGAAGGGAAAATGAGATGTTACAAAGGAGGAAATCTCAAAGTGTTGTGAGATCAAGTGTTAGACTAGAGAGAGAAGAACAAAATTCGCCAACAGTCAATAGTGAAAGTGCTATGCAAGAACAAGCACAGAATCAGGTTGAAAGAAATCGAGAGAATCACTTCATTTTAGTACCAAATCACGAACAAAACGTGGAGAATTTACAAACAAAGCAATTTTCAAGGGAGAATAATCAGAATGGAGAAGAAAATCAAGAGGAAGAGCGGCAACTAATAGAAGAAATTGAGAGACAACAAGCTATGCATCAAAACAATTACGAGGATGGAGTAAGAAGACGTGAACAGGCTCGCAACAATCAAAATCTTGAGTATGGTAGAATTCAGAGGAGGATTGGAAATCAACGAGAAGAAATAGCAAGGAATAAACCAAATCTTCGAATCAGAGTTCAGGCAAATCAGGAAGAGATAAATCACAGAAGAAGGAGAAATGAAGAAGAAGAAGTTCCTAATAATCACATGAGAAGGATGAGAAGAATAGAAATGGAAGAACAAGAATTTCAAGATGCTCTGCAACAAAATAATTGTGACAACCTGGAAAGAAGATACTTGCAAAATTGTGCAAATGGAAACATTAATGAAGAATATGATAGAATACGAAGGATCGCAAGAGAAGAAATGCAAGAACATAGAAGAAGAGAGGTTGCGTTGAAGAAACCAATGGAAGAGAATTCTGAAGCAAATGAACGGATCCTTCGAGAATTAACGGAAATGAGAGGAATAATAAACAGTAGAGGAGGAGGAGATAGAAGGCAATTAGATGAAGCAATAAAATAAGCTTCGAGGACACCTTTTTCTAGAGAAGTACAATTGGGAGGGATTCCACCAAAATGCAATCTGCCTACATTAACCAACATCTTTGACGGGACTTCGTGTGCTATTCAACACATTAAAGCATATGTAAGATGTATGTTACAATGGGAGAATAACGATGTTGTATTATGCAAGTACTTCACATCAAGCTTAACAGGAGAAGCTCTGAAATGGTTCGAAGGACTTCCGAAGAACACAATTACATCATTTAATCATCTACAAGTAACTTTATTAGGAGCATATATCACAAATCATTCCTCGCGACTTGGTATTGAAGATGTGTTTGGTTTAAAACAAAGAATTGGTGAGAGTTTGAAACATTTGGTAAGGAGATGGAAAACTATGTGCAGTGACATGGCAGGGCGTGTGGATGAGAGATACTTGATTTTATCTTTCGTAAATGCGATGTTCGCAACTGAGCAACTATATGTTCAAATCTTTAGAAGAAAGAATTCCATTATGATGACAGAGTTGCGAGAGTTACAAGAAGAGTACATTACATTAGAAGAAAAGCAAAACAATATGGAATCATATCCAGTGACAAACACTAACGCTCAAGATACAAGAGCAAACTTGCTTCCTAAAATAATCAATGTCGCAGCAGGTACTTCGCAGACATCTTCGCAAACATCTTCGCAGATATCAGAAGAAAATAAAATTGACAATAGTCAACCAAAGATAGTAGCAATGAGTAGCAAGGATCAAGAAGAGTATGATAGAGAAAGGAATTTCTACAACAGAGGAGGAAATAACCAGATACCAAGATTAGATCAACAACAGGAAAATTATGGAGGACAAAGGCAGAATTATTTTGGACAAGGGAATCATAGACAAAACTATAACAATGGTCAGGGAAGTCAAAGAATGATAAGAGAGGAAATAAAGATTCCACCTTTGAATACAAGCGTAGAGAAGATATGGCAAGCAATCATCTTGATGGATAATGTACCAACACCATGGAACATGGGAAAAGAACCACCAATGGGTCCAAGAAGTCATGAATTTTGCGTGTACCATCACTTTCATGGACATTCTACAAATAATTGCAATAATATCAAAAGGATTATCTTGCGAATGATTGATCAAGGTAAGTTGGACCACTTCTTACTCAAGCAGGCACAGTCGCAACAACTACCGCATGCTCCAGTGATAACTCGCATGGTGAACACAATACAAGAACAGGGGAAGGAAATCTTACACATAGAAGTGGGACCAAAAGCAAGGAATGTCTTCTGCAATTCTATTGTTCACTCATATAAAACCATAGAAGATTTTCATGATAATGTATTAAGCAGGGTATATGCGAGAGATGGTGAAGGAAGGGAAATAATGAACATCGAAAAATTTCACGGCTTGAAGATTGGCAGAAGAGTGAAATTTCTTTTGAAGCCACAAAAATTCCTGAAGGTTGCGAAGTACATGATAATCCATTGGTAGCAAAATTAGAAATTTGTCCGAATATGGGAGAAAGCGAAGATGATACAGACGAAGAGTCTTTTGGTCTTAATAGAATCTTAATTGATACTGGAAGTTCTGTCAATATTCTTTTTTATCCTGCTTACAAAAATATGGGGGAAAAGACGCAGATCTAATACCTTCTACTTACAAGATTTATGGCTTTAATGGAACTGCTAGTAAACCTAAGAGAGAAGTAAGCATGCGAATTCCCTTAAGTGGAATGCGAACTGAAATTATGTTCTGTGTTGTTGATGTCGAATCACCATACAATGATTTAATAGGGAGACCTTAGCTTCATGGGATTCTAGGCGTAGCTTCAACTCTTCATCAATGCATAAAATTTCCTCATCAAAAAGGTATTGGAGTTATCAAGGGTGATTGGGCAGAAGGGAAGAAATGTTACAATACAGAAGTAGAGGTCTGCGAAGGAAAAATTGTTGAAAAGAAAAGATGGAGAAAAAGATCAAAGGCTGCAAAAAGAAGCGAAAATTTAATGGCAGAGGATTAAGGCACGAAGGAATAAAGTTACGATGTTAAGCATGCAAGAAATTTACGATGATAGAAAATGGATATGACTTGCGAAGGAAAGAGAATGAAGGAAAAAGGTAATAAAACAAAAAGGTAATCAATATACTTGTTTACAATGTATAATGAGATGTATTTTGAAAAACAAGAAGATGAAATGAGATATTTCGCAACATGAAATACAAATTTTAAATAAAAACGATTTATTGCGATCAACTTTCATTAATAGAAAGATGCAAAAATTTACTTGCGATCAGCTTTCATAAAAGAAAGACGCAAACTGTGATCAGATTTCAAAAAAGAAAGAAAGCCGCAGAAATTTTACATAGGCAAACCTTTGTGGCGTACACCCTAGTTCACAAAGCAACATTTCGCAAGAGGAAAAGTCCTAAAGTACGTCATTTAAGGGGGTACCTATAAGCATGGCTCATGGAAACCGGAACACCACCAAGGAACCTGAGTACATGAACATTACGGGGTACATAACCCAAAAACGGGGTACCTATCCGGGTTAGACACCTTGGATTCTCAACCTAATCTTGTGATGTAACATGATTTAGGTTGGGCGACTAAGGCATACTGTCTTTCCCAAGAAGTGCAGAAAAAGATCAAGGCGCCGAGGTACACGGTTTAGTCAAGAGTTTCGGGTGGGCTTGAAGCACATCTGCCATTCTTGACAAGTCTTGGAAAATGATGCACTTGGCCCAAAGATACCCCATAGGGTGCAATCTCGTAACTATAATCCCTATAGGCAAAAAGGATAAGAGATTGCGATCAAAAATTGGTTTTTGCAGAATCGGATGGGAAGAGCTAACCTTGTATGGTCGATGTACGCTTCCTTGAAGGGGCAACCAAGGGGAAGATAAAGGGCAGCACCCTCCATTAGGGAGCTGATACGTGCTATAAGACGCAAATGTCATGCGGATTTTTGTTGGCAAGAACATAAAGCCTTGTCATATTTGTGCAACAATCTAATTTCTGCGAGCCTTCTAAAAAAAATAAAAAAAAATAAAAAAGAGAACTCGCAGAACATAACAAAGAAGTTAAGATGAGATCAATGGGTTTTTACATGAAAGTGTAAAAACGTCCCGCGATTTCATCGCAAGACGATAATTTCATGGGGCTTTATGTTCACAAGAATATTTAGGCCTGTCATATTATCGCATAAAAAATATCCTGAAGAGGCTATAATACTAAGAGAAATGATAAGGCAAAATCAATGGGTCTCTACATGCGAATGTAAGGACGTCCTGCGATTTTGTCGCAAAAACAAAAAAACATGGCTAAATAAGACCTTTATTTAGGAAGGCATAATAAGACCACAGAAACTAATAAGGTCAATTACATTAATACCATTGGAGAATCTTTATATATTTTCAACAACAATATACATCAAGAATTCCTACCTAAGAAGGAAATTTTATTCGTAAGCAAGGACGGATATTTTATACCAATTAAACTTTATGAAGATTGAATACTTCTTATACTTTTTCAAAGATATCTTATACTTCAAATACTTCTTAAAAGATATGTCATACTACTTTTACTTCTTCAAGGATGTTTCATAATTCTTCAAGGATGTTTCATACTTCTTATACTTCAAGGGGAAGATTTCTTGTTTACTTCGCAAGAATCAGAAACTTCGCAAATGAGGCAGATATTCTAATACTTACAACAAGAATTGATCACCTGAAGATCAATAATAAGGGGAAAAGGAATACTAAGACAGGTCTTCAGAATATATTATTTCTCTTCATATGATCAAGTTATGCAAATAAGGAAAGCGTTGAAGTAAAGAAAGATCAAATCATCATCGCAAAATTAAGACATTGGTATTAATCAAGAAATCGTTGGTTGATTAAAATGCCGAAAAGAAGAAACTATTGTACTCAAACAGACAAGACAAAGAGAACTGAAGTAAATATACAGGAAGGAACAAAGCTACTTTGCAGGAGATTTATCTTCATCAAAATGATCTTCTCTTTCTTCTTCGGAGATATAATCCTCATCTTGATGCTCGAGATGTCCAAATCTGGGGTATCATCAGGGATTTCTTCAGAAAGGAGCGTCTGATACTTAAGGAGAGAAATTTGATTGTCTTCACAAATTTTGCGAGTCATCATAGCTCGGAAGCGTTTGATGTTTAGTTCATAGTTGTTTTGAGAAATTTGATGTTGAGAACTTAGATTAGAAATATTCCGATTACACGCAGCAAGAGTAACTTCCATCTCCTGATTACGTGCAGCAAGAGTAGCTTCTAGTTTTTCAATCTTCTTCGTATAATTTTCTTCAGCATTCACAAATAAATAGGATAAGAAAGAAGTAGGAAAGTAAAAAGTAAGGGAATAAAATTAAAGTATTGATCAACAAAATGTGAAATTGATGTGATCAATATTTGCGAACTTACCTTATAATTGATTCATATCATTACGAAGGGAAGAGACTTCAAGCTCCAGTTGATTATTCTTCTCAAGGAGAGAAGAACTTCCAGATGCGATACTCGCAGATTGCGTATTATCTTCGCAGCGAGATTGTAGTTCCGCATTATCAATATTCAAATTCTCTATCTTTTGGAGAAGTTTTGCATTCTCAACCTCCAGCTTTTTACAACGACCTAAAGTTTTCTTCTCAGTAATTGCATGACGTCTTTCCCAGTCTGAAGCCGCTGCACAGCTAACTCTCCCTACCTGAGCAAATGAGACGGATTAGAAATCAATGAAGTAGGAGAAGTTAACAAGGAAAAGAAGAGAATCTTACCATACTCCCCAAAGAGTATAATGTAATAGGAGAAATAAATCTTGAAATTTCATTAAGGGAATTGTTGTTGATCACTGTGGGAACTTTACAAGCCTTCGCAATATGCTTACGAACATTCACAGTAGAAGAATTTCCCAATCCACGGGAAGAAATGAGAAAAGCCTCGGACAATCGATTCATTGCAGATTCGTAAGTTTCCACACTGTTGTAGTCTTCAACTTCTTCATTATCATCATCATTACTTCTATCAGAATTAGTATCATAGTTAGAACTAAGATCATTCTCAGAGAACTTATCATTTTCATCATTAACATCCTTGATGGAGGAGATCACATTGGAATGAGGATTGGATGGGAGTCTCTTTCTCTTCCTCGTAGAAACGCAATCTTTAAGTTTCCCCTTTCCTTTGCGAAGAGCATCATATTGACTGCTAGAAGTCTCAGTATTCTTCGCAGAGCGAAGTGTTCTTTGTCTCATGATTAATACTTCAGAAGAAGTCGAATTCTTGTTCCCACTCACAACAGCTTCAGGAAGATCAGGAAGAATCTACAAATTCAAATAAGGATAAGAAACAGAGGCAACAATATATTGTTTAAAATGCATATAAGAATGTTTCTTACCTCATTTGAAAATAATTGGAAAGCCTCACGAATATTGGATTTCCCAGTTTTAAGGTAACTTTCTTTGAGTTCATTCACCTGACAAATATTGCAAAGGAATTAATAAAAGAAAGTAACCAGAAGATAAGGAGATGGAGATACATACATCTTTATCTTTACTGGGCCAAGAAAAGACCCAAGGTTGGTAATTATGTTCACGAAGATTCGCAGGAAGATCTACTATCCTAGAGATGTAAGAACCCGATAATGCTAGAGGATAATTGTACCAATCTTCATCATGAGAACGACAATGGGTTTGATTATTTCCAGAAGCATAATCAATATCGTGCATAAGAAGATCCTCTTCTGCAACATCAGTTTTACGATGAAGACGAACACCCCAACGCTTGTCTTCCTTTTTCGCAGGAATTAATGTATAATTCTTAAAGAAATTCTCGAATGTATAATTTGCAGCGATGATTTCTACATCTCTAAAAGCAGGTTTCCTAAGCTCAATTGGGTATAAAGATTTTCCAGTAAAAGCACGAGTTGCAAACTCAACCAGGATGCGAAGGCAATCCCCAGTCAATTGATAGATGGCTCGTGAAAAATTGGGGTGGGAGATAATCTCATAGAATAAAGGAAAATTGACATCATAAAGAGGAAGAGGAAGACCTGCGAGGATCTGGCCTCGTGAGATTAAAACTATTTGATCATCCCAATGGAGATCAGTAAAGAGTTCCATACAGAGAGAAGATTTATTGGTATGACCATTAATCTCAGAAAGAATGAGATCTCTATCAGCAAGCTCGGCATTAAGTTGTTCTATAGTTTTCTTCTTTGGAGCCATCAGATGAAGGATAGAAAATAGAGAAGAAAAGAGATAAAAGAGGAAAGAAGTAGTAGCAGAAAGAAAAAGGAAGAAATTGCAGAAACATATATAATGAGGAAGATGAAAACGATAAAAGAATAAAAGAAGGAATTAAAGATAGTATTTATAAGGAGGAGAGAGTTTGATGAAGATAGAAATTCATCAATGCGATTAGACGTGAACGTTTGAAAAGAACGGTTACGAAAGAACGTGTCGAAAATTTAATAAAAGAGAAGATACGTGTTGCGAATCTAACAGGTGACGATAACTATATTAAATTTGTGAGAATAATGGTTCTCATGACATTTCTTCTTCGCAGAAATGACATGAGAAGAGGCAAGATGTAGGTACTGAATATCGCAAGATTATTGGGTTGCGAATATAGCAACAAAATAATAGAGAAAAGTGTTACGAGATAGTGCGATAATAGAAGAAGCACAGAGAAGTATGAAGGGTTTGCGAACATAAAATAGATTTACGAATATAAGTTACGAAACTTCGCAAGCTAAATACAGTTGTACAAATTTCACTATAAATAGTAGTTCAAATGTTAAATTTGAGAGGTTCCTTTAAGGAGTGTAAGGAAAAATCTTAGGAGAGAGAACAGAGAAAGTTGTAACTGTTCTAATCCATTGATATATTTCCTTGTAACTAATTGAGAGCATTAATAAAAATTGTCATTCTTCATCAAGAACATCTTAGAGTTTTATGAATTTTACTAAGGGTGTAGTTGTAAGATTTCTTGCAACTACAGTATCACTGTGGTCTTACGGCCCCGACTCAACCTCTCCTTAATTTTTTTGTGACAATGTATTAAAAAAGTCTACAACTTAGTTAATGTATCCAAATACTTTAAAAAGACTACAACTTGGTCAATTTCTAGAATACAAAACAAAGCCTGCTAAGTTAGGATGGATAAAGAGCGGACGAGATTTGTCTAGGAGGGATAAACCTAAGGCCGTGGTTTTTTCAACTAACCATTATAAATACTTTATTAATTATTGTCATATTAATTGCTCATGATGAATGATTTATTAATTTTTCATGATAAATGTTCATTTAATAATGAATCTAATAAATACATTTTTTAATAAATAAGTTTATTAAAAACTATATATATATATATATATATATATTGATTGGCAAATAATTTGGTGCTTGCGAGTTTCGAACTCAGGTAACTGGTATCATCACCCAAATTACTTTACCATTGTACTACAGTAACCCCGGTTAAAAATTATATTAACAATTTTTAGTGGTGGTAGTGAAAGAAGCAGTGGGTGGTGGAAACAGTGGCGGGTATTTGTGAGTGGTGGAGGTGGTAACATTACTGGTGGTGGAAAAAATAGTGGGCGTGGCTGATTTTTACGTACGGTGGTGGATGTTAGTGAATAGTAATGGACAATAATAGTTTTGTATATTTACAAAATGGGCAACATTTTATTGTGATAGATGTAGTTGGCTATTTTTAGCACAACTGGTAAGGACAAAACACAATATTTTGAGGAGGATACTAAATCATATAAGATAATATGATCATGACCGCTGGATCACCCAAATGGGATTCCATCTATTTATAGTACCCGATAGAATAAATCTCGATTTTTAGTATTAAAATAAAATTGATTACATTTCCAGAATACAAAACAAAGTTTGGACAAGTTAGGCTAGATAAAGAACGATCAAATTTATACTTGCAGAACATAAATCTACCGCTATAAACGATCAAATTTAATTAAAATTTAATAATAAATGTTCAATTGATATTTCATAATAAATGTTTCTTTGATTAATCAAGTGAATATATTTTTGTTGATACGTAATAAATTTATTTGATATTAACCATATCATTAAGCATTAATGATGGTTGTGATGGTGGGAGGTGGTGGGAGGTGGTGGGGATAATGGTGGTGGGTATTGGTGAGACTGGTGGAGTGGTGACGATAATGTGGTGGTGGAAGTAGTAGTGGTAGTAGGATGAGAAAAGAGGTCCTAAGATAGGTAAATTAAGCACTAGTGGTGATTGTGATGGTGGGTGGTGGTAGGGATAATGGTGGTGGGTATTGGTGAGAATGGTGGAGTAGTGACGTTAATGTGGTGGTGGAAGAAGTAGTGGTAGTAGGGTGAGAAAAGGTGTCCTAAGATAGGTAAATTATTTAGTCACCATTGGTTAATTTTTCTTTGTTTTGTTTTGTTTTGTTTTAATTTGATTTTAGTTTTCAAATTACTTTTTAAAAAAATTAATAAATTAAAACAATTTTTAATGGCCTGATTTTTCCAAAAAAGAAGATGTTGTGATTTTAAGATTTGCCGGGTAGGGGGCAGGAAGAAAAATGAAACCTATAAAAAATTGACCAAACAAAGCTTGGCTAAGTTACACTAGATAATAAGCAACCGAGATTTGTATAGGAGGGATAAATATACGGCCGTGGTTTTTTCAACTAACCATTATAAATACTTTATTAATTAGTGTCCTATTAATTGCTCATGATGAATGATTAATTATTTTTTCATGATAAATGTTCATTTAATGAATCTAATAAATACATATTTTTTTAATAAATAAGTTTATTAAAAACTATATATATATATATATTGATCGGTAAAGAATTTGGTGCTTGCGAGTTTCGAACTCAGGTAACTGGTATCATCACTCAATGACTTTATCACTGTACTACAGTGAACCGGTTAAAAATATATTAATAATTTTTATGGTGGTAGTGAAAGAAGCAGTGGGTGGTGAAAACAGTGACGGGTATTTGTGAGTGGTGGAGGTGGTAACATTACTGGTGGTGGAAAAAATAGTGGGTGTGGCTGGTTTTTACGTACGGTGGTGGATGTTAGTGAATAGTAATGGACAATAATAGTTTTGTGTCTTTACAAAATGGGAAATATTTTATTGTGACAGATGTAGTTGGATGTTTTTAGCACAACTGGTAAGGACAAAACACAAATATTTTGAGGATGATACTAAATCATATAAGACAATATGATCATGACCGCTAGATCACCCAAATGGGATCCCAGCTATTTATAGTGCCCGATCGAATAAATCACAGTTTTTAGTATTAAAATTAAAATTGGTTACATTTCCAGAATACAAAACAAAGTTTGGACAAGTAAGGATAGATAAAGAACGATCGAATTTATACTTGCAGAACATAAATCTACCGCTATAAATGATCACGTTTGATTAAAATTTAATAATAAATGTTCAATTGATATTCCATAATAAATGTTTCTTTAATTAATCAAATGAATATATTTTTGTTGATACATAATAAATTTATTTGATATTAACCATATCAGTAAGCATTAATGGTGGTTGTGATGGTGGGCAGTGGTGGGGATAATGGTGGTGGGTATTGGTGAGACTGGTGGAGTGGTGACGATAATGTGGTGGTGGAAGAAGTAGTGGTAGTAGGGTGAGAAAAAGGGTCCTAAGATAGGTAAATTAAGCACTAATGGTGGTTATGATGGTGGGTGGTGGTAGTGGATCAGCGGTGGGGATAATGGTGGTGGAGTGGTGGAAGAAATAATGGTAGTAGGGTGAGAAAAGGTGTCCTAAGATAGGTAAATTATTTAGTCACCATTGGTTAATTTTTCTTTGTTTTGTTTTAATTTGATTTTAGTTTTCAAATTACTTTTTTTTTATAAATTAAAACAATTTTTAAAGGCCAGATTTTTCCAAAAAAGAAGATGTTGTGATTTTAAGATTTTCCGGGTAGGGGGCAGGAAGAAAAATGAAACCTATAAAAAAATTGACCAAACACAAGGCTACACGCGAATTAATTGTAATCAGTTCAGTTTCTCACATCTCTCTTTATTCCCCCCTTTTTTTTTTCATGGTTTCTGTTTCTGTCACTATTTCTCCCCTACTTCATGGTATTATGCAAGGCTACGCGTGAATTAATTGTAATCGATTCAGTTTCTCACATCTCTTTTTATTTTCCTTTTTTTGTCATGATTTCTATTTTTGTCATTCCTCCCAGACTTCGTGTAATTATGGGTGCTTGAGAAATAGTTCATGATAATAGGTAAAGAGACAAGAAAATAAATGGATCAAGAATTAAATCTTATTATAAATTATAGGAATATGAATAAACACAAATCTATGTAAATTAGGAACCCAACAATTTATATCAAAGAGAAAAATTAAATTCTAATGCTAACAGATTTTGCAATATTAATCTAATTGATTTTAAAGTAATTTTAAGTGTTTTTAGTTTAGTTACATGTTTGGTGAATGACCTTTGATGATATTTTTTTGAAGTAGTGAGCGAAGTAACGTTCTACTGCCCATAGGATTTGTTCTAACGATTAACTATGTTTGTCCCAAAGGGTTGTATGACTTACATACACAATATTAAAAGATTCGAGGATAAGGACATGTTTATTAACCAGCTCCTCAAAACATTTAGACCTGGATCGATCGGTTCGATTCTTCTTAGACAATTACAACATGTATGAATCGATAAATACATTTGAAACATACATTCTTGCATGTGCCGTTACGGCACGGGTTGAGACCTAATATTATATAATATACTAGGGCTTAACCCGTGCCGTAACGGCACGGGCATGGACATTCAAATGTATCTCTTGGTCGTCATTATATTGTTAATGGGGTTAAAATTAAGACAATGTGTGTGTCCCAGAAGAAGATACATTTGTCCTCCAAACTTTTTTTTTTGTCAGTAAATCGTACGTCCATCGCTTCTTTTTGATTAAAATCATACGTCCATTTATGGACAAACATGGTTAATTGTTACACTCAACATCCTACAGACCGTGGTTTATGCTCATTTGTCTTATGTGGGCTCATGTGAGTATGGTCATAGTTCTCTGACCAATAAAAACACAAAATATTGATCCACTAAGAAAATTATGCTAATGAGATGTAATTTGTTCTCATTTTCATGTTTTGTTTGTCTTTTTTTTTTAATCTTTTTTGGCAAAGAAAAATTCAATATATATAAGAGGGAGATAAAGACTCCACAAACGGAACCCGAAAAACCAACTATTTGCAGGAATGGCTCATTCAGGTTCTGGCTTAAGACACGATCTAATAGACTGGGAGGGACATCCCATCGATTTTATTGTTAAAAAAGCTGAAGTGATAGTGGGATAATGGGATTGGATTCCACTGTCTGGTACAAATTATAAATAATTTTTGATTTCGGTGCCATTGTAGTACAATGATAAAGTTATTTGATATATACTGATATAGTGACCGGAGATCAAAACTTGCTAACACCAAATTTTTTAATAATAAAAAAAGATGAATAAATTTCCGATGGCACTGTGTACGTAATTTTGGCGTTGTTGGATCTGTTAGATTGACTTGGGTATGGTACAAAACAAAATATATTTAGCCAACCCACATAATTCCCCATTTCCGTTGTAGGGAAATTGGCAAATCTGTTGCTTTTTACCCCGCTGTGGAATGACCAAATGGATAAACAGGATGGTAATTCAAAAATCATTCGAATCATACGTATGCAATCAAACTCCACCTAGTGTGTATCCCGAGACAAAAAATAAATAAATATCATATGCAATCAAAGTGTGGGTAAGTTGCTTTGGAGAGTAATAACATCACTCAATATTTGAATTTAAAATTTTCCATGGCGCCACTCAGCTCTGTTCAAATATAGTTTCCAAGGTTATTAAAACAGAACTCCAAAAGTGAATCAGCATATCTCACCATGTCTCAAAAAATGCCAATATGATTTATATCCTTACTAAATATCGATTGTTCACATAATGATGGATGTTAATAAGCGATGCAGCAGTTTAATCGAAAAGAAAGATACATAAATACAGTAAAACAATACGTTTATGTAATATCTACCAATGCTTCAAAATAAAAAAAGGTAATATCTACCATAACTAATTTTAACAATCATCAGAATTTTTTTTGTTACTGAATGATGTATCTGTATACATTTAGACAGTTAAGAATTTGATCCTTAACCTCCCAAACCTTTACAAAGGTCACATATGCAAAAGTGGTTCATCATTACCACATTAGACCACCATAGATCACTTCTCTTTTTTGAATCTAAGTCACCTTCGACATAGGTCAGAGGAGAACCTCTGGATGCACCAAATTCGTTGTTCCACTGTCATATTAGAGAGAAACTGTTGGAATTAATTACAATAATCGAATGCAAATGGGAAATTATACTTAGATTACACTGATAGTAGTAACAAATAACTCAATACACTTAGTAGAGGCACGTATGAGATACGCTGAGCTAAAGGTAATATTGCCTGCTACTCCTCTGAGATGCTATAGCAATTAGAAAACTACCTCCAGGATACAACTATCGTTAGTTCTCCTCTATGTGTAGCATACACAGAGAGAACCCTTAGAACTTGGCAACAAAAAGTAAAAACAAAAAACACAAATTGAAAATACAAATTGTTTCGAGTAATGTAAAAACAATTTTATGTTTCTCAGAAACTATATTTCGTGAACTAAAATTCGTAAATCAAGAAGTAGTTATACAAAATTATGTTTCAGAACTACAACTTGTTTCAAAAAGAACCCGAACGTTTTCGAGTTTTAAGACAAATATGAATAAGAACTTAAGTTTCGAAAATAATTAGAGAAGAAGGAGAAATTCAAGATAAGAGTTCTGAATGGTATGTCTTTAAACTGAAAGCCTTAACTCGTATTTATAGGTAAGAATTCGAACGTTTGAGACACAGATCCGTAAATCACGCGTTCAATTTGTCGGACGAGTAAAAGCAAAAAGCATCCGTTAAAATAACAGTAAAAAACGCATCTGTCGGGCAAGATTCTTCTCGACGAGAAATCTCTGTGCACAGGTGTCCACACGCGTGAGATTAAAGATTCTTTACGATGAAAACAGTTAAGAGAATTCACACGTGAGAATTAACCGTGTGTGACTAAAGATGATTCTAGTGGTCGTCGGATATCCAAAACCGAGAAGGCAAAGAATAAAATTCTTTACATGTGTGGGAGAAACGAGTGGAAATTTTCAGTAAAAAGAAAGGGTCGGATAAACCCACACCCACACCCACTCCCACTCCCACGCCCACGCCCACGCCCACGCCCACGCCCACGCCCACGCCCACGCCGAGCCGAGCCGAGCGTGCGTGCTTCTGTGCGAAGCACCGTGCGAACGGGAAAGGCAACAAGAAATGCAATAAGGTTTAGGCAACCTTGCCATAGTCTAGGGCTTTCCCCATACACAAAGGTCTAAAGACCCAAAGGGACATGCCCTTAAGGCTAAACCAATGCTATTTAAGTCTAAAACTCTTAGTGTTTTAGTCTATATGGGACTAATGTTTTATTCATTCACATGAAAAAACATCTAGGGAGCAATAGGTCTTGGGATCAAAACATGGTCCATGCATTTTTTGATTAAAACAAAACATTGTTTTTTCTAACAATCCCCCACATGAATAATAAAACATGTCGATAAAACACGATAAAACATAAGGCAACAAAATAGGCTAAGGTGTCCCAAAGATTGAACCTTAACTTAGTGAGAGGTTACCTGAATCGCTTGTTGATACGGTGAACGCAATGTCTTGAACCGCCAACAAAGAATGCAATTCGAAAATAACAGCCACACTTGATGCCTTAACCAAGAAAAACAGCTTGCCAAGCTCTTGCGGTTGTGCCCATTTTGGCCGTGGGCTAAAATCCGGACTTAATGAATGTCTCTAGAGAATCATCTCATATTCTCATAGGAAGCGGCCACACTTCCAACATCCACAAAGGTGGGTCCATAAAGAGTGTCCCGCCACACCCCGCTTTAATCAAAGCCATGGAACCCATTAAGATCTCAAAAGATCATCCTGTAAATCCTGCAGCTGCACTATCACACTGCAGTTACACCATAGGGAGGGACTAAGATAGTGATTTCACAATATCACCATAAATTAGTTGTCTCATTGAACCTTGATCTTGGAAATCCAATCACAAGGTTGAGTATCCTTCATGGTGATTTATTCTATGAGCTTAAGTCCCATCCCCCTCGATGTGGATTTAACTTCCTCTCTCGGTAAACCTTTCGTCAAAGGATCTGCAAGATTATCTTTGGATTTTACAAAGTCTATCGAGATAATACCAGTAGAGAGTAGTTGTTTCACCGTCTTGTGTCTTCTACGTATATGTATATACTTTACGTTGTATACATTGTTCTTTGCGCAACCAAGAGCATCTTTACCGTCACAGTGGATGGCGATTGAAGACACAGGCTTGGGACAGAGTGGAATTCCTCCCAGGAAACATCGCATCCATTCAGCTTCCTCTCCAGCTTTTTCCAAGGCTATAAACTCAGACTCCATAGTGGATTTAGCTATACATGCCTGTTTGGTAGACTTCCATGATACAGACACACCTCCAAGCAAGAATATGTACCCACTAGTAGATTTGCACTCTTCTGAGTCTGATATCCAATTGGCATCACAATACCCTTCCAAGATGCAAAGAAGATACTTCCCAAAACTTAAGCAATAGTTTGAGGTCCCTCTCGGGTAACGTAAAACTCAAGAGAGCATTCCAGTGATCCTGCCCTGGGTTGCAAGTATACCTGCTTAATCTACTCACGAGTAAGCAATATCGGTCTTGTACAGTTCATCAAATACATAAGACTACCAATAATGCGAGAATACTCAAGTTGATCAATACCCTTACCCTTGTTCTTTTTCAATTTACAAGTGGGATCAAAAGGAGTAGATGCAGGTTTAGCATTTTCATAATTAAATCTCTTTAGTACGGTTTCAAAGATAATGAGATTGACTAAGACTATATCCATCGGACATCTTTCTGATTTTCATCCCTAAGATTACATCAAGAGGGGCCTAAGTCTTTCATGTCAAAATTATCTCTAAGCATGCTTTTAATGGTATTAATAATATCAAGGTTACTTGCCTAATATGAGCATATCATCAACATATAGGCATACAATAACATGAGAATCATCCACAGATTTAATGTAAATATATTTATCAGATTCATTAACCTTGAAGCCATTAATTATCATAACATGATCAAATTTTTCATGCCACTGTTTAGGTGCTTGTTTTAAACCGTAAAGAGATTTGTTTAACTTGCATACTTTGTTTTCATAACCTTTTACTATAAAACCTTCAGGTTGATCCATATAAATTTCTTCATTCAATTCACCATATAGAAAAGTAGTTTTAACATCCATCTGATGTATATGAAAATCATAAATTGAAGCAATAGCAATCAACATTCTAATCGAGGTGATTCTAGAGAATGGTGAATAGGTATCAAAGAAATCTACTCCTTCATGTTGTCTATAGCCTTTAGCTACCAACCTAGCTTTATATTTATCTATAGTTCCATCTGTTCTAAGTTTCCTTTTGAACACCCATTTGCAACCTATGGATTTACTTCTAGGAGGCAAGTCTACAAGCTCCCAAGTTTCGTTTGGCTGAATGGACTCCCATTCATTTAATGAAGCTTCTTCCCAGAAAGGAGCTTCTGGAGAATTCATAGCTTCCTTATAGGTTTGGGGTTCGGACTCTACCGTAAGAGTCAAAAAATCAGGGCCAAAACTTGTTTCAGTTCTAACCCTCTTACTTCTTCTTGGTTCAGTCTCATACTCCAAAGTTGGAGTTTTACTAGTCGATGGAACATCCGGGAGGTCATCATGGACCCTTTTCCGAGGTCCAGATCTTAAAGGAAATATGTGTTCATAAAACACAGCATCTCTAGATTCCAATATGGTATTCTCGACCAATGTTATTATGGTCGAACGATGACCATAAACCTTGTGTGCAATTGTATGCTCAGGATACCCTAAGAAAACACAATCGACTGTTTTGGGACCTATTTTAGTTTTCTTGGGATGAGGAATGGCCACCTTGGCCAAACACCCCCACACTTTAAAGTATGCATATGAAGGTTGTTTACCATTCCACAATTCGTAGGGAGTTTTATCTGATTTTTTAAATGGAACTCGGTTCAAAATATAGCATGCCGAGAGGATAGCTTCCCCCCACAAGTTCGAAGATAACCCTGAACTTGTCAACATAGCATTTACCATATCTATGAGTGTTCTATTTTTTCTTTCGGCTATACCATTCGATTCAGGTGAATATGGTGCAGTGGTTTCATGAATGATTCCATTATTTTTTACAAAACTCTCCTATGGGTATCACATACTCACCGCCATGGTCAGACCTAAGAGTTTTAATCTTAACTCCTTTTTGGTTTTCTACTTCAAGTTTATAAAACTTGAAAGCCTCTAACGCCTCATCTTTACTTCTAAGAAGATGAACCCGACGATGATCGTGAGTAATCATCTATGAAAGTGATATACCATTTTCTACCACCTCTTGTTGGTGTTGATTTCAAGTCTCCTAAATCCGAGTGTATTAATTCCAAAGGAATTGTTCTACGTTCAACACTTTTATTAAATGGTTTTCTTGCATATTTAGATTCAACACATATTTCACATCTTTGTTTTTTTATCAAAGTTTATTTTTGGTATGCAACCTAAATTAGCAAGTCTTTCTAGCGATTTGAAATTAACATGCCCAAGTCTATCATGCCAAACATGTGAGGAGTCACAAACATAAACAGAAGAAGATGCATTAACATTCAATTTCAAATCAGATACACTAAGCTTAATCATGTTATCGGTAACATAACCTTTTCCTACGAATTCACCATGCTTAGAAATCACAACAGTATTGGACTCAGCAACAATTTTAAAACCTTTTCCTAGCAGGATGGTTTCTGAGATAAGATTTTTGCATATGTCTGGGACGTAGAATACGTCATTCAATGCGAGAGTTTTTCCTGAAGTTAGCTTCAGTTCGACCTTTCCTTTCCCCACCACTTTCGCGGTGGAAGAGTTTCCCATGAACAGTTTTTTCATCATCTCCTACTATGGCATAGGAGGAGAAAGCATTTCTGAATTTGAGACATGCTTGGTGGCTCCCGAATCAAGCCACCAGTCTCTCACATTAGTCATACTAGAGACAAGGTCGACTTCGGACACCATGCCAAAGAAATATCCGAGTCCTCTACTATGTTTGCCTTATTTTTCTGTTTTGGATCATATTTGATCCTTTTAGGGGCCTTACAGTATTTAGCCATATGTCCAGGTTTACCACAATTAAAACAGTCGCCTTTGATGGTGTGCTTAGTGACACCACCTCTAGGCTTAAAATTGTTACCTCGGGTTTTCGACGCGTCACATTACGTTTATTACCCATTTTGCGGATTCTCCAGGGATTTTCTTTGAAGAAGCTTTATCGTCCAAAACATGAGCTTTGTTGGACATGTTTTTGCTCAAAGATCATGCTCTTGTCCTTGCTGCACATAAGCTCCTCAACCCGGATCTTTTTGCCAAGCTCCACCATGGTGATTTCACGAGTCTTGTGTCGCAGCCTCCTCTTGTATTCACTCCATGAGGGTGGAAGCTTTTCAATCACAGCCGATACTTGTAGAGCTTCATCAAAAGTCATTCCTTCAGCAAGAATCTCGCTGATGAGGAGTTGAAGTTCGACGAACTGTTCTACCACAAAGCTTTTCGTCACCATGTTGTATTCTAAGAACTTAGCCATCAAGAACTTCTTACTTCCAGCGACTTGATGATATTTTTCTTCTAGAGCTTCCCATAAATCAAAAGCATTAAAATCTTCTTTTGCATTATAGAAGTCATACAAGGAGTCATCAAGACAGTTAAGAATATGATTCTTGCACAAATAATTCTTCCTATTCCACCTGTCCAATTTATCTTCATTACCACGGCGATGAAGTTTTCTCGAGGGTTTTTCTAAAGCATATCCATCTAACCTTTGGTCGTTTAGGAAGAATAGCATTTTAGTCTTGCCATCTCTTAAAGTCCTTACCACTGAACTTTGGTGGTTTTTCTACAGTATTCTTTCCCATGTTCTTACAACAAAGAATATTACAGTATTACAATATTACAATAAGGCACGATATTACCTTTAGATTGTTGGAATTAATTACAATAATCGAATGCAAATGGGAAATTATACTTAGATTACACTAAAAGTAGTAACAAATAACTCAATAAACTTAGTAGAGGCACGTATGAGATACGCTGAGCTAAAGGTAATATTGCCTGCTACTCCTCTGAGATGCTATAGCAATTAGAAAACTACCTCCAGGATACAACTACTGTTAGTTCTCCTCTATGTGTAGCATACACAGAGAGAACCCTTAGAACTTGGCAGCAAAAGTAAAAACAAAAAACACAAATTGAAAATACAAATTGTTTCGAGTAATGTAAAAACAATTTTATGTTTCAAAACTATATTTCTCGAACTAAAATTGTAAATCAAGAAGTAGTTATACAAAATTATGTTTCAGTAAACTACAACTTGTTTCAGAAAAGAACTGAACGTTTTCTGAGTTTTAAGACAAATATGAATAAGAACTTAAGTTTCTGAAAATAATTAGAGAAGAAGGAGAAATTCAGAAGATAAGAGTTCTGAATGGTATGTCTTTAAACTGCGAAGCACCGCGCGAACGGGAAAGGCAACAAGAAATGCAATAAGGTTTAGGCAACCTTGCCATAGTCTAGGGCTTTCCCCATACACAAAGGTCTAAAGACCCAAAGGGCCATGCCCTTAAGGCTAAACCAATGCTATTTAAGTCTAAAACTCTTAGTGTTTTAGTCTATATGGGACTAATGTTTTATTCATTCACATGAAAAAACATCTAGGGAGCAATAGGTCTTGGGATCAAAACATGGTCCATGCATTTTTTGATTAAAACAAAACATTATTTTTTCTAACAGAAACCACCTTAATTTCCTTGTGGTCGGTATCTTGAAAATGCCATGCAACGTTAGACGTATTGATGATATTATCCTCTAGAACCTTTTATCCAAGACTCATCATTAGTTCCCAAGCTCTGGTACTCAAACCCCCAGGCCTGCTCTCGGCTATTATAGGAGACATAACGGCCACCTGACCAATCACTCAATAACTGCAGCACATAAGTAGTGAAATAAGTAAACAAAAATTATATGCAGCCAAACAATCATAGCATCATGTACGAAAAATTAGATCATTAAATTTATTGGTGAGTATTCAGTGAAGTTATGGACTGCAATGTTTCACAAAGTAATTTCCTACAATACAAATCATGCTCATGGAAGTTTCACATAAAAGATACAGTTATGTACCGTAAAGCATAAGAAATGTGCAAAAACACAGAGGTTGGATATATTGTAAAATCACACACAATTATGGATTATGAGGATTAGCTAGAGCAGCGAAAAAAATAAAATATTGAGAGATGTGGAGTACTTACTACAAATGAATCAATGATGTGAAGGAAGTGTCTCCAATCCATCAGCAACTTGGTTCGCACATATGTACTGGAAAATAATTAGTAAAGTACATTGAGAGATAGAAGGGGAAAACGGGGTAACATAGGAATCAACATAAGCCTACCTTTGGAAGGAACGCAATAAACGTACTTTCGAACAGCGGCCAAGCTAGAAACTAAACTAAGGGGAAGCAAAATTCTATTAGGGGTAGCAAAAAAGTAAAATTAGGCTTATAAGAAATTTTGGTATTGGAAACCCAATGGGGAGGGTCCCAACTGCGCACCGTTGTTGCACATTGGATCCGCCACTGCTTTAAGAGAAGGTTATTTCTTAAAACAGACTTGGATTTGGCTTTGGAAGCTCGTACTTTCCTCCTTTCGTGGGCAGCAATGGCTGGCTGTAGGCTTCATATAAATTTTCTTATTCATTTATTGTTTGGGATTCCATTTTTTTGTAATTTGTTTTATTAGCTTTTTTTTTTTCCTTTGATTTCTTGTTAATCTTATTCTCTAAGCTTCAAGATCTTTGTACTTTGTATATTCTTCTCTTTCAATATATCTTCCCTTCTGATAAAAAAAAATGTAAGCCAATTAACCTTTTTTATTTCGTGATTAGTGTATAGAACCATACTTGTTTCAATAGGAGCCAACCTATACTTACGCGCAAAGTATCAGGATGGCTTGTAAAAGCACCTACACGACGAAATTTCTAACCATCCCATTACGAAGAGAGGGAGGGGTATACCTTGTTAATCTCTCATAAAAGTGGAGCAAATAGAAATCACTACGGACTACGGCTTGATGCTGTACTAACTGTATCATTGCCGACCTAATTTGCAAAAGAAACCCAAAGAGTAATTTTCAATTTGGTACCCTAACACAGGAATCATTGTATGATTATGGAAGGAACATGCACTGATGCACATGTGGTAAATAAACAAACGAATTATAGAAGAGTGAATAGAGAAAAACAAACCCGTACCTGAGGTTCTTAACAATGATCTCACGTGTCAAGGCTAGCCACCACGGCACTGAAGTTGCCAGGACGTTAGTGATAATTTTTAGTACACCAATGATATCTTGGAGCACAAAGGTTCGAAAGGTAAGGCAATGTCGAATAATACATGCAAATAACACTGGTAAATTAAGCATTATACGTGTGAGAAGAATAAAAAGAGCTAACGCAAGAGAGAATAACCTTTCTTCACACCAGGAGCTGAAGAGAGAACAACTTCATGAATCATGATACTGTAGCCTGTATCGAGTTGTGTTGTATACAACTTGGTTGATGGCCATAACCGCAAAAGAAAGTCGATTTTGCTAACGTCTCTGTAATGTTCAGATGGACATATTTACATGATAATGATTTTAGAGAACAGAATATCAAGATTGAATCAAAACAAAGAGTTTCATTGAATGAGTTTTCATTTAGATAACATTAATACAATGTTTTTGATATTTTTGGATGATTACAAATGATACTACAAATGCCTATTTATAGGCTTACAAAGAGAAGAAGAGAACTATGCCTATGGAGGCTAACAACTATGCCTTTGGAGGCTAACAACTATGCTTATGGAGGCTAACAACTATGCCTTTGGAGGCTAACAACTATGCCTATGGAGGCTTACCTTATATTCTTTGTTTCTAGAATAATCTACATGTTTAGAACATGTTTAGAGGTAATTCTAACACTCCCCCTCAAGCTGGTGCATATATGTCGCTCATGCCTAGCTTGCCAACAAACTTCGAAATATTTTACTTGGAACTGCTTTAGTTAGAATATCAGCTACTGTTCTTCCGATCTAATTCTAGGTAACTCCACGATCCCATTATCCAACTTCTCTTTAATGAAGAACCTATCTATATCCACATGTTTTGTGCGATCATGATGAACTGGATTGTGTGCAATATCACACGCCGCTTTGTTATCGCAATACAAACGAATTGGTTTCCTAGGAGGATACCCCAATTCAGTTAGCGGACGTTTTAACCACATAACTTCGCAGATACCCAGCGCCATACCTCGCCATTCAGCCTCTGCACTTGATCGTGAAACAACTCCTTGTTTTTTGCTTCTCCATGTAACAAGATTACCCCCAACGAAGGTAAAATATCCTGAAGTAGACCTCATATCATCACATGACCCACCATAGTCGAATCAGTATATGCCTCCATACTTTTGAAGTCTTGACCTTTCTTAAACAAGATCCCTTTTCCCCGGAGCAGACTTCGGGTATCTTAGGATTCGCATTACCGCATTCATATGTGTTTCTCCAGGATTATGCATGAATTGACTAACAATACTCAATGCATATGCAAGATCGGGTCTTGTATGTGCCAAGTACATTAGTCTACCCACGAGCCTTTGGTATCTTCCTTTATCAACAGTACTTGGTTGCCATCCGAACATAATTTCAAACCTGGCTCTCATTGGTGTATCTACAAGTTGACATGTTTCATACTGTTTCCTCCAACAAATCAAGGGCATATTTTCTTTGTGACAAGAATATTCCTTCTGTTGATCGAGATACTTCAATTCCAAGGAAGTATTTTAAAGAAGCAAGATCCTTCATCCGAAATTCACTTGATAGATAATTTTGGAGAGCCTTTCTTTCTTCTCGGATCATCTCCGTAACTATCATGTCATCTACATATATGATTAAAGTTGTAATCTTACCTCGATTTTTCTTTAAGAATAAAGTATGATCTGAATTTGCTGACGATAACCAAATGCTCTCATAGACTTGGTAAATCTTCCAAACCACGCTCTCGGAGATTGTTTCGACCATACAATGACTTGTTTAACCCGCAAACTTTTCCGTTATGCAACTCGACTCCATCATTCCCGGTGGAAGCTTGCATATACACTTCTTCTGACAAATCTCCATGTAAAAGGCGTTCTTGACATCAAACTGTTGCAATGGACAACCCAAATTTGCAGCAAGAGACAACAAGACTCGCACCGTATTCATTTTAGCTACAAAAAGAATGTCTCATTATAATCTACACCATAAGTCCTGGCTATACCCTTTAGCAACCAATCTTGCCTTAAAGCGTTCAATTTCACCATTTGCCTTGTATTTGACTGTAAAAACCCAAATGACATCCCACGACTTTCTTTCCTTCTGGACATTCAACCATGTCCCAAGTATTATTTTCTTGTAAGGATTTCATCTCATCGATCATAGCTTCCCTCCATTTCGGATCGATAATGCTTCCTCTGCGCTATTAGGAATAACTACAGTAGATAATTGATTCACAAATGACTTATTTGATTCGGTCAGACGGTGATTAGAGATATAATTACTCATGGGATATTTAGCTTTTGATGAAATATCAGGTTCATACATAGATTTAGGGATACCTCTATTCCGACGTTCGCAATTGTTTCTTTGCAGGTTTCAAGAACATCTTCAGCGAACGGTTGGATTGGGGTTGGTGATCTATCATTATCTTCTTCAACTTCATCTGCATTATCTTCTGATCTATATGCATTATCTTCTTCAACTTCATTTATAGCTTCAATTTCATTATCTGTGTTAATTTCTTCCCCACTAACTTTATGTTCTTTTGGAATTTCAAGAACAACATCTTCTTCGATTATGTCTTCTTCATAGTCAAGAGTCTGAATTTCTTTTTCATACTCCCCCCTCGAGTTCAGACTTCGAGTAATACATCACGTGTTCGTGAAACTTAACATCCAATGTGATGTACATTCATTTAGTTGGAGGATGGTAGCACCTATATCCTTTCGACTTGCGGATATCCTACGAAGACACATCTTAAAGCTCGGGGAGATAACTTGCTCCGTTGGTTCTTGTGTAAGTGCACAAATACTACACACCAAATATGCGTGGAGGAAAGTTTGGAATTGTTGGTGAAACTGTTGCCTCACTGAGAGCTTGAAAAGGTGTCTGAAAAATGATAGTGCTGGAAGGTGTACGTTTGATCACATATGCTGCAGAGGCAAGAGCTTCACCCCAATAAGTTAACGGCATATGAGCTGATATTAATGAAGCGCGCACAACTTCAAGAAAGTGACGGTTTTTCCTTTCAGCTACCCCATTCTGTTGAGGAGTATTAGGACAAGTTGTGTGATGAACAATACCACATTCTTTTAAATAATGTTGAAAATCAGTACTTAAATATTCGCCTCCGTTGTCACTTCGAAGAACTTGAATCTTTGTATTGTATTGTGTGTTGACTACTTTGTGAAACCTCTGAAATAAATTATTCACTTCATCTTTTGATTTCATCAAGCAAACCCATGTCATCCTAGTGCAATCATCAATAAAGGTGACGAACCATCGTGCGCTTCCAAGAGTGTTAACTTTAGACGGCCCCCAAACATCAGAATGAATAATCATGAATGGAATATGACTTTTATTTAAACTTGATGGAAATGAAGTACGATGGCTTTTAGCTAGTTCATATTCTTCACATTGAAAACTAGAAACATCAATCTTTGAAAATAGACTAGGAAATAGCTTTCTTAAGTAGCCAAAAGAAGCATGCCCTAACCGTCTATGCCATAACCAAATTTGTGATTTCTCCTTCTCCCCCTAAGTACCATTCACAACTAAAGCGTTAGATAATCTTTCTGAAATTTTTGACTCCAAATCTAGATAGTATAGCTTTCCTCTTCTAACCCCATATCCAATCGTCCGCCGTGTTCGAATGTCCTTAAACACACAAGAATTAGGCCAAAAGATAACAACACAATTTAAGACTTTAGTAATTTGGGAAACTGATAATAGATTATAATTTAGAGAGGGAACGACTAAAACGGAATCTAGACTCAATGTATCCGTAAGATTTAATGATTGTTCTCCAATTACTGGAGCCAAAGATCCATCTGTTGTGCAAACGGAGTTGTGTATGGATGTTTTAAGAGGAGAAACCTGTCTGGAATCAAAAGTCATATGGTCTGTGCAACCCGAATCAATTATCCATGAGCTATTAGGAACAACTTGCGAAATATTAAAAACCTTACCATTGGTTGTTTCCATAGCGGAGGTTAGATTACTAACCACATGTCTTTGCTGCAATGAATTCTTTTTCTTGGGATCGCATTTATCCCACCAATCTGGATACCCGATAATCTTAAAGCAGTTGTCTTTGGTATGACCACGTTTACTACAATGAGTGCAGGTGACAGACTTATGTTTAATGTTGTATTGACGATGGGTTGCCATTGCAGAAGTTTCAACACTAGATACAAGGATCCTTCTCCTTGCTCTGATACCATATCAAGATTGAATCAAAACAAAGAGTTTCATTGAATGAGTTTTCATTTAGATAACATTAATACAATGTTTTTGATATTTTTGGATGATTACAAATGATACTACAAATGCCTATTTATAGGCTTACAAAGAGAAGAAGAGAACTATTCCTATGGAGGCTAACAACTATGCCTTTGGAGGCTAACAACTATGCTTATGGAGGCTAACAACTATGCCTTTGGAGGCTAACAACTATGCCTATGGAGGCTTACCTTATATTCTTTGTTTCTAGAATAATCTACATGTTTAGAACATGTTTAGAGGTAATTCTAACACAGAAACAGGTGAACACGATTGACCATATCTACTTCAACGTCTAGGTACATTGGCAAATGGTCCACATCGTTTTGACATTTCCCTTTGAAAGAAACAAACCTACTTTATGGAATTCATGCATAGTTTAGTATCCATCTAAAGAACTATATACATTGACTAAAATAATGATACAGGGAATGGCTCACCATACCAAGTTCAAAACCGCAACCAATAGACATTAGTTGTGCTCCCTTGTGTTGACCTCAAAATCGAGGATCTTCAAGTTGTTTCTCATCCTTATTAGAAATTTCAAACTTTCGACGCGAAACTGACATATTCAAGAGATTCTTTTTAGAGGATCTGAGATTTTTTAGATCCCAATCAAATTAACAGTGTAGTATACATTAACATTAAGTTGTCTAGTAACTTATGGTGTCTAAACTATTTAAATTTTTTTTTTATTTCCATCGAAATGACCCACGCAATTTTATTCATTGTTTAAATCCAAGCACATTTTCTTTTGTTATCTGAGATTGATTCTTTCAAAGGTACATCTCCAATCAGGCTCAATTGACAACTCTATACAAATTTGGAATCGAAAACTAAAATGCAAAGTATACAAAAGAAAAGTGCAATACCTTAAAAGATATTTGTTCTTCAAGGGAGCATCATATCAATGTCCTAACATTAAAAACATGGGTAAACAAACAAAAAAAATTAAAAAAATCTATGATTAGGTTTTATCAAACCGTTAAAACCAAATAACAAAATTATGAGAAATCAAGATTCTTAAGTATATATTGTGAACTGAAAATCCTAGAATCAATGTTCCAGGAAAGCTTTCGGACAATTGAAACTCAATTACGTCATCTAAGGAAAGACCTCTTCATAATCATGTTGCAGAGAAAAGAGAAAATTATTGGTGCGAGCAATCAAAATATGGTTTTATTGCTTCTCCTCAGGACAATAACAACCGTAGATTTATGATATGGGAGATTAAACAACATGATTGTTTAATCCAAAATCAAAAGTTGGATAAGACAGTTGATGTTTTTTTCCAAAAAGTATCAAACCTAGATATGAACGATGGTGACACAGAGTCTAGGTGAGGAAAAAAATGTTAGAAGAAAAAGGTTTGATTTAGTAGTGTGTAGGAAGGTGAGAGGAACCACGAAGATGGATTTATCTTTGGTACAAAGTTTAGACGACAAAAGCGATCATATGAGATGAAAACTTGCAGAGGAAATAAAAAACATGTGAATGTAGCCGATTTCTTTCGTTTTCCTTTAAAATGTAAATCCTAATAATGGAATGCATTTAAGAGTGGGGTTAAAAACAAACTCAACTCGTTCATCTAACAAAAGCTAAGACACACGTGCGGGTAATGGGTGTGGTATGTACAACCACAACCATAGATTTATCTTTGCCCAGAATAAATCCTGGCCACCACTCAGATAGGAAAAGTTAGCCAAACTCTGCTTTATAAGGGAGATAACTTATACCATTCCAGGATTCCCATACTTCTATAGCATCAGTAAACACCTAATAACATCAGTATTAATAGAATTAGTTTATATTTAGGCACACAGTTCCAACACAAAAATATTGAAAGAAAATATCAATATTTATCCTTGGTTAATTTTAAAACAATTCATTGTTACTTAAGACCAAAAAAAAGTGCTTTAGTTAATTGTCCAGGAAATATATATGTAGCATGTTATTTGGCAGTGCATTTCATCGACGTTTATGTTGTATTTTCCATCACTATGAACATTGCAGTTTCTTTGTCATCATTTACAGTTAAATTCAATTTGTACCTGTGTATATTCTAAGGCATTAGTAAGTCTAGATCTATTGTCCATTCATTTAATTAAAAATTTCGTTTATTCTCACCATGGTTGACCATCTTCAATTTTTTGTGCACTTACTACTTCAAGGTTCATCGTCTTCTTCGCACTCGACCTTTTTATCACGTCTGTTATATGTCATGTAGTACCATTGTCTATTCTCAACCAAGCCTAGCACCGTCACCTCGCAGGTGAATATTTTACCCGATATTTACTCGAAGTAGCACACATTTAGATATATATCTAATTCTAGCAGGTAAATTTTTTAACCAAATACATGCTTACCATATTTTCACTGTATTGTATCAAGTCAGTTTCTTCATGAACAATCTTTCTATTTTCCTTGGGATCATCAAGGTTTTGGCGAGACAATCATTATGATTCCATTGTCTTATGATTGAAGACTGCATAAGTTAATTTTGTAGCTTTAGTACTTAATATATAAAAGTCATATAGTCTTAATTTTATTCGGTGCACTTACTTTTTCTAGAATTTTGCATAAAACATAGTCATGATCGTTCTCATATTATAATATTCTCAATCAAAGTCGTTCATTGATTCCATCACCAGAGATTCTGCTTTCCTAATATCTCTTCAGGGAAAAAAAGTGTTGTGGATTGTATTTTAATAGGTGCTCATTGATTGCTTTATTATTGTCCTGAATTTCATCTGCATGAATTCACAAACCGGACATTATTCTCCTGTAAGTAAACTGTTATGTTTTCTAAAGTTCTACTTTTGCGGTTATAGCTAAAGATGTATGAAATTTCTCTGTTGTTATTTTGAACTTCGTCCATTGTTGATTATGCGATATGACGTATCACTGAAATTACTTTTGTCGATATTGTGATATTTTATCAAAATAATATACAATTTATTAAAAAAAAATATTAAATTTTAACCATGTTTTTTTGATACATGGCATGCAGCATGTGATCTAGAGTGTTAATCCCCTGTTACAGGTTTTGTTATTCTTACCAAGCATAACCTTGATAGTATGTATTAAAAACCATACAATCACAGAATTTTGTGAGATATTTATTATAAGAAAATGTACCTTGGGAGTTTTTCTTTAACTTGAAAAAGTATCTTCCATATTGGATCCTATTTATAGGTTTGAAAGAAGTGTAGTCTAGGAAATCACTATTTCCATAAAATTAAAATTGTATTAATTTCCTAAGGAAGTCGGTTTCCTAAGATAACTTCAACTGTTACTATTTTTATTATTTTTATTTTTGTATTATTAATCAGATTCAAAGAATAATACAACTAAGTTAAACTTATGAGCTCCATATGGCCCAAATGGATAGTATTTAATTGTAGACCATTAAAGTTGACGAATTTACACATTGCCCTACATTTTAAAATCCAACTTTACTTGTACAACACAGTACTGCTGATCACTAAAACCTATCATTTCTTATCGTTTTTTTCTTCGTTTGAGAAGATGATCAATGAGAGAAATCTATTGGTGAATCCATATTATGGCTATAGAGCAGATGCTTGAATCTGTATTCACATATCTAGTATCACAACTTTTTTAATTAATCAAAAATGGATTACCTGATCTAATGATCATCTAATTCTTTATAGGTTCTAGGATGAGAATCTTGTAGTTGCAACTGAAGATACTGATTTTTCAAGATCCACAAAAAATTAAAGAGTGTTGATAAAAAATATTGCTTGTCTTTCTAGTAACTGGAATGAAGGTATTATTTCGTCACATTATCTTAATTAATTCTCATTTTTTATTTTCTTAAATACATAAAATCCTCACTTTTTTGTGGTTTAATCTATACATTTGATCACATTCTTTAGTTTTGACCACCAAAATGAACTTCAAAATTGTTCCAGTAAATTTTTAAAATATGAGCATCATTACAAAGGTATTATAAAACATGGGTTACTAAATCTAAATATTATGCTTTTAAAATTTACATTCTCTTGAATTTAATTACCATATTATTATTTGAAAACAAAACAGCAAACTTGTTGTTTTTGAAGCAGCGCATTTTTCACTTGGTTCATGAGTATTCAACACGGATTAAAAGTTTCATGCATAATATTATTTCGAATCTTAGTATCTTGGATTTTTTCCGTGTTACGCATAGGAAGGTTAAATTGGTTGAAATAGTGGAATGTTTTTGGACCCCTCCAAACAGTGATGAAATTCAACTATGTTGTGATGGTGCGTCTAGGGGAATCCTGGTAGAGGAGGTGCAGGTGTGGTGTTAAGAGATGCAGATTGTAATGTGTTAGGAGCAATGAGTATTGTGCTTGGTGTTACTAACAATTACTTGGCAGAGTTAATGGGTATAATTGTTTGGCTTGAGTGGGCTTCTAAACGGGGTGTCCACAATGTTTTTATTTGGTCAGATTCTATTGGGGCATAAGTGCCTTATCATCTTCTAATGTGCCCTGGTTTCTTAATCAAAGGTGGCGGGAAATTTGCGATAGTTATGGAACCATTAGGTTTCATCACACTTATAGGGAGGAAAATTTTGCTGCGGATGCTATGGTGAAAAGGGGGTAGGCATGAATTATGAAGATCGACCTTATTTCTAGGGTCAATTGAATACCCAAGTGTTGCTTATTATAGATTTAAATAGTTTGTAAGTTTTTGGGGTCTAATCATTTTTATGACTAGATGCTTATTATGATGCTAATCATTTTTCATTTTTGATTTCTAGAATTTATAGAATACTTTTTTCCCGGGGTTTAATTAGTTTGGCATATTACATGCTCTAGCTTAGACGAATAAATCAAATTTCAGAATCATTGTTGGAAAATTTTCAAATATGAACAACATTGTAAAGGTATTATAGAACATGGGTTACTAAAACTGAATACTATGTTGTCAAAATCTATATTTTCTTGGACTCAATCACCATATTTTCAAACAAACATTATTATCTAGAGTTGTGTATTCGTGCATCAACTGAACTCATTTTTATTTGCATTGTTTCAAGGGTCTGATATGCTATTAGGTGTGCTTGAATTCCAGGGAATATTCATCTCTGACATTGACGATTTGAAATTTATCCTCGGTATGAATACAATTTCTATGGTTTTTTCGCCAGTTAAAATCTTGGCTTCAATTACGTGTTCTCCGTATCTAGTAACCAATAGTTTTGTGCCATTACAGATACCTTTTATTGGTACAAAATTTATCAACACCATGATTGGGCAACCAACTTTGATATCTAACTTGAACTGAGGCATTCTAGACGGATTTAAATTCTGCAGGACTCCGCTGGAAAGGTTTGGAATATTTCCAGGACCATCTGCATTTAGCTTGTATGAAGCAAGATATGTATACATATCCCCATCTAGTTTTTTATTGCTTCTGCATTAATCTTTTCCACATCCTCATTGTGGGTTGACAATATAATCCGGTCAGTAAAAAACGTTCTTGTTAGAGCACTGATCGGTCAAACTCGCAAGCATTGTTATCTCAAGCTTGTTTGTCAATGTTAGTGATGTAGGATCATAATATCACCACAACAATATTCTTACGAAATTATTAACAACATTTCTGTGAATTCTTCAACAACAATATGCGAGCGTCACAGAATAATTCAAAGAATGACGTAATAGACAACGACAACATAAAACATGAGAATGATGTGAAGATTTTGTAGTTGGAGAGAATGCTCGCGAGAACATGACGGGAGCTTGCGAGAAAAAAAGCAGGAAATGAAGATTTTGTGGTTATAGAAGAGTCTCGCGAGCACGATAGCAGAGCCTGCGAGGAGCATAGAAGGGGTCCTAAAATATGGGAAATATGAGTTGATTATGATCTGTCATCCACCATGAAAATACCTATATAAAGAGAAGAGCATGAGAGAGAAAGAGAGAGACAATTTTAGGAGAGATAAAGATATTTTGCAGAGAGAATGTATTTTTCATTATCATCTTCTTCCCCAAAACTAAATTTAGAACTCCATTAATGGAAATTATCAATGTAAATCAAATGTAAATTTTAACAATCATAGTGAATAATCATGGATGTAGATCAAATTGATCGAACCATGTAAAATTCTATGTGTCTATTTATAGTTTTTAGAATTTTAATCATAATTTTAATATCAAATGAGTTTAGATCTAGAAATTGATATCAAGATATGATAAGGGATGTGTTGTAGGAAATCCTGCAACTACATTTTGGCGCTAGAAACACTACCTGGTTCTTATTGGATTGAAGGAGATTCAAAGAAATTAATGACCGTCAAAGTTGGATCTCACTGGAAATTTAAGTTACAAGAGTAAAACAGGAGATTTAATGGAATATTTACATTAACAGACGACAAATAACATGAGCAGTTGAAAGCAAAGATAAGAAAGGACGGTGATGTCCAGGAGCAGATGATGATTGAGAAAAAGAATCATGAGAAAAGAAATCAAACGGAATCTTCGCTGATAATGAATCCTAAGAGGATATATCTCTCTTTTACTCTTTAAATCTTATTTGTCAAATTCACAGATTTAACGTTTTCAAACAAAAAATTTTTTTTTGACAAGATTCACACAAAATATTATGTTAGGATTTTTGCAAGATTGATATTTCTCCGAACCAAGATTTTAAACAAATTTTGAATAAATATTTTCTTTTTCATATACCAAATCTTGCTCTAAAAACCTGTTTAATTGATTTTGAAAATATTACACGTTTGAATTTCCATTTGATTTGGAATTTTACCAAAAAGCGAAATTGTAGGGATTACCAGCCATAAATTAGAGTTCATATTCTATATTGCTAATTGAATTAACTTGACTGCTTGTAGCGAAAAAAGAAAACAAAAAATTTCGCAATACATCAGTTAGCAACAAGGAAAGAATCAAGAGTGATCAAGCCAGCAACAGGCGGTGAATACATACTTCATGAATATGAACCAGCGAGAAGAAGAAAACATTGGTATGGAAAATTTAACTCGAGAAATGCAAACTCATCATTTTCATTAATTCATCATGGAACAAATTTATCAAAGAGAAAAGATCAGTTAAGGAATAAAAGATATAGAAGAATTTAACTTTATCAAAGGTTGCACCAAAGATCAATTATGTAATCATCAGCGAGATAAGGCAGCGACCATCCCAATTTTCCTAAATGAGAGTATAATGAAGAAAACTCACCTAAAGATTGCGAGGATATAGTATCACAAGTTATTACTCACAAGTTTGTATGATGTCAGTGTAAAAAATAATATTTTTATGTAGGGAGATTACATCATCAGAAGCTAGAGAGGATTGATACAACTCGTGACAACCGAAAACACGCAAAGAAAGAAACACCCATCTTTGTTAGAATGCAGTTATTCTACTTGTGCAATTTAAGAGTTGCGAGAAACGATGCCAAAAGGAGCACAATCAACTAAGAGAAACATCATTTTTCTAATGTTCTTGCGGTAAAGTACTGCGAGCAGCATCTTGAATCATTTCCAACATTGCCTATGGGATGATAACATAGTAAAGAAGAGAGGAGTTCGAAATAATCATTTCCAGCAGCTAAGAGATGATGGAAATAGGAAAGAAAACTTGAATCATTAATGAAGCAAGGAGTCCAAAGACGGAAGAAATGGAGTTAAAAGGATCTTAATAATTTCTTTCTCGCTTAATTACATTTGATATTATCAACATTTTTAAGGATCAAATGTTGTGGAAATTATTCTCATAGGACAAGAAGTTAATGGACAAAGAAGCGGAAGTACTGGCGAAGTTAATTTGAGAACGTAAGCAAGCAGCTACAAATAACTGCGAAGAATAAAAGCAAGGAGTGTAGTATCAACATGATAGCATCAGTTTAGCCAACGTTTAATACTCCAACGTTTATTAACAAGGTGGAAAAGAAAAAATGATTGAGAAAGATGACTCTAAATATCTCCTAAGTTAGCTAACGTTTAAGACTTTGAATGAAGTCTTATGAAATTTAAAGGCAGAAAGATGAGGTTGTGCGCATATGAGCATAAGCAGAATGACCAACTAAAGACGATGAGGCCGAACTGTATATGAACGGAGTGGAGAACATGGACATTAAGAGCTCCATTATAATTCCAGAGAAATTAGAAAATACTGTAGATAATTCATTACACGTATTTGATTAAACACCAATAGTTAATTCACACAAGAGGATTCAAAAAATGATTAATTAAATGACCAATAGTTATACTAAGAGAATCCATTATAGTTAATTCAACACAACACGGTAGCAAGAACAACTAACCTTAAGGAATCATTAGCAGCAGATAAACGGACACAATTTATAAAATTACTACGTCATCAAATTTCTGCAAGGAGATACTAGATCAAAGCTAGTCAGCTCTGTATTTCATCATCAAAATTGCCTACGAGCAACACATCCAAAGTTTGGAAAAGCGAATGAAGTAACAACAGCGAAGAAAAACAAAATACAGTTGTATTCCAGCAAAGAAGTCATTTCGTCTAAGTATAAGGGGCAATTAGCTGGCGAAGAGGAAAGTTCCAACAGAGTTTAATTGAGAGAAAAAAAAATGTTGATTAGGTAATCACACCAACACGTGTAGTTGTTTTCGATATGAAAATGGGCAACAACGATGGACAACAACTACGTAGTTTAAAATATTACTACATTTTAAACTTGTAATCACACCAATACGTGTATGAAGACAAAAAATTTAAAAAGAAGTTCATTTTCAAGAAGAAAATATTACCTGATCAACTACGTACTCATGCATTGTACGTACCAAAGTGAGAAAGAAGATCAACCATATAACCACCTTGTCATCAGTAGTGGTAAACCCATGATAGTTCATGAAGAAATCAATTGCGAGAATTAAAGGACAAAAACCAGCTAACTATCCAACTAGCACCAGCAAGCAGATGATATCTTGAGAGGAGCCCAATGATTTTTGTCAACTTCGCAGATTTTCTTAAAAATAAATGGACGAACAGAAACAAAGATGCACATGATGAGATGGCAAGAAACAAAGATGCACATCTACAGATGGGAAAAAGACACAAAGAAAAAAATAAGGACGTACATGGAGAAAAAGTAATAAGAGGACGGAAGTATGGCTTGCTTTCGCAGATAATTTTTTTTTTGCACAGTTGGTCACTAGCCAGAAGAAGAAGCTTAATATCACAAGATCGAGCCTCACCGCAACAATATTTTCTCCCGTTTTTTCTAAAGTTGCCTAACGAGAAGATAATAATAGTAAGATGACGATAGTGTAACTTTATTATGCAAGCAGAAGCTAGTACAGATGGTCAGTAGCGAAGATAATAAGTTCAATATCGCAGTAACAAGTAGCCCAGATGGTTAGAGAAGGAGT
Source organism: Papaver bracteatum (assembly GCA_023529315.1). NCBI lineage: Eukaryota > Viridiplantae > Streptophyta > Magnoliopsida > Ranunculales > Papaveraceae > Papaver > Papaver bracteatum. The sequence goes on along the minus strand of JAJJWX010005038.1, from coordinate 44,094 downwards.
ATGTAAACTAGAGGACTTGGGTTCGGATCTCCCTACTCGCAGAGAATTTTTTGCTTCACAAAGAGACGTTTATTCTGCAAAGAAGAAAGTTGGTGATTATTTCGCAAGTTAATTTCGCAAGAGGGGATTAGAACAATTGGTATGGTGCGAGAGTATGCAAGAGGCATATCAAGAATTCATTTCTCATTTCTTCTCAATTCATAAGCAAATCAAATACTTCGCGAGAGACGACAGCAACAGAAAATCACATGAAAGCTAAGTACCATTTCCTTGAATATTTTATTTACAGAAAATAAAAGATTTTTGATTTAATTTATAAAAAATATTCTATTTGCGATACAATCGCAAGATTTCAAAGATTTCAAAAGATTACAAAAAATGAAATCATCGCAATTTTTTTTTACAAATCTCCAAAATTTTCAAAGATTTCCAAGATTATAGAAAACGAAATTATCGCAAAAAATTCTAAAAATTCTAAAATTTTAAGATTTACAAAGAGCGATACAATCGCAAGATTTCACAGATTTCTCTAGAATACTTCTTTTACAGAAAAAGATTTTTGATTTAACAACGCGATACAATCGCAAGATTTCTAAGATTTCAAAAGATTTTAAAGAATATTTACTTCCAATATGATGTTATGAGAATGCAAGAAGAAATGGAAGAAATGAAAGACTGAATGAAAGAATAAAGAAATGCGAAGCTATCGCAAGAAACGCGAATACAATTTCGCAGAGACATAAGAATGAGACGAACCTTTATGGCGTACACCCTAGTTCGCGAATACAATTTCGCAAGAGGCAAATGTAAGACCTAATAGTGCGTTGTAGGACCAGAATATCGCTACAACACTTCTCTGCGAGATTAACAACACTTCCCAGCGAGCATCACCGCAAGATCTTCAATTACACTTTGCAAGTGTCACAAAAGCAGTCAACAGATGACGTAATAACTGACGATTGAAGAAAACATGAGAAAAGCATGTTTGTCCCGCGATGGTTACAAAGCTTGCGAGAATGAACATCGTAACTATCGCGGTACAATCGCAGAACCAATCCGAAATAAGAGGAAAACTTAGTTGTCATCCACTATGTAACTACCCTATAAATATAGACCCAATATGTCCAGAAATGGATGATGTATTTTTGAGAGTTAAGAAAGTCTTGAGGAGAGAGAAACTTCAAGAGAATAGTTGTAATCTTGAATTATTCCATTTGTGTAAACATTTCTGAGAACAAAATAATAAAGTGTCATTTTTAATCTTCAATTGTGAGTTGAATATAGCAAGATCATAACAAGGGTGTAGTGTGGGATTTCCTGCAACTACATTTTGGCGCCCGAAACAGGGAGAATCAAGTTAAGAAATCTTTAATTACAATTTGAAGATTTGAAGAAATTGTTAGAGTTGAAGAAATGGCTAGAAGAAGAAGAAATACATCAGAAACCACCAACAACTGTAAGGAGGAGTAAAAGACTTGCAGGAGGAGAAACAAATGAATTAGGAGAATCTTTAAGGATAAGAACAAGAAGAAATAGAACAAGGATTGAAGGATAAGATCAAATTCCACAACCAAATCAACAAACACCGATACAAAATAGAAATGTGGATTATGATAGAGTGAGTGTGCATACTTGGAGATCGGATTCGATGGAAGATGTAGAAGATCAACAATTAAGAGACGGAAGAAGAGAAGAAAGAAATCAAGGAGTGGTTGAAGGATTAATTCATGGAGAAGGAGAAAATGAAACAACAGATGATCCAAGACAAAGAATACAAGAGGAAAGAAGATTAAAGGCGGAAGAGCGTGCAAATTTAACAAGACAAAATCACGAGTTGAGAATGGAGAATTTGAGATTACAAAATAGAAGATCAAGAAGTACTGTTAGATCGAATTCAAGATCATTAAGAGAAGAATTAAGGCGAAATTCCCCAATAAGAAATGCTAGAGGAAATGCAAAATCTAAATGAATAGCAACATCATAGAGAAGAAGAGGTAATAGAAGATCGCCATGATCCGCGTGGCGAAACTTTGGATAATAGACTTAACAACAGAAATCAAGAGGGAAGAAACAACCAAAATTATAAAGATAATCCAGAAGAAGGTAGGATGATATTACATGGGCGAGAGATCCAGAGAAATCGAAGAATAATTGAGGAAGAAATTGAGAGACATTATGCTGAACAAGCACGACTAGCTTGCGAGATAGAAAGATTAAGGGCAGAAGTAGAAGAATAAGATTTCCAAGAGGCAGTACGACAGAATAACCATGAAAATCGAGAAAGGAGACGTACACAAAATTGTTATAATAATAATATTCAGGAAGAGTATGATAGAATACAAAGGTGAATAGAAAGACAGCGAAGAGAAATGATGAGAAATGAAGAAATTCGCAGAGAAGTACAGCTGCGATTGCAAGAATAATGTGATGCAGAAGATCGCAGAAGAAGGAATGTGGGTGTAGATGAATACACACAAAATCTCGCAAGACAAGAGGTACATGAACGCAGGAGAAGGGAAGCTGCATTAAAAAGACCGATGGAACCAAATTCAACGGCGAATGAGCAAATTTTAAGAGAATTAGCAGAGATGAGGGGAATAATAAATAACAGAAGAGGAGGAGGTAGAAGGAAACTTGATGAAGCTATTGAAGAAGCTGCAAGAACTCCATTCACTCAAGAAGTACAATTAAGAGGAATACCTCTAAAGTGCAATTTACCAGCATTAACCAGCATTTTTGATGGAACTACCTGTGCCGTACAACATGTTAAGGCTTATGTTAGGTGTATGCTGCAATGGGAGAATCATGATGCTGCATTGTGCAATTATTTTGCATCTAGCTTAACTGGCGAGGCGCTAAAATGGTTTGAGGGATTTCCAAAAAATACTATAACTTCTTTTGATCATTTACAAGCTACATTTCTGGGAGCATATATAAGCAACAATTCATCGCGGCCAGGTATTGAAGATGTGTTTGGGTTAAAGCAGAGGGTTGGTGAGAGTCTGAAACATTTAACTATAAGATGGAAGACAATGTGCAGCGAGATGGCAGGAAGAGTAGATGAGAGATATCTTATCTTGTCTTTTATCAATGCAATGTTCGCAACCAATCTGTTGTACAGACAAATTTTCAGAATCAAGAATACAATCACTATGACTGAGCTACGAGAACTACAAGAAGAATACATTGCTTTGGAGGAGAAACAAAATGAAATGGAATCATATCCAATCGCAAACACCAGATCAGTAGCGTCAAATGGAAGTTTACTTCCTAAAATGATTAACAATGTGGAGAGCACCTCGCAGGCACAACAAGAGAAAGTGGTGATTGATAATCAACAAAAGTTGGTAGCGATGGGAAGTCGAGATCAAGAAGAGTATGAAAGGGAGAAAAATTATTACAATCGCGGCGGAAATAGTAAGATTCAAAGGCTTGATCAGCCGTAAGAAACCTATGGTGAACAGAGGCAAAATAACTTTAGGGGACAAGGTAATCAGAAGATAATATGGGAAGAAATTAAGATGCCACCTCTAAATGCTAGTATAGAAAAGATTTGGGAGGCTATTATTTTGATGGAAAATATACCATCACCATGGAATATGGGAAAAGAGCCACATCCTAATAATCATAGTCGAGAATTTTTTCCTTACCATCACTTTCATGGTCACACAGTAAATGATTGCAGGAATGTAAAGAGAATAATTTTAAGGATGATTGACCAAGGAAAGTTAAACCACTTTTTAGTAGGACATCCACAATCTCAGCGGTTACCTCCAGCACCAGAAATTCGCAGGGTGAATACTATAAAATGAGCAGAAATATTCGTAATAGAAGTTGGGGCTAAAGCAAATAATTTGTTTTGTAACTCCATTGTACATTCTTACAGAACTATCGAGGATTTCCATGATAATGTTCTAAGCAGAGTCTTCGCGAGGGACACAGATGGCATAGAAATAATGAATATAGCGAGAGCCTTTCCACTAGAAGAGTGGCAAAAGCAAACTATATCTTTCACTGCACAAGAAGCACCAGAACCTGGCGAGCAGCATGATAACCCGTTAGTGGTAAGATTAGAGATAAATCCAAAGCAAGCAGAAGAAGATGAAGAAAATGATGATAAAACTAAAGATTCTTGGGCCATCAACATGGTTTTAATAGATACTGGGAGTTCAGTTGACATCTTATTCTATCATACCTACAAGACCATGGGTGGGAGAGACGAAGATCTAATACCATCAACGTATAAAATCTATGGTTTTAATGGTACTGCTAACAAACCCAAAGGGGAGATTACAATGCGAATTCCATTAAAGGGCTTATCTTCTACAATCCTATTATGTGTTGTTGACATTGGATCACCTTACAATGCTTTGATTGGCAGACCTAGGTTGCACGGAATCTTGGGTGTGGCATCAACTTATCATCAATGCATTAAGTTTCCACATCCAAAGGGTGTTGGAGTTATTAAAGGAGATTGGGGAGAAAGCAAGAAATGCTATGAAATTGACATGGAAACCTGCGAAGAAAGATCTGCGAGAAATAGAAATTGGAAACAAAATGACAAGCAGAAACAAAGAGGTGACAAATTGATGGTCGATGCAATAGAACAGCGAAAAGATAAAATGATGCAGAATCAATCTTCACTAAAAATAACAATAAGATGAAGGTGACAAATTAATAGCGAGCGCCTCGCAAATGAAGAGAAAATAGCAAAGCGCAATAATAAGGCAGCGATAGAAAACAGTAAGTAGAGAGGTAAAAGCAATGAAAGTTAAGAAGTTTATAAATGGTTTGTTTGAAGAAAGTGTAATTGAAAAGAATACCTTGTTTGAAAGAGATTGCTGAATTATGCAAGAAGAAAGCAGATTAAAGAAATGAAATTTTAACAGAGTTTCAATACTCGCAAGAGAGGCGAATGAAATATCGCAGATATTAATAAAATGGGATGAACCTTTATGGCGTGCACCCTAGTTCGCGAATACAATTTCGTAAGAGGTGAATGTAAGACCTAATAGTGCGTCATAAAAGGGGGTATCTCTTTACATGACTCAGGGATAAGGATATACCGCTGCTGGAACCTGAGTTATGCAGATGTTGGGGTTAAAGAAAACCTATCCAGGAGAGAGACCTTGGATTCCCAACTATATAAGGTTATACCCTGGTTGGGCGACTAAGGATCTCTTATAAGGAGTGCAGAGTATGATCAAGGCACCGAGGTACACGGTTGAATCAAGGGTTCCTTGGGCGTACGAAACTACCCTGGACATCCTTGGCAAGTCTTGGCTATGATGCACTCGTCCCGAAGAAAACCCCACCTAGGGTGTAGTCTTGTAACTATAAGCCATATAGGCATAAAGGACAAGAGGCTGCGAAAATAACTGGTTGTTGGAAAATCTGGATGGGAGGAGCTAGTCTTGTATGGCCGATGTGCCCTCATTGAAGGGGCAACCAGGGGGAAGATAAGGGCGACACCCTCCATTAGGGAGCTGATAAGTGTCTAAAGACGGCAATGTCATGGGGATTTATGATCGAAAGAACGTTTAGGCCTGTCATATTATCGCGTGACATAAATTATACAGAGGCAACAAGCCAAAAGAGAAAAGTTAAGATGAGATCAATGGGTTTTTACATGAAAGTGTAAAGACGTCCTGCGATTTCATCGCAAGACGACAATGTCATAAGGTTTAATTCTTGCAAAAGAGTTTATACTTATCATATTGTCGTAGAGATATTGAAAAAATATTGATAAGACAAGATCAGTGGGTCAATACATGTAAATGTAACGACGTCCTGTGATTTTGTCGCAGAAAGGAAAAATGTGGCAAAATAAGAAATTTAATTAGGAAGGCATAATAAGACCATAAGATTATTGCGATCATGCTCGCAGAATTTATGCAATTGTTGCTAACGATAGCATCGCCAATATTGAGGCAAATTTAGTTTGATTTACAACTAATACCTAATCTCTACTCAATTTTTTCATATTACAGATGAATAATAGAGGCAAGTATGGGAATGCATAGAATGATGAAATTATTATTCATCCATCATATGATAAAATTGCATAAGATATTATTAAATGATACATTTATACAGATAATTAAAGGATAATAATTGGGTTGATTGATTATGTTGCAGAAAAAAGAATTATTTTCTAATTCGTACAGATAAAGCAAAAGAAATTTGCACATCAAGATTGGAGAAATTCGCAGCAATATTACGAGAAGCATAAAATAAATGTACAAAATTACAAGGAAGAAAAAGAGAAGAAATAGAACTAAGTAGATCCATCACCACCTTCATCAGATTTCTCTTCTTCTTCAGACTTCTCCTCATTACCAGATTTATCGTCTTCATTATTATCATTATTATCTCTATTTTCGTCAGATTTCTCTTCCTCGCCAGATTTTTCTTTATCATTATCATCTTCACCAGAATCCTCAGTCTCTCTGTCAGAAATAACAAGATTTGGAGTTTTTGTTGGAATCTCCTTTGCAAGATCAGGGTACGTAGAGTAAGGAATATCATGATCATCACAAACCAATTTAACGGCATTATTGCGGACAGCAACAAGAGAGCTATTAAAATTCGTGGTAGTAATTCTAAATTGTTCTTTCAATCGTGAATACTTCTCATTGCGAGCAGTAAGACTATTTGCGAGTTGATTCTTTTCAGCTTCAAGTTCTAATATTCTTTTAAGACATCTCTTTTCAGATCATGCGAGTATACAACAACAGGTTGGAAATTTTATAAGGAAGAATAATAAAAACAAGACATCGATAAGGAGGAACGGTTAACAATCTTCTCTTTCAGAAATCATGTCCTTAATTAAAGCTTCTTGTTCAGCATGAAGACTAACATCTACACCTAAATTATTTCTGGCATTATCAAGAACCATCGCAGCCCAAGAAAATTCATCATCACTATTAATAAGAAGACGAGAGCGAACTTGAGTTTCCCTCACAAGAAGATCTTTATTCTCGCGGATAAGTCTATCTCTTTCCATTTGGATGCTAAGAAGAGTTTCATGGAAATCATCTAGGGCCTTAGTTCCATTTTTAATTGCTCGATCTTTCTCGTCAATAAGATCACTATTCTTACTTCTTAATCTATTGATTTCTTCTTTTGAATCAAGATAATGGCGTTTAAACTTATTAGTTAAACTTAAATTGAATCTGTGTTCAATCTTTAAAAGATTAAGTTTGGATTTAAGTTCATCTATAGAGAGGGACCTAATTTGATCATCTGAGAAACTACTTAAAGAATTATTAAGGTGATCAAGAAGGGTACTCTCGTCTACGGGTTCAGGAAAAGATTGGAGGAATGAAGCCTCGTCAGTAAGACCATAAATGTCTACAAAAATGGTTGCTTGAATAAGCTGCGATAGGATGAGAAGAATTAAAAGATAAAATAAATAAATCATACCATAGATTTGTTGATTAGTTTTATCAAGATCAGAGATTTTGTGCTTATCAACTGAAGCTTCAGTCTCCAGTTGCTTATTTTTCCTACGAAGCTCAGCAACTTCAATTTCTAGTTTTTTTTTATCCTGGCAAAGATTAACAGCTTTCTTTTTATAAATAATACGTCTATTATCCAAATCAGAAGCAACATCAAAAGAAGATCTTCCAACCTACGATAGAACTATATAAGTTAAGATCTGGTAAAAATATCAACAAATATATAAAAAGGATAAACAAGTAAAAACATACCAGGATGCCAAGTGAATTTAAGAGACTTGGAGTCAGCGATCTTGAAACCCTGCGAAGGGAGTCATTATCGGCTAATATGGGAGCATCGCAGATTTTGGTGAGGGACTGAGATATTTCATTAATAGCTTCATCTCCATACTCATTTGGGATACCAAATATATTCTTGCCAAATTTTTTGGATAGTTGAGTCATTGCAGACTCAGAAGAGGAAGAATCCTTTATGGAAGGAACGTTATTATAAACGCCGAAATTATCATTATCGTTGTCCTTGTCGAGATCCACACTTAAATTTTCTGGGATAGATTGAGGAGTTGAAGAAGAATAGAGTTGGGGTTTTCTTCTCTTTAAGGGAAGATCGTCAGATCCCTCACTGCGAGGAACAGTAGGTTTCCCTTTGGGAGGAGCAGTAGATCTCCCCTTGTGATCAACTGTGGACTTCACTTTGGTTCTCGCAGGCTTTATTGGTTCTAATTCTTCGATTTCCTGTGAACACAGATAAAGATAAGAAATAGGGGCTACAATATATTGTTAAAGCTAATGAAACGATATTTCTTACTTCATCTGTGAAATATTTAAGAGCTAAGAAAGTGTTGGGTTTCCTAAAAGCCTGGTAGCTGAGTTTCATCCTGTCAATCTGGAAAAGATTGAAGTAATTAGCGAAAATGTAAAAACGTAGGGAAGATAGTGAATAATAATTATACAAAAGACCGGAGAGAACATACCTCTTTAGTTCTTTCAGGCCAGTTGAAGACCCAAGGTTGATATTCTGAAAGATTCGCAGGTAATGCGCGAGAACCAAAAATATAAGAACCTTCAAGACATAACGGAAAAATAAACCACTTATCATCGATGGAGTGGAGAGGGCCTTGATTAGTAGATGTATGCCAATCAATGTCTAGCATAAGAGCTTTATCATCAGCGATCATTTCTTTCTTCAAGCGAACACCCCAGCAAGTGCTATCCCTCTTCATAGGGACTATTTTGTAATTTTCAAAGAAATTATCCACAGTATAATCTGCAGAAACAATGGGAACATCTTTAAATTGAGGATTCTTCGCAGCTTCAGGGTAGCGAGATCCTTTATCAGCACCGCGAGAAGCATATTCAAGCAGCAATCGAATACAATCTCCACCCAATTGATATATCGCTCGCGATAACCTCTCGTCAGAAATTATTTCATAGAATAGTGGAAGTTTCGGATCATAGAGAGGAATGGGAAGACCAGCTTCAAGTTGACCTAGTGATACTATAACCTTCTCGCGAGAGCATTGATAATCAGTGAATAATTTGAGAGAAAGTTTGGATTTAGGGTTCTGATTTGGAATTGTAGACAGAGTAAAACCTTTGCTTTTGAATTTTTCTTGCATCTCGCCAAAAGCAACCAAATTTTTAGCACCAGCAGCAACCATTTTCGAGTATGGGAATGAAGGAAAAGGTTAAAAAATAAGAAGGAAATCACAGCGATAACAAACGCGCAATTTGCGGAAGAACAGTAAATTTGCAGAGAAGTTACGCAAAGAAAGAAGGAGAAAGCAAAAAGAGGAAAATGGGAGAATGAAAGGAGTATTAATAGAAGGAGAAATTTTTTGAGAAGATAAACGCAATTAATGCAATTAGAGAACGTGAACGGTTAGATTGCGACGGTTTAAAAGGACGTGTCAAAAATTGAATGGAAGAAAAGATACGAGAAGACAGCTGGCGAAGAATATAGAAACGTGTCAAAACAGAAGAATGCAAAAAGTTAAGCAGTTGCAGGATTATAAAAAATACAGTTCTCATATCTTTTCTTCTTCGCAGAAAATACAGTTCTCATATCCCCCCCCCCCCTCTCATGATGAAAGTTGTGAAAAAAGGAGATACTCAAGATTTTGGATGTGTGTGTTATCTACCCCATATCCGATAGCAAGTAGGTAAGCCCGGTACAAGTTGTACCAAGGAAATCAGGTGTGATGGTGGTGGAGAATGATAAGAACGAACTTGTCCCAACTCGTGTGCAAACCGGTTGGAGGGTTTGTATTGATTATAGGAAACTGAATGCCACCACTAGGAAGGATCATTTTCCATTACCTTTTATTGATCAAATGCTTGAACGTTTAGCTGAAAACTCTAACTATTGCTTCCTTGATGGTTATTCAGGTTACAATCAGATTGTGATAGCACTGGAAGATCAATAGAAAACCATTTACACTTGTCCTTTTGGTACTTTTGCTTATAGAAGGATGCTTTTTTTCTTGTGCAATGCTCCAGCTAACTTTGAAAGGTGTATGGTAAGTATATTTTCTGAATACGTTGAAAACATAATCGAAGTGTTCATGGACGACTTTAGTGTCTTTGGTGATTCATTTGACCTTTGCTTGAACAATTTGTCATTAATCCTTGAACGATGTGTTGAAATAAACCTTGTGATGAATTGGGAGAAGTGCCATTTTATGGTAACTCATGGCATAGTTTTAGGCCATACAATATCTTCTAAAGGCTTGGAAGTTGATAAATCTATGATAGACCTTATTCGTGCTCTAACCCCTCCCACTACGGTGAGGGAGATACGTTCTTTTCTTGGTCATGTAGGTTTTTATCGTAGATTTATCAAGGATTTTTCCAAGATAACATCACCACTTTGCAACTTATTACAAAAAGATGTGGTTTTTAACTTTGATCAAAAGTGTATGGCGGCATTCAATTGTTTAAAAGAACTTTTTATTTCAACCGCTATCATTAAACCACCGGATTGGAGCAATATTTTTGAGCTTATGTATGATGCAAGTGACTATGTGATTGGTGCGTTGCTTGGGAAACGTGTGGGGAAGATACCTCATGCTATTTATTATGCTTTTAGAACATTAAATGAGGCCCAACAAAACTACACAACCACTGAAAAAGAGTTGTTAGCTATTGTTTTTGCTTTGGAAAAGTTTCGCTCTTATCTCATTGGTACAAATGTTGTTGTCTTTTCTAATCATGCAGCACTTAGGTACTTGTTAATGAAGATAGAAGCGAAACCGAGGCTCATACGATGGATTTTACTCTTGCAAGAGTTTAATATTGAAATCAAGGACAAGAAAGGAATTGATAACACCGTTGCGGATCACTTAAGCCATCTTGCTCTGTACAAGGAAGCTATCCCATTACGTGAAAGTTTTCCGGATGAGAAACTATTCTCAATTGCCTTTGGAAAACCATGGTATGCTGACATTGTGAATTACTTGGTGTCTAAACAAATCCCAAAGAACTTGTCTCATGCTGAGAGGGACAAACTTAAGAGGTTAGAGAAACGATACATATGGGATGATCCATACTTATGGAAACATTATAGTGACCAAGAATTACGAAGGTGCGTTCCCGAATATGAATTTCAATCTATCTTATCTTTTTGTCACTCTTATGCTTGCGGAGGACATTTTGGAAGTAAGGGAACCGCTCACAAGGTACTTGAAAAAAACTGATGGGTTAAAATTTGCGAGGAGAATCAGACTGAGTTGAGCTCTATAAATCGGCGATAAACTCAGTTCAAAATTTTCTTCGATCTTCATGTCTCTTCATTAATTCTTTGTTAGTTTTAGGTATTTCTGGTTTTGGAAATTTAGTAATTCAAATCATTGGGTACTAATGGATCTTCACTGAAAGAAATCGTTGATAATATGGCAGAGAATAAGTCAGATGAGGTTTTGAGGGTTGTTAACATTACAAAAGCTTCAGAAAAGTATCCTTCGATTTCTTTGATTGATGATCAAGGAGATATTAGGTATGATTCATGGAAGTTTTCTCTGATAGGTAGATTGGATTTCCTTCGAATTAAGTATGCATATGCGATGAATATTTTAAAAGGTCAATGGAAATTATCTGGTAGTTGTCATTTAATCCCTTTGGGTAAAGGTTTTTTCACAATTAAGCTTTCTAATGAAGAGGATAAGAATTATATTTCAAATTATAGATGGGATGTTCAAGATCAGGTATTAAGAACTAGAAAATGGATTCCCAATTTTAGACCTGAAAATCAAAGAACCTCTCATGCTTTAATATGGGTTTCTTTACCTGGATTAAGTTTGGAATATTGGGATGAGAAAACTTTATTTACAATCTGTGATGCAATTGGAAATCCGGTTAAGGTGGATGAAGCTACTCTTAACTTTTCAAGTGGGTATGAAGCAAAGGTTTTGGTTGAGCTGGATCTATCCAAACCAATTCCAAATAAGCTCTGGATTATCACTAAGCATGGTAGTTTCCCACAAGGAATAGTTCTTAATAAAATACCAAAGTTCTGTTCTCATTGTAAAATTGTTGGCCATAACTTAGTTGAATGCAGATTCAAGCATAACATTGATAAGGAAAAACCCACAGTGGTACCAGAGGATAGAGTTGAGAAGCCTTCTAGTGAAAGTCAGAATTTGAGGACAAAGAAATCTTTTGATATTTGTCCACCTTTAAACTTGCCAGAAGTAGGGTCTCCTAACAATGAGATTCCTATCACTGAAGGAAGATTTAGTTCTCTAAAGGACTTAGAAGTTATTGAAGAAGAAGTTAATACTGAAAGAGCTCCACAAGATATCCTTACTCCAACAAAAATTCTTCAAATGGTGGAAGACAATGCATTGGAAATAAGTGTGATTAAGTTTGTAAATGGCAAAGATGGCACAGTCTCTTCTGAAAGGGTCCCAATAACTTCTTGGTCTAGAGTTGTTCAGAAGCCTTCATCTCATACAAAATCTGGGGAAACTGAGAATACAACAAGTCAGGTAAATATTACTTCTACTTCAAATGTTACACAATCCAGTCAGTTAAATACTAGTTCTAATGCAACAAGCTCACAGTTGCCCAGTAAATAAAATTTTAGAAAGAACCAAGGAAAAGGAGGCACTATAGGCCTCCAATCCAAGAAATGAGAGTCCTATATTGGAATTTAAGAGGCCTTAAAAGATCCAGGTCTCAAAATAAATTAAGAGCTCTAATAAATCAATTCAATCCTTCTGTAGTTTTGGTGGCAGAATCTAAGGTTTTTTGTTCTTCTCTTTTTTGCAGTAAGATGAATTTACCAGGAATGCAATGTATGGTGATTCATAACTCAATAGAAAATAAAAGGGTAATATTTGGGTGTTTTGGAATAAAATTTTACCTACTCCTTCAGTAGTGTCTATGTCTAGTCAAATGGTTACAGTGCATATTGGTGGTGTTCTTGTATCTGGAGTTCATGCTCATGTGGGATCTGTTCAGAGGAGAATCTTATGGGATGAGATAGAGGCTATTAGTGGTCTTAATTTGCCATGGTTAGCAATTGGAGGTTTTAATGCAATTACTTCAGTGGAAGAAAAAATTGGAGGTAAATCCCCTAAAAGGAGTTCAATGATGGAGTTTAATAATTATCTTGATACTTGTGCACTTATACAAGCTCCTAAAACTGGTCTTATGCATTCTTGGTCTAATTGTCAACATGGTAGCAGAAGAATCTTGTGTAATCTGGACAGAGATGTATTTAATCAGTTATGGTTACAAAAATTTGATGGTTGGGAGTATAAAGTTGGTTTAAGAGTGGCTTCAGATCATGCTCCTCTCCTTGGTGGGTGTGTTAATATTCCCAAACCTATCAATGCTCCAATGCGATTTTAAAAAATGTGGCTAGAGCATCCAAACTTTATGGATGTTGTAAAGAAGTGTTGGTCTGAAAAGGTGGTTGGTGATCCTGCTTTTGTGTTTCAACATAAGCTTAAAAAATTAAAAAAAGTTCTAAAAGATTGGAATTGGAATGTTTTTGGTAATATAAATGTTCAATTTAAAGAAGCTGAAGCAAAAGTTCAAGAGGCTATGATAAAATCTGATACTAATCCTTTTGATAAAGAAGCACTTGACAATTTGGTGGAAGCTCAGAATGTGCATAGTTCTAAAGAAGCTCAATTTCATACTTTTTTGAAACAAAAAACAAGAAACAAATGGATAAAGGAGGGAGCTGCTAATATAGGTTTGTTACATGCAAAAATCAAGATTAGGCAAACAAGAAACAACATCAGTGAACTTGAAGATCAGAATGGAGATATAATTTCAGACCAAAAGAAAATTTCAGAAGAACTGATTAAATATTTTAAACAAAAATTTAAGTACCATGAAGTGGAAGAGGTTGATCATATGTTACATGACATTCCAGCAGTAATAACCAGTGAAGATCAGAAAATGATTGAGAAGATTCCAGATGAAGAAGAAATTAAAGCCACATTATTTGATATGGACCAAGACAGTACTTCTGGACCAGATGGGTTTTCAAGTTGTTTCTATAGGTCTTGCTGGGATATCATACATCAAGAAGTAGTTGGAGCAATTCAATTCTGCTGGAAGAGAAGGTTTATACCTAAAGGTCTCAACTCCAACTTTTTAGTACTCATTCCAAAAACTGAAGGTGCAAGAAAACCAGGTCAATTCAAACCTATAGGGCTGAGCAATGTATCCTTCAAAATCTTCACAAAATTTTTGGCAACTAGAATTGGTAACCTAATGCATAAATTGGTATCTCCTCAGCAAGTGGCTTATGTCAAAGGAAGATGTATTCAAGATCAGATAATTCTAGCTTCAGAACTTGTAAATGAAATGTCATGTAAAAGGAGATGTGGTAATGTAGCTTTAAAGCTGGACATTTCCCAAGCTTATGATTCTGTCAGTTGGGAGTTTCTTTTCTTGGTACTGCAGAAATTTGGCTTCTCCAAAGATTGGTGTGATTGGTTGCAGATCTTAGTTCAGTCAGCTAGAATATCTATCATGGTTAATGGTGGGCATTGTGGTTTCTTTTCAGTGGGTAGAGGATTGAGGCAGGGAGACCCTTTATCCCATATTCTTTTTGTATTAATGGAGGAAGATTTGAGTAGAAGACTCTCTCAGTTGGTTCATAATGGTTCTATTTGTCCTATGGTAGTAAGGAAAGGTATTCACCCAACTCACTTATTTTTTGCAGATGATGTTTTCATTTTTATTAATGGATCTAAAAAAAGTATCTTAAATTTAATGCAACTCTTTGAAGATTATCAGAAATGTTCTGGGAAAATTATAAATAAAACTAAAAGTAAGTTGTTCATTGATGGTACTTCTGAGTTGAGGAAATTGTAAATTAAAGAGATGATTCAAATGGAAAAGAAGTGAGTTCCCTGATAAATATTTGGGTGTAGTTCTTATTCAAGGAAGAGTGAAAACCTCCACATTATTGCCAATGGTTGAAATGATGCAAAAAAGCTAGCAGCTTGGAAGCGTAAACTGTTGTCTTTTGGGGAGAGATTGGTATTGATAAAGTCATTTCTAAGTAGCATTCCTATGTATTGTATGGCTATTTATAAATGGCCATCTTCAGTCATTAAAACTTGTGAGAAGATTATGATAAATCTTATTTGGTCATGGATGAAGATATAAGGAAATATCATAAGTTTTCCTGGAAGAGAGTGTGTACTCCACTGAGTGAAGGAGGTTTGGGAATTTCAAGACTTGAAGTCATAAACAAGGTATTTTTCATAAATATGATATGGAAGATAAATAAGTCACATGAGGATTGGGCTCTATTTTTCATGAAAAATACAAAGACAAAAATGGTTAGTGGAGTACAAAATGGCAAAAATCTTCTATGTGGCTAGGTTTAAAATGGGCCTGGAATTCACTAAAGGATGATGTCAGATGGATAATTAGTGATGGAACCAACATATCTGTATGGTTTGATCTGTGGATTGGGGACAGTTCACTCATTGACAGATTTGGATTCACAGATTATATTGCTGCAAACATCAATTTGAAGATCTTAGATATTTGGTGAATGGTGAATGTTCATTGGATACTGAGCTTCAATTGTTGATACACAATCTTAGACCATTTGAAGTAGTAGGAAGGGATGATATGCAAATTTGGACTGGGAACTTGAATGGTGAATTTTCAGTTGCAGCAACTACTAATAAATTAAGGCATATAGAACAGCCAGTAAGTTAGTGTAGATATATTTGGAAGAACTTTCTTCATCCTTCTATGGCTAGCAATATATGGAAATTGATTCAGGGTGTGTATACTGATGATCTTACAATGATAAAAAATGGATATGACATGGTTTCAAGATGATGCATCTATGAAGAGGAAGAAGATAGCATGGTTCACTTGCTGTGGAAATGCAAATTTAGCACTGAGATCTGGAGGTGGATATGTTCTATATTCAACTTTCAAATTCCTAAATCCTTTGATGATGTGTGGAAGAGAGCAAAAAATGTTAGTCCTTTAGTCAAAAAAGTTTGGATTTGTGCAGCTTGTATCATTATTAAAGAGTTATGGTTTCAGAAGAACAAAAAAATCTTTGAAGACACAAAGCCAAATATGCAGAGATTTAAATGCATAATACTAAAGTTGGTGCATGAAAGTGGTTTGAGAATCAGTGGAACTAAATGGTGTCAGAACTATGATCAGCAGATCATCAATGCTTTTGATTTGGGGATTAGGAATTCCAAGTTTCAGGTTATTAAAAAATGTTGTTAGATTCCTCCTGAACTAGGAGTTGTTATGTTTTGTTGTGATGTCTCATCCTTTGGCAATCCAGGATCTGCAGGTTTTGGAGTTGTAGATATAGACTCAAATTGTCAGGTCCTGGCTACCCTCTTTGGTGGTATAGGTATTGCTACAAACTTTCTTGCAGAATATTATGGTGTCATGAATGCTTTGGAGATGGATGTTCAATGGAAACTGCAGGATATTATTATTGTTTCAGATTCAAAAACAGTTCTTACAGAATTTTCTCAGGGAAAGGTACCTTGGTTTCTTAAAGGTAGATGGAAAAAGGCACAAGAAAAAGTGTTGAAAGTAAGATACTATCACTGCTACAGGGAAGTAAATTTCTCTGCAGATAGTGTTTCCAAAAAAGGAGCTTCTCTAGCAGCAGGAGAAAGGATGCTATACATGGGGAGACCTTCTTATCTTCCAAGAATTTAAATGCCTGATGTGGACTACTTCAAATTTTGCTAGGAAAAGTTTTTAATTTCAGTTTGAGATGTTTTTACTTTTCTTTCATTAATTTTCCCCCTTGTAATTAATCATTAACATTTTTGAAAGTTTAATAAAATTTTATGTGATTCAGAAAAAAAACAACAAGGTACTTGAAAGCGGTTGCTATTGGCCAACCTTGTTCAAGGATGCATATACATTTTGTACAACTTGTGATGGGTGCCAAAGAACGGGCAATCTAGGTTCCCGAAATCAAATGCCACAAACTTTTATTCAATGTATTGAAGTTTTTGATGTGTGGGGTGTTGATTTTATGGGCCATTTTGTCAACTCTCATGGGAACTTTTATATATTAATTGATGTTGATTATGTCTCTAAATGGATGGAAGCTAAGGCCACCCCAACTAATGATTCTAAAGTGGTTTCATATTTTGTGCAAGCTAATATTTTTGCAATGTTTGGAATTCCAAGAGCCATAATTAGCGATGGGGGTTCACACTTCAAAAACAGGTTCTTACAAAGCTTGTTGAAGAAGTATAATGTGTCACACAAGATTGCAACACCTTATCATCCCCAAACAAATGGACAAGCCGAGGTTTCTAACCGGGAGGTGAATCCAACAAGGAAAAATTGGAGTATGCAACTTAATGATGCTTTGTGGGCTTATAGAACTGCATACAAGACACCTATTGGGATGTCTCCCTTTAGGCATAGTAAACCTTGTCACTTACCCGTTGAAATTGAGCATAAGGCGTTTTGGGCTATATTAACCAATGCAATATGGAGATGGATGGTGTTGGAAATCAAAGGAAGTTACAACTCCAAGAGCTAGAAGAGCTTCGAAATGATGCATTTGAAATCTCACGCATTTACAAAGAGAAAACGAAGGCCTTTCATGATACTCTGATTTCCAGAAAACAATTTTTTGTGGGGAAGAAAGTGCTTTTGTTTAATTCTCGCTTGCATTTATTTCCGGGTAAATTAAGGTCACGTTGGGTTGGACCTTTTATTGATACTAATGTGTTTTCTCATGGTGCAGGAGAAATTCGTAGCATGGCTACAGGAAAGGAACTTAAAGTTAATGGGCACCGGTTGAAACCATATTATGAGAATTTCACTTCCTAAGTGGTGGAAGGAGTTAACTTTGTGGAAATACTCCCTCTGGAGGAGTCATAGAAAGCAAGGAGATAGTCGGGCTACCGACTTTAAACTAAGCGCTACATGGGAGGAAACCCATATGATGAGTATTTCTTGTCTTGTATTTATTTTTCTGATTTCTTGTCACATTTTATCATGTAGGATTCCCCACCTTGATTTACTTTGGATGACTCAATTTACATTGAGGACAATATAAAGTTTAAGTGTGGGGGAGTGGTTAAGCATTTGCATTGTAAAATTTTCATGAAATTTTCAACTTTTGTATAAATTAGTGAATACAAAACTCCAACTTGTAGTTAGTTTAGAGTCACATAGTATACATTTCGCTAGGATTACATCGAGATTCTCATAAGAGTGACTGAACTTAGAGATGACAGAGAACGTGATCGAGTTTCTTACTTGTATGAGAGTTAAAGTTGGATTTAACCATGCCTGTGGAAAATTAGGTGGAGACTGGATTCGGTATTAGAGTTGTGATCTCCTATAGTGGAGACTACCTATGTTACATCATGAGAGGGACCGACCTTCACTTATTTGTTCGTGTCTAAATATGTGTTTTTAGAGTATGTGTCACCATACATAAACTCCGGATAGAATGGTGAGCTACCCAACCTCCCACCAATAGAAGCACTATTTTGATCTCTTGAGTGTTATTTTATCAATCATGATGGTGACATCGAATTGCTAACTTACATACCACTTGTAATCTAGTTCGCAGTTAGCACCTTCCACTTTATCTCTCTCTACACCAACATGTCCATAGAAACACCATCATCATCATCAACAAGAGGAGCATTACAAATTTGAAGGAAAGTTTAAGACGTTCAAGGTTTACAAGCAACGGTACAGAAATGAGCAGATTTCAGATTCAAGTAAAGCAACAAAACAAGGAACAAAATTTTTACAAGTTGAAGACTTATGTACAAGAGCGAAGATTATTAAGATGAGAGTTCAATAAGTTTATGATATCGAGACATACAAGTTGTGAAGAATCGAGTGGTAAAGTACTTACACCATGGCCTTTGTACTTGCATTTTTATTTTATCTTATTTGTTAATTTGTATTTTATTTTCTCTTGTCTCGAAAAAAAAATGAAAAAAAAAGAGAAAAAAAAATAGAAAAGAAGAAAGAAAGAAAAAAAAAAGAGACAAGAAAAATGTGTTGTATCATATTTTGGTTTGTTTAGTTCGTTTTTTTAGTTTTATATTCTTTCAATAAAGCCAATGGAAAGAAGGAATATTCATAATGAAGTTTCAAACAATAAGGAATTAGAGGAATGAATCACATTGTCAAGATTCTACGAAGTTCAAGATTTCATCATCAATAGTTGAAGACCGAAGACGAAGATGAAGACAAGGATTGAAGACCGAAGACGATTCTATGGATGCTATGAGAGTGGTGATAACTACACGTCGAACGGATAACGAGGTAAGTAAGCATATTCTTACCTTCGTTAAGTGGTTGATTTCCTTTCTTAGAGATCGTCAGAAAAAAAAAAAGGTTTTCAAAATTATAAAAGATGTGGGTTTTTAAAACAATTCGGATGGTTTTTACCTTCCTACCATTCAACGTGTCGCATGATTTCTCTCTTCATTCCTACCTGGACACATGTGTGACCCATAAAAAGCTATTTATTATTGAAAAAAACTTCATAAAACCCTTTCTTGTGAGGCAGAGTCGAGACTTTCGATTGCTTCAAACCCGAATTTCTTTCGATAAAGGATGTTTACTTATCTCTCCACTTTTAAGGATGAGATTGTGTTCATATATGTGTCTAACTTCTTATTACTAGTGTGCAAAATTTCTATGTCTTCTTAGCGCGTTGGATGCTATCATTTCGGAGAACTAGTAAGTTGGAAAGTAGGTTTTGTGGGTATATCTCTAGCAAACCCTCGCGAGACTATAACTCGTCCACTAGGGAAACCTAGGGGTTCAAAGGCTTGTTATACATGCTAAGTGTGACCGTATCCTCGACGACACAGAGTTGTATGTTTTAGAATTAGTTTTGTTTGATTTGCTCGGGGACTAGCAAAGTCTAAGAGTGGGGGAATTTGATAGGTGTTATAAACACCTTGTTATTTATCTATTGTTTAAGCTTTCTTTGCGAGTTTTCATGTAAATTATGTATGTGTCTTATGTGTGAGTTTGAGTTTATTAGGTGCAATGGAGTTCTTGGGAGCAAAAGAGGGAGAAAATGTCCATTTGGAGCGAAAAAGGACAAAAGGATCAATTCACATGCGATATTTGAAGCAAACTAATATTGCGCAAGGAGTGATGAATGAATTATCAGTTTTCTGAGACTAGCAGGCCTCATATTCGGACTGGGTGACCCTTATCCTATTTCTGGGTGCCTGGAGCTATTTTGATTCCTACACATAAACTAAAATTCAGAGAAAAATCATTTATTTCATATTCTGCCTGAAAGCAGAGGCTGCTGCTGTGGAGTTAGAGATGTTGAGAAAATCAGAAAAAGGGAGAGATGCAGAGAGGAATGAAGATGCTAAAAATGAGAGAAATCAGTCGACACAGATTTCATCTGGGGAACGAGTAAAAGAGATCTATTTGTAAAGATTGTGAAAATCAGGGTTTCATAAGACCTGAGTTTGGTGATTGAATAAAGAATCAACGAAGTTTTAGAGAACAGATAGATGGGTACTCAAGGAATTGGGAGAAACAGTAATGGCGTTGGTTGAATTGAACAACCAGATGAAGAAATTAGTCAATTGAAGTATTATTTGGGGTTTCTGAAGAAAATGAGATAAACGTGTTGCTGCTGGTGTCGATCTGAACAAGGAAGAGGTGGTTATGATGTTCAGATGAGGCAGTGAACTTATTGGAGAAATTACCTTTGCTGCTGGTAATCTAGGTCAAGAAAATAGAGATATATGCTGCTTTGATGAAAGATTCATGGGGATTTGAAGTTGTTTGAAGAGGGGAAGGAAGAAATGATGTTGCCGTGCTTGCATTTTACAAGGGTTGTGCTTGTTCAAAAAAAGGCAGTTGCAGCTTAGGTGGATGGATGAACTCAGGTGAAGCTAATGGGTTATTGTGGTTTTGGCTTGAGTTGATGTTGGTGATGGAAGAAAGTTGCAGGCAAGATTGAGCTGAATTGATATGGAGCATGCCTGTAATATAATGGAGGGTGAAATGAATGGAGGTGTTTGGAGGTGCAAATGAAGAAGACATGGTGTTGGCCTGAGTTTTATAGATGGACGTTTGGATTCAGGTACAGAATTGTAGGCGACAGAAGAGTATTAATGTTGCAGTTGAGCTGCAGTTTAAGTGATGGGCATGAGATTGCAGGTTGTGATGAATAGAAGGGTCTTGTGATGAGCTATAGTTGATGCTGCTAGTAAGCTCAAGTTGCAGCTGAAGTTGATATTACAGAGAGCATAAAGGTTATGCGGTGTTCAAGTGATTTAGGCTTGTTGCAGTTGCAGCATTAGCGGTACTGAGAATGTGTTGGTGGTTGGATTTGTGGCATTTGAGTAGCTAGAACACAGAATGGGTTGCAGGTTAGAAGCAGAGCTTGGTGCTGTAGGTGTTATTGCAATCAAGAGACAAGAAAAGATGAGATGAAATACAAGTGATGAGTAGATGAGTTGTAACTATAAGGAGTGGACTGAAAATTGCAGTACATGAGATGCAGTCAGATGGCAGGAATGGAAATTACAAGATTGAGACAGAAATGGTCACTGTTGTGGTGGGATGATGTTAAAGTTACTAGTGGAGCTGTAATGATGTTGACTAGAAGCTGTGTAGCATGGCATTGAAGGTGCAATTGCAGGAAATAAAGTGAAATGTGGCTATGAAGTTGAGCTACAAATGATGCAATTGACAGGGTTGAATGGTTTGAGTTTGAATTATAAGAGAAGAAATATTGTTGGGAATAGTGGCTATGAGATAAAGAAGAAGTTGCAGTTGGTAATTTGAACTGTGCGTAAATGCATGAGCTGAAGGTTACAAGACAAGATATTGCAAAAAGATGGTGCAACATACAGGGCCATCATGGCTGGACTGTACTGCTGAAGCACAATGATTGTGCAATAGAGCTTAGGCCAGTGCAATGGCCTTGGCCAATACCAACTCAGCCCACTCAGATGAGTTAGCTGATCTGACTCATACTTGACTCAGTATGACACTGATCTTGACCGTGTTGACTGACTCATTTGACTGGTGACTGGTTTGACTTTGCCGGTAACCTGAGCTCTGTTCCGATCACTTCTCCGTCCAGGTTCCAGCACTAGCACCAGTTTTTCGGCGAGATGTTTTTGGCAGAATTCTACATGGGTATTTCTTTAGGTGGGCTTGGTGGACTACTTGGATTTGGGTAGTATTGAATACTTAACCTAGTTTCGGAAACATACAAAAAGAAAGTTTCTACTTCTTTTGGAAGGGGGATCATGTATTTTTCTACACTTCTACTTGGAGCTTTGGAGAACGACGACTAGGGTTTGCTTTCATTTTATTTTTCATCTTCTTCATTTTATGTTGATTATGATTATGATGAACTCAAAATCTATGAGTAGCTAAACAAATAATATTGGTTATGGGATAAAGTGGATTTCACAAATGATATTTGATTCAATGAATTAGTTTTATCTCAACTTTATTGTTTATGATTCATGGTTTATATTGCCATATGATTTGATTGTTTGTTTGGTTGAGTCAGGAATCAATCCGATTTGCATTCATTTCTAAATCTATATTAGGGTTTTCAATACGAAAAACTTGTTTATCCCTGATTCTAAGTAGCATAATTGTGGGTAATGCTTGTAGTGATATATCCTACTAGTCACAAGTGAATCATAACTTTTGTTAAAACGGATTAGTGCTTTTACACGTTCGTTTGCATTGATTAGTCTATTCCATAAAACTTAATGCTCTTGGGTAGTTAAATCTAATTGTGCTTTTACACTTTAGGTTGATTTCTAAGTAGAGTTCATTTATGCATCTTTTAATGTGTTTGTGATGAAATCAGGGAATTAGCGGGATATACTTGCGATCAAGGTATCCTATGACTTTTAGTAAATGAGAGATTAAAATACCAATTCTTATCATTGATGAAAATACATGTTTGTGAATGATACTATCCCATGACCAATATCTTCCTCTTATTGATTACTTTCATATTTTATTGCTTTCAATTATTTTTATTGCTTTGCTAAAAAAAAAAAAATCCCCCCTTGGTTACTAAGAAACTGAAATTTTTATAACAACAAAATCCTCTCTGTGGGAACGAACTCCTTCTTACCACATACTTCATTTAAATTTAGTTGAGTAAGAAAGTGAATTTTTTTTTGACGCAAACGATATCGATCAAATACTGCAAAAATCATCTTCTAAACCCACTTTAGAATTTAAATAAATAAACCTAAAAACATGAAGATGAAAACGTTGGACATAGCTATGTGTACTCACAATAATAGCTATTCCAAACCCTAATTATCCTTTTTAAACAAAAAAAAAGAATAAAAAATCTTTTAAGAAGTTTTACTAGACATTAAGATCTTTGAAAAATTCCTTGTCGTCCCCGAACTCCTTGTCATCCCCGAACTCCTTATAGTCCCCGAATTCCTTGTCGTCAACAGCCATTGGAACATATGGTTCATGGAGGAAGGAGTCAATACCAATAAACCTTCTTGGCAGATGATGTCAAACCAGGGCCTTCTAAATTTCCAATGATCTTAAAACACAAGCCTTTATTTGTTGAATCTCTTTTCTTGCTAGCTTCAACTCTTCAAGAACATCAGAAAACTTCTGAGAGTTTGAAGGAACAATTCTTGGCTTCCTCACATTCCTTCTTTTTCTTTTTAAAGTTAGAGGCAATTGATATTTCTCTTTTTCCGTATTGATTGATGGCTTAACAATCATATTGATATATTTTCCATCACAAGACATGATGCTTGGAGTTTCCAGAAAGCATGGTTTTGTGAGAGGAATTCACAATCAAAACTCAACAGGCAGTCTTAAGATATAAAGAGTATCAGAGAAGGAAAAAGGAATGTAGGGTTTCTAACCCTATAAAAGGTTTGTGTACGCACAACTCACAACCCTATAAAGAGTGGAATTGTCGCAAATAAACCTCTTCTTTAGGCAAACAGGTCCTTTCCAATATCAACAGTGATACGAAGGAATTCCAAAAACCAAACAGCACAAAGCTAAAAAAAACAATCAAAAAAAAAAAAAATCTTTTAAAGCCTGAGGTGTGCAAGGTCTTGTCTCTTTTGAACAGGCACATGAAACAAGATGCACATGACAACACAATCAAGTTGTGATGTGGTGAAAAATAATTTTTTCGCCATGACCCTTTTGGTTGGAATTCATAGAGCCATGCCTTTCCGAATGTTTCGACCATGATTTATTCTCTAATGGCCTATCTTTGGAAACTAATTTCTTCGAGGAAGATAAGATCTTACATACCTCAGCTGTTTTCTCCGCGAGTTTAAGCTTGGTGGATAGACGATCTTCTCTTATTTGAAGCTTATTGACATATCTCATCTTGTGTTTGTATTTGAAACACTTTGAAAACTCATGACCCTTGAGAGAACAATAGGAGCATGTCAACGTACAAGATGGTTCAGGTGCTCGAGATGTACAATCTGCTAGGCACATAGTTGATCCTAAAATATTAAACTTAGAGTTTCCAATAGAGGGGTAAAATGATTCTTCCATCTTGATTGGGTTCTCTTCTAAAATATTAACAAGATTGATGTATGTATTGCTACAATTATCAAAATCAATATTTTCACATAGTAGAGCAACACTTGATTTTTTGTCTTCATCAGAATCATAGTTGTCAGACATCTCATCAAGTGTCACAGCAAGACCTTTGTTCCCAGTGTATTTTCTACGATTTGGGCACTCGTTTGCAAAATGACCAAACCCCTTACACTTAAAGCACTGAGGCATATCCTCGTCATCAGTTTCATCACTGTCCCTGTTTTTAGGAGGAATATGATTATGAGGTTTGACTGATGCTTTAGGCTTATCTCTGGAGAACCATTTACTTCTCTTCAACAGAAGATCTCTAAACTATCTTGTGATCATCGAGACCGATTTGTCAAGATCTTCATCAGATAAATCAGTCTCAGAGTGATCATCTTCAGAGATATACATATATTTTTAATTTTATCAAGTAATTTTGTGTCTTTCAGTCCTTTGAACGTACATCCTTAGATTTGGATGAATGTTCATGATCAAAGATCTTAATCTTCCAAACCAGCGTATTTCTGGAAAGATTATCAAGGTTATTTCCCTCATCGATGGCATGCTTCTTAGAGTCGTATCTAGATGGCAGTGATCTGAGAATTTTTATCACAATGTCCTTTTCAGGAATAGTCTTACCCAATGCAAAAGATGCATTAACAATTTCAGACACTTTGTGATTAAACTCATCAAATGAATCTTCATCTGTTCCCAATCGGAATTAAGGTTTTGAAGTCTAGCTTATTTTTTCACTGGTATTACCTTCGAATACGGTTTCTAAGATATCCCACATATCTTTAGACCTAGTGCAATTTGACACACAGTGCTGAAGATTTGGGGTAATGGCATGTATGATGACATTCAAACTGTTGGAGTTTTTCTTTGCAGCAAGTATCTCGGAAACATCGTATTCGCCAATATTCTTTAGAACAGTAGCGTTACCTATTGTCACACCGGGAGCATCATAGCCATTAACAACTTATACCCATGATTGAAAATCACGCGCTTGAAGAAAAGATCGCATAGCAATTTTCCACCATAAGTAATTAGATCCATCGAAGACTGGTGGTACATTAATAGAGATAACACCTCTATCCATAGAGTCATATCGCTACAAACACAGACTTGTAAGGTCTTTTAACGTGTTTTCCCGCTCTGATACTAATTGAAAAAGCGGGGGTCTAACAACCTCACCCAATATTTCGATTAGCTATCTGTATGGACAAACTCTAATACACTTTTAAGTAATCAACTAGACAGTCAGACTCAATCTTAATAAAAAGTATATCAAGGAGTTAATATCTTTATCTGTCGATTTGATCTATACTCAAACAAATATAAATATGTGAGTCTTTATCAAATACAAGAGACATAAACTTGGATGGTACTGAAAAAGCGGGGGTATAACAACCACACCCAATATTTTGATTAGCAATCTGTATGGACAACTCCGAGTTACTTTCTATAGAATCAACTAGCCTTAATCAATAGAAAATATCTCAAGGAGTTATTATCTCAATCTCTCAATTTAATTTACTCAAGCAAATACAATCTGCGAGTCTTAATCAAAGAGAGATAACTTGGATGGTACCAAAGACCAATATCCAAGTGTTAATTAATTTAAATCAGCAACCAATAAGGTCGGATATTCTAATTGATTGAACAACGCACAACCTGTATTATTTCAATTATATAACAAAATATAATGCGGAAAAGAAATAACACAGACACCAGAATTTTGTTAACGAGGAAACCGCAAATGCATAAAAACCTTGGGACCTAGTCCAGATTAAACATACACTATATTAAGACGCTACAGACACTAGATTACTCCAAGCTAACTTCGGTCTAGATTGTAGTTGAACCCCAATCAATCTCACACTGATCCAAGGTACAGTTATTCTCCTACGCCTATGATCCCAGCAAGATACTGCGCACTTGATTCCCTTAGCTGATCTCACCCACAACCAAGAGTTACTACGACCCAAAGTCGAAGACTTTAATATACAAATCTGTATCACACAGAAAAGTTTACAGTAATAGATAAATTCGTCTCCCACGAATAAACCTACAAGTTTTGTTCCGTCTTTTGATAAATTAAGGTGAATAGGAACCAATTGATAAAACCAGACTTATATTCCCGAAGAACAGCTCAGCTTTATCAATCACCTCACAATTGTCTAAATCAACGCAACGAAAAAAGATATTGTGGAATCACAAATGATGAGATGAAGTGTTTGTGACTACTTTTATATCTTGCCTATCGGAGATAGAAATCTCAATCTAATTATTACAATTGTACTCGTACGATAGAAACAGCAAGATCAGATCACACAACTACAGGAAAAGTAGTATCGGTCTGGATTCACAATCCCAATGAAGTCTTTAAGTCGTTAACCTGGTTTTAGAAGAAGAAAAACAAAGGTTAAAGGAGAAACGCCTCTAGCTTAGCAAACTAGTATCACACAGAATATGTGGGGATTAGGTTTCCCAGTTGCTAGAGTTCTCCCTTATATAGTCTTTCAAATCAAGGTTTACAATCAATGTTAGCTTAGTAACAAAGCATTCAATATTCACCGTTAGATGAAAACCTGATTAGATTCAAGCTAATATTTATCAACCGTTAGATCGAAAATATTGCTTGTTATACACACTTGTAATGCACGTTTCTAGGTTTGTGTATGTAGTGATCTACACTACAATAGGAATTTCAGAGATAAACTTTACAGGATCTACTCTGTAAAAGTTGGATAAAAACCTCAGAGAGGCGGAAGAGATGTTTCTATTTTCATAAAATTTTCATTAGTTCTACAATTAGGTTCTAAACCAACAAAAGGAAATAGAAAATTCAACCACGTGCCAAGTACACGGAAAACTAAAGGCACCCGTACAAGACAAATACCAAGGGATATGACAAATTCCCACCGCTTCAGCTAATCCTTGTCCTCAAGGATGAGTTTTGGAAAGGCAGACTTGATGAATGCAGTATCCTCCCAAGTCACATCACCCTCTGCCATATGAGACCATTGAATTTGGATTTGTGCAATGTGTTGGCGACCCTTGAGAAGAATTTTGGATTGTAAGGCCTGAACTGGTTTCACTTTGAATAAGCCTTCTTTATCCACGGCAGGAAGCAATGTCTGCGGAAGAAGTCCTGTCCCAAGCTTATTTTTTAATTGTGACACATGAAAGACATTGTGAATACGCATTGAGGTTGGAAGTTGGAGACGATAAGCAGCAGCACCTACTTTATCCAATACCTGGTATGGACCAAAAAAATTGGCTGCAAGTTTAAGATTGCGACGAAGTTGGACAGAAGTCTGTCGATAAGGTTGCAGACGTAAGTATACCCAATAACCCACTGCAAAAGATCTTTCTACTCGTTTCTTATCTGCCTGTTGTTTAATATGGTGCTGGGCAGCAAGGAGGTTCTGTCTCAAAATATCCGTCATAATTCCCCTATGGTGTAAATAGTCTTCTACCACTTCATGATTGATTGTACCAGCATGATGTAGTCCAAATTGAGGCGGAGAGTAGCCGTAGAGAGATTGGAATGGTGTAAGCTTGAGGCTGGTGTGGCCACATAAATCCGTGTAGAAGAGGAACTTGGTGCATGGTCAAAATATGTATTTTTGCCCACATAAATACGAGTAGAAGAGGAACTTGGTGCATGGCATACGCGCGTATCCCATGGGTCAAAATATGATTTTTTGCCCACATAAATTCTAGTAGTAGAGGAAGTTGGTGCATGGCATACGCGCGTATCGCATGGGTCAAAATATGTTTTTTTGCCCACATAAATCCGAGTAGAAGAGGAAATTGGTGCATGGCATACGCGTGTATCACATGGGTCAAAATATGTATTTTTGCCCACATAAATCCGAGTAGAAGAGGAACTTGGTGCATGGCATACGCGCATATCCCATGGGTCAAAATATGTATTTTTGCCCACATAAATCCGAGTAGAAGAGGAACTTGGTGCATGGCATACGCGCGTATCGCATGGGTCAAAATATGTATTTTTGCCCACATAAATCCGAGTAGAAGAGGAACTTGGTGCATGGCATACGCACGTATCGCATGGGTCAAAATATGTATTTTTCCCACATAAATCCGAGTAGAAGAGGAACTTGGTGCATGGCATAAGCGCGTATCACATGGGTCAAAAAAATGTATTTTTTCCAACATAAATCCGAGTAGAAGAGAACTTGGTGCATGGCATACGCCTACATAAATCATAGAAGAGTGCATGGGTCAAAATATGTATTTTTGCCCACATAAATCCGAGTAGAAGAGGAACTTGGTGCATGGGATACGCGCGTATCGCATGGGTCAAATATGTATTTTTGCCCACATAAATCCGAGTAGAAGAGGAACTTGGTGCATGGTATACGCGCATATCGCATGGGTCAAAATATGTATTTTTGCCCACATAAATCCGAGTAGAAGAGGAACTTGGTGCATGGTATACGCGCATATCGCATGGGTCAAAATATGTATTTTTTCCCACATAAATCCGAGTAGAAGAGGAACTTGGTGCATGGTCAAAATATGTATTTTTTCCCACATAAATCCGAGTAGAAGAGGAACTTGGTGCATGGCATACGCGCGTATCGCATGGGTCAAAATATGTATTTTTTCCCACATAAATCCGAGTAGAAGAGGAACTTGGTGCATGGCATACGCGCGTATCGCATGGGTCAAAATATGTATTTTTGCCCACATAAATCCGAGTAGAAGAGGAACTTGGTGCATGGTAAAAATATGTATTTTTGCCCACATAAATCCGAGTAGAAGAGGAACTTGGTGCATGGCATACGCGCGTATCGCATGGGTCAAAATATGTATTTTTGCCCACATAAATCCGAGTAGAAGAGGAAGTTGGTGCATGGAATACGCGCGTATCGCATGGGTCAAAATATGTATTTTTGCCCACATAAATCCGAGTAGAAGAGGAACTTGGTGCATGGAATACGCGCATATCGCATGGGTCAAAATATGTATTTTTGCCCATATAAATCCGAGTAGAAGAGGAACTTGGTGCATGGCATACGCGCATATCGCATGGGTCAAAATATGTATTTTTGCCCACATAAATCCGAGTAGAAGAGGAACTTGGTGCATGGCATACGCGTGTATCGCATGGGTCAAAATATGTATTTTTGCCCACATAAATCCGAGTAGAAGAGGAAGTTGGTGCATGGCATACGCGCGTATCGCATGGGTCAAAATATGTATTTTTGCCCACATAAATCCGAGTAGAAGAGGAACTTGGTGCATGGCATACGCGCATATCGCATGGGTCAAAATATGTATTTTTGCCCACATAAATCCGAGTAGAAGAGGAACTTGGTGCATGGCATACGCGCGTATCGCATGGGTCAAAATATGTATTTTTGCCCACATAAATCCGAGTAGAAGAGGAACTTGGTGCATGGCATACTCGCTTATCGCATGGGTCAAAATATGTATTTTTGCCCGCATAAATCCGAGTAGAAGAGGAACTTGGTGCATGGCATACGCGCGTATCGCATGGGTCAAAATATGTATTTTTGCCCACATAAATCCGAGTAGAAGAGGAACTTGGTGCATGGCATACGCGCGTATCGCATGGGTCAAAATATGTATTTTTGCCCACATAAATCCGAGTAGAAGAGGAACTTGGTGCATGGTCAAAATATGTATTTTTGCCCACATAAATCCGAGTAGAAGAGGAACTTGGTGCATGGCATACGCGCGTATCGCATGTGGGTCAAAATATGTATTTTTGCCCACATAAATCCGAGTAGAAGAGGAACTTGGTGCATGGCATACGCGCGTATCGCATGGGTCAAAATATGTATTTTTGCCCACATAAATCCGAGTAGAAGAGGAACTTGGTGCATGGCATACGCGCATATCGCATGGGTCAAAATATGTATTTTTGCCCACATAAATCCGAGTAGAAGAGGAACTTGGTGCATGGCATACGCGCATATCGCATGGGTCAAAATATGTATTTTTGCCCACATAAATCCGAGTAGAAGAGGAACTTGGTGCATGGCATACGCGCGTATCGCATGGGTCAAAATATGTATTTTTGCCCACATAAATCCGAGTAGAAGAGGAAGTTGGTGCATGGCATACGCGCATATCGCATGGGTCAAAATATGTATTTTTGCCCACATAAATCCGAGTAGAAGAGGAACTTGGTGCATGGCATACGCGCATATCGCATGGGTCAAAAAAATGTATTTTTGCCTACATAAATCCGAGTAGAAGAGGAACTTGGTGCATGGTCAAAATATGTATTTTTGCCCACATAAATCCGAGTAGAAGAGGAACTTGGTGCATGGCATACGCGCATATCGCATGGGTCAAAATATGTATTTTTGCCCACATAAATCCGAGTAGAAGAGGAACTTGGTGCATGGTATACGCGCATATCGCATGGGTCAAAACATGTATTTTTGCCCACATAAATCCGAGTAGAAGAGGAACTTGGTGCATGGCATACGCGCGTATCGCATGGGTCAAAATATGTATTTTTCCCACATAAATCCGAGTAGAAGAGGAACTTGGTGCATGGCATACGCGCGTATCGCATGGGTCAAAATATGTATTTTTGCCCACATAAATCCGAGTAGAAGAGGAACTTGGTGCATGGCATACGCGCGTATCGCATGGGTCAAAATATGTATTTTTGCCCACATAAATCCGAGTAGAAGAG
The DNA here is from genome assembly GCA_023529315.1 of Papaver bracteatum. Classification (NCBI taxonomy): domain Eukaryota; kingdom Viridiplantae; phylum Streptophyta; class Magnoliopsida; order Ranunculales; family Papaveraceae; genus Papaver; species Papaver bracteatum. Next base: position 12,867 of record JAJJWX010005038.1, on the reverse strand, counting down.
GAACTTGGTGCATGGCATACGCGCATATCGCATGGGTCAAAATATGTATTTTTGCCCACATAAATCCGAGTAGAAGAGGAACTTGGTGCATGGCATACGCGCATATCGCATGGGTCAAAATATGTATTTTTGCCCACATAAATCCGAGTAGAAGAGGAACTTGGTGCATGGCATACGCGCATATCGCATGGGTCAAAATATGTATTTTTGCCCACATAAATCCGAGTAGAAGAGGAACTTGGTGCATGGCATACGCGCATATCGCATGGGTCAAAATATGTATTTTTTTCCTCATAAATCCGAGTAGAAGAGGAACTTGGTGCATGGCATACGCGCATATCGCATGGGTCAAAATATGTATTTTTGCCCGCATAAATCCGAGTAGAAGAGGAACTTGGTGCATGGCATACGCGCATATCGCATGGGTCAAAATATGTATTTTTGCCCACATAAATCCGAGTAGAAGAGGAACTTGGTGCATGGCATACGCGCATATCGCATGGGTCAAAATATGTATTTTTGCCCACATAAATCCGAGTAGAAGAGGAACTTGGTGCATGGCATACGCGCGTATCGCATGGGTCAAAAAATGTATTTTTGCCCACATAAATCCGAGTAGAAGAGGAACTTGGTGCATGGTCAAAAAATGTATTTTTGCCCACATAAATCTGAGCAGAAGAGGAAGTTGGTGCATGGCATACGCGCATATCGCATGGGTCAAAATATGTATTTTTGCCCACATAAATCCGAGTAGAAGAGGAACTTGGTGCATGGCATACGCGCATATCGCATGGGTCAAAATATGTATTTTTGCCCACATAAATCCGAGTAGAAGAGGAACTTGGTGCATGGCATACGCGCATATCGCATGGGTCAAAATATGTATTTTTGCCCACATAAATCCGAGAAGAAGAGGAACTTGGTGCATGGCATACGCGCATATCGCATGGGTCAAAATATGTATTTTTGCCCACATAAATCCGAGTAGAAGAGGAACTTGGTGCATGGCATACGAGCATATCGCATGGGTCAAAATATGTATTTTTGCCCACATAAATCCGAGTAGAAGAGGAACTTGGTGCATGGCATACGCGCATATCGCATGGGTCAAAATATGTATTTTTGCCCACATAAATCCGAGTAGAAGAGGAACTTGGTGCATGGCATACGCGCATATCGCATGGGTCAAAATATGTATTTTTGCCCGCATAAATCCGAGTAGAAGAGGAACTTGGTGCATGGCATACGCGCATATCGCATGGGTCAAAATATGTATTTTTGCCCACATAAATCCGAGTAGAAGAGGAACTTGGTGCATGGCATACGCGCATATCGCATGGGTCAAAATATGTATTTTTGCCCACATAAATCCGAGTAGAAGAGGAACTTGGTGCATGGCATACGCGCTTATCGCATGGGTCAAAATATGTATTTTTGCCCACATAAATCCGAGTAGAAGAGGAACTTGGTGCATGGCATACGCGCATATCGCATGGGTCAAAATATGTATTTTTGCCCACATAAATCCGAGTAGAAGAGGAACTTGGTGCATGGCATACGCGCATATCGCATGGGTCAAAATATGTATTTTTGCCCACATAAATCCGAGTAGAAGAGGAACTTGGTGCATGGCATACGCGCGTATCGCATGGGTCAAAATATGTATTTTTGCCCACATAAATCCGAGTAGAAGAGGAACTTGGTGCATGGCATACGCGCATATCGCATGGGTCAAAATATGTATTTTTGCCCACATAAATCCGAGTAGAAGAGGAACTTGGTGCATGGCATACGCGCATATCGCATGGGTCAAAATATGTATTTTTGCCCACATAAATCCGAGTAGAAGAGGAACTTGGTGCATGGCATACGCGCATATCGCATGGGTCAAAATATGTATTTTTGCCCGCATAAATCCGAGTAGAAGAGGAACTTGGTGCATGGCATACGCGCATATCGCATGGGTCAAAATATGTATTTTTGCCCGCATAAATCCGAGTAGAAGAGGAACTTGGTGCATGGCATACGCGCATATCGCATGGGTCAAAATATGTATTTTTGCCCACATAAATCCGAGTAGAAGAGGAACTTGGTGCATGGCATACGCGCGTATCGCATGGGTCAAAATATGTATTTTTGCCCATAAATCCGAGTAGAAGAGGAACTTGGTGCATGGGATACGCGCGTATCGCACGGGTCAAAATATGTATTTTTGCCCACATAAATCCGAGTAGAAGAGGAACTTGGTGCATGGCATACGCGCATATCGCATGGGTCAAAATATGTATTTTTGCCCACATAAATCCGAGTAGAAGAGGAACTTGGTGCATGGCATACGCGCATATCGCATGGGTCAAAATATGTATTTTTGCCCACATAAATCCGAGTAGAAGAGGAACTTGGTGCATGGTCAAAATATGTATTTTTGCCCACATAAATCCGAGCAGAAGAGGAACTTGGTGCATGGCATACGCGCATATCGCATGGGTCAAAATATGTATTTTTGCCCACATAAATCCGAGTAGAAGAGGAACTTGGTGCATGGCATACGCGCGTATCGCATGGGTCAAAATATGTATTTTTGCCCACATAAATCCGAGTAGAAGAGGAACTTGGTGCATGGCATACGCGCATATCGCATGGGTCAAAATATGTATTTTTGCCCACATAAATCCGAGCAGAAGAGGAACTTGGTGCATGGCATACGCGCATATCGCATGGGTCAAAATATGTATTTTTGCCCACATAAATCCGAGTAGAAGAGGAACTTGGTGCATGGCATACGCGCATATCGCATGGGTCAAAATATGTATTTTTGCCCACATAAATCCGAGTAGAAGAGGAACTTGGTGCATGGCATACGCGCATATCGCATGGGTCAAAATATGTATTTTTGCCCACATAAATCCGAGTAGAAGAGGAACTTGGTGCATGGCATACGCGCGCATCGCATGGGTCAAAATATGTATTTTTGCCCACATAAATCCGAGTAGAAGAGGAACTTGGTGCATGGCATACGCGCATATCGCATGGGTCAAAATATGTATTTTTGCCCACATAAATCCGAGTAAAAGAGGAACTTGGTGCATGGCATACGCGCATATCGCATGGGTCAAAATATGTATTTTTGCCCACATAAATCCGAGTAGAAGAGGAACTTGGTGCATGGCATACGCGCATATCGCATGGGTCAAAATATGTATTTTTGCCCACATAAATCCGAGTAGAAGAGGAACTTGGTGCATGGCATACGCGCATATCGCATGGGTCAAAATATGTATTTTTGCCCACATAAATCCGAGTAGAAGAGGAACTTGGTGCATGGCATACGCGCATATATCGCATGGGTCAAAATATGTATTTTTGCCCACATAAATCCGAGTAGAAGAGGAACTTGGTGCATGGCATACGCGCATATCGCATGGGTCAAAATATGTATTTTTGCCCACATAAATCCGAGTAGAAGAGGAACTTGGTGCATGGCATACGCGCGTATCGCATGGGTCAAAATATGTATTTTTGCCCACATAAATCCGAGTAGAAGAGGAACTTGGTGCATGGCATACGCGCATATCGCATGGGTCAAAATATGTATTTTTTCCCACATAAATCCGAGTAGAAGAGGAAGTTGGTGCATGCTCAAAATATGTATTTTTGCCCACATAAATCTGAGCAGAAGAGGAACTTGGTGCATGGCATACGCGCATATCGCATGGGTCAAAATATGTATTTTTGCCCACATAAATCCGAGTAGAAGAGGAACTTGGTGCATGGCATACGCGCATATCGCATGGGTCAAAATATGTATTTTTGCCCGCATAAATCCGAGTAGAAGAGGAACTTGGTGCATGGCATACGCGCATATCGCATGGGTCAAAATATGTATTTTTTCCCACATAAATCCGAGTAGAAGAGGAACTTGGTGCATGGCATACGCGCATATCGCATGGGTCAAAATATGTATTTTTGCCCACATAAATCCGAGTAGAAGAGGAACTTGGTGCATGGCATACGCGCATATCGCATGGGTCAAAATATGTATTTTTGCCCACATAAATCCGAGTAGAAGAGGAACTTGGTGCATGGCATACGCGCGTATCGCATGGGTCAAAATATGTATTTTTGCCCACATAAATCCGAGTAGAAGAGGAACTTGGTGCATGGCATACGCGCGTATCGCATGGGTCAAAATATGTATTTTTGCCCGCATAAATCCGAGTAGAAGAGGAACTTGGTGCATGGGATACGCGCATATCGCATGGGTCAAAATATGTATTTTTGCCCACATAAATCCGAGTAGAAGAAGAAGTTGGTGCATGGCATACGCGCGTATCGCATGGGTCAAAATATGTATTTTTGCCCACATAAATCCGAGTAGAAGAGGAACTTGGTGCATGGCATACGCGCATATCGCATGGGTCAAAATATGTATTTTTGCCTACATAAATCCGAGTAGAAGAGGAACTTGGTGCATGGCATACGCGCATATCGCATGGGTCAAAATATGTATTTTTGCCCACATAAATCCGAGTAGAAGAGGAACTTGGTGCATGGCATACGCGCATATCGCATGGGTCAAAATATGTATTTTTGCCCACATAAATCCGAGTAGAAGAGGAACTTGGTGCATGGCATACGCGCGTATCGCATGGGTCAAAATATGTATTTTTGCCCACATAAATCCGAGTAGAAGAGGAACTTGGTGCATGGCATACGCGCGTATCGCATGGGTCAAAATATGTATTTTTGCCCACATAAATCCGAGGAGAAGAGGAACTTGGTGCATGGCATACGCGCATATCGCATGGGTCAAAATATGTATTTTTGCCCACATAAATCCGAGTAGAAGAGGAACTTGGTGCATGGCATACGCGCATATCGCATGGGTCAAAATATGTATTTTTGCCCACATAAATCCGAGTAGAAGAGGAACTTGGTGCATGGCATACGCGCATATCGCATGGGTCAAAATATGTATTTTTGCCCGCATAAATCCGAGTAGAAGAGGAACTTGGTGCATGGTCAAAATATGTATTTTTGCCCACATAAATCCGAGTAGAAGAGGAACTTGGTGCATGGCATACGCGCATATCGCATGGGTCAAAATATGTATTTTTGCCCACATAAATCCGAGTAGAAGAGGAACTTGGTGCATGGCATACGCGCATATCGCATGGGTCAAAATATGTATTTTTGCCTACATAAATCCGAGTAGAAGAGGAACTTGGTGCATGGTCAAAATATGTATTTTTGCCCACATAAATCCGAGTAGAAGAGGAACTTGGTGCATGGCATACGCGCATATCGCATGGGTCAAAATATGTATTTTTGCCCACATAAATCCGAGTAGAAGAGGAACTTGGTGCATGGCATACGCGCGTATCGCATGGGTCAAAATATGTATTTTTGCCCACATAAATCCGAGTAGAAGAGGAACTTGGTGCATGGCATACGCGCATATCGCATGGGTCAAAATATGTATTTTTGCCCACATAAATCCGAGTAGAAGAGGAACTTGGTGCATGGCATACGCGCATATCGCATGGGTCAAAATATGTATTTTTGCCCACATAAATCCGAGTAGAAGAGGAACTTGGTGCATGGCATACGCGCATATCGCATGGGTCAAAATATGTATTTTTGCCCACATAAATCCGAGTAGAAGAGGAAGTTGGTGCATGGCATACGCGCGTATCGCATGGGTCAAAATATGTATTTTTGCCCACATAAATCCGAGTAGAAGAGGAACTTGGTGCATGGCATACGCGCATATCGCATGGGTCAAAATATGTATTTTTGCCCACATAAATCCGAGTAGAAGAGGAACTTGGTGCATGGCATACGCGCATATCGCATGGGTCAAAATATGTATTTTTGCCCACATAAATCCGAGTGTAGAAGAGGAACTTGGTGCATGGCATACGCGCATATCGCATGGGTCAAAATATGTATTTTTGCCCACATAAATCCGAGTAGAAGAGGAACTTGGTGCATGGCATACGCGCGTATCGCATGGGTCAAAATATGTATTTTTGCCCACATAAATCCGAGTAGAAGAGGAACTTGGTGCATGGCATACGCGCATATCGCATGGGTCAAAATATGTATTTTTGCCCACATAAATCCGAGTAGAAGAGGAACTTGGTGCATGGCATACGCGCGTATCGCATGGGTCAAAATATGTATTTTTGCCCACATAAATCCGAGTAGAAGAGGAACTTGGTGCATGGCATACGCGCATATCGCATGGGTCAAAATATGTATTTTTGCCCACATAAATCCGAGTAGAAGAGGAACTTGGTGCATGGCATACGCGCGTATCGCATGGGTCAAAATATGTATTTTTGCCCACATAAATCCGAGTAGAAGAGGAACTTGGTGCATGGCATACGCGCATATCGCATGGGTCAAAATATGTATTTTTGCCCACATAAATCCGAGTAGAAGAGGAACTTGGTGCATGGCATACGCGCATATCGCATGGGTCAAAATATGTATTTTTTGCCCACATAAATCCGAGTAGAAGAGGAACTTGGTGCATGGCATACGCGCATATCGCATGGGTCAAAATATGTATTTTTGCCCACATAAATCCGAGTAGAAGAGGAACTTGGTGCATGGCATACGCGCGTATCGCATGGGTCAAAATATGTATTTTTGCCCACATAAATCCGAGTAGAAGAGGAACTTGGTGCATGGCATACGCGCATATCGCATGGGTCAAAATATGTATTTTTGCCCACATAAATCCGAGTAGAAGAGGAACTTGGTGCATGGCATACGCGCGTATCGCATGGGTCAAAATATGTATTTTTGCCCGCATAAATCCGAGTAGAAGAGGAACTTGGTGCATGGCATACGCGCGTATCGCATGGGTCAAAATATGTATTTTTGCCCGCATAAATCCGAGTAGAAGAGGAACTTGGTGCATGGCATACGCGCGTATCGCATGGGTCAAAATATGTATTTTTGCCCACATAAATCCGAGTAGAAGAGGAACTTGGTGCATGGCATACGCGCGTATCGCATGGGTCAAAATATGTATTTTTGCCCACATAAATCCGAGTAGAAGAGGAACTTGGTGCATGGCATACGCGCGTATCGCATGGGTCAAAATATGTATTTTTGCCCCACATAAATCCGAGTAGAAGAGGAACTTGGTGCATGGCATACGCGCGTATCGCATGGGTCAAAATATGTATTTTTGCCCACATAAATCCGAGTAGAAGAGGAACTTGGTGCATGGCATACGCGCGTATCGCATGGGTCAAAATATGTATTTTTGCCCACATAAATCCGAGTAGAAGAGGAACTTGGTGCATGGCATACGCGCATATCGCATGGGTCAAAATATGTATTTTTGCCCACATAAATCCGAGTAGAAGAGGAACTTGGTGCATGGCATACGCGCATATCGCATGGGTCAAAATATGTATTTTTGCCTACATAAATCCGAGTAGAAGAGGAACTTGGTGCATGGCATACGCGCATATCGCATGGGTCAAAATATGTATTTTTGCCCACATAAATCCGAGTAGAAGAGGAACTTGGTGCATGGCATACGCGCATATCGCATGGGTCAAAATATGTATTTTTGCCCACATAAATCCGAGTAGAAGAGGAACTTGGTGCATGGCATACGCGCGTATCGCATGGGTCAAAATATGTATTTTTTCCCACATAAATCCGAGTAGAAGAGGAACTTGGTGCATGGCATACGCGCATATCGCATGGGTCAAAAAATGTATTTTTGCCCACATAAATCCGAGTAGAAGAGGAACTTGGTGCATGGTCAAAATATGTATTTTTGCCCACATAAATCCGAGGAGAAGAGGAACTTGGTGCATGGCATACGCGCATATCGCATGGGTCAAAATATGTATTTTTGCCCACATAAATCCGAGTAGAAGAGGAACTTGGTGCATGGCATACGCGCATATCGCATGGGTCAAAATATGTATTTTTGCCCACATAAATCCGAGTAGAAGAGGAACTTGGTGCATGGCATACGCGCATATCGCATGGGTCAAAATATGTATTTTTGCCCACATAAATCCGAGGAGAAGAGGAACTTGGTGCATGGCATACGCGCATATCGCATGGGTCAAAATATGTATTTTTGCCCACATAAATCCGAGTAGAAGAGGAACTTGGTGCATGGCATACGCGCGTATCGCATGGGTCAAAATATGTATTTTTGCCCACATAAATCCGAGTAGAAGAGGAACTTGGTGCATGGCATACGCGCATATCGCATGGGTCAAAATATGTATTTTTGCCCACATAAATCCGAGTAGAAGAGGAACTTGGTGCATGGCATACGCGCGTATCGCATGGGTCAAAATATGTATTTTTGCCCGCATAAATCCGAGTAGAAGAGGAACTTGGTGCATGGCATACGCGCATATCGCATGGGTCAAAATATGTATTTTTGCCCACATAAATCCGAGTAGAAGAGGAACTTGGTGCATGGCATACGCGCAGTATCGCATGGGTCAAAATATGTATTTTTGCCCACATAAATCCGAGTAGAAGAGGAACTTGGTGCATGGCATACGCGCATATCGCATGGGTCAAAATATGTATTTTTGCCCACATAAATCCGAGTAGAAGAGGAACTGGTGCATGGTCAAAATATGTATTTTTGCCCACATAAATCCGAGCAGAAGAGGAACTTGGTGCATGGCATACGCGCATATCGCATGGGTCAAAATATGTATTTTTGCCCACATAAATCCGAGTAGAAGAGGAACTTGGTGCATGGCATACGCGCGTATCGCATGGGTCAAAATATGTATTTTTGCCCGCATAAATCCGAGTAGAAGAGGAACTTGGTGCATGGCATACGCGCATATCGCATGGGTCAAAATATGTATTTTTGCCCACATAAATCCGAGTAGAAGAGGAACTTGGTGCATGGCATACGCGCGTATCGCATGGGTCAAAATATGTATTTTTGCCCGCATAAATCCGAGTAGAAGAGGAACTTGGTGCATGGCATACGCGCATATCGCATGGGTCAAAATATGTATTTTTGCCCACATAAATCCGAGTAGAAGAGGAACTTGGTGCATGGCATACGCGCATATCGCATGGGTCAAAATATGTATTTTTGCCCACATAAATCCGAGTAGAAGAGGAACTTGGTGCATGGCATACGCGCATATCGCATGGGTCAAAATATGTATTTTTGCCCGCATAAATCCGAGTAGAAGAGGAACTTGGTGCATGGCATACGCGCATATCGCATGGGTCAAAATATGTATTTTTGCCCACATAAATCCGAGTAGAAGAGGAACTTGGTGCATGGCATACGCGCATATCGCATGGGTCAAAATATGTATTTTTGCCCACATAAATCCGAGTAGAAGAGGAACTTGGTGCATGGCATACGCGCATATCGCATGGGTCAAAATATGTATTTTTGCCCACATAAATCCGAGTAGAAGAGGAACTTGGTGCATGGCATACGCGCATATCGCATGGGTCAAAATATGTATTTTTGCCCACATAAATCCGAGTAGAAGAGGAACTTGGTGCATGGTATACGCGCATATCGCATGGGTCAAAATATGTATTTTTGCCCACATAAATCCGAGTAGAAGAGGAACTTGGTGCATGGTATACGCGCATATCGCATGGGTCAAAATATGTATTTTTGCCCACATAAATCCGAGTAGAAGAGGAACTTGGTGCATGGCATACGCGCGTATCGCATGGGTCAAAATATGTATTTTTGCCCATAAATCCGAGTAGAAGAGGAACTTGGTGCATGGCATACGCGCATATCGCATGGGTCAAAATATGTATTTTTGCCCACATAAATCCGAGTAGAAGAGGAACTTGGTGCATGGCATACGCACAGATATCGCATGGGTCAAAATATGTATTTTTGCCCGCATAAATCCGAGTAGAAGAGGAACTTGGTGCATGGCATACGCGTATATCGCATGGGTCAAAATATGTATTTTTGCCCGCATAAATCCGAGAAGAAGAGGAACTTGGTGCATGGCATACGCGCATATCGCATGGGTCAAAATATGTATTTTTGCCCGCATAAATCCGAGTAGAAGAGGAACTTGGTGCATGGCATACGCGCATATCGCATGGGTCAAAATATGTATTTTTGCCCACATAAATCCGAGTAGAAGAGGAACTTGGTGCATGGCATACGCGCGTATCGCATGGGTCAAAATATGTATTTTTGCCCACATAAATCCGAGTAGAAGAGGAACTTGGTGCATGGCATACGCGCGCATATCGCATGGGTCAAAATATGTATTTTTGCCCACATAAATCCGAGTAGAAGAGGAACTTGGTGGGATACGCTTACATCGCATGGGTCAAAATATGTATTTTTTCCCACATAAATCCGAGTAGAAGAGGAACTTGGTGCATGGCATACGCGCATATCGCATGGGTCAAAATATGTATTTTTGCCCACATAAATCCGAGTAGAAGAGGAACTTGGTGCATGGCATACGCGCGTATCGCATGGGTCAAAATATGTATTTTTGCCCACATAAATCCGAGTAGAAGAGGAACTTGGTGCATGGCATACGCGCATATCGCATGGGTCAAAATATGTATTTTTGCCCACATAAATCCGAGTAGAAGAGGAACTTGGTGCATGGCATACGCGTATCGCATGGGTCAAAATATGTATTTTTGCCCACATAAATCCGAGGAGAAGAGGAACTTGGTGCATGGCATACGCGCATATCGCATGGGTCAAAATATGTATTTTTGCCCACATAAATCCGAGTAGAAGAGGAACTTGGTGCATGGCATACGCGCATATCGCATGGGTCAAAATATGTATTTTTGCCCACATAAATCCGAGTAGAAGAGGAACTTGGTGCATGGCATACGCGCATATCGCATGGGTCAAAATATGTATTTTTGCCCACATAAATCCGAGTAGAAGAGGAACTTGGTGCATGGCATACGCGCGTATCGCATGGGTCAAAATATGTATTTTTGCCCACATAAATCCGAGGAGAAGAGGAACTTGGTGCATGGCATACGCGTATATCGCATGGGTCAAAATATGTATTTTTGCCCGCATAAATCCGAGTAGAAGAGGAACTTGGTGCATGGCATACGCGCATATCGCATGGGTCAAAATATGTATTTTTGCCCGCATAAATCCGAGCAGAAGAGGAACTTGGTGCATGGCATACGCGCATATCGCATGGGTCAAAATATGTATTTTTCCCCGCATAAATCCGAGTAGAAGAGGAACTTGGTGCATGGGATACGGGCATATCGCATGGGTCAAAATATGAATTTTTGCCCGCATAAATCCGAGTAGAAGAGGAACTTGGTGCATGGCATACGCGCGTATCGCATGGGTCAAAATATGTATTTTTTTCCCGCATAAATCCGAGTAGAAGAGGAACTTGGTGCATGGCATACGCGCATATCGCATGGGTCAAAATATGTATTTTTGCCCTCATAAATCCGAGTAGAAGAGGAACTTGGTGCATGGCATACGCGCGTATCGCATGGGTCAAAATATGTATTTTTGCCCGCATAAATCCGAGTAGAAGAGGAACTTGGTGCATGGCATACGCGCATATCGCATGGGTCAAAATATGTATTTTTTCCCTCATAAATCCGAGTAGAAGAGGAACTTGGTGCATGGCATACGCGCGTATCGCATGGGTCAAAATATGTATTTTTGCCCACATAAATCCGAGTAGAAGAGGAACTTGGTGCATGGTATACGCGCATATCGCATGGGTCAAAATATGTATTTTTGCCTACATAAATCCGAGTAGAAGAGGAACTTGGTGCATGGTCAAAATATGTATTTTTGCCCACATAAATCCGAGTAGAAGAGGAACTTGGTGCATGGAATACGCGCATATCGCATGGGTCAAAATATGTATTTTTCCCCCATAAATCCGAGTAGAAGAGGAAGTTGGTGCATGGCATACGCGCATATCGCATGGGTCAAAATATGTATTTTTGCCCACATAAATCCGAGTAGAAGAGGAACTTGGTGCATGGTATACGCGCATATCGCATGGGTCAAAAAATGCATTTTGCCTACATAAATCCGAGTAGAAAAGGAACTTGGTGCAAGGTCAAAATATGTATTTTTGCCCACATAAATCCGAGCAGAAGAGGAACTTGGTGCATGGCATACGCGCATATCGCATGGGTCAAAATATGTATTTTTTCCTACATAAATCCGAGTAGAAGAGGAACTTGGTGCATGGTCAAAATATGTATTTTTGCCCACATAAATCTGAGCAGAAGAGGAACTTGGTGCATGGCATACGCGATATCGCATGGGTCAAAATATGTATTTTTGCCCACATAAATCCGAGTAGAAGAGGAACTTGGTGCATGGCATACGCGCATATCGCATGGGTCAAAATATGTATTTTTGCCCACATAAATCCGAGTAGAAGAGGAACTTGGTGCATGGCATACGCGCATATCGCATGGGTCAAAATATGTATTTTTGCCCACATAAATCCGAGTAGAAGAGGAACTTGGTGCATGGCATACGCGCATATCGCATGGGTCAAAATATGTATTTTTGCCCGCATAAATCCGAGTAAAAGAGGAACTTGGTGCATGGCATACGCGCATATCGCAAGGGTCAAAATATGTATTTTTGCCCACATAAATCCGAGTAGAAGAGGAACTTGGTGCATGGCATACGCGCATATCGCATGGGTCAAAATATGTAATTTTGCCCGCATAAATCCGAGGAGAAGAGGAAGTTGGTGCATGGCATACGCGCGTATCACATGGGTCAAAATATGTATTTTTTCCCGCATATATCCGAGGAGAAGAGGAACTTGGTGCATGGCATACACGTATATCGCAAGGGTAAAAATATGTATTTTT